>WWNC01000083.1:2400000-3000000 GCA_011125475.1 Melanerpes aurifrons | reverse complement strand
ATGTAACCAAGCACCCCGTCAAGTCTCCTCCTGAACACCTCCAGTGACGGCGATTCCACCACCTCCCCGGGCAGTCCATTCCATTGGCAATCACTCTCTCTGTGTAAAACTTCCTCCTGACCTCCAGCCTGAACTTCCCCTGGCGCAGCCTGAGACTGTGTCCTCTTGTTCTGGTGCTGGCTGCCTGGGAGAAGAGACCAACCTCTGCCTGTTTACAACCCCCCTTCAGGTAGTTGTAGAGAGCAATAAGGTCACCCCTGAGTCTCCTCCTCTCCAGGCTAAGCAGCCCCAGCTCCCTCAGCCTCTCCTCATAGGGCTTGTGTTCCAAGCCCCTCACTAACTTCGTTGCCCTTCTCTGGACTCGTTCCAGCAAGTCAACATCCTTCCTAAACTGAGGGGCCCAGAACTGGACACAGTACTCTATGTGTGGCCTAATCAGTGCAGCGTACAGGGGCAGAATGACCTCCCTGCACCTGCTGGCCACACTCAGGCTCATGTTCATCCTACCATCAACCAGCACCCCCAGGTCCCTCTCTGACTGGCTAGAAGTAGCATTGTGTATCATGAATTGAAACATTAGCGACTTCAAAAGCATCAACTCTGTAAAAACGAGAAGATTCTGTGTGTGTGTGTGTGTGTGTGTGTGTGATAAATCTAAATTTTGGTCAAGCTAAGAGGGGTAGCAAGAAGACCTCCACTCTGGATTTCCGGAGGGCGGACTTCAGGCTACTCAAGGAACTAATTCAGAGGGTTCCTTGGGATAAAGCCCGTAAAAACAAAGGGGTCCAGGAGAGCTGGTCCTACTTCAAGGAAGAACTGTTGAAGGCTCAGGGACAGGCTGTGCCAATGTGCCGGAAGATGAGCCGCCGGGGCAGACGGCCAGCCTGGATGGTTAAAGAACTTTTAATGGAACTAAGGGAAAAAAAGAGGGTGTATCACCTTTGGAAGAGAGGGGAGGCAGCTCGTGAAAAATTTAAGGATGTTGCTAGGTCCTGCAGGAAGAAAATTAGGGAGGCAAAAGCGCATTTGGAGCTTAGTCTGGCCTCTGCTGTGAAGGACAACAAAAAGTCCTTCTATAAATACATTAATGGCAAGAGGAAGGGCAGAGACAACCTCCACTCCTTGGACACGGACACGGATGTGATAAGGGATGAGGAAAAGGCAGAGATACTTAACACCTTCTTTGCCTCAATTTTTACTAGCAGGACAGAATGTCTTCCAGACAGCTGGCATCCAGAGCTGGCAGAAGGAGCCAGGGAGCAGCATAGTTTTCCACTGTTCCAATATGGGGTAGTTGGTGATCTGCTCAGCCGCCTGGATCCCCACAAGTCCATGGGACCAGATGGGATCCATCCTAGGGTGCTGAGGGAGCTGTCAGAGGAGCTGGCTGAGTTGCTCTCCATCATTTTTCAGCAGTCCTGGCTCACTGGAGATGTCCCAGAGGACTGGAAGCTGGCCAACGTGGTGCCCATCCATACGAAGGGCCGGTTGGATGAGCCAGGGAATTACAGGCCTGTCAGCCTGACCTCAGTGCCAGGCAAGATCATGGAACAGGTCATGCTGAGTGCATTAATACAGCACTTAGAGGATGGTCAAGGGATCAGGCTCAGCCAACATGGATTTAGGAAGGGCAGGTCCTGCCTGACCAACCTGATCTCCTTCTATGATCAGGTGACCCGCCTGGTGGATGTGGGGAGGTCTGTGGATGTAGTCTACCTGGACCTCAGCAAGGCCTTTGACACCGTCCCCCATAGTAAACTGCTGGCCAAGCTGTCAGCCCATGGTTTGGACAGCAGCACTCTGAGCTGGGTTAGGAACTGGCTGGATGGCCGAGCCCAGAGAGTGGTGGTGAATGGTGTCACATCCGGCTGGTGGCCAGTCAGTAGTGGTGTCCCCCAGGGATCAGTGCTGGGCCCCATCCTCTTTAACATCTTTGTTGATGATCTGGATGAGGGCATTGAGTCTATCATCAGTAAATTTGCTGATGACACCAAGCTGGGAACAGGAGTTGATCTGCTAGAGGGTAGAGAGGCTTTGCAGAGAGACCTCGACAGGCTAGACAGATGGGCAGAGTCCAACGGCATGAAATTTAATGCATCCAAGTGCCGGGTTCTGCACATTGGCCACAACAACCCCATGCAGTGCTACAGGCTGGGGTCAGAGTGGCTGGAGAGCAGCCAGGCAGAGAGGGACCTGGGGGTGCTGGTTGATGGTAGGATGAACATGAGCCTGCAGTGTGCCCAGGCAGCCAAGAGGGCCAATGGCATCCTGGCCTGCATTAAGAACAGTGTGGCCAGCAGGAGCAGGGAGGTCATTCTGCCCCTGTACGCTGCACTGATTAGGCCACACCTCGAGTACTGTGTCCAGTTTTGGGCCCCTCAGTTTAGGAAGGAGGTTGACTTGCTGGAACGAGTCCAGAGAAGGGCAACGAAGTTAGTGAGGGGCTTGGAACACAAGCCCTATGAGGAGAGACTGAGGGAGCTGGGGTTGCTTAGCCTGGAGGGGAGGAGACTCAGGGGTGACCTCATTACTCTCTACAACTACCTGAAGGGGGGTTGTAAACAGGCAGAGGTTGGTCTCTTCTCCCAGGCATCCAGCACCAGAACAAGAGGACACAGTCTCAGGCTGCGCCAGGGGAAGTTCAGGCTGGAGGTCAGGAGGAAGTTTTACACGGAGAGAGTGATTGCCCATTGGAATGGGCTGCCTGGGGAGGTGGTGGAGTCGCCGTCACTGGAGGTGTTCAGGAGGAGACTTGACAGGGTGCTTGGTTACATGGGTTAGTTGATTGGGTGGTGTTGGGTGATAGGTTGGACGTGATGATCTTGAAGGTCTCTTCCAATCTGGTCTATTCTGTTCTATTCTATTCTATTCTATTCTATTCTATTCTATTCTATTCTATTCTATTCTATTCTAAATACTTAAGGGGTGGCTGTCAGGAGAAGAGGACCACTCTTTTCTCAGTGGTGCCCAGTGATGGGACAAAGAGTAATGGGCACAAACTTGAACATAAGTTCTATCTAAACATAAGGAGGAATTTCTTTAAATTAAGGGTGATGGAGCACTGGAACAGCTGCCCAGAGAAGTGGTGGAGCCTGCCTATCTGGAGACATTCAAAACCCACCTAGATATGTTCCTGTGTGACTTTCTCTAGATGAACCTGCCTTGGCAGGAATGTTGGACTAGATGATCTCCAGAAATCCCTTCCAACCCCTACCATTCTGTGATTCTATGGTTGTATGATTCTGTGATTTTGTATTTGATGCCAGACTTATTAGATACACTTGAGAATAGCAAATCCAAGAAGTCAGAAGTATCAGAACCATTTAGAGAGACAAGGATTTACTGGAAAGAATACAACGGAGGGCTACAAAGGTAATTAGGGGACTGGAGCATCTCTTACAAGAAAAGGCTGAGAGACTTGGGGCTTTAAAGAACATGTAGAGGATTGTTATAGCAGCCTATGATACAATTAAAAATATTTCAAACATGTCTACATTTTATACCATAAAAAATATTGATTAATTTTGTCTACTCAGATTGGAATAACAACTAGACATGCATCTTCTTTCTTACTTATAACCTGTTAAGCGCTGGGCCTCAAAAAGTTTCATTAGCTTAATCCAGTATCAGAGTGATTCATTTATTTATTTATTTAGTCTGTTTATGCCTTTTAAGAAGAGGTTTAAGTTAAATTGTAAAGCTATACTTAAAGCAAAGCAAAGCTGTTTACATTGGGGATTATACCAGCACAGCTTCACCTAGACAGCTATATCAGTATGGTGTATAAAATGTAAAGTCTGCAGATGTACTGTGATAATGTAATAAGCTATAGGACAGAGAGGAGGAAGGACAAGAATAACAACAATAATTTGTTGTTTGTATTTCACAAGCTTTGAAAACCTTTTTATTTTTAAAATATTTTTTCTTTCCTGTTTCTGTGTGAAAGACTCAGCCAGACAATAGGCTAAAGTAATTCTTCCAGGGCTCAGGAAACTATGATGCTGACTATATAAAAATAATACCAAATTCAGGAAATAAACAGGCTGAAATAAACAGAAAAGCAACATTTCCCAAATCTCTTCCTTTTAAAGCAAATCTCTCATAACAGCCATATGCAAAAATAGTTCAGACTGAAACGTTACTTATTGGTAAGTCCGGGTTGATTCAATGGTACAGCCTCTTATATCTGCAGCATGATTCCCTGGAAAGCATGTGCCACTCATCAGCAAGCATGCTGCATGTTGTTACATATTATCTTAGCCTGGACAAGAGCATAGGATATATGAGTCTCCAAACAGGGACTTGAAAGTTTGAGACAACAACCTTTTCAGGTTTTGGCAAAGATAATGCCAGCTGGCTGGCTCTCAGGATTTCCTCTGTCAAGTGATCCATGAAGCAGTGCTGGCATGAGCTGCACAGGAAACTGAGTACACCTGGACCCTCAAAGGGGGGTCAAGTACCTCACTGACAGCCTACAGCAGGCATGAAAGAAAGAGTGGGAATGCAAAAAAAGAAAAAGCAAGCAATCACTCTCAAAGTAAAATGGGGGGGTGGAGGGAAAGAAGTGTGTGCTGGGTTCAACACAGCATGGCCATCACATTCATACCCATGAGCTGGCCCTATGAAGATGAAAACAAATCTGCACTGCTAGGACTGAAAAACCTCATGTTTCACTTCAACCTTTGTGAGTACAACTAGTATGTCTGAAAAGCACAATGTCATTGCTTATTGTCTGCGTTGTACTGTCTACTGATGAAATTAATTGCTTCCTACATTTATTCAAATATATTCAAACCAGATATAACGGAGGGACATGGCTTACAGAATCCTACAACAATTATTTCCCACCGGTGACATTCATCACAATAACAGTGAGTTGGTACTTCACAGCTGAGCCCATTTTCACAGTCCTCCTGTCCCAAGCAGAGCTCACTCATGCATACAGCCCTGCTGAAAGGAACAAGACTAACTGCTTTTGGTTGCTGTGCAAAATAAAGGCTGCAAGTGTCAATATCTTAAGATGTGATCAGCTGAGATGCTGACTGATCTTGACTCCTGCTGAACTCAACAGGGCATTAGGCAAGTATTTGGATTTGCCCCTTGTTAATGGGAGCATGTGTTCTTGGCCATGGTGGTCTCTGTTCCCCTTTTCCATAGTGAGGAAGCCTGGCCTCCAGCCGCTGAGTGCAGCTGTGGGTGAAAAGTGCTCAAGGTGTAGCTTGAGTTTTGACATTTTTGCTGGCTAGATCAAGAATTCTAAGGTCTCAAAACTCATGTTAGAAAAACAGCACAGAAACACCATTTTTTCAGTAAGGATGGCTCCTGGCAGTGAGTCTGATGGATGTTCTGAAGTGGAATATGAATTCATCCTGTCCCCACCATCTGCCCAAGTCCTGTTTTATTTTCCTAATTAAGTTCCATCAAAAAATATCAACAGAAAGTGATATTTTCTTTACCAAGAAAGATCACGTGTTGATTTATACTGAAACTCATGAGTCCTTTGTATTCTGGGAGAATACATAAGAATGGTATAATGAATGGTAACCATTTGAACTCTCTGAGATAAACTGCTCCAAAATTTTATAAGGGCTCTTGAACTATGTTCATACTACACACAAGACTTATCTGACAATTGGATAAATCATATTTTCTGCCCAATTACAAAATAAAGGCAACACAGGAGGTATATTCAAGGTATAAAATAGTGATTTGGGAGCAGATGGAAATCTGAGCAAGTATAAAGTTAGGTTTTTATCCTGTGTGTTTTATATGATCATAGAAAATTTCGAAGAAAGATCCAAGTTAAGAAGAAACTGCATAGTTAACTAGAGACAAAGCAGAAAGAGAAAATACACAGGTTTTTATTTATTTATAGCTATGTATGGTAGTGCCTTGAGGATCAACTGACCATTGCGACACTATTGTGATGTTCACTGAACAAATACATCGACAGATTCCATGCTGTAAACAACTAATGCTTGAAAGAATGAATCACATAAGTATAGAAGGATGTCAATGTATATTTTTAATATAGAATGCTGAAGTGCCAAGTCAAGATTCAAACCCATTGTTTCTCAGTCTTTTAGATAAGGTTATCTTTCATTGTATAAAGATGCAGTTTAGCTTAATTCAGAGCAAAATGTGGGGGAAATTGCTTTACCCTTGACATCATTGCCATCCTAAAAAGCCCATTCTGTTTCAGTTAGTCACATCCTTTCTGAAACTCTCTTTCACTATTTTTGTTTGAAATGTATGCTGCATGAAATAAATTTATTTCACCTGAAAATTTGGTCTCATGTCTTTTTATGACCATGGGAAGTGTTTGTAAATCCTCCCTAGAGTAATTCTGCATCCCTAAATGTCTGCTTTGTCTAAGCATCACCCTCTGGATGAGATTATCATGGTCCATAAGCACAGTGAAAGCCTGTATTACTAGCCTGCATTGCAGTGCTTATTTTTAGAGACCTAAAATGGAAGAAAATTTCTATAAAGGTGATACAAGCTTTTCTGGTACAACTTTCAACTCTTAAACCTCACGAAAGAAACATCTAATTAGATCTATTAAAGGGAATCATAGAATTGTCAGGGTTGGAATCAAGAATTATCTAGTTCCAACCCTTCTGCCATGGGCAGGGACACACACTAGATCAGGTTGCTTAGAACTCCATACAGCCTGGCATTTAAAAACCTCCAGGAAAATGGAGCTTCTACCACCTCCCTGGGCAAACTGTTCCAGTGAAGACACTATGACAAACAGTTTGATCCTTGAGACTATGAAATCTGGTGAAGAGTTTATTACTTGTACTGAGCTATTAGGAAATATTCTGATTATGTAGTCACAGGTAACAGAATAAAATGCAGTGTTACCTGAGGTTGGAATGAATGATCTTGAAGGTCTCTTCCAACCAAAGAGATGAAAGACTGTGGTGGTTTAGGCTGGGTGCTGGCCTGGATGCCACTGCACAGAACACACCTGGGAGGTCCCAAAGGGGTGGGCCCAGCCCAGGGGGTGGTCACAGGCAGGTATTCCATTTCCCATAATGCCCTGCTCCCCTATAAAATGTCCATGCAGGGTCTTCACTTCCTCTTTCGCCCCCTGCTGCAGCCTAGGTAAAATGGCATGAGTCACCTCCCTTGGGCCTGCCCAGGCCCAAGGCTGGGTTGGGGGGAGGAAAGAACCCTGGGGGGGTTTGGGTGTACCCCCAGGTGGGGATGGGATGTTCTTGGGCATGTTCTGGGATTTCTCTCTTTGTCACGGTGCTTGTGGTTCTCTGTAAAGCTTTCATAGTTGTTTGTTTTTAAATTGTTTTTCTATTTAAACTTTCCATCACTTTTTCAATCCGTTTGTCTGAGTCGTTGTTTCTGCCCTGTGGTGGGGAGGGGGTTTGCCCCAACCCATTACAAAGACAGACAGTTTGTATTTCATTTGACCACATTTAAGTGCATATTGTGTCAGTTGATGTAGGAGGGCAATTGTTATTGGTGATTCCCTCCTGAGGGGACCAGAAGGCCCCATATGTCGCCCAGACCCTACTCACAGGGAAATTTGTTGCCTCCCAGGAGCTAAGGTTAGAGATGTTACCAGAAGGCTGCCTAGTCTGGTGCAGCCCTCTGACTACTATCCCTTAATAGTTAGGGAACAATGATGTTGCAACTAGAACTCCCAGGGCTATCAAGAATGACTTTAAGGCCCTGGGGGATCTGGTTGAGGGGTCAGGTGCGCAAATAATTTTTTTGTCTATACCCTTAGCTGAAGGAGGGAATACAAGAAGGAACAGGTCAGCAGCTATAGTCAACAAGTGGCTTAGAGGCTGGTGCATTCAAAAGAATTTTGGGTTTTTTGATCTTGAAAAACTTTCTACTGCACCAGGTCAGCAGGCAACAGATGGAGTACATCTGTCCCAGAGGAGGGGAAAGATAAGAATGTACGAGAATGGCCTATCCCTCAAAGGTAAAAAGATTCTAGGAAGGGAATTGGAAGGTCTCATAGATAGGGCTTTAAACTAGTTTTGAAGGGGCAAGGGGCTGAAACCAGTCCCCCCAGGCAGGAGTCTGGGGGTGATAAGCTAGAGTCAGAGGTGAAACCAGCAGCCTGGCAGAAGTGCATGTACACTAATGCACAAAGTATGGGCAACAAACAAGAGGAGCTGGAAACCTTGCTGCAGCAGGAAAGTTATGATGTAGTTGCCATCACAGAGACATGGTGGGATGACTCACATGACTGGAGCGCTGCAATTGGTGGCTACAAGCTCTTCAGGAGAGATAGGCAAGGAAGAAGGGGTGGAGGGGTGGACCTGTACATCAGGAAGGCACTAGATGCCATTGAGCTGAAGATCAGGGACGATCGGGTTGAGTGCCAATGCGTGAGAATTAGAGGTAAGGCCAACAGGGCTGACATCCTGGTTGGAGTCTGTTATAGACCACGCAACCAGGAGGAAGATAGTTTCATAGTTTCATTCAGGGTTGGAAGGGACCACAAGGATCATCTAGTTCCAACCCCCCTACCATGGGCAGGGACACCCCACACTTGATCAGGCTGGACAGAGCCTCATCCAGCCTGCTCTTAAACAACCCCAGGGACGGGGCCTCGACCACCTCCCTGGACAACCCATTCCAGGGTCTCACCACTCTCATGGTGAAGAACCTCCTCCTCACATCTAGCCTGAATCTCCCCACCTCCAGCTTCATTCCATTCCCCCTAGCCCTATCACTACCTGAGATCCTGAGAAGTCCTTCCCCAGCCTTCCTGTAGGCCCCCTTCAGATACTGGAAGGCCACAATTAGGTCACCTCGGAGCCTTCTCTTCTCCAGACTGAACAGCCCCAACTCCTTCAGTCTGTCCTCATAGGAGAGGTGCTCCAGCCCTCTGATCATCCTTGTGGCCCTTCTCTGGACACGTTCCAGCACCTCCACATCCCTCTTGTAATAGGAGCTCCAGAACTGGACACAGTGTTCCAGGTGGGGTCTCACCAGGGCTGAGTAGAGGGGGAGGATCACCTCCCTCGACCTGCTAGCCACACTTCTCCTGATGCAGCCCAGGATCTGATTGGCTTTGCGGGCTGCAAGAGCACATTGAGAGCTCCTGTTGAGCTTTTTGTCCACCAGCACCCCCAAGTCTCTCTCCTCAGGGCTACTTTCCAGCCAGTCACTGCCCAGCCTGGATTTGTGCCTGGGATTGCCTCGACCCAGATGCAGGACCCTGCACTTGCTCTTATTGAACTTCATGAGGTTGGCTTGTGCCCACCTCTCCAGCCTGTCAAGGTCCCTCTGGATGGCCTCCCTTCCCTCCAGCGTGTCTGCTGCACCACACGGCTTGGTGTCATCAGCAAACTTGCTGAGGGTGCACTCAATGCCACTGTCCGTGTCACCCACAAAGATGTTGAATAAGACAGGTCCCAGGACTGATCCCTGAGGGACTCTGCTTGTCACTGGCCTCCACTGGGACATGGAGCCATTGACAGCCACTCTTTGGGTGCGGCCATCAAGCCAGTTCCTTATCCATCTAGTGGTCCACCCATCAAACCCATGTGTCACCAGTTTGGAGACCAGGATGTGGTGCGGGACAGTGTCGAAGGCTTTGCTCAGGTCCAGGTAAACGACATCAGTTGCTCGCCCTCATCTATTAATTTTGTCACCTGCTCATAGAAGGCCACCAGGTTGGTCAGGCAGGATTTGCCCTTGGCAAAGCCATGCTGACTGTTCCCAATCACCTCTTCACTATTCTTTTGAGCGAGTAGTGACTCCAGGAGGATCTGCTCCATGATCTTTCCAGGCACAGAGGTGAGACTGACTGGCCTGTAGTTCCCTGGTTCCTCCTTCTTACCCTTTTTGAAGATGGGGGCAATGTTTCCCCTTTTCCAGTCTGTGGGGACTTCCCCAGATTGCCATGACTTTTGAAATATAATAGAGAGAGGCTTAGCAACCTCATCTGCCAGTTCTCTCAGTACCCGTGGGTGTATCCTGTCGGGTCCCATGGACTTGAACACTTGCAGGTTCTTCAGATGATCACGAACCTGATCTGCACTTACAATGGGCAGTTCTTCCTCCCCGTCCCTGGCTTTGACTTCCATAACATCAGGAGTGTGGCTAGAGGCCCTTGCAGTGAAGACTGAGGTAAAGAAGTTATTAAGTACCTCAGCCTTTTCCACATCACTTGTGACCATGTCACCATTTTCCTTTCTGAGGGGGCCCACACCTTCCCTAGTCTTCTTCTTCCCATTAATATACCTGTAAAAGTTCTTAGTGTTCCCTTTAATCTCCCTGGCTAGATTCAATTCAAACTCTGCTTTGGCTTTCCTAACCAGGACTCTCGCTGCTCGGGCAGCTTCCTTATATTCCCCCTGTTCTACCTGTCCTTCTCTCCACTTCCTGTAGAGTTTCCTTTTAAGTAATAGTGTGTCCAGTAGCTCCTTGCCCAGCCAGGCAGGCCTCCTAGCATTCTTACCTGCTTTTCTCTTTGTTGGTATACAGACCTCCTGGACACAGAGGAGGTGGTCCTTGAATACTGACCAGCTGTCCTGGGTCCCTCTTCCCTCCAGGGCTTTGTCCCACGACACTTTGGCTAGCAGATCCCTGAAGCGATCAAAATCTGCACGCCTAAAGTCTAGGGTCGTGAGCTTGGAATACTTCCTCCTGATTGCCCTGAGGATGTTAAATTCAACTGCTTCATGGTCACTGCAGCCAAGGCCGTCTCTGAGCCTCACATTGCTTACCAGCCCTTCCCTGTTGGTGAGAACAAGGTCCAGCATAGCACCATTTCTTGTTGGTTCCTCTACCATTTGGAGGAGGAAGTTGTCTTCTATGCAGTCCAGGAACATCCTGGATTGCTGGTGCCTTGCTGTGTTGTCCCTCCAGCAGATGTCCGGGTGGTTGAAATCACCCATGAGGACCAGGGCTTGTGACCTGGAAGCCGCTTCTATTTGCCTATGGAGGGCCTCATCTGCTTGGATCTGCTGGTCAGGTGGCCTGTAGGAGACCCCCACAGTAATATCTCCTTCCCCTGTCCTGCCTTTAATTTTAACCCATACGCTCTCAACTAGCTCATCATCCCTCCCCAGTTGGAGCTCCACTGATTCCAACTGGCTATTGACATAGAGGGCAACACCTCCTCCTCTCCTTCCCTGCCTATCCTTCCTAAAGAGTTTATACCCATCTATGCCTACATTCCAGTCATGGGATTCATCCCACCAAGTTTCAGTAACAGCCACTATGTCGTGGCATCCCAGCAGCACAGTGGCCCTTAACTCATCCTGTTTGTTGCCCAAGCTGCGCGCATTCGCATAGAAGCACTTCAGCTGGGCTGGCCCTGTCCCCCTCTTGTGCCAATTCCCCTCGGTTTCCACAGAATGTCCTGGTGGATCATTCGTGGCTTGCCTCAGGGCAGCAAGTTGAGAGCACTTACCATCTCTCCTTCTCTCTACTGGTGGTGAGCTGCCCCTCTGTTTGTCACCAGCCAGCAGGAGACTATTAACCCCTTCCCCCTTCAAATCTAGTTTAAAGCCCTATCAATGAGCCCTGGCAATTCCTGCCCCAGGATTCTTATCCCCCTCTGGGACAAGTGTGTCCCATGAGTTGTTTTCAGCTCAGGTGCCTTGAAAACCAATCCATGATTGTGGAACCCAAAGCCCTGTCGATGGCACCAGCCCCTGAGCCATGAATTGATCAGTCGGCCCTTCCTCAGTGTGTCCTCATCCATTGCTGACGTTAGAGGGATGGCAGAGAACACGACTTGAGCCCCTGATCCCTTTAGCATTTGCCCTAAAGTTCTGAAGTCTTTTTTAATAGATTGTGAGCCTCTCATTGTTACATCGTCACTGCCCACCTGAAAGACCAGCAGTGGGTAGTAGTCTGAAGGACTCACGAGGTTGGGAATTCTATCTACAACGTCTTTTACTTGGGCACCAGGGAGGCAGCTGACCGCTCTATGAAATGGGTCTGGTCTGCATATTGGGCCCTCTGTTCCCCTCAGTAGGGAGTCTCCTATGACGATGACCCTGCGAGGTTTCTTTTCTGGGTAAGTTTTGATGGCTGGCCTGAGGCAACCTGTCATTGGTGCAGCTTCTGACCTTCTTGAGTCCTCAGCCTTACCAATGACCTGTTTCTCCTGCAGAGCCTCATACCTGTTCTGTAACTGCACTGGAGGCAGCGTGCTGCTCACAGGAGCAGACTTCCTTTGTTTGCATTTCTTCCGTCGGGCAGAGACCTGTTCCCATTGGCCCTGCTCATGTGGGTTACTACAGGGAGGTTGAGAATCTTGCTTCTGGGAAGGTATCAAACTCCCTGTTCTCCTAAGTGTTAACCCCTGTTCTGGTTTAGAAGAGATTACATTATGGGAATCGTCAATTTTCTGCTCACCATCTCTTCTAGCTCTTAGCTTTTCCACCTCTTCTTTTAGTTTGACCACCATGCTCATCAGATCACTGGCCTGCTCACACCTGAAACAGGAGCTGATCCCTCCAGCCTCCATATCGAGTGCCAGGCTCCAGCACTCACTGCAGCCACCTACCTGAACATCTGCATGCTTGTGTGTGGTCTCTGTTTGGGTGCCCACTGTCCTTCTGTTAGCCTTTGCTCTAGTGGTGACCATCTTGCAGTAACCACCCTCTCCACACGGCTCTTTTTTTTTTCTTTTTTTTCCCCCCCTGTCTCCTCTCTCTTCAGCCACGCGCTGGGTTCTGTTTGGTTTGCGCGCGGTCTCCGCGGCAACCCCTCCCCCAGCTACGTCACTGCCCTCCGGCAGGTAGGCAATCCGAGCCCCCTGCCCCTCCTCCTCTCTTCCTCTTCGGGAAGTCCCGAGCCACCAGCCCCTTACCGCCTGAAAAGCAAGGGAATTAAAGCCAAAAATCCAAACTCCCAGTGCTGCGCTCCTCAAGCTGCCTCCTCTCTCTTCAGCCACGCGCTGGGTTGATGTTGATGAGTCATTCTATAGGCAGCTTAAGGCTGTCTCAAGATCGCCTGACCTTGTTCTCATGGGCGACTTCAACCTGCCTGATATCAGCTGGGATCTTAACAGAGGAGAGAGGAGACAGTCTAGGAGGTTCTTAGAGTGTATGGAGGACAGATTCTTATCCCAGGTGCTGCGTGAGCCTAAGAGGGGTAAGGCTATGCTTGACCTCCTCTTCACCAATAGGGAATGGCTGGTGGGTGATGTGGTGGTTGGAGGGTGTTTAGGGGCCAGTGACCTTGAGATAATTGTATTTTCAATATTTGGTCAAGCTTGAGGAGTAGCAAGATGTCGAGGGTTGAGGGGAAGGCCTCAGCCCACAAAGTGAAGGGAAAAATTATTTAAAAGAAAACCACAGCCGGATGAGCAAAGGAATGTGCTGTGTTTACAAGCGGGGCTGCAGGATATATATATATGTATACACACACACAATTTACAGTATTTACAATATATACACAGAAATATGCAACAAAGCAACACAGGAATGAGATTCCCCTCCCCCGCCAGGAGGAGGGCTCCCCCCCTGTACCCCCTTCTCTCCCCTTTTTCCCCAGAGAGGGTTAGAAAGAGAGAAAAGGAGCAGTTGTTAATTGAAGCCAGTTATAATTAGAGCAAAATGTTAGTAGATTTTTTTGCAGGCCTCACACTTTATCGGTCCAAGGTCAGTCTCGCAGAAAGCCTATAAGCCGCAAGCTGTGAAGAGAGGAAAAAGTGCAAGACTGAGACAAGTCATTGGTTGTTCATACTGTCCATCCAATCCAAGACAATATTTACAGTTCGTGAATAAAGTTCATAGTCCATTCTGGCTATACTAAGATGTAGATGATTCAAAAGTCCAAGAAAATCAGGAAATGAGAAAAATGGAAAACAGATTATATCTTTGCCAACGAAGAGAAGAAAAGGGAAACAGGGATTCTCAGGGTCTCTTAGTTGACTCAGGGCTCTCAGGGTTCGTGCACCGTAGATTCCTCAATGATTCTTCCTTTGGACGTGATGTAGCTGTACAACAGTTTGAAATTAAACTCTTTCAGCTAAAGTTAAATTTCTTTGTGGAATACACTGAATTGCACCATTCTCTTGCATTACCCAATAAGTGTGACCTAGACGTTCAGCTGATACCACCCCTCGGACAGGTTTAGCATCTCCTGAGGGTGAAAATACCCAAACAGTTTTACCTAACAGATTCTTTTCTATAACAACAGGAACTCTATCACCTTCTACTTTCTGTAGCAGATCTGAATGTGCAGGTCCAGCTCGGTTCACTGAACCTCTACTATTTACCAGCCAGGTTGCTTGTGCTAAATGTTTTTCCCAGTTTTTCAAAGATCCACCCCCCATGGCTTTATGAGTGGTCTTCAACAAACCTTTGTAGCCTTCAGTCTTCCCTGCAGCTGGTGCAAAGTAGGGAATGTGGAATATCCACTCATTACCGTGGTCTTTTGCCCAGTTCTTTACAAGGTTGTTTTTAAAATGAGTTCCATTGTCTGACGCAGTCCTATCTAGAGTTCCGTGTCTCCACAGGATTTGTCTCTCCAGACCGAGAATGGTGTTGCGTGCAGTTGCTGTTCCTCAGTAACTTTGATCTTAGGAATGTGAGTATCAATGTGTCTCACTTTCACTGGAATTCTCTCTACGCGATCAGCAATGTCCTGCCACAGGTCGGCTACCCAAATGAGTTTTCCTTTCCTCTGCCAACCACTCTTTTTCCAGTTCTTTAGCCAACCCCATAGAGCATTGGCTACCATCCATGAGTCGGTGTAGAGATAAAGCTTTTGCTATCTCTCACATTCAGCTACGTCGAGCGCTAGCCGGACAGTCGGTGTCCATCCTGCCACCGCACTCCCAGAAACTGAATTTCTGTGGTAGGTCCTTTCACCTTGTCTTGCTTGATGGCTTGATGACAGATGGGCAGAGTCCAAAGGCATGAGATTTAATGCATCCAAGTGCCGAGTTCTGCACATCGGCCACAACAATCCCATGCAGAGCTACAGGCTGGGGTCAGAGTGGCTGGAGAGCAGCCAGGCAGAGAAGGACCTGGGGGTGCTAGTTGATGGTAGGATGAACATGAGCCTGTAGTGTGCCCAGGCAGCCAGGAGGGCCAATGGCATCCTGGCCTGCATTAAGAACAGTGTGGCCAGCAGGGGCAGGGAGGTCATTCTGCCCCTGTACACTGCACTGGTTAGGCCACACCTCGAGTGCTGTGTCCAGTTCTGGGCCCCTCAGTTTAGGAAGGATGTTGACTTGCTGGAACGAGTCCAGAGAAGGGCAACGAAGTTAGTGAGGGGCTTGGAACACAAGCCCTATGAGGAGAGACTGAGGGAGCTGGGGCTGCTTAGCCTGGAGGGGAGGAGACTCAGGGGTGACCTTATTGCTCTCTAAAACTACCTGAAGGGGGGTTGTAAACAGGCAGAGGTTGTTCTCTTCTCCCAGGCAGCCAGCACCAGAACAAGAGGACACAGTCTCAGGCTGCGCCAGGGGAAGTTCAGGCTGGAGGTCAGGAGGAAGTTTTACACAGAGAGAGTGATTGCCAATGGAATGGACTGCCCGGGGAGGTGGTGGAATAGCCATCACTGGAGGTGTTCAGGAGGAGACTTGACAGGGTGCTTGGTTGCATGGGTTAGTTGATTAGGTGGTGTTGGATGATAGGTTGGATGCAATGATCTTGAAGGTCTCTTCCAATCTGGTCTATTCTATTCCATTCTATTCTATTCTATTCTATTCTATTCTATTCTATTCTATTCTATTCTATTCCATTCTATTCTATTCTAAAACCTGCATCCAGAAGAATGTCAATGATTTTGTTAGCTTTCTCGAAGACTTCTTCAGCAGTTTTACCCCAGATGATATCATCGATGAACTGGATGTGTTCTGGAGCACCACCTTTCTCCGGAGCATCGTGGATGACTGCATGACAGATGCTTGAGCTGTAGATCCAGCCCACTGGCAGTCTCTTGAAAGTGTACTGGATTCCTTACCAGGTGAAAGCAAACTGAGGCCTGCATTCCTCTGCTATGGGAATAGAGAAAAATGCATTAGCAATGTCTATCATAGTATCATAGTATCAATCAGGGTTGGAAGGGACCACAAGGATCATCTAGTTCCAACCCCCCTGCTGTGGGCACGGATACCCCACACTAGATCAGTCTGGCCAGAGCCTCGTCCAGCCTGGTCTTAAACACCTCCAGGGACGGGGTCTCGACCACCTCCCTGGACAACCCACTCCAGCGTTTCACCACTCTCATGGTGAAGAACCTCCTCCTCACTTCCAGCCTGAATCTCCCCACCTCCAACTTCATTCCATTCCCCCTAGCCCAGCCTCAGCCTTCTCCCCCCCACAAAGTGAAGGGAAAAATTATTTAAAAGAAAACCACAGCCGGATGAGCAAAGGAATGTGCTGTATTTACAAACGGGACTTCAGGATATATATACACAGATATATACACACAATTTACAGTATTTACAATATATACACAGAAATATGCAACAAAGCAACACAGGAATGAGATTCCCCTCCCCCGCCAGGAGGAGGGCTCCCCCACTGTACCCCCTTCTCTCCCCTTTTTCCCCAGAGAGGGTTAGAAAGAGAGAAAAGGAGCAGTTGTTAATTGAAGCCAGTTATAATTAGAGCAAAATGTTAGTAGATTTTTTTGCAGGCCTCATGCTTTATCGGTCCAAGGTCAGTCTCGCAGAAAGCCTATAAGCCGCAAGCTGCGAAAAGAGGAAGAAGTGCAAGACTGAGACAAGTCTCTGCGGGAATCAAAACTTAAGGCAGTACTCTACCAATCCACCAATGAAATTAGTTTAGACCTGTCCTTTGTTTATAAAACATTCAGTCACAGTGTCCCTTTCTTAAAGGCGTAGCCTCAAACGGTCACACAAGAAGAGCTCCACTCTGGACTTCCGGAGGGCGGACTTGAGGCTACTCAAGGAACTAATTCAGTGGGTTCCTTGGGAAACAGCCCTTGAAAACAAAGGGGTCCAGCAGAGCTGGGCCTACTTGAAGGAAGAACTGTTGAAGGCGCAGGAACAGGCTGTGCCAATGTGCTGGAAGATGAGCCACCAGGGCACACGGCCAACCTGGATGGGTAATGAACTTCTAAAAGAACTAAGGGAAAAAAAAGAGGGTGTATCATCTTTGGAAGAAAGGGGAGGCAACCCATGAAAAGTTTAAGGATGTTGCTAGGTCTTGTAGGAAGAAAATTAGGGTGGCAAAAGCACATTTGGAGCTTAGACTGGCCTTGGCTGTGAAGGACAACAAAAAGTCCTTCTATAAATACATTAATAGCAAGAGGAAGGGCAAGGACAACCTCCACTCCTTGGTGGACATGGAGGGAAACGTTGTAACAAAGAATGAGGAAAAGGCAGAGGTACTTAACACCTTCTTTGCCTCAATTTTTACTAGCAGGACAGAATGTCTTCCTGACAGCTGGCCTGCAGAGCTGGCAGAAGGAGCCAGGGAGCAGCATAGCTTCCCTGTGTTCCAGGAGCAGGTAATTGGAGCTCTCGTCAGCCACTTGGATCCCCACAAGTCCATGGGACCAGATGGGATCCATCCTAGGGTGCTGAGGGAGCTTGCAGATGAGCTGGCCAAGTTGCTCTCCATCATTTTTCAGCAGTCCTGGCTGACTGGCGATGTCCCAGAGGACTGGAAGCTGGCCAACGTGGTGCCCACCCACAAGAAGGGCCGGTTGGATGAGCCAGGGAATTATAGGCCTGTCAGCCTGACCTCAGTGCCAGGCAAGATCATGGAACAGGTCATCCTGAGTGCAATCACACAGCACTTAGAGGATGGCCAAGGGATCAGGCTCAGCCAGCATGGATTTAGGAAGGGCAGGTCCTGCCTGACCAACCTGATCTCCTTCTATAATCAGGTGACCTGCCTGGTGGATGTGGGGAGGCCTGTGGATGTAGTCTACCTGGGCTTCAGCATGGCCTTTGACACTGTCCCCCACAGCAAACTGCTGGCCAAGCTGTCAGCCCATGGCTTGGACGGGAGCACACTGCGATGGGTCAGGAACTGGCTGGAGGGTCGAGCCCAGAGAGTGGTGGTCAATGGTGCCACATCCAGCTGGCGGCCAGTCAGTAGTGGAGTCCCCCAGGGATCGGTGCAAGGCCCCATGCTCTTTAACATCTTTATTGTTGATCTGGATGAGGGCATTGAGTCCATCATCAGTAAATTTGCAAATGACACCAAGCTGGGGGCAGGAGGGTAGAGAGGCTCTGCAGAGGGACCTCGACAGGCTGGACAGATGGGCAGAATCCAACGGCATGAGATTTAACACATCCAAGTGCCGGGTTCTGCACATTGGCCACAACAACCCTATGCAGTGCTACAGACTGGGGTCCGAGTGGCTGGAGAACAGCCAGGCAGAGAGGGAGAAAGATATTTGGGGGGGATTAAGGGGTCTTATAGCTGGAAACTTTGAGCATTTTTGCACTGCTGTCTTCCTTACAAAGCATCATATACAAGTTGTAGTCCCCAGCAAGATCCAGATGGCTGAGGGATGGAGGTTAGTGAGGGGAAAGAGACACCCATCATCTTCCAAGATAGTGCTGCTGTCTCCCAGAGTAGAAAAAAAAAATCTTGGTTCAGTAGTATCTCTTTTTAAGGTCACTACTGGGAAGGGTTTAAATTAGGTCACTTCAGGTTAAATTTAGACTCAGCAGACATACTTTCTGTGAGACATCCCTGATACACCCATCTACCACATTTCTGCAGTCTGCATTACTAAGTTTGTGAGAGGCTCACTTAGACATCCAACTTCATATGAATTAATTCTTTTGTGGTCTGTTCCAATGTCATCTGAAATCTCTATTATCTAAATTGGCCATCAACCAGTTTGTCTATGCCACATAATAGAATTTTGTACAAAAAGGATTTTTCAGTGTGTTAGGAATGTCATGTTGTGGCCGGTTGACGCTGTCCCCTTAAGAAAGGGAATAAGGTGGACGGAAGTTGGTAAACGGAAAGAATAATCTAAACTAATTTCATTGGAAGAGTAGGAGGAAGCACCTTCTGAACTGGGAGTGAACTGGGAGTGAACTGGGCACTCCGGGAACTTTATCTTCAGTCTTGATTCCGCCTCTCCACAGTGCAGCAGCTCTGTCTGTGCTGGGCTTGCTGCCAAGGCTCCGGCCTTGAAAAACTGATAAGGCCTGTATTAACTCCTTTCCAATTAACACAAGTGCTTCTAACATTTTTTTTTTCCTCTCTTTTCTTTCTCCTTCTATCCCATTCTGGGGAAAGGGGGGAAGAGAGGGGAGAGCGGAGGTGGGGAATCCCCTCTGCCAAGGGGGGTTACTCTCATTTCTGTGCTACTCTGTTGTATATCTTTGTATATATTGTAGATATTGTAAATTTGTAAATATTCCCCTGCATATCCTCCATTGCTTTGTAAATATAAAGCTCCACTGCTTTGCTAATTCAGCTTGTGAGTTTTTTTTCCTTCCCCTTCAATTTTTTTTTCCCTATTACCTTACAAGGGGGAAGGGAGGAGGCTTCTCGGCCTTACCCTTCCACCCCACCACACTTTTTTTATTGGCGCCCAACGTGGGGCAGATAATTAGTTTAATTTATTACTTGATTCATTTAGTGTTTTCCAGCTGAATTAGCAAACATGAAGGTGTTGTGGTTTGTGAAGCGATTATTCTTTTCAATTTTTGGGGCTCTGGTTTACAGATATTGTTTGGGTTTGATTTTGGATTACCTGGGTAAATATTTGGTGCGGACAATTTATATGTGGGTTATGTATAGAGTTAAATTATGGTATGGAAAATGTATTAATTTATTATGGCCAGTGAGATACAGGAATGTTACCACCACCACTCTCCCAATTGAGATAAAGGGTTTTAGGATTCCGCCTGAGGAGAGAGTAACTTTAGGTGATGCCTGGGATCCAAAGGTGATTAATTTGGTGTGTATAATCCTGCTCTCGGTGATAATTATCATGTATCTCCTGATTTCTTTACGGCGAGAGAGAAAGGTGTCCAGAACTTGTTTTGTTATTAAAACTAGATCAAAAAGAAAACGCCATGGCTCTGGATCAGTCCCAGAGTCATCCAGTGATGAGGAAGGTGGAGACTCTCTGTCAGTTAAAAAGAAGGCTAAAAAGTTAATTGGTAAAGCAGCTCTAAATGACTTTGCTGATTCCATCAAGCTGCCAGAGGCGGCAACTGGTATCAACATGGCGCCTACTCCTTCTCCTAATCCTTCTCCTTCTTCTTCTTCTCCGTCAGCCATTAACGGAGCAACGTCACTTCTGCCCACTCCCTCGGTGGGACCGGAAGTCACTGCCCCAGCAGCTGATTTATCTCAGGACCTGTCAGCTTCCATTAAGGTGGCTGTAAATTCAAACACAGCTCCAGTTAAGGTGGCTCCTTTAAAGACTAGAGGTGCAAAGGCCAAAGATGGAGAAGAAGAGGAGCTGGAGACTGATCCTGGTGAGGGGCCCTCTACTCTAAAAGATCCTGCTCAGGAGGAAGAGAAGGTTTGTTTTAAAGATCTAGCTAACCTAGTGAGATCAAAGTAGGATACAGATGAAATTAGGAAAGCAGCTGGCAAAGGTGGTTCTCAGCTTAAAGAGATCCTTAGGAGAATGACAGCAGGATTATGTGGACAAAGAATTCAGGGAGATGAGGAGCAAGATGATATTTCAGAATGTTCGTCACCATGTGAGGAATTGCGTTATGTCCGTAAAGATTTCACCAGGGCAGATAAGGAGCCAGTTCTAGCTTGGCTTAGTAGATGTTATGATACAGGTGCTCCAGCTCTAACAGTTGGAGACAAGTCAGCAGCTCAGTTAGGAACTCTCTCAAGGGATAATGGAATAGATAGACATCTAGGCAGAGCTCTCGGTAAGGTTAATCTGTGGATATGCCTTTTAATGGCGGTTGCCCTGAGATACCCTTCCCGAGATGATCTTCCATGGAATCCTAAACCCTGGACTACCATAGATGAGGGAATTAAGCGCTTGAGAGAATTTGCTGTTAGAGAGCTACTCTATGGTGAACATGAAACTCTGAATCCTGATGACATTCCTGTGGGTATTGGTCTTGCTAAAAAGATCATCAGACTTGCTCCTTCCAATTATTCAAACATTCTGGCAAGCAGAATTGTGTCAAGAAGTTATGGTGGAGCTTCTCCTATGGTTGGCCAATTCAGTGATCAAATGAGACAATTGGAGGATAGCATGACACGTGGTTCTTTGGTTTTGGCCATTAAAACGATGTCTGGTGATATTCAGAGTTGCATAAGAGAGTTAAAAGATGAATTTAGAAATTCCATATCCCAATTGGCACAAAGGGATAATTTCAATTCTCCCTCCAGGTGGATACAAGTTTCATCTGTGAGGAATACACGTCCTCCAAGGAGGTCATTCCAAAACAGGTCATTCCAAAACATGTCATTCCAAAACAGACCGCCAAGGCAATCATGTAGAACTATTTGGATAACTCTGCGTGATCAGTTTGGTGAGAACATGAACCGCTGGGATGGCCAACCAACTTCTAATCTTTTCAGGAGACTGAGGGAATTGCAAAGTGGCAGAACCCGAGGTAGCAATACCAGAAGGGTAGCTGTTACTTCCACAGTTCCCCAGAACGAATCTTATGGCTCCAACAGTGGCTCCAGTTGTAACATGCAAAGTTATAACCCTGCAAACTATGTGCAATGCACATGTGCGCATGTTCCCCATAACTAGGGGTGCCCTGCCTCCCGCCAGGGGGAGGAGAGGGATAACAGAGATAACAGAATCTATTGGGATGTGTACATCCACTGGCCTGGCACTTCACAATTTCAGAAGTACAGGGCCTTGGTTGACACAGGAGCTCAGTGCACCATAATGCCATCAAATTATCAGGGATCAGAGTCTATAACTATTCTGGGAGTCACTGGTGGATCTCAAGAGTTAAGTAAGGTAGAGGTTAATATAAGTTTAACTGGTAAACAATGGAGGAAGCATACAGTTGTGACCGGACCTGATGCACCTTGTATTTTGGGAATTGATTTTCTGAGAGAAGGGCGTTTCAAAGACCCTAGAGGTTACAAATGGGTTTTTGGAGTAGCTTCAGTAGAAATCGATGGACAAAAATTGAAGCTCTCTGCCAGACCTGAACTTTCTGATGAATCTGCAGTTGTGGGACAACATAAGATACAGGACATTAAATTGCCGGTTGCTTCTCAGACTGTGCATCACAGACAATACAGAACCAACCGTGACTCTTTGTTGCCCATTCAGAATCTGATTCGTCGGTTGGAGAGTCAGAAAGTCGTCAGCAAAACTCATTCACCTTTCAACAGTCCAGTGTGGCCTGTGCGGAAGCAGAATGGAGACTGGCGTCTGACGGTAGACTACCGAGCCCTGAATGAAGTGACACCACCTATGAGTGCAGCAGTACCAGACATGATGGAGCTACAGTATGAGCTGGAATCCAAAGAGGCCAAATGGTATGCTACCATAGACATTGCTAATGCATTTTTCTCTATTCCCATAGCGGAGGAATGCAGGCCTCAGTTTGCTTTCACCTGGAGAGGAATCCAGTACACCTTCAACAGCCTGCCAATGGGCTGGATCCACAGCTCAAGCATCTGTCATGCAGTGATCCACGATGCTCTGGAGAAAGGTGGTGCTCCAGAACACATCCAGTTCATCGATGATATCATTGTCTGGGGTAAAACTGCTGAGGAAGTCTTCGAGAAAGGTAACAAAATCATTGACATTCTTCTGAATGCAGGTTTTGCCATCAAGCGAGACAAGGTGAAAGGACCTACCACAGAGATTCAGTTTCTGGGAGTGCGGTGGCAGGATGGACGCTCACACATTCCAGTGGATGTGGTAAATAGAGTGTCCACCATGGCAAGTCCCACAAACAAGCAAGAGACCCTACATTTCTTGGGGATAGTGGGATTTTGGAGACTGCACATTCCTGGGTACAGTCAGATTGTGAAACTTCTGTATGATGTGACTCGAAAGAGAAACCATTTCCACTGGGGACCTGAACAACAAGCAGCCTTTGACCAGATAAAGCAAGAGATGATTCAAGCAATGGGTCTGGGACCTGTCCGAGATGGTCCAGACATTAAGAACATTTTGTACACGGCTGCAAGTGACAATGGTCCAACCTGGTGCTTGTGGCAAAAGGCTCCAGGTGAGACACGTGGACGACCTCTTGGTTTCTGGAGTCGAGGTTACAGAGGTTCAGAGGCTAATTATACTCCAACAGAGAAAGAAATTCTAGCTGCCTATGAAGGAGTAAAAGCATCTTCTGAAGTGATTGGAACTGAATCACAACTTCTCTTAGCTCCCAGATTACCAGTTTTGAATTGGATGTTCAAAGGCAAAGGTTCCACACCACATCATGCCACAGACTCAACATGGTCTAAGTGGATGGCTCTGATAACACAGAGAGCTCGAATGGGAAATCTTGAAAGACCTGGTCTAGTGGAGGTGATCTCAAGTTGGCCTGAAGGTATCAACTGTGCTAAACCTCCAGAGGAGAAAGTAACTCGTGCTGAGGAAGCTCCTCCTTACAATGACCTTTCTGATGATGAGAAGAAATATGCTTTGTTCACAGACGGTTCCTGTCGTCTTGTTGGAAACAAGCGAAGGTGGAAGTCTGCAGTGTGAGTCCAACACGCCGAGTTGCAGAGGCGAAAGATGGAGAAGGAGAATCCAGTCAGTTCGCAGAGGTAAAAGCTGTCCAGCTAGCTCTCGACGTAGCTGAACGTGAGAGATGGCCAAAGCTTTATCTCTACACCGACTCATGGATGGTAGCCAATGCTCTATGGGGTTGGCTAAAGAACTGGAAAAAGAGTGGTTGGCAGAGGAAAGGAAAACCCATTTGGGCAGCCGACCTATGGCAGGACATTGCTGATCGAATCGAGAGAATTCCAGTGAAAGTGAGACACATCGATGCTCACATTCCTAAGAGCAAAGCTACTGAGGAACAGCAACACAACCATCAGGCAGATCTAGCTGCAAGAGTTTCTCAAGTAGACATGGACTCTAATCTTGATCTCGACTGGAAACACCGAGGTGAGATATTCTTAGCTCGGTGGGCTCACGATTCGTCAGGACATCAAGGCAGAGATGCAACATACCAATGGGCTCGTGACAGATCCATAGACATTTCCATGGATGCTATCACACAAGTCATCCATGACTGTGACATTTGTGCTGCTATTAAGCAGGCAAAACGACTCAAGCCCTTGTGGTATGGTGACAGATGGTCCAAGTACAAGTATGGTGAAGCTTGGCAGATTGACTACATCACTCTACCACGTTCTCGTTCTGGTAAGCAATACGTGCTTACTATGGTAGAGGCAAACACTGGATGGTTGGAAACTTATCCAGTTCCACATGCAACTGCATGCAACACCATTCTCGGTCTGGAGAGACAAATCCTGTGGAGACACGGAACTCCGGAGAGGATTGAGTCTGACACCGGAACTCATTTCAAGAACAACCTTGTAAAGAACTGGGCAAAAGAGCACAGTATTGAGTGGATATTCCACATTCCCTACTATGCACCAGCTTCAGGGAAGATTGAATGCTACAACGGTTTGTTGAAGACCACTCTTAAAGCCATGGGGGGTGGATCTTTGAAAAACTGGGAAAAACATTTAGCACAAGCAACCTGGCTGGTAAATAGTAGAGGTTCAGTGAACCGAGCTGGACCTGCACATTCAGATTTGCTACGGAAAGTAGAAGATGATAGAGTTCCTGTTGTTAGAGAAAAGAATTTGTTAGGTAAAACTGTTTGGGTATTTTCACCCTCAGGAGAGGCTAAACCTGTCCGAGGGGTGGTTTCAGCTGAAGGTCCGGGTCACACTTATTGGGTAATGCAAGAGAATGGTGAAATTCAGTGCATTCCACAAAGAAATTTGACTTTAGCTGAAAGAGTTCAATTTCAAACTGTTGTACAGCTACATCGCGTCCAGAGGAAGAATCAACGAGGAATCTGCGGTGCAAGAACCCTGAGATCCCTGAGAGCCCTGAGTCAACTAAGAGACCCTGAGAATCCCTGTTTCCCTTTTCTTTGCTTCTTCGGCGAAGAAATTAACTGTTTTCCATTTTTCTCATTTTCTGATTTTCTTGGACTTTTGAATCATCTACATCTGAGCATAGCCGGAATGGACTATGAACTTTACTCACGAACTGTAAATATCATTTTGGATTGGATGGACAGTATGAACAGCCAATGAAATTGTTTAGAAGTGGTGGACTGTGTCCGGTTGACGGTGTCCCTTTAAGAAAGGGAATATGGTGGACGGAAGTTGGTAAACGGAAAGAATAATCTAAACTAATTTCATTGGAAGAGTGGGAGGAAGCACCTTCTGAACTGGGAGTGAACTGGGAGTGAACTGGGCACTCCGGGAACTTTATCTTCAGTCTTGATTCCGCCTCTCCACAGTGCAGCAGCTCTGTCTGTGCTGGGCTTGCTGCCAAGGCTCCGGCCTTGAAAAACTGATAAGGCCTGTATTAACTCCTTTCCAATTAACACAAGTGCTTCTAACATTTTTTTTTTCCTCTCTTTTCTTTCTCCTTCTATCCCATTCTGGGGAAAGGGGGGAAGAGAGGGGAGAGCGGAGGTGGGGAATCCCCTCTGCCAAGGGGGGTTACTCTCATTTCTGTGCTACTCTGTTGTATATCTTTGTATATATTGTAGATATTGTAAATTTGTAAATATTCCCCTGCATATCCTTCATTGCTTTGTAAATATAAAGCTCCACTGCTTTGCTAATTCAGCTTGTGAGTTTTTTTTCCTTCCCCTTCAATTTTTTTTTCCCTATTACCTTACAAGGGGGAAGGGAGGAGGCTTCTCGGCCTTACCCTTCCACCCCACCACACATGTTTTAATCAATGTCTCTTTGAATGCTAAATGAAGGCTGTAAGTGAGAGACTATAAATGTGCAGATAGAGTTACCATGGAAACCAGAGCAGTATCAGCTGGGTACCCCACAGTGATAGCACCGTGCAGCACAGACCTGTGCACAAGTCAGAGGCCTCCAAGAGCATTTTCAGGAATTAGATCAGGATGTTTTTAATGCTTGAAGCAGGGAGCTGGGTGCTCATTTTGGGGCTAGTTATTTGGCTCGGCACAGCATTATGATGGTAAGGTGGTAGCAGGGTGATAGCTGATGGTCACCCACAGAGCTGGTATACTACTTACACACAACATTTTATCATGACTTGCTTAGTGTTATAGCTAAATTTGCTGAAGTCTTAGGCCTCAAGTTGTGAACTTTCACCTAGTCAAGTAAAAGAACACCCCAGAGCCTGTTCAAGCCTAACAATAAGGAAGCCACATTCATTAACAGAAACTGCAACCATAGAGATGAGAAATAGTCCACCTAGAGACAATGAAAGGACCCAATGAAGAACAGGAAGACCCCAGATGCTAATATTACTACCAGTTCAAACTGTTACATGGCAGGTATAGGATTTAGATTTTAAGTGTATAATTGCCTGGGGATTTCTTTGTTCAAGGTGCCTGTTTGGGGGCACCTGGCTTAAGCTTAAGAAAAAGTGTTTAGGACCTTCAGAATAGAGAAGAGAAACCTTGTCATCCAGAGGATCCTTGTGATGTGAGAAAGGCCATTCTGGCAACCTGAAGGGTATCTCAGCCACTGCAGTGAGTGCTGATAAGGACCCAGATGCTATCTGCCATTACTGTGTGTTTCAGTACTCATTCACTGATACTTATTGCAGAGTATTAGCTCCTCAGGATCCTGCATCATCCTGGTCCCAGTCATCCATGAAGTGTCCACTGAAGGATACAGAGGATATGGGGAGCAAAGCCAAATACCTACAAAGAAAATACAACTGTTCATTTTTCCTCCTTATTATGAACAATTAAGTAATAGGATACCTTTCTAGGCTATTGAAGAGGTTTTCAAAATGTCATTTGTTTACTGTGTATTATGTTTTGTTTCCTCATTGCAGCTTCTCATGGCTCAGAAAAGAAAACTATATTGAAAGCACTTTAGAACAGGGATCATTATTACATTTATTTTCAAGACTGCATGATCTCAGTTCCTGCATAAATCTTGTAGTCACTTTTGTGCTGTGTGTGCAGCAATAATAGCCAGGACTATCTACTAAGTGTTGCCTATTACATGTGTTTATTCCCCCCCTCATGCTCCTGGGCTTCACTAAGCTCTTTTATTCCATCCCCAAAAGTAAATGCAATTCCAACTTTAAAAAAAAAAAAAAAGTTTTTATTGCAACTTCCACAAATACTGGACACATTACTTTCGTAAAGACATGTGGAGTATTAAATACATTTCGCCTCACAGGGAAATGAGCCTTCCACTTCCAAGCATGTAAAGCAGCAAAGTGAAAGTGGGCATATTTCAAACAGACGTGAATGCTCTCTCAAGCACTCTCTCTCTCTCTCTCGGCTCTCAGCCACAATTTTAAAGCAATTTGCCCTAATCTGCCATATGGTTTTCTTTCTTTGCATTTTATAAAACTGCAGGACTAAGTGAATGTGCTTCCTCGATATCACTGACACAAGCCTGATTTAATTTAGACTTCCATATTGACGTACCAACTAAATCAGTGCTGCAGACTACGAAGGAAACTTCAGTGCAGTGCACAACCAGAGCTGTAATTAGTTTCCAACTGATACTAGCCTACAGCCCTTGCACTGCTTCTTCCTCATGATTATTGTTTCTAGAGGTCAGCCCAAAAGAACATCAAGCCTACTCAAGCAGCATGTGACCCCCATTCCCTTCCCTGGATTAAATCAGGCCTCCAGTAAGACATTCTTCAAGCCTGAAATCGCTTCCGAACAGCAGACGTTCTTAGTAAATCTGATTCATCATGTGGAAGATCTATATGCCTGCTGTATGAAAAGCATCTCTGACTGAGATTTCCAGCAAGCCTTGCCAGTGAATCCTTTTATTCAAGGACTCCATGCAGTATATGTTTATATCACAGATGGCTCCAGGACTAGGAAACAATTTCCCTAAATAGGCTCTTGTACCAGGCTTGTCTACACATTTGACTTTGGAATTTTTAGCCTGTAACAAGAATGAGACATGGCTCACTAAACATACACTCCGTTTGCATTTTAAGCACATGAGTTGCCCCCATAAGCTGCAGTAGGTCTACTCCTTTGCCTGATGCCCATGTATGCTCATCTGCACATAGTTTATTTGCTTTGCTGGATCAGTTATAATGTGCATAGCAGGATACAAGGTAATTGTCAGTTGCTTGCAGCATGTTTGGTCTTTGTCATGGACACAACTTAGTTCAACTGATTCAGTAATGTAGAATATAGCCATCAATCCATGAGGGAGTGTCGTAGGGTTGGAAGGGAAAGGCCTCCCCCCCTAGAAAGTGAAGAAGGAAAAAAAAAAAACTCACAGTTGAATTAGCAGAGCAGTGGGTGCTGTATATTTACAAAGCAGGGAAACGCAGGGAAATATATACAGAATTTACAATATTTACAATATATACAAAAATATACAATAAAGTAGCACAGAAATGAGAGTTCCCCCCTCTGCTGAGGGGGTTCCCCACCTCTGCTCCCCCTTCTCTCCCCCTTTCCCCAGAAAGGGCTAGAAAGAGAGAAAAGAGAAAAAAAGAGCGGTGATTAATTAGAAGCAGTTAGGCCATTACGTGTTAGAAAGTTCTTATCTCTTCCCAAGGCCGAGTCTGGCCGAAAGCCCAGAAGCAGCGAGCTGCAAGCCACCGGAGGAGGGGAAGACAGACTGACCAGAAAAATGCAGGAATGCCCAGGATACTTTGCTGCACTCCCAGTTCAGAAGGTGCTTCCTCCCAATCTACCAATGAAATTAGTTTAGATCCGTCTTTTCGTTTACAAACATCCGACTATAATATTCCCTTTCTTAAGGGGACAGCCTCAAACGGTCACAGGGAGGCATTATGTGATGCAGCCTTCCCTCTTCCACAAGAGGCCAGTGTGCCTATATTCAGACTGGGAGACAGGAAAAATATTCTAAAAATTCTAAAGGGAACTTTTCTCTTTAGACTTTAAAGTTATGAAGAAAATGGTTGCTTTCAAACTTAACAGGGAAAAGATCCTTAAGAGTTATGAAAAATTCGAAGTACCTGTACAAGAATGCACTTTAACTGTTTAGCTCACTTCGAAGTGGAGGCATCCATGCTATTTTTTTTCACTCCACATGCTTTCAGAATGAGTGTCTTTATAAAAACCTTTTAGTTACATTTTTCTCAGCCCTCCACCATCAGTCTTTCCCATAACAAACATCTTTGTCAGCTGTTGTATTTTCATACAATCCAGAAATTAAATATTTACCAGATCTCAGCACATTTGTCGCAGATTTTTTTTTAATTTTCCTTTTGTTTCTGTATTTACCTTTTATTAGAAGCAGAAGTCAATATTGTGTTTCCCAGAGTCTGCTCCTTCCCTTTGATGTTAGAAAAAATGCACAGGAAAAAAGTTGTTAAAATTATTGGTACATAGGACACATGTAAACCTTACCCTCTCATCCTAAAGAGAGCTCCTCCACACATAACTGAAGGACTAAACATAGTCTGTGGCTGCCCTGCATGCAGACAGCACAGCACAGTGAGTCATCCCATGGGGATCTGAACTCTATTTGGGTTCACCACTGAGGTGAGTAGTTTGTTCAGCCCAGCTTGGGTTGCTTCTTAAAAAACCCAGAATTCCATTCCATGGAAATTCCAAACTCTTTTGGGATGAAAATGCAATCTTTTGAAATTAAAATAATATCTCTGATTTCTACTTGTTCACAGAATGGAAATTTCAATAAAAGTAATTGAGAATAAATATTTCTAAGCAGTTTATCTTTGCTACTATTTGACATTGAAAATATGCCAAAAATAAGTTGCTCAAAAGGGCCAAGATGACTTTTCCTGGGGACAAATCAATACTAAATAATGCTAAATAAATATTTTTAAAATAAAATAAAGTGAGAAAAATGATGAAAAAGACAAAACAGCTCAGTCTGGCAGCTTTTGATTGAAAGCTCAAGTACTCAGAGAACTTTCTCAACTGACATATACCCGCCCAGTTATGTCATTCTCTAAGTCCACAGCTCTGTGTCCAAAATGTCGTCAGGACAAGGAGTACACTGAAACCAGGTCTTCACTTCCTGGCAGAGTGCTCCAGGGGCCTCAGCTTCAATATTAATGGAGGGCCAGAGTTACTGCCTCACACAACACTTTAACCTTGCTCACTGAGTCTTTGCAGAAAGAATGTAATAAAGGGGGACTCCAAAGAAATGGAAACAAATCAGTACCATGCCATCCAGGGACCTGTGTTCCAGTAAGGAGCAAAACTATGGAGGAGTTCCTGCTTTGGGGTTTTGCATTTGCTCTGGGCACATGAACAGAAGTTCACCAAGCAGGAGTAAAGTATACTACGGAGCAGACTTGGAAGTGCCAACGAGTGTCTATACCATGTAACAATTGTGGTGTAACAGTCCCTAAAATGCTGCTCCCCTAGTTCAATAGGTCCATACCTCTCAGTAAAGTGCTAGTACAAATTTACCAAGCTGAACTATCATCATGCAGTTATGCACAGACACAGCTACAAATCCTTTTCAAAGGCATTTTCTCTCTTGTGCAATTCCATGGTTGACCCCGACAGAGACGACAGTACATAGCTGCACCCAAAGTGAAAACATGCACTTCACAGTATCACAGTATCACAGTATCACAGTATCGCTAAGGTTGGAAAGGACCTTGAGGATCATCGAGTCCAACCTATCAACACAGACCCCATGACTAGACCATGGCACCAAGTGCCACGTCCAATCTCCTCTTGAACACCTCCAGGGACGATGACTCCACCACCTCCCTGGGCAGCCCGTTCCAATGACGAATGACTCGATCGGTGAAGAACTTCCTCCTCACCTCGAGTCTAAACCTCCCCTGGCGCAGCTTGAGACTGTCCCCCCTATTTCTGGTGCTGGTTGCCTGGGAGAAGAGACCAACCCCTTCCCGGCTACAACCACCTTTCAGGTAGTCATAGAGGGCAATGAGGTCACCCCGAGCCTCCTCTTCTCCAGGCTAAACAATCCCAGCTCCCTCAGCCTCTCCTCATAGGGCTTGTGCTCAAGGCCTCTCACCAGCCTTGTTGCCCTTCTCTGGACACGCTCAAGTGTCTCGATGTCCTTCTTAAACTGAGGGGCCCAGAACTGGACACAGTACTCAAGGTGTGGCCTAACCAAAGCAGAGTACAGGGGCACAATGATCTCCCTGCTCCTGCTGGCCACACTATTCCTAATGCAGGCCAGGATGCCATTGGCCCTCTTGGCCACTTGGGCACACTGCTGGCTCATATTCAGGTGGCTGTCGATCAGCACCCCCAGGTCCCTCTCCATTTGGGAGCTCTCCAGCCACTCTGACCCCAGCCTGTAGCTCTGCATGGGATTGCCGTGGCCAAAGTGCAGCACTTGGCACCTGGACTTGTTGAATGACATCCCATTGGACACTGCCCATCTGTCCTGTCGGTGGAGGTCCCTCTGCAGAGCCTTTGTACCCTCTAACTGACTAACATCTGCCCCTAACTTTGTGTCATCTGCAAACTTGCTGATGACTGACTCAACCCCCTCATCCAGATCATCGATGAAGATGTTGAAGAGTACGGGGCCCAGCACTAATCCCTGGGGGACGCCACTGGTGACTGGCCGCCAGCTGGATGTGGCACTGTTCACTACCACTCTCTGGGCCCGGCCCTCCAGCCAGGTCCGAACCCAGCACAGAGTGTAGTGGTCCAAGCCATGAGCTGACAGTTTAGTCAGCAGTTTGCTGTGGGGGACGGTGTCAAAGGCCTTGCTGAAGTCCAGGTAGACCACATCCACTGGCCTCCCCACGTCCACCAGACGGGTCACCTGATCATAGAAGGAGATCATGTTGGAGAGGCAGGACCTGCCCTTCCTAAATCCATGCTGGCTGGACCTGAGCCCTTGGCCATCCTTCAGGTGCGCAGTTATTGCCACCAGGATAATCTGCTCCCTCATTTTCCCTGGCACTGAGGTCAGGCTGACTGGCCTGTAATTTCCAGGTTCCTCCATCCAACCTTTCTTATGGATGGGGACCACATTGGCCAGTTTCCAGTCATCTGGGACCTCTCCAGTGAGCCAGGGCTGGAGGAAAATGATGGAGAGTGGCTTGGCCAGCTCATCTGCCAGCTCTCTCAGCACCGTAGGATGGATCCCATCCGGTCCAATGGACTTGTGAGTGTCCAAGTGGCTCAGTAGGTCCCAAACTAATTCCTCATGGATTACCGGGGCACCACTCTGCTCCCCGACCCCATCGCCCAGCTCAGGAGGACACTCGTCCTGAACTCTTGCCTTGTTGTTAAACAAAGAAGGTGTTCAGGACCTCAGCCTTTTCATCATCTTTGGTCACCATGTTCCCCTCCAGGTCCAATAAGGAGTGCAGGTTCTTCCTGCCCTTCTTATTATTGTTAATATATTTGTAAAAATGCTTTTTATTATCTTTGACAGAGGTGGCCAGCTTCAGTTCCAGCTGGGCCTTTGCCTCCCTAATTTTATTCCTACATAATCTAACAGCTTCCTTGAACATACCTCGAGAAGCCTTCCCCTCCTTCCAAAGGTGATACAGCCTCTTCTTCCCCCTTAAATCCTCCAGGAGCTGCTTGCTCATCCGGGCCGGTCGCCTTCCCTGCCGGCTTGCCTTTCGGCACGTGGGAACCGCCAATTCCTGTGCCTTCAAGAGCTCCTGTTTGATGTAGGTCCAACCCTCCTGAACCCCTTGGTTCATGAGGGCTGGTACCCAGGGGACTTTGCAGACAAGTTTCTTAAATAGGCTGAAGTTTGCCCTCCAGAAGTCCAAGGTGAAGGTTCTGTTGGTGCTCCTCCCTATCTCCCTGCATATTGAAAACTTCACTATCTCATGGTCACTGCACCCTAGGCAGCCTCCCACGATCACGTCTCCCACCAGCCCTTCCCTATTGGAGAACAGCAGGTCAAGCAGAGCCTGTCCCCTGGTAGGCTCGCTTAACAGCTGTGTCAGGAAGCAGTCCTCCATTCGCTCCAGGAATCTTCTGGACTGCCTCCTCCCTGCTGAATTAAGTTCCCAGCAGATATCTGGGAGGTTGAAGTCGCCGACAAGGACAAGATCTGATGATCTTGAGACGGCCTCCAGCTGCTTGTAGAACAACTCATCAGCCGCCTCATCCTGGTTGGGTGGTCTGTAACAGATTCCAATCAGGATGTCAGATTTATTGGGTTGCCCTCTGATTTTGACCCACAGGCTCTCAACTCCCTCATCTTCCACCTCAAGTTGTGTGGCAGAGAGTGACTCCCTAATATACAGAGCCATGCCTCCTCCTCTTCTCCCTCGCCTGTCTCTCCTAAAGAGCCTGTAACCCCCCATTGTAGCACTCCAGTCGTGGGTGTTGTCCCACCAAGTTTCTGAGATGGTGACTACATCATAGTCGCCCTGATGGATTAGGACCTCCAACTCCTCTTGCTTATTGCCCAGGCTGCGTGCATTGGTGTACATGCATCGCAGCTGGGTTCCTGACTTCTCAACTGACCCTACCTTGTGCCCTACTCTTACCTCTGCAGAGGGACCGATTGCCTCACCCACCCCCTTCAGAGCTAGTTTAAAGCCCTCCTAATGAGCCCTGCCAACTCCAGTGCCAGGACTTTCTTACCCCTTCTAGATAGATACACCCCATCAGGACCCAGCAGGTCAGGTGCAGTGAAAGTTGTCCCATGGTCAAAGAACCCAAAGTTCTGCCTCTGGCACCATCCCCTGAGCCAATTGTTGATGGTGTGGGTTCTCCCATTCCTCTCAGTGTACACCCCTGACACTGAGGGAACTGAGCAGAACACCACTTGAGCTCCTACCCCATCAATCGTCCAAGGGCCCTGAACTCCTCCTTAATCTCCCTGGTGCCCTTCCTGTCAATCTCATCACTCCCAGCCTGTATTACCAGCAGAGGGTAATAGTCAGTGGGCTGGATTAATTTAGGGAGTCTCTTCGCAATGTCCCTAACCCGTGCCCCTGGTAGGGAGCAGACCTCCCTGTAGGATGGGTCGGGACGACATATGGGTCCCTCAGTACCCCCCAGGAGAGAGTCCCCAACAACTATAACCCTTCTCCTTTTCTTAGTGGAGCTGGTCATTATAGCTGGTTGGGACCGCTTGGGCTTAGTCTCTTCTCCGGAGCTGGTCGTTATAGCTGGTGGGGACCGCTTGGGCTTAGGTTCCTCTCCGGAGCTGGTCGTTATAGCTGGTGGGGACCGCTTGGTCTTAGGCTCCCCTCTGGATGCCTACTCCTCAGCCTCAGCCCTCTCATCCTTTCTGCCCTCAGCTTGCAGGGTCTCATACTTATTTTGCAAGGGCAGCGGAGGAGGAGGAGAGGGTTGGGGTGGATTTCTCTTGCCACACCTGGCAGGGACCTGTATCCATCCCTCTCCGTTTCCAGGGACCCTTCCCTCAGCAGGGGAGATCTGCAGAGCCTTCTCCCACAAATCTAACTCCCTTTCACTTTCCCTTATTGTCCTTATACACTTAAACTCCTCACTGACTAGACAGGAAATGCCACACTCTAAATTATCCCAAGGTATATTGGCACCTACACGATAGACGCAAACTCAATAAACTCTATCATCTATTTTTCACACATACATTGTGAGGCTGGAGGAGTCATCTTCCCTGCCATTTCACTGGTAGCACTCCTGTTGGCATAAGCTGGCATGTGACAAAAGCTCTCTTCAAGACAGCCCTTCAAGTCTTTGTCATCAAGCACTTCAGGGACCATCCTCTGTAGGCTGTATGCCTCAAGTTTTTCTCCCTGCACTGTCATGCACTTCTATCTAGGCAGATTTTGCATCCTTAAAACCCTCTCCATGCCATCATGCCACCTTCCAGGGTGTGCTGTGAAAATGCTGGTTTCATGGTATAAAGCAAGCTCTCTTCCACAGTGTGATGGGTTGAAATTACCCCCCAACTAATCTAGAGAATTAAACCCCCCCCCAAAAAAAAATTGCTCAGACCAGCTCAGTTTGGGATAGAAGCAAATGAAATATACAATTGAAGTATATTTCTCAGGCCTCCTCACTGGACAGATCGAGGGGGAGCCGTTCACCTCCTTCCCCACTCCTTCCCTCCTTCCTGTTACCTCACACAGTAGTCAAAACAGAGATACCCTTGGCAAGGTCATGGAAGAGAGAGAGAGAGAAGTTGCAAGCAGAAACAACAGAAGAAGAAAACAGGAGAAGAACTGTTAATGCCTCTTCCCTATATCCCATTAGCACTCCAATTAATTATATAGACCTTATCATTATTTTCCTTTTGCATCCAATGATATCCATTGGCAGAATCCAATGGGATGTCATTTAACAAGTCCAAGTGCTGAGTGCTGCACTTTGGCTACGGCAATCCCATGCAGAGCTACAGGCTGGGGTCAGAGTGGCTGGAGAGCTCCCAAATGGAGAGGGACCTGGGGGTGCTGATCGACAGCCACCTGAATATGAGCCAGCAGTGTGCCCAAGTGGCCAAGAGGGCCAATGACATCCTGGCCTGCATTAGGAATAGTGTGGCCAGCAGGAGCAGGGAGATCATTGTGCCCCTGTGTGCCCGGTTGACACTGTCCCCTTAAGAAAGGGAATATGGTGGACGGAAGTTGGTAAACGGAAGGAATAGTCTAAACTAATTTTCATTGGTCAGGTGGGAGGAAGCACCTTCTGAACGGGAGTGGAAATGGGCATTTCCAGCACTTCTCGGTCAGTCTTGCTTCTGCCTTTTCTCCGTGCAGCAGCTTTTCCTCTGCTGGGCTTTCTGCCAAGGCTCCGACCTTGAAGACTTGATAAGATAACCAGGCCTGTAACTGCTTCCAATTAACACAAACTGCTTTTAACTTCTTTCTTTTCTCTTTCTCCCTCTTTTCCGAACTATTCTGGGGAAAGGGGGGAAGAGAGGGGAGAGCGGAGGTGGGGAATCCCCTCGGCCGAGGGGGGTTACTCTCATTTCTGTGTTACTCTGTTGTATATCTTTGTAGATATTGTAGATATTGTAAATTTGTAAATATTCCCCTGCATATCCTTCATTGCTTTGTAAATATAGCTCCACTGCTTTGCTAATTCAGCTGGTGAAGTTTTTTTTCCTTTCCCTTCAATTTTTTTTTCCCTTTTACCTTACAAGGGGGAAGGGAAGAGGCTTCTCGGCCTTACCCTTTCACCCACCACACCCTGTACTCTGCTTTGGTTAGGTCGCACCTTGAGTACTGTGTCCAGTTCTGGGCCCCTCAGTTTAAGAAGGACATCGAGACACTTGAATGTGTCCAGAGAAGGGCAACAAGGCTGGTGAGAGGCCTTGAGCACAAGCCCTATGAGGAGAGGCTGAGGGAGCTGGGATTGTTTAGCCTGGAGAAGAGGAGGCTCGGGGTGACCTCATTGCCCTCTATGACTACCTGAAAGGTGGTTGTAACCGGGAAGGGGTTGGTCTCTTCTCCCAGGCAACCAGCACCAGAAATAGGGGGGACAGTCTCAAGCTGCGCCAGGGGAGGTTTAGACTCGAGGTGAGGAGGAAGTTCTTCACCGATCGAGTCATTCGTCATTGGAACGGGCTGCCCAGGGAGGTGGTGGAGTCATCGTCCCTGGAGGTGTTCAAGAGGAGATTGGACGTGGCACTTGGTGCCATGGTCTAGTCATGGGGTCTGTGTTGATAGGTTGGACTCGATGATCCTCGAGGTCTCTTCCAACCTTAGTTATACTGTGGTACTGTGATAATTTAATTTACTTTCAGTCTTTGCCATCAGGATCTAGGCTGAAGTTCCCCCTTCAAACTGTAACATACATCACAGTACTGCTCTTTTTTCCCTTTTTCTTTTTTTTTTTCCCCAGGTACTTTTAATTGAAAGATACTAGCAGTAGTGTCACTTCACAGGACTCAGAGGAGACCCAGGGCCAATGTCTGCACACTAGAGCATGCTATTTTCCAGAACATGGTGTGAATGGATGCAGTCAGAAGAATCAATGTACAGTGGGTCTTTTTCATTTGAGATTTTGGGTTGCTCAACACGAAACACTCTCCTAGACCTGGAATCAAGAGAAGTGTGGTGACCAGCAGGTCAATGGAAGTGGTTCTCCCCCTCTACTCTGCTCTGGTGAGACCCCACTTGGAGTACTGTGTCCAGTTCTGGAGCCCCTATAGCAGGAAGGATCTGGAGGTGCTGGAACATGTCCAGAGGAGGGTCATGAGGATGATTAGAGGTCTGGAGCACCTCTCCTATGAGGACAGACTGAGGGAGTTGGGACTGTTCAGTCTGGAGAAGAGGAAGCTCCAAAGGAGACTTGACTGTGGCCTTCCAGTATCTTAAGGGGGCCTACAAGAAAGATGGGGAGGGACTTTTTAGGGTGTCAGGTAGTGATAGGACTAGGGGGAATGGGGAAAAAATAGAAATTATTAGATTCAGATTGGATGTTAGGAAGAAGTTCTTCACCATGAGGGTGGTGACACACTGGAACAGATTGCCCAAGCAGGTGGTGAAAGCCCCATCCCTGGAGGTTTTTAAGGCCAGGCTGGATGTGGCTCTGAGCAACCTGATCTAATGTGAGGTGTCCCTGCCCATGGCAGGGGGTTTGGAACTAGATGGCCCTTGAGGTCCCTTCCAACCCTAACAAATCTATAATTCTATGAATTAAAATAAAAAATAATTCAGATGTCTGCAAGAAAATAATGAAAAATGTTATTTTTCAATAAGATAATTATAATTTTGAAGTTAACTGTGGCAAAATTTTAGTACTGCTCTATAAAGAAACAAACAGTCACAGAATTAGGGAGCAGAAGATGCCGAGCTCCTGCCATAGTGGTGTAATATATGTTAACCAAGAATGAGAACCAGCTTATAACTTAATCAATAGGTTAATTAGTAAAACACAGATCTTTAAACCCCTGTATGTACTGAAGAAGATACTTGTTCCCCTTTACATTTCAGAAATAAGAACATTGATGCTGTTGTCTTAGTATTACAAGCAAGGAATACAGAAATATGTTGCCCTGTCTGATGGTGGTGCTGGACATTTTCAGATACCATAGAATTTATTTATTTTTCAAATCTAATTGAGGAAATGGAAAATCCCCCAAAAAAAACCACAATATCTGAGCCAAAGCAGTGCAAAGATGCTATCATTTGTCAGTCAGGGGCCAAATGTTAACCCACCAAATTGTATAAATTTCAGGTCCAATACCATATGGGTATTTTTCAGTCTGATGCTGTGACAGGCATGGGCTACTGACTAATCAGTAAAATAATTTATCATAGTGGGGCATACTTATAACTACTCCTATATGCTACCAGAAATGTGCTTGAGCCAGGTCCATAAAGAATAAACAACCTTGGGATAATCTGACATTTCACAGAATTATTGAACTTGGTTTTTATCAATTTATTAGTCCAAAAGTGCAAGAAAACCCTAAAGATTAAAGTCTCAAAACTATCGCAGGGGAAGTTTCTATATAATGGCCTTGGGGTGACTAAACAGGATGTGATCCTTCCCTCACCAAGGAATCTTGGCTTTACATTTCCTCTCCAATATGGAGCTCTCTGCCACCTGGATGTACTTAATTTTGATCTGAGTTTTTCTCAGTCACACCTGTTGGAGCAGATTAATTTTTGCATGAACTATTTAAATATGCTCTGAGCCAACAGAATACATTGTGTACAAGAGTGGGTCTGGGGACTTGCCTAACACACACACTTCCCCAGAGTGCAGGATGATGCATGCTAAAGCCTTCTGCTGAGATGTGCATTCAGCATCCCTTGAAAAGAGGAAATTCAGAGGACTAAAGCAGAAAGAGCTTCAAAATCAACAGATGAAAGGTAGCTGATTCCTTATCCAGCAGTTTTGCTAATGAAACATATAAAAGTTGTTGGTTTTCCAGCCAAAACTATTTCATGAATTTGACCTAAATTTGTTAATAGTTTTGGGATAACCAGAATTGTATTTTTCCTCAAATAAACTATTCATCAGTAAGAAAATTACTGCTCTTGTCACAGAACACCAGCTGCTTACCCATTCAGGAAAAAAAAGGCATTTTAAAATCAAAAGAAAATCAAAATTAAAAGTCTTCGAGTAGCTCTTAATAGTCACAGAAGGCATGTAAAAAGAATAAAATAAAAGCAACAGGAAAAAAAAAAGCAGGAAAGCAAAAGAAACATAGAACAGTATGGGATAATTGAAAAACTCAAGAGGTTATTCAACCGAACAGTTATCTTTCAGAAAATGGAATTTCAGCCCAAATGAACCCACAAAATATGTGTAAACTACAGTGTGTAAAATGGGTCTTGAGAATTAAGACTGGGTTGTGAAACACATAAACTTAAGCGAGTCGTATTATCTCAAACATTCTGCACAGCAGAGTTGTAGAGGGCTGAGAAGGAATGTGAACGGCAAGCAGAAGACTCAAGAACAAAAGACACAAATTATGCAAATATATCAGTTTTGGGAAGCTGAGATTGCTGCATCCCCAACAAGTTGAATAATAATGTTTAAATACAACTTTCTTTTTGTAGAAAGCACCACGTTTGAAGCAGCCCTTCCAAATGCTTTCCCATCTGTCTCAACAAATGTGATAATGTGGAGGTTATACTGCAAGCTTTAAAGAAAAAAAAACCAACAAAACACAACCATGTTATTTGTCCATAGTAGGAAACACAAAGCAGGTAAAAGACCATGTCAGTCACTGTATTCCAAGTGAACAAAATCACAAGTACCCTTTTTTCTTAACTCCACTTTGCATCCTAAGAAGAAAGCACTACCAATTTAGGCTTGATCATTTTTTGTTTGAAGGGAGAACAGAGCAAAACATGTCACTTAGAACTCTGTCCTGCATGGCTAACTTAAGTGTCTATAAAACTGAAAAGATTCAGCAATTAGCAGATTTAATTTCCATTAAGGAAAGCTGTTAATGCAAGACTTGTCTGAAAATACAGTTTTTGTTTTGCTGTGCATTCAAAATCAAGAGAGGTTTTTAACTTCGTACAACAGCAAGGGACTACTTCTGTGCAGTGATGTTCCTCCAGATCAGTGTTAGGAGCCTGACAAAAGTAATCCCAAGCAGTAAGGCTGTCACCTTCCATGTCCTCTCACTCTCACTCTCAATCTCACTCTCACTCTCATTGGTTCAGCAGTTGAAGTGAGATTTGAACTCAGATTGTTGGAGTTCTGTATTCTGGCTCTGTTCCAATGTGATTTTAAAGTAATTCCAGTAGAAGTGACTAGATTTATCAATGTATGAAACTTGGATGTGTAATCAGAATCCAGTAGGACATTGGTCTTCTGCTTCTGCTTTTATTATTCTAAGTGCAGTTGAGATCAAAAAGTGGTCAGGAGATCTGTCAGAAAATAAGTTTGTGAGCATCTTCCAAAGTAGGCTAAGAAAACCTTATAAACAATGTTGGCATCAAAATAAAAAGGTGTATGAAATTGTTCACACAAATAGAGGACCATGGCTTTAGGGCTAAGCTGTATCTTTACAGACCTTTGATACAACATCCGACACCGGAGGCGCAGTGTGGTCTTTTTGAAGATGAGAAGGGTACAGACCCTAAGCTATCTAAACTTTCCTCAGTCTTTTCCATATCTGTACCATTCTCTTGGATAGAATAGAGTGGAGGTTGTGATTCATTGATATCCATTTCCTAGAGTGTGGCCGGTTGACGCTGTCCCCTTAAGAAAGGGAATATGGTGGACGGAAGTTGGTAAACGGAAAGAATAATCTAAACTATTTCATTGGTGAAGTGGGAGGAAGCACCTTCTGAACTGGGAGTGAAATGGGCATTTCCAGCACTTCTCTGTCACTCTTGCTTCCGCCTCTTCTTTGGGCAGCAGCTCTTTTCTGTGCTGGGCTTTCTGCCAAGACTTCGGCCTTGAAGATAAGATACCAGACCTGTATTAACTCCCTTCCAATTAACACGAACTGCTTCTAACATTTTTTTTTTCTCTCTTTTCTTTCTCTTTCTATCCCATTCTGGGGAAAGGGGGGAAGAGAGGGGAGAGCGGAAGTGGGGAATCCCCTCTGCCGAGGGGGGTTACTCTCATTTCTGTGTTACTCTGTTGTATATCTTTGTATATATTGTAGATATTGTAAATTTGTAAATATTCCCCTGCATATCCTTCATTGCTTTGTAAATATAAAGCTCCACTGCTTTGCTAATTCAGCTTGTGAGTTTTTTTTCCTTTCCCTTCAATTTTTCTTTTCCCTTACTTTACAAGGGGGAAGGGAGGAGGCTTCTTGGCCTTACCCTTCCACCCCACCACATTTTTTTTTATTGGCGTACCCAACATGGGGCAGAGAATTAGTTTAATTTATTACTTGATTGATTTAGTGTTTTCTAGCTGAATTAGCAAACATGAAGGTATTGTGGTTTGTGGAGCGATTATTCTTTTCAATTTTGGGGGCTCTGGTTTACAGATATTGTTTGGGTTTGATTTTGGATTACCTGGGTAAATATTTGGTGCGGACAATTTATATGTGGGTTATGTATAGAGTTAAATTATGGTATGGAAAATGTATTAATTTATTATGGCCAGTGAGATACAGGAATGTTACCTCCACCACTCTCCCAATTGAGATAAAGGGTTTTAGGATTCCGCCTGAGGAGAGAGTAACTTTAGGTGATGCCTGGGATCCAAAGGTGATTTATTTAATGTGTATAATTCTACTACTGGTGATAATTATTGTGTATCTCCTGATTTCTTTGCGGCGAGAAAGAAAGGTGTCCAGGGCGTGTTTTGTTATTAAAACCAGATCAAAAAGAAAACGCCGTGGCTCTGGGTCAGTCCCAGAGACATCTAGTGACGAAGAATGTGCAGAATCTGTGTCAGTTAAAAAGAAGACTAAAAAGTCAATTGGTAAAGAAGCTCTAAATGACTTTGCTGATTTCCGCAAGCTGCCAAAGGCGGCAGCAGGTATCAACATGGCGCCTACTCCTTCTCCCACTCCTTCTCCTTCTTCTTCTCCGTCGGCCATTAATGGAGCAACGTCACTTCCGCCTACTCCCTCAGTGGGACCGGAAGTCACTGCCCCAGCAGCTGATTTATCTCAGGACCTGTCAGCTTCCATTAAGGTGGCTGTAAATTCAAACACAGCTCCAGTTAAGGTGGCTCCTTTAAAGACTAGAGGTACAAAGGCCAAAGATGGAGAAGAAGAGGAGCTGGAGACTGATCCTGGTGAGGGGCCCTCTACTCTAAGAGATCCTGCTCAGGAGGAAGAGAAGGTTTGTTTTAAAGATCTAACTAACCTAGTGAGATCAAAGCAGGATACAGATGAAATTAGGAAAGCAGCTGGCAAAGGTGGTTCCCAGCTTAAAGAGATCCTTAGGAGAATGACAGCATGATTATATGGACAAAAAGTACAGGGAGACGAGGAGGAAGATGATATTTCAGAGTGTTCTTCTCCACATGAGGAATTGCGAAATGTCCGTACAGATTTCACCAGGGCAGATAAGGAGCCAGTTCTAGTTTGGCTTAGTAGGTGTTATGATACAGGTGCTCCAGCTCGAACAGTTGGAGACAAGTCAGCAGCTCAGTTAGGAACTCTCTCGAGGGATAATGGAATAGATAGACATCCTGGTTGGAGTCTGTTATAGACCACCCAACCAGGAGGAGGATGTGGATGAGTCATTCTATAGGCAGCTTAAGACTGTCTCAAGATCGTCTGACCTTGTTCTCATGGGTGACTTCAACTTGCCTGATATCTGCTGGGATCTTAACATAGCAGAGAAGAGGCAATCTAGGAGGTTCTTAGAATGCATGGAGGACAGCTTCTTATCCCAGGTGCTGCGAGAGCCTACCAGGGGCAAGGCTATGCTTGACCTCCTCTTCACCAATAGGGAAGGGTTGGTGGGTGATGTGGTGGTCGGAGGGTTTTTATTGGTCAGTGACCACGAGATAATTGAATTCCCATTATTTGGTCAAGCTAAGAGGGGTAGCAAGAAGACCTCCACTCTGGATTTCCGGAGGGCGGACTTCAGGCTACTCAAGGAACTAATTCAGAGGGTTCCTTGGGATAAAGCCCTTAAAAACAAAGGGGTCCAGGAGAGATGGTCCTACTTCAAGGAAGAACTGTTGAAGGCTCAGGGACAGGCTGTGCCAATGTGCTGGAAGATGAGCCGCCGGGGCAGACGACCAGCCTGGATGGTTAAAGAACTTTTAATGGAACTAAGGGAAAAAATGAGGGTGTATCACCATTGGAAGAGAGGGAGGCAACCCGTGAAAAATTTAAGGATGTTGCTAGGTCTTGCAGGAAGGAAATTAGGGAGGCAAAAGCGCATTTGGAGCTTAGTCTGGCCTCTGCTGTGAAGGACAACAAAAAGTCCTTCTATAAATACATTAATAACAAGAGGAAGGGCAGAGACAACCTCCACTCCTTGGTGGACACAGAGGGGAACGTTGTGATAAGAGATGAGGAAAAGGCAGAGATACTTAACACCTTCTTTGCCTCAATTTTTACTAGCAGGACAGAATGTCTTCCAGACAACTGGCCTCCAGAGCTGGCAGAAGGAGCCAGGGAGCAACATAGTTTTCCACTGTTCCAAAATGGGGTAGTTGGTGATCTGCTCAGCCGCCTGGATCCCCACAAGTCCATGGGACCAGATGGGACCCATCCTAGGGTGCTGAGGGAGCTGTCAGGGGAGCTGGCCAAGCCGCTCTCCATCATTTTTCAGCAGTCCTGGCTCACTGGCGATGTCCCAGAGGACTGGAAGCTGGCCAACGTGGTGCCCATCCATACGAAGGGCCGGTTGGATGAGCCAGGGAATTACAGGTCTGTCAGCCTGACCTCAGTGCCAGGCAAGATCATGGAACAGGTCATCCTGAGTGCATTAACACAGCACTTAGAAGATGGCCAAGGGATCAGGCTCAGCCAACATGGATTTAGGAAGGGCAGGTCCTGCCTGACCAACCTGATCTCCTTCTATGATCAGGTGACCCGCCTGGTGGATGTGGGGAGGCCTGTGGATGTAGTTTACCTGGACCTCAGCAAGGCCTTTGACACCGTCCCCCATAGCAAACTCCTGGCCAAGCTGTCAGCCCATGGCTTGGACAGCAGCACTCTGAGCTGGTTTAGGAACTGGCTGGATGGCCGAACCCAGAGAGTGGTGGTGAATGGTGTCACATCCGGCTGGTGGCCAGCCAGTAGTGGAGTCCCCCAGGGATCAGTGCTGGGCCCCATCCTCTTTAACATCTTCATTGATGATCTCGATAAGGGCATTGAGTCTATCATCATTAAATTTGCTGATGACACCAAGCTGGGAACAGGCTGGACAGATGGGCAGAGTCCAACGGCATGAAATTTAATGCATCCAAGTGCCGGGTTCTGCACATTGGCCACAACAACCCCATGCAGTGCTACAGGCTGGGGCCAGAGTGGCTAGAGAGCAGCCAGGCAGAGAGGGACCTGGGGATGCTGGTTGATGGTAGGATGAACATGAGCCTGCAGTGTGCCCAGGCAGCCAAGAGGGCCAATGGCATCCTGACCTGCATTAAGAACAGTGTGGCCAGCAGGAGCAGGGAGGTCATTCTGCCCCTGTACACTGCACTGGTTAGTCTGCGCCTTGAGTCCTGTGTCCAGTTCTGGGCCCCTCAGTTTAGGAAGGATGTTGACTTGCTGGAACAAGTCCAGAGAAGGGCAACGAAGTTAGTGAGGGGCTTGGAACACAAGCCCTATGAGGAGAGACTGAGGGAGCTGGGGCTGCTTAGCCTGGAGGGGAGGAGACTCAGGGGTGACCTTATTGCTCTCTACAACTACCTGAAGGGAGGTTGTAAACAGGCAGAGGTTGTTCTCTTCTCCCAGGCAGCCAGCACCAGAACAAGAGGACACAGTCTCAGGCTGCGCCAGGGGAAGTTCAGGCTGGAGGTCAGGAGGAAGTTTTACACAGAGAGAGTGATTGCCCATTGGAATGGACTGCCCGGGGAGGTGGTTGAGTCGTTGTCACTGGAGGTGTTCAGGAGGAGACTTGACAGGGTGCTTGGTTACATGGGTTAGTTAATTGGGTGGTGTTGGGCGATAGGTTGGGCGTGATGATCTTGAAGGTCTCTTCCAACCTAGTTTACCCTATTCTATATGGATTTGCCATCTAGGCAGGGCTCTCGGTAAGGTTAATCTCTGGATACGCCTTTTAATGGCGGTTGCCCTGAGATACCCTTCCCGAGATGATCTTCCATGGAATCCTAAACCCTGGACTACCATAGATGAGGGAATTAAGCGCTTGAGAAAATTTGCTGTTAGAGAGCTACTCTATGGTGAACATGAAACTCTGAATCCTGATGACATTCCTGTGGGTATTGGTCTTGCTAAAAAGATCATCAAACTTGCTCCTTCCAATTATGCAAACATTCTGGCAAGCAGAATTGTGTCAAGAAGTTATGGTGGAGCTTCTCCTACGGTTGGCCAATTCAGTGATCAAATGAGACAATTGGAGGATAGCATGACACGTGGCTCTTTGGTTTCAGCCATTGAAACTTTGTCTGGAAAAACTGAGAGTTGCATGAAGGATCTGAAAGATTCCATATACCAATTGGCACAGAAGGATAATTTCAATTCTCCCTCCAGGTGGATACAAGTTTCATCTGTGAGGAATACATGTCCTCCAAGGAGGTCATTCCAGAACAGGTCATTCCAAAAAAGGTCATTCCAAACAGACCGCCAAGGTAATCACGTAGAACTATTTGGATAACTCTGCGTGATCAGTTTGGTGAGAACATGAACCGCTGGGATGGCCAACCAACTTCTAATCTTTTCAGGAGACTGAAGGAATTGCAAAGTGGCAGAACCTGAGGTAGCAATACCAGAAGGGTAGCTGTTACTTCCACAGTTCCCCAGAACGACTCTTATGGCTCCAGCAGTGGCTCCAGTTATAACATGCAAATTTATAACCCTGCAAACTATGTGCAATGCACATGTGCGCATGTTCCCCATAAGTAGGGGTGCCCTGTCTCCCGCCAGGGGGAGGAGAGGGATAACAGAGATAACAGAATCTATTGCGATGCGTCCATCCAGTGGCCTGGCACTTCACAATTTCGGAAGTACAGGGCCTTGGTTGACACAGGAGCTCAGTGCACCATAATACCATCAAATTATCAGGGATCAGAGTCTATAACTATTCTGGGAGTCACTGGTGGATCTCAATGGAGGAAGCATACAGTTGTGACCGGACCTGATGCACCTTGTATTTTGGGAATTGATTTTCTGAGAGAAGGGCGTTTCAAGGACCCTAGAGGTTACAAATGGGCTTTTGGAGTAGCTTCAGTAGAAATTGATGGACAAAAATTGAAGCTATTTGTCAGATCTGAACTTTCTGATGAATCTACAGTTGTGTGACAACATCAGATACAGGACATTAAATTGCCGGTTGCTTCTCAGACTGTGCATCACAGACAATACAGAACCAACCGTGACTCTTTGTTGCCCATTCAGAATCTGATTCGTCAGTTGGAGAGTCAGAAAGTCATCAGCAAAACTCATTCACCTTTCAACAGTCCAGTGTGGCCTGTGCGGAAGCAGAATGGAGACTGGCGTCTGACAGTAGACTGCCAAGCCCTCAATGAAGTGACACCACCTATGAGTGCAGCAGTACCAGACATGATGGAGCTACAGTATGAGCTGGAATCCAAATAGGCCAAATGGTACGCTACCATAGACATTGCTAATGCATTTTTCTCTATTCCCATAGCAGAGGAATGCAGGCCTCAGTTTGCTTTCACCTGGAGAGGAATCCAGTACACCTTCAACAGCCTGCCAATGGGCTGGATCCACAGCTCAAGCATCTGTCATGCAGTGATCCACGATGCTCTGGAGAAAGGTGGTGCTCCAGAACACATCCAGTTCATCGACGATATCATTGTCTGGGGTAAAACTGCTGAGGAAGTCTTCGAGAAAGGTAATAAAATCATTGACATTCTTCTGGATGCAGGTTTTGCCATCAAGCGAGACAATGTGAAAGGACCTACCACAGAGATTCAGTTTCTGGGAGTGCGATGGCAGGATGGACGCCGACACATTCCAGTGGATGTGGTAAATAGAGTCTCTACCATGGCAAATCCCACAAACAAGCAAGAGACCCTACGTTTCTTGGGGATAGTGGGATTTTGGAGACTGCACATTCCTGGATACAGTCAGATTGTGAAACCTCTGTATGATGTGACTCGAAAGAGAAACCATTTCCACTGGGGACCTGAACAACAAGCAGCCTTTGACCAGATAAAGCAAGAGGTGATTCAAGCAATGGGTCTGGGACCTGTCCGAGATGGTCCAGACATTAAGAACATTTTGTACACGGCTGCAAGTGACAATGGTCCAACCTGGTGCTTGTGGCAAAAGGCTCCAGGTGAGACACGTGGACGACCTCTTGGTTTCTGGAGTCGAGGTTACAGAGGTTCAGAGGCTAATTATACTCCAACACAGAAAGAAATTCTAGCTGCCTATGAAGGAGTAAAAGCATCCTCTGAAGTGATTGGAACTGAATCACAACTTCTCTTAGCTCCCAGATTACCAGTTTTGAATTGGATGTTCAAAGGCAAAGAATCCACACCACATCATGCCACAGACTCCACATGGTCTAAGTGGATGGCTCTGATAACACAGAGAGCTCGAATGGGAAATCTTGAAAGACCTGGTCTAGTGGAGGTGATCTCAAGTTGGCCTGAAGGTATCAACTGTGCTAAACCTCCAGAGGAGAAAGTAACTCGTGCTGAGGAAGCTCCTCCTTACAGTGACCTGTCTCATGATGAAAAGAAATATGCTTTGTTCACAGACGGTTCCTGTCATCTTGTTGGAAACAAGCGAAGGTGGAAGTCTGCAGTGTGGAGTCCAACACGCCGAGTTGCAGAGGCGAAAGATGGAGAAGGAGAATCCAGTCAGTTCGCAGAGGTAAAAGCTGTCCAACTAGCTCTCGACGTGGCTGAACGTGAGAGATGGCCAAAGCTTTATCTCTACACCGACTCATGGATGGTAGCCAATGCTCTATGGGGTTGGCTAAAGAACTGGAAAAAGGGTGGTTGGCAGAGGAAAGGAAAACCCATTTGGGCAGCCAACCTGTGGCAGGACATTGCTGATCGAATCGAGAGAATTCCAGTGAAAGTGAGACACATCGATGCTCACATTCCTAAGAGCAAAGCTACTGAGGAACAGCAACACAACCATCAGGCAGATCTAGCTGCAAGAGTTTCTCAAGTAGACATGGACTCTAATCTTGATCTCGACTGGAAACACCGAGGTGAGTGGATCTTTGAAAAACTGGGAAAAACATTTAGCACAAGCAACCTGGCTGGTAAATAGTAGAGGTTCAGTGAACTGAGCTGGACCTGCACATTCAGATTTACTACGGAAAGTAGAAGGTGATAGAGTTCCTATTGATAGAGAAAAGAATCTGTTAGGTAAAACGGTTTGGGTATTTTCACCTTCAGGAGAGGCTAAACATGTCCGAGGGTTGGTATCATCTGAAGGTCCGGGTCACACTTATTGGGTAATGCAAGAGAATGGTGAAATTCAGTGTATTCCAGAATGAAATTTAACTTTAGCTGAAAGAGGTTAATTTCAAACTGTTGTATCACGTCATCGCGTCCAGAGGAAGAGAAAATCTATGGTGCACGAACCCTGAGATCCCTGAGAGCCCTGAGTCAACTAAGAGACCCTGAGAATCCCTGTTTCCCTTTTCTTTGCTTCGTTGGCGAAGAAATGAACTGTTTTTCCATTTTTCTCATTTTCTGATTTTCTTGGACTTTTGAATCATCTACATCTGAGCATAGCCGGAATGGACTATGAACTTTACTCATAAACTGTAAATATCGTCTTGGATTGGATGGACAGTATGAACGGTCAATGAAATTGTTTAGAAGGGGTGGACTGTCACCGGTTGGGGCTGTCCCCTTAAGAAAGGGAATATGGTGGACGGAAGTTGGTAAATGAAAAGAACAATCTAAACTAATTTCATTGGTGAAGTGGGAGGAAGCACCTTCTGAACTGGGAGTGCAGGAAGGTATACTGGAGATTCCAGCACTTTTATCTTTAGTCTTGCTTCCGTTTCTCCTTTGGGCAGCAGCTTGCAGCTCCTGGGCTTTCTGACAAGGCTTTGGCCTTGAAACTGATAAAGGCCTGTATTAACTCCCTTCCAATTAACACAAACTGCTTCTAACTTTTTTTTTCTCTTTCTCTCTCTTTTCTAACCCACTCTGGGGATAGGGGGAGAGAGGGGGAGAACGGAGGTGGGGAACCCCCTCAGCAAGGTGGGGGAACTCTCATTTCTGTGTTACTTTATTGTATATCTTTGTATATATTGTAAATATTGTAAATTTGTATATATTCCCCTGCATATCCTACATTGCTTTGTAAATATAAGCTCCACTGCTTTGCTAATTCAGCTGTGAGTTTTTTTTTCCTTTCCCTCCAATTTTCTTTCCCTTTACTTTACAGGGGGGAGGGAAGAGGCTTTTTGGTCTTACCCTTCCAACCCTACGACATACCCATATGGAGAGCAGCTTTGCAGAGCACAGCTGATGTGGCCAGTGCTTCCTGGGATGATCAGAGTTTGTGAATGCTCTCCAAATAGCCACAGCACATGCTGCTTGCCTGGGAAATCCCTGCCAAAAATCCAGCAGTCTTCCTTTCCCCTTTATACAGATAGTGGAGGGTAGACAGTAGTTTGTTAGAAAGATCCTTATCCTGCAGAGGCAAATGCAGAGGACATCTGGAACAGAGATACTAATACTGCTTGCATTGTTTTTGTCTGCCTTGCTTGGCTTTGCAGATGGGAGCAGACTGAGTGCTCAACCAACTCCATTGCCCTCCCATCCATGTATCCCCAGAATCTTCCCTGATCTCCTGCACTCAGTGAGGCTGTGCTGGGGTGTCCCTGAAAGCATGTGGCTCCAGCTCTTCTGCAGGGATTCCTTCTGGCCACTGAGCTATGCTCCACCATCAATGGCCTCAGGAACACATCACCATCATATCCATTCAGTGCCCAATGCCTGCCTCTATTTTAATTCAAATCTACAGAATTCTGACTAAATTCACTACTTGGTATTTCTTCCTGCCATAGTGACAAGAGATTGTCTAGGATAGTTTGGTTACTTTTTGTTTCAGCATATTTCCCAGTTTTGTGAATGAATAGATTTAATTTCCAGAAATGCGCATGTCAGTAGGAAGAACTCCTCTTTAGAGCTGAAAGACGTGCATTGTGTCAATAAAGACAATATTATCACATTAGATATTGCAATGAAACTCACACATTCTCTGTGATTTCTTGTTGGCTTCCAGAATAAATTCCCACCATAAATTCCTACCAGGCATTCATTTCTCTCCTCAAGCTCACTGTCTATTTGCTTCTGCTGCTATCAGACAACACCATGCTTAATAAAAATCTTCTGCCTTTCTGTTAGTAAGTAATGGCTATGTGCAATCTGGCATGTGTTGGGTATAAAGAAGTTGGGAGAGTGCTTTTTCATTGTTTAGGTAAATGTTTCCTCTTTGATCCCACATCTGCCCTTTCTGCTGCTCACATTGCAAATCCATGCAGACCTAGCAGAGGGATGGGAGACATTTATAGTTTCCTGTTGTGGAGTAATTTTGGGAGCATCATTTCCCCCTTCTCACTATTTGCTTTCAGCAGCAACAATCCAATTCTTTGTGTTTTCGATGGGAAGCCAATTCTTTGTCTTGCCCTTTCCTTCTAGGTCTCCCTGAAGGCTATAGAAAGAAAGAACATGAATAATAAATCAATGAAATCATAAAATAGTCCCATTTACTGTTATCTTTCCAAGAACAGTGAAGGCATTAAAGTTCTGAAACCTTTTTTCTTGAAGCAAAGATTGCAGCTAGAAGAGGAAATGGCACAACGTAAATTCAATTTGTGACAATTATTATAACATGAAAGGGAAATAGTGTAAATTACTGATGTCAAACAGTCTGTTGATTGGCTAGATCTGGCCCATTTGAGCTATTTATCTAGTTCCTGTGACAGACCCAGCTTTTGCACCACACGTGCTTTCATTTTTTAAAATACATGTTTCATGTTTTTGTGCTTCTGAAAAAGAGCTGCTGAATATGCACTGAGTAGAAGCTGATGGAAGTTCATGCATGCTTATCCTTTTTAAGCTATAGAAAATAAAGTATACTACATTCAAAGAGACAAAGTCTGGCCTTGTTCATTCCAGTGAGTGTTAACCCTTGAACTTACTAATAATTTTTGTGCTTGATGCTGAAATGTTTACCAGAAAGTAATTTAAAGGAAAGATAAAGATATAAATTGAATATATAATAAATAAAATATAATTATATAATTTATAAATATATAAATGGAATATATAACAAAACAAAACAAACAAACTAAAATAAAATAAAGTAAAATAAAATAAAAAGTGCTCCATAAAGCACACCACAAACATATGAACAAAATTTGCTAAATTCCCATCTACTTAAAGCCATTGGTAACATACATGTGAAGCTTAAACTGAAGAGAAAGAGACCCATCTGGGGAACCATAAGAAAAGAGCGTTTTTGAATTCTACACCCAGCTGTATACAGACCTAACCCACAGAGTCTCCTGGGGTTCTCTCAGTTCTAGTCACTTCAAAGGGTGTAGTGCAGTATTTTACAATAAATAAAAGCTACATAAAATGCATTTTAACATTTTCATATTCATGCACATATTGGTTTGAATTGTTATAAATACAAATAGGAACAGCTAGATATTTTTCATAGATGAGATTTAATTCACAGCAATAACCATTTGGTCTGATATTTTATTGATTTCTCGTGTACACCTTAGCGCATGCCTAAGGCAGTTGATGTTGGAGACATTTGAACCAAAAGCTAGGACCATGCTTATCTTGTACTTCAACACATTAAAATTTACTGTTTGCTTTTCATGCTTTTAGTAATGTTGGTTCATTAGGAAAGGGAGATATAGCTTTATGATGTACTCAGAAATATAATATTTTGAAACATATCATTCTTTCAACAAAGTAATTCAAGAAGTGTGGTGCTGTGAAATGTAAGAAAAAAAAATTTAAGTGAAAGATGTATTCTGGGGAATGGGGTATTCTATTATAGAAAAAAATTTGCAGGAATATAAGAGTCATGGCTTCAAATACTATTCCTAAATTATTTTTGAAGTACATTGTTTTAATTCTTATTCCTGTCTTCCAAATGCCAACCTCTGAACAGGTTACCTGGGGAGGTGGTTGGGGCCTCATCCCTGGAGATATTCAAAGTGAGTGTCAACAGGGTTCTGGGCAACCTGATCTAGTTCAGGATGTCCCTGCTTACTGCAGAGGGGGTTGGACTAGATGATCTTTGAAGGTTCCTTTTCAACCCAGACCAATTTATTATTCTGTGATTCCATATAGCACTGATTTCAAGCAAGAGAATTGTAACATATTACAGTAATTAGTATTAGGCATTATGCCTTCTTCAAATTTATAATACTGATAATATTTTCTTACACTCAGCTCCCCATGTTAAGGCAGTGGGGTGGTTAAAGTATCTCACTGCAGATCCAGAAAACTCTCAGTTATGTTAGTTTAGCAGAAACTAGGTCATTTGGTAGTGATTTGATAGACAAATGAGTGTTAGGTGTGTCTTTCCTTTACTTGTCCCTGGTTACAGAAATGATGTTTTCTTCAAGCATAATGATTTTGGTGGATCATTTTGTAGTGGGTTGAGAGAGAAGGCCTAGCGTTCTCTCCCCCACAAAGAGGAAAAAAAACCACATCTAACTCAGCTGGAGAAGCGGAAGGAATGCTATATTTTACAAGCAATGTGGAAAGGCAGGTTAGATATACAATATATACAGTAGAATAAACCTTTATTAGAATAAACCAAACCAGGTTGGAAGAGACCTTCAAGATCATCGTGTCCATCCCATCAACCAATCCAACCCACCCAAACAGCTAACCCATGGCACCAAGCACCCCATCAAGTCTCCTTCTGAACACCTTCAATGACGGCGACTCCACCACCTCCCCGGGCAACCCATTCCATAGCGTAATCACTCTTTCTGTATAGAACTTCTTCCTAACATCCAACCTGAACCCCCCCTGGCGCAGCCTGAGACTGTGTCCTCTTCTTCCGGTACTGGGTGCCTGGGAGAAGAGACCATCGTCAGCCTGTCTACAACCTCCCTTCAGGTAGTTGTAGAGAGTGATAAGGTCACCCTGCAGTCTCCTCTTCTCCAGGCTGAGCAACCCCAGCTCCCTCAGCCTCTCCTCATAGGGCTTGTGTTCCAAGCCCCTCACCAACTTTGTTGCCCTTCTCTGGACTCGTTCCAGCAAGTCAACATCCTTCCTAAACTGAGGGGCCCGGAACTGGACACAGTACTCGAGGTGTGACCTAACCAGTGCAGTGTACAGGGGCAGAATGACCTCCCTGCTCCTGCTGGCCACACCGTTCTTAATGCAGGCCAGGATGCCATTGGCCCTCTTGGTTGCCTGGGCACACTGCAGGCTCATGTTCAGCCTACCATCAACCAGCACCCCCAGGTTCCTCTCTGCCTGGCTGCTCTCCATCACTCTGACCCCAGCCTGTAGCACTGCATGGGGTTGTTGTGGCCGATGTGCAGAACCCGGCACTTGGATGTGTTAAATCTCATGCCGTTGGATTCTGCCCATCTGTCCAGCCTGTCGAGGTCCCTCTGCAGAGCCTCTCTACCCTCCAGCAGATCAACTCCTGCCCCCAGCTTGGTGTCATCAGCAAATTTACTGATGATGGACTCAATGCCCTCATCCAGATCATCAATGAAGATGTTAAAGAGCACAGGGCCCAGCACTGATCCTTGGGGCACACCACTAGTGACTGGCTGCCAGCTGGATGTGGCACCATTCACCACCACTCTCTGGGCCCGGCCCTCCAGCCAGTTCCTAACCCATCGCAGTGTGCTCCCGTCCAAGCCATGGGCTGACAGTTTGGCCAGCAGTTTGCTAGGGGGGACCATGTCAAAGGCCTTGCTGAGGTCCAGGTAGACTACATCAACAGGCCTCCCCACATCCACTAGGCGGGTCACCTGATCATAGAAGGAGATCATATTTACAATATATTTACAATATATTTACAATATATAAAATATATTTATACAATATACAATATATTTACAATATAATAGAATAGAATAAACCAGGTTGGAAGAGACCTTCAAGATCATCACGTCCAACCTATCACCCAACACCGCCCAATCAACTAACCCATGTAACCAAGCACCCGGTCAAGTCTCCTCCTGAACACCTCCAGTGACGGCGACTCCACCACCTCCCCAGGCAGTCCATTCCAATGGGCAATCATTCTCTCTGTGTAAAACTTCCTCCTGACCTCCAGCCTGAACTTCCCCTGGCGCAGCCTGAGACTGTGTCCTCTTGTTCTGGTGCTGACTGCCTGGGAGAAGAGACCAACCTCTGCCTGTTTACAACCCCCCTTCAGGTAGTTGTAGAGAGCAATAAGGTCACCCCTGAGTCTCCTCCCCTCCAGGCTTAGCAGCCCCAGCTCCCTCAGTCTCTCCTCATAGGGCTTGTGTTCCAAGCCCCTCACTAACTTCGTTGCCCTTCTCTGGACTCGTTCCAGCAAGTCAACATCCTTCCTAAACTGAGGGGCCCAGAACTGGACACAGTACTCGAGGTGTGGCCTAACCACATAAATATATATATTTATAATATATATTTATAATATAATTATATATTTATAATATATATTTATAATATATAAATATATATTTACAATATATGTACATAAATGTACAACGATGAAAAAAATTCCCTCGTCCGAACAGAGGAGGGTTCCCCCCCTGTGATGACGACGGAGACTGGAATCAATACGGCTGACCAATATGATCGAGTATTGTTCCTTTATTGTTCCAGTGTTGCAGGCCGATGGTGCAAACCTGAGGTGCAGGCCTATGGAGCAGGCCTGTAGTGCAAGTATAGCACAGTAAAGTAAAGAAGAACAGGAGACAGGAAAGGCAGAAGTGCGTAGTGAGGGAACTGCTAGAATTTATATAAACTCGGAGTGCCCTGTTGGCATAGCTCCATTGGTTCCCTCTGAGTGACCACACATTGCACTATTACAGATTATTGGTCCAACTACTAATGACACAACGAGGTTGTTGATGCAGGTGCATGTCCTGTTGTCTCAAGATAACTGTCCATGTTTATAGCTACCAGTGCCTTGTTTTAGATACATGCTGCAGATTGCTCACACTGCTCATCGCTGGCATTGCCACAAATCCCCCTTTTTGTTTTTGTGAGCAATCTGGTCATGGGAGTTGTTCTCATCCCATACAAGATGCTACTGCAAGCACAGAAGCAAGCAAGGTAAAGCTAAGCTGTATAGCAAAAGCGAGAGTTCTGTAGTGCAGCATGTCTAACAGACTGATGTAACCCATTGTGGTGGTTTAGGCTGGGTGCTGGTCCGGATGCCACTGCACAGAACACACCTGGGAGGTCCCAAGGGGTGGGCCCAGCCCAGGGGATGGTCACAGGCAGGTATTCCAATCCCATAATGCCCTACTCCCCTATAAAATGTCCATGCGGGGTCTTCACTTCCTCTTTCGTCCCCAGCTGCAGCCTAGGTAAAATGGCGTGAGCCGCCTCCCTTGGGCCTGCCCAGGCCCGAGGCTGGGTTGGAGGGGGAGGAAAGAGCCCTAGGGGGGGTTTGGGTGTACCCCCAGGTGGGGATGGGATGTTCTTGGGCATGTTCTGGATTTCTCTCTTTGTCATGGTGCTTGTGGTTCTCTGTAAAGCTTTCATTGTTGTTTGTTTTTAAATTGTTTTTCTATTTAAACTTTCCATCGCTTTTTCAATCCGTTTGTCTGAGTCGTTGTTTCTGCCCTGTGGTGGGGAGGGGATTTGCCCCAACCCATTACACCCATACAAGGCACAAAGCTTAAGTTGAACTAGTTACAATGCTCTACAGAGTTGGCATAATACATGGTCAAAGATAACAAACATTGTAAAGAAGAACTTAGATCTTAACAGTTCCGATCTTTATATCTGCTTTAGAATTATGTTGCATCTTTATTTTCTCTAGGATGGTCAAAAATCATGAATTGTTTAATGGTAGCAAGATTTCTTTAATCTGTAAAGGTAGATCTGGCCAGGCTCTAGCTTCACAGACAGAAAACTTGCAGGCAAACAGCAAGAGCAAAAGAGCTTCATTGCTTTGCCCAATATAAAATTACACAGAATAATGTGTTTTTACTCATCCTAGTGATTCTGATCTCTTAATGTTCACACAACAGTTAGGCAGTCACGACACTCAGTTATCATAGTATCATAGTATGATACCTTTACAGATTAAAGAAATCTTGCTACCATTAAACAATTCACGACACTCAGTTATAAGTTAGATGCTTTCTGTTGACATCTTGGTTTATCATGACAGTCGTTGAGGTCAGTGCTAAGCAGGTTTGCTGATTGTCATTTTCATGACAGTTGTGCCGTGTTCGTGCTATCTTGTGGTGAGAGGGTTACAGAACATTGCAAAGTTGACATTTCTAGGGTTACAACACTTTCTAGGGTTGATGTCTCTAGGGTTACAGCATTTCTAGGGTTACCATGAGCTAATTTTTTGCTATGGGGTATTCTCTCTTTTCCCCCTTTTTTTTTTTTGTTTTTTTGTTTTGTTTTGTTAATAATCTCTACTGAGCAAAATGTAAAGATGACACTGTATCCTCTAGGATGTCTACATTCAGAGGCACACTTAGTTAGCAAGAGAGAATACAAAGTTATCAAGCAACCACAATATTCAGTCCTAATTCACATGATGCTGTGGTACATTCTTCTGAGTGATGCTGTTTGATCCCAGATTGTCATAACAGTTATTGTGATCGATGTTCGACTGCATGGGAAATACTGTGTCCTCGTGGTCTTGATTCTTCCGACGTTGTTTGTTGCAATGATTGCAGTTAGCAGAAAAGAAGGCTCGAGGTGACCTGATTGTGGCCATCCAGTATCTGAAGAGACCCTACAAGAATGCTGGGGAGGGACATCCTAGCACGTCAGGAAATGACAGGACTACGGAGAATGGAACAAGGCTGGGGATGGGAAGATTCAGGCTGGATGTGAGGAAGAAATTCTCCACCGTGAAAGTGGTGAAGCCCTGGAATGGGTTGTCCAAGGAGGTGGCCGAGGCCCCATGCCTGGAAGTGTTTAAGACCAGGCTGGACGAGGCTCTTGCCTGCCTGATCCAGTGTGAGGTGTCACTGCCCATGGCAGTGGTTGGGACTAAATGATCCTTGTGGTCCTTTCCAACCCTGACTCATTCCATGAGTCTATGATTCCACATATTTTGTAACTAATTTTGAGTGTTTTTGTTTGTTTTTAATGTGAGCTATTTTTAAATTTGTAATTAATTTTTTGCTTCATTTCTTTAATATTTTGAAATCTACTTTCAAGAAATCTTTTTAATTTTTGTTTGATTTCATTATATGTGTATATTTTTTTCTAAATTAATTTTTGTTATTTTTGTATTTTAATTTTTCTTTGTTCTTTAAATTTTTATTATTATTATTTCTATTTTATTATTGTAATTTTTTAATCTGTATTTTAATTTGTTATTCTAATCAATTTTTTGTTTTCAATTTCTTTTATTTTTTGTCATTTCTATTTTTTTCTGTTTATCTAGTGTTTAATCTTTTATTTTTTGATCTTATATTCTTTATTGCAATTATTTTTTATTTTGCATGTTTATTTTATTTAATCTATTTTCCATTTTAATGTTCATTTTTTCTTTTTTATTATATTTTTAATCTTCTTTTCTATTAATTCTTTTCTATTATAATTTTTCATTTTAATTTTCTTGATTTTTTCTTTCTTTGTATAATTTTTTGTTTGTTTTAATCTAGTAGTCTTGATAATCCTTATTTTTTTTTTTTGCTAACAATTCTTATGTTTTTTGTTAGTAGCTATTCTGTGTTAGTAATCTTTATGATTTTTCAGTGTGTCATATTTTGCTTTTAATATTTTATTTTTATTGTTGCTATTCTTTTTTATTACTATTCTGTCATTTAGTTCTCTATATTTTGTATCCAGAGTTTTTGTGCTTTTGTTATATATTTCCACGTTTACATTTTTTCTTTGCACATGCTACCTTTTTGTTTACCTTTTCATTTTTTTTGCATTTTTTGTATTTTTTCTAGTCTATGTCTAAGAAGGAAATATAAAGACATTACCTTAGCTAAGGAATACTTTGTTTTAGAAATTAATACCTATTTAGTACAAATCTTAACTATATTACATGGAGCTCCTTTAAGATGCCTAGGCACATAACTAAGAAGGTTCGAACCAAAAGAAATCTTACAATGTGAACTCATTACTAAGCACTTACACCTTCCTACAATTACTATGTACTAGGTATCTGTAAATACCAAATGCTTACCATTCATTATGCTTACCAGGAAAACTTAGCAAAACTCTAAATAACAAATCTCTTAAGGACATTGCAATCAGAAATGAAAAAAAAAGCACTGTAGCTTTAAATGAGAGCAGAGCTTTGGTTGGCAAAAGTCGTACCAGATTTTAAACTAGAGCAGGGTAGATTTAGGTTGGGCATATGGAGGAAGTTCTTTATAATGAGAGTGACAAAATGCTGGGACAGATTGCCCAAGGATGTGGTTGAGTCCCCATCCCTGGACACATGCGAGACCAGACAATATGGCCATGGGCAGTCTCATCTATTTGTTGTCTCCCAGGAGCCCAAGTTAATGATGTTACCAGAAGGCTGCCTAGCCTCGTGCAGCCCTCTGACTACTATCCCTTACTAGTTATGCAGTTAGAGAATGATGATGTTGCAAACTCCCAGGGCTATCAAAAATGACTTCAGGGCCCTGGGAGACCTGGTTGAGGGGTCAGGCGCACAAATAATTTTTTTATCAATACCCTTAGTTGCAGGAGGGAATACCATAAGGAACAGGTCAGCAGCTATAGTTAACAAGTGGCTTAGAGGCTGGTGCAGTCAAAAGAATTTTGTTTTTTTTTACCTTTGAGAACTTTCTACTGTACCAGGTCAGCTGGCAACAGATGGAGTACATCTGTCCCAGAGGAGGGGAAAGGTTACAATATACGAGAATGGACTGTCCCCCAAAGGTAAAAAGATTCTGGGAAGGGAATTGGCAGGTCTCATCGACAGGGCTTTAAACTAGTTTCAAAGGGGAAGGAGCTGAAACTAGACCCCTCACGCAAGAGTCTGGGGGCGACAAGCTAGAGTCAGAGGTGAAACCAGCAGCCCAGCTGAAGTGCATGTACTCTAATGCTCGAAGTATGGGTAACAAACAAGAGGAGCTGGAAGTCTAGTTGCAGCAGGAAAGTTATGATGTAGTTGCCATCACAGAGACGTGGTGGGACGACTCACATGACTGGAGCGCTGCAATTGACAGCTACAGGCTCTTCAGGAGAGACAGGCAAGGAAGAAGGGGTGGAGGGGTGGCCCTGTACATCAGGGAGGCACTAGATGCCATTGAGATGGAGATTAGGGACGATTGGGTTGAATGCTTGTGGGTAAGAATTAGAGGGAAGACCAGCAGGGCAGACATCCTGGTTGGAGTCTGTTATAGACCACCCAACCAGGAGGAAGATGTTGATGAGCCATTCTATAGGCAGCTTAAGGCTGTCTCAAGATCGCCTGACCTTGTTCTCATTGGCGACTTCAACCTACCTGTCATCTGCTGGGATCTCAACACAGCAGAGAGGAGACAGTCTAGGAGGTTCTTAGAGTGCATGGAGGACAGCTTCTTATCCCAGGTGCTGCAAGAGCCTACCAGGGGTAAGGCTATGCCTGACCTCCTCTTCAATAGGGAAGGGTTGGTGGGTGATGTGGTGGTTGGAGGGTGATTAGAGGCCAGTGATCATGAGATAATTGAATTTTCAATATTCGGTCAAGCTAAGAGGGGCAGCAAGAAGACCTCCACTCTGCACTTCCGGAGGGCAGACTTCAGGTTACTCAAGGAACTAATTCAGAGGGTTCCTTAGGATAAAGCCCTTAATAATAAAGGGGTCCAGCAGAGCTGGGCCTGTTTCAAGGAAGTATCCTTGAAGGAGCAGGAACAGGCTGTGCCAATGTGCCGGAAGATGAGCCGCCGGGGCAGATGGCCAGCCTGGATGGTTAATGAACTTTTAATAGAACTAAGGGATAAAAAGAGTGTGTATCACCTTTGGAAGAGAGGGGAGGCAACCCACGGAATGTTTAAGGATGTTGCTAGATCATGTAGGAGGAAAATTAGTGTGGCAAAAGCACATTTGGAGCTTAAACTGGCCTCTGTTGTGAAGGACAACAAAAAGTCCTTCCATAAATCCATTAATATTCAGTATTCCCAAGGTTGGAAGAGACCTCAAAGATCATCGAGTCCAACCTGTCACCACAGATCTCATGACAAGAGTAGGGAGGACACTACTGCCCACTGCAGGCTTGAACTCACGACCTTCCCATTAAGGGTCTGATGCGCTACCAACTGAGCCACCCTGCTCCCCAAATAGCAAGAGGAAGGGCAAGGACAACCTCCACTCCTTGGTGGACATGGAGGGAAACGTTGTAACAAAGAATGAGGAAAAGGCAGAGGTACTTAACACCTTCTTTGCCTCAATTTTTACTAGCAGGACAGAATGTCTTCCTGACAGCTGGCCTGCAGAGCTGGCAGAAGGAGCCAGGGAGCAACATAGTTTTCCACTGTTCCAAAATGGGGTAGTTGGTGATCTGCTCAGCCGCCTGGATCCCCACAAGTCCATGGGACCAGATGGGACCCATCCTAGGGTGCTGAGGGAGCTTGCAGATGAGCTGGCCAAGTTGCTCTCCATCATTTTTCAGCAGTCCTGGCTGACTGGCGATGTCCCAGAGGACTGGAAGCTGGCCAACGTGGTGCCCACCCACAAGAAGGGCCGGTTGGATGAGCCAGGGAATTATAGGCCTGTCAGCCTGACCTCAGTGCCAGGCAAGATTATGGAACAGGTCATCCTGAGTGCAATCGCACAGCACTTACAGGATGGCCAAGGGATCAGGCTCAGCCAGCATGGATTTAGGAAGGGCAGGTCCTGCCTGACCAACCTGATCTCCTTCTATGATCAGGTGACCTGCCTGGTGGATGCAGGGAGGCCTGTGGATGTAGTTTACCTGGACCTCAGCAAGACCTTTGACGCGGTCCCCCATAGCAAACTCCTGGCCAAACTGTCAGCCCATGGCTTGGACAGCAGCACTCTGAGCTGGGTTAGGAACTGGCTGGATGGCCGAGCCCAGAGAGTGGTGGTGAATGGTGCCACATCCAGCTGGCAGCCAGTCACTAGTGGTGTGCCCCCAGGGATCAGTGCTGGGCCCTGTGCTCTTTAACATCTTTATTGATGATCTGTATGAGGGCATTGAGTCCATCATCAGTAAATTTGCTGATGACACCAAGCTGGGGGCAGGAGTTGATCTGCTGGAGGGTAGAGAGGCTCTGCAGAGGGACCTCGACAGGCTGGACAGATGGGCAGAATCCAACAACATGAGATTTAACACATCCAAGTGCTGGGTTCTGCACATTGGCCACAACAACCCTATGCAGAGCTACAGGCTGGGGTCAGAGTGGCTGGAGCATGGCCAGGCAGAGAGGAACCTGGGAGTGCTGGTTGATGGTAGGCTGAACATGAGCCTGCAGTGTGCCCAGGCAGCCAAGAGGGCCAATGGCATCCTGGCCTGCATCAGGAACAGGGTGGCCAGCAGGAGCAGGGAGGTCATTCTGCCCCTGTACACTGCACTGGTTAGGCCACACCTCAACTACTGTGTCCAGTTCTGGGCCCCTCAGTTTAGGAAGGATGTTGACTTGCTGGAACGAGTCCAGATAAGAGCAACAAAGTTGGTGAGGGTTTTGGAACACAAACCCTATGAGGAAAGACTGAGGGAGTTGGGATTGCTCAGCCTGGAGAAGAAGAGACTCAGGGGTGACCTTATCACTCTCTACAACTACCTGAAGGGAGGTTGTAGACAGGCAGATTATGGTCTCTTCTCCCCGGCAGCCAGTACCAGAACAAAGGGACACAGTCTCAGGCTGCGCCAGGGGGGGTTCAGATTGGATGTTAGGAAGAAGTTCTATACAGAAAGAGTGATTGCCCATTGGAATGGGCTGCCCAAGGAGGTGGTGGAGTCGCCGTAATTGGAGGTGTTCAGGAGGAGACTTGATGGGGTGCTTGGTGCCATGAGTTAGTTGTTTAGGTGGGTTGTTTTTGTTGTTTTGGTTTATTCTAAATAAAGGTTTATTCTAAATAAAGGAGAAGAGACCATCATCTGCCTGTCTACAACCTCCCTTCAGGTAGTTGTAGAGAGTGATAAGTTCGCCCCTGAGTCTCCTCTTCTCCAGGCTAGGTTAGCCCTTAAAAAAAGCGCATGCAGTATTAGTGATTAGTGCTTATCTGGTGTCCAAGGTCGTTCAGGCAAGGAGCCCAGAAGGAGACAAGCTGGAAGAGAGAAGGAAAGGAGTGAACTGAGAAAAAACTCCAGCTGCACTAAAACTTGAAACTGCATTCTACCAATCTACCAATGAAATTAGTTTAGAATATCGATGTTTTCATTGTCTTCACCAAAACATTCAGCCAGAGTGTCCCAGCACTGTCCCTATCTTAAAGGCACAGCCTCAAACGGTCACACATTTATACTCTGGATTTATGCCGGAAGATATTCAAAACCATATTTTTTTTTTGTTGTTTTGCTTTTTTAATAACAAGGAAACTGCATTAAGAGCCAGATGCAACTGTATTCAAACTAGACCTAAGATTCCCTCCATTACAGGTTCAGGGTGTGTTTAACCTGGAAAATCCCACTGTGGAATTCTATCATCCTAAAAGATGTTGTTTCTCCATGGAAATTTTGTATTCAGCCCCTTGAAACCTATTGAAGAATGTTATTAGAATTTAAAGCTATAGATCTGCCTTGTAAGTTACATATCTTGTTGCAAACTGGAGGATTAAATCAATAGGTCTATTCAACTAAGTAAACATTCACTGGACTGTTCTATCCAGGGTGTTTTCTCAGAATAGCACACAGCTACAGAGGAGAGAGTCCATGCTGCAATAAATCCTGCTGTGGTGAAATTCAGGGCTGACTGATGTCAGTGAGAAGTCTACCATTGCCTATAAAAGGCCAGGATTTCACACCAATACCCTCCTTTGAGGAGATGGTATCATTGTTATTTATTTATGAGGTGCCATTAGTTTGCTAGGCACATCAGATGGGCTTCTTGATTGGTGCGAAGCCACAGTGCTCCATTAATTCTTGCTCTGCTCTCATTCTCCTGGGTGCAGTTCTTACTGCTTGAAACAGCTGGTGCAGCCATGGGAATGATGGCAAAATTAAGACCTCAGTGCTAAATTTTCACACCTGCTTATGGTCTTCCTTTCTAAATCAGAGCTTTTAAGGAACACAAAACAGTTTTCAAGAGACACTCTATTTATTTGCATTTTCCTAAAACCAAAATCTGTGTTGGAATACTGTGTCAGCACTTATAACTACCCACTGAATGGACATTACAGTAAAGCACTCTGACCACTGTCAAACCTTGATAAAATTCCTATTATAAACATGTAATATGAAAAACAAATCAATATCATAGTCTGTCTCAGACCTAATTGCATTGCTTCCACTCCTCTATCCTTTTACTAGCAGAAATGATGTCATTTAAGGGACAGAGGATTGAATTTCAGTGGTGAAGGCCATGCAGTATTTCTGAGTGTTCTTCATGGACATGGGGTTAGGCTAGAACAAGATGATGACTTGCATCTCTCCCAGTCTTGGATATTAATCTATTGTGAGTAAATTACATTGTTTCTTGTATCTCCACCTACTTGTGCTTTAGTTTGGCTGTCTGAGTATAAGATAATATCAGAGTGGAATTTCTTGCTGGGTTTTTTATTGGACTTTACACCTCTGATTAGCTGTCTGTAGTTTTTGATTACTAATATCAAACAAACAAGTGTGGCATTTGCAGAAGTTGATTTTTCAGAGTAAAAACAAATCTCTACCAATAAAGAAGTCTATATTACAGAATCTTTATGTAAACCTTTAGCTAAAAGTACAGTAAGTGTTGCAGACACTTATCACACAGGTACCACATTAGCCAAAGCTATTTTTTTCTGTTCATTAAAACATGAAGTGTAGTTTCAGGATCCTTTTATTCTAATGCTATGCAACATTCTGTAGATCCATCTTGGTACAAGGATGAAAGCTACCTCCTCACCTTGGTTTTACTTGGTTTGTTGAACAGTTTGCTCAGGGCAAACCTCAGTCCTTATAGTTCACAACAATAGAGGACCACTCCTCAACTGAAATCTCAGTGCACTGAAGTGCAATTATAATCAGCTATAAGGTAGATTATTTAGTAACATGTAGTAATGATTACAAACCTATAGCAAATAAGCAGTGACTAAAACTGAGAACCCCAAATCTGAGACAAAGAGAAGAGATTCATTTTTCCTCAAAGCAGGACACATCCAACAGCTCCTGTACACTTGTTTTCTGGCCCCATGTGGCCATGTCCATGTGTTACAATGCTCAGTGGCCAAGGTGAGAGGAGAATTTGGACTTGGAGTCTAGTTAGTTTTGTGTCTTACTTTTGTGGTTTTCAGCAATGACTTCTATTTTTTTTCATAAGGAACTAGATGAAATTGATCCAAGTAATTCTTCTTAGCCATTGAACCTCCACCAGATCTACAGTAAATCTCAATTGTTACTTGATAATCAGGATTTCAGGCAACCCAGAAGAAAAAGCATGGTTTTCTAATTCTCTTCTCTAGTTCTGACTGCTTAACTAATAATTTTTCCTGCCTCTTGACACAATTTACTCCTTGCTGTAATTGCCAGATTAAATGGTGCTACCAAGGATACCATTTCATAGAGAGTTAAAGTTTGAAAGAGGCCCACCTGATCTAACCTCCTGCATACTAGAAACCATAGGACCACCGAAATAATTTCTAGCTCCAACCAAATAGAGCATTGTTTTTAGCATAATCCTAATTTTAAATTTTGTAATGGTTTATAATCCATCATTTCTCTCTGTAATTCTTTTCCTGTACCCTCAAAGCAAGAAGTGGACATTTAATTTCAGTTGTGTTTTTTTCAAGCTTTGGCTTCCAGCCCCTCACATCTGCTAGACTGAAGAACTCTAGGAACAAATTTTTATCCTTCAAGCAGGTACTTCAGATCCCCTCCATCTTCTATGAGATACACAAAGTAGGTTAAGATCCTTACTATGTGGCATTTCTGATAATCCTTTCATTATTCTTTGACTGGTCCCTTAAGCTATTCACCAGGGAAAATCCTGAAACTCTGTATTATTCATGAACTAGAACAGAACACAGTATTTCAGCAGCCATCATGTCTGCCAAATACAAAATATTACCTTCATACTCTATGTACTGCTTTTTAAATATCAAAGCAATCACATTTCTTTAATGGGAGAATGAAAAATTACTCTTAACACATTTAGTTGAGAAAAGCTAAATTATTACATTCTGTTCTAAATGGATGCTTAAATACTTTATGCAAAATGAGGGGGGGAAAATTCAACCAAAGTGCTGATCTTTACCTCAGAATATCCTAAAGACCAGGATAAAGGTATCTCTACATAGATACCAGATGTGGGTGTAAATTCCTGCTATATATTTTAACTAGAAATTACTTTCTGGACCAACCTAGGTTCAGAAGCTGATGGACATCTGATATGGACAGAGTTGTCTTTCTCAATGACTCTGCCACTGAATGAAGTGCTGAACTCTCTTGCGCTGAGACTCAGACTCTCCTTATGGTGTTTATAGTGTTTCCACTCTCAGCATGCTACATTCTGAGGACTGAATACATGCTGTATCCCAAGTGTTCCCCTGAGTGCTCAGATTCACTTCACTTCAAACTGCTTTAAGTTATAGGTATAAGACAAGCTGAAGATAACAAGAAGATAAAGTACTTGGACCAAAACCAAGCCCACCTCTGATTTTTTTTTTTTTTTTTTTGACATAACCAGGAACATCCCAGCATATAGGCACACAAAAAAATTTACCAGGCTCTGTGGTAGAAGTCCTGATTTCATATGCAGCAAGACACTACAGGCTGTGCAGGCAGATCCTTTTGCCAGATTTGTGTCCTATTGGAAAGGTGGAACAGTTACTTTAACCTACTTTCTGGCCTGCCATCCTCTAGGCTGCACAGGCTATGAGGTCCATCCTTCACATCTCTGTATTGCTTCATGCATTGGGTTAGGTAGCCCTGATAATTCAGAGTTATAAATTCCAGCAGAGAACAGGCTATGCAAACTGGAACCCTGCAGGTCTGTGGTCTATTCATGAATCTAACCATAAACCATGGTCCCTAACGCTCAGTCTCCTAAAAAAGTGCTTTGAGGAGGAAGACCCAGAAGACCTATAACAATACCTTTCAGAGCATGGGTAATAAGAACTACAACTTACATGAAAGTGACTTCCTCTGTCTGACTTTAATTGTTTTATGGAGATGGATTGGCTAGGAACCTCACTACTTCTTCAGTATTAACCATTGGATTTATCATAGTTTCCAAGATTTCCTGCTTTAAACAAAGTTCATGAGTGTCTGAACAGATCTTGGATTCTCTGCCATGAGAGTCATGCAGACCTTTTATTTATATGTACCAACAAGTTCTAAGCTACCTAGCTAATTATCCCTGAGCAGCTACAGAAGCATGGAGTGTGACATTAATAATTACAGAATGATCTTTGCACCCCATCTAACACTGTGCTACTGCAGCTGTGTTGCCTACTACACCCACCATAGCTACACTAACGCATTGTAGGTATTACTCCCTGTGCCACAAGCACAGTAATGGCTTCAGTACAGACATCTCAGGTGTTTGGGCGTTTTTTGGTAAAGTTAAAGAAAAGACTGGGTTTTTTCATCTTTTTTTTCTTTTTTTTTGGGTTTGTTTTGTTTTGTTATCATTTGCAACAAATCATCAACTGAGGCAAATAAATGTCAGTATTTAATTCAAGGGAACACATCTTCAGCAGGAGGATTTGAAAGGTAAGGGGCAATTTCTTTTGAAGATAGTGATATGAGCCAAGGACAAAGGACATGAAAGACCCTTCAGTAATACTGTTAATCTCTCTTCTGCCATTGCAGTATTGCTCTAAGTACATGACTGTGCCCATCTTCCTTTAGTTTAAAAAAAGGGAAAAAAAAAAGGTTTAATTGCATAAAAAGTAAAGATGACCTCATATCCCTTAAATGTAACATTTCTGACCCTCCTTTAATGTATTTGCATGTTATCCAAAGTATGAGTCTTTAAAGAGCCCATTTTAAGTCAGTTTCTATTTGGTGAGAAGCAGAAAGGAAGACCTCTCATCTTTTCTGGAAGGAAAGAAAAATCAATAAAGTCATGGTAGCGATAACATTAGAAGGAGGGTCAAGAGCAGGACAAGAGGTTTGAAATTCCTTTACAAACAATGTGAGTCACTCTCTTTAAGTTCAATGCTCATGATGGCTGTGCTATATCTCAGTAAGAGTCATTGTAGGTTATTTTAGCTGTGAAATGAAGAGGTTCTACTTACTAGTGAAGAGAAGCCAACTATGCAGAGGTATTTCGTAACTGCATAGTTGGCTTCCTCTTCACTGGTGAGTAGAAACCTCTCCTCCATGGCAGAAGCAATCCACTGAAAAACACAATGAGAAAACTCCTAGTTTAAAACAATAAAAGAAGCTTGTCTTCTGAGGATGTGACAAAGTAGTCTTGGGATCTCAGAGCTTGAGAACAAGCTATTAAATTGTCTTGGCTAATATAATTACTCACATTTAACTCAATTTGTCTTTATCTTTCCATAATATATTTAGAGACTTCACTAAGACCCCTTCTTAAGCATTATTTTGATAGGCTTTTTACTTCTGTGAAGAAAATAAGAATTACAGAGAATGATACTGGACAGTAATCCAAAAGGAAGAAAGGAAAAAATAAAGAAACAACAGATGTAATTAAGAACTTTAAGGACAATAACAAACCTCCTTAATTTTGGTGGGGCTAGGATTTCACCCTGTCAGCAGTAAGTTTCTTTACAGCCTTCACTTCAACTGAAAAGGCCCAAATCAGAATGCAGAATGAGGATACTTGTGGAATTAGGAGATATTACAGTATGTACTTAAGCATGCGTGGTGGGATACAGAAAGCTGCCAGCTTTAAAGAGCGTTAAATTCATAATGAAATTTTATGAAAGAGAGAAATCATCAGCAAATCTCAATGGGACAATTTCTGTAAGGCTGAATGCATTCAGTACTCCTACTGCATTAACAAGAAGTTCAAATTAGAGAGGTGTCTCGGTCCGGAGAGGGAAAGAGACTCAGTTCTTATGAATATTCCCATGTTGTGAAATTAGAGGCACAAACGAGGCCAAAACATCAACAGCTAGACTATTTATTACATAAATAAAGTGGACATAAGAAGGGGAGAGGAAGAAAATAGAGAGGGAGAGAGAGAAGAGAGAGAGAAGAGGAAAGGAATTATATTACCACACCCCTCACCCCCCCAAGACAGTTTGAGTCTGTGGAGGAAAGGTGCTGCAGGAGATGTTGGGTTGGTACAGGAACGGTGCTGAGGCTCTGGCTGGAGAAGAGATGTGGTCCTCTGGGCAGCCTGGGTCTGTAAAGAAAGGGTGCTGAGGCTTTGGCTGGAGAAGAGATGTGGTCCTCTGGGCAGCTCCACGGCCTCTTTTCTCCGGAGCAGCATTGTCCTGGGCTTTTCCTTCTCAGTGGCATGGTCCGTCTCCTGTGTTTTACTTCATATCCTGCGCTTTTCTTCTAACAAGCCAGTAGTTGCTCAAGTCTTTTATACAGATTTTAGTCCTTAGGTATGTATTAAAATATTGTCCCTCAGGAATTCCAGGGCCAGGAAATCATCCTTAGGTAAATGTCCAGGTATCGTTCCCCCGGAAATCTTTCTATGCATTTCTGTGTGTTTGGGCAAGGGTCTGGATGGAGGGGGGGGGCCTCTGCCTCCTCCATCCTCATCTACATGTCCCCATACTCATTACACATCAGGAAACAGGTGGTGAACCCATTGTCTACCCTTCCCAGGGTACTTGATGGGTGGAGATTATCTTGTCCTGAAGGCGTGATGGCTGGGTCATTGTTGTAGGCCAGCTGCAGTCCAGTGTTAACAGGATGCAATCACAAGGTGATTTACATCCAGGATTGGTAGACAGGATTCCTACATGATCTTTGCACCTTCCTTCCAGTGGCTCTGCCCAACACATATCAGCTATTGTCTGGGCAAGCAGCAAGTGATTTTATCTTTGTTGAGTCACACCAGGAGAGCCAACTTTTAGTCTCTCACAAGAGGGTTTAGGGTTTGCTTGCAGTGTGTGGGGGGGTGGTGGTATATAACAGCAAGAATAATTTAGCAATTTGAAGCCTAATGTGGCAAATTCTTAGTCTTACAGTGCTTCAGGTGTTCCAAAAAGATAGTAGGAATCAGACTTGAAATTGTGGTTGTAACAAAGGTATTGTTGGTTGAAGGTGCATACAGGAGACCAGAGCAGGTAACTGAAATAATGGTTGAAACGGGAGTTGCTACTTAATAACACTGGATGCAATGTCAGGGCTTTGCTGCTTAGGTGCCTTGTAAGCCTGTGCTATATGATGACATGACTGCATTAGGGTGAGATATGATGTGTAAGAAAGGCAAAAAAACGTGAGGATAAGGCAGGGTCAGATCCGGTCAGTCAGTAGAATAATGGAATTATAGAATTATTTTGGTTGGAAGAGATCTTTAAGATGAAGTCCAACCATTAACACTGATAGGTCACCACTAAATCATGCCCCTAAGCACCACACCTGCACATCTTTTAAATACCTCCAGGGATGGTGACTCCACCACTTCCCTGGACAGCCTGTTCCAATTTTCTACAGCCCCTGTGGTAAAGAGATTTTTCCTGATATCCAAACCTGTCTGCTGCCTTGGTGCTGCTGAGTGGTGCCCACATACTCTGATGTGTGTGTGACAGGAGCAACACATCTGTGCAACCATGCAGCTCTTCACCTTTGCCAGGCTGCAGCTGCTCTGGTCCTGTGCAAATCTTTGGAAAGGAAAAAGATAGACAAGCAGTGATTTTTAAGAGAATTGTACGAGAAACAGGCAAAAGCTTATTTAAAATGCTATATTTTGGGAATGGCTATATAATAGACTGATGCTAAATCTGAACAGAAGCTCTTACGAGTAGAAAAAATACTTTCAGACTGTAGGTCTACCCATAAAGTGAATCAGCACCAAGACCCAGTATCTGCCTTTGAGGGCAGCTGGCATGGTCTGTCCATATTCATTCTGTTAAGATATCCTAGATTCCAAAGCAGTTTGGTTTCACTCAGACTGACTGTTGGGCAGATTCCCATCCTCAGTTTTTCCCTGAAGTGCTTTGAGAGAAGACTGAGCAGCCACAGGCAGTGCTGAACCAGGCCCGGTCCTATTTAGTGCTGTAGATGTAACCTTAAAATATACATAATCTGTTACCTTAATTCCACAGATTTCAAAGGATTTTGACCAGAAGGAAACTTGCCCTAAGCTGTGCATTCTTGCAGTATGCTCATTATCACATTTGCCTTTGACTTGCACAGCTGTAAATCCATGGAAACCAGAGTAATTCAGGGATGAATCAGGTCCATTATCTCCTTATGTTAGTACAGCACTTAGCACAATGGTACCCTGATCCTGTTGGGAAGTCATGTTATTTTAGGACAATCAGAGCTTTCATTCGTTAAAATAAAGTATATTTTTAGCCAGAGTAAGCTTAAATGGCAATGTATGGGGTGTGTGAGAGGACTGTGAATGAAGGAGAAGGCACAAATGATCCCCCACTACATGATTCTGAGAACATGCATCATATGCCTAAGACATTATCTCCTCTCCTGGCCAGTGTGGTTGTGAAAATATGACCAATGGGGTTCTTGAAAGCCAAAACATAAGACAAAAGGCACAAACTCTGAATATATTATTGCTTTTAATATATTTTTTGGGTTGCTCAGGATGTGAAGCCCATTGTCTGATTTTGGAACATTTGGTGTTAATGTTGGCATGTTTACTGCCTTTGCTGAAAAGTAATAAACTGGATGCCATGCCATTGCTTTCCATGGAAAGTTAGATCACAAAGATGTGATTTGTTCAACACTTTTTTTCCCCTATGCAAATAAAATGAACCAGGAGTACTTGAAAAGGTAAACACCGTGCTTGCTCCATGTTCAGAGGTGCTTGTTTCAGCTCTTTTATGAAATCTTGTTAAGACCATTAAATTCTAATGAGATACATGTGTGGAACATATATAAAGACGTTATATATGTCTTACAAAATATTTTCTATGTAAAGGACTCAAGCATGTGAAATTATTATTCAATGCAGAGATAAGCCCTACAGAAAAAAGCACCAGTTACAGATCATAATCCTAGCAGGACTTTCTGCTATTTCCTGTGACTCAATACATGTTCCAGGTTTTAAGTTATTTTCACAGACATAAACGGGGAAGATTAAATATCAGTTGTCATTAATCTCAGTGTCTTGACATGATAAAATCACCATTACTCCCAGTAAATGTGAGCCAGTGCTCACAGCTTAGAAACATTAGAAGGACCTATTTTTACAACCAAAACTTACAAGCAGTTCTTGCTAGAATTGGAACAAATTCTAAAAGGTGACATGTGAAACTAGGGAGCTGACTTTTCAGCCCTAACTTACCCACTAGTGTGGTGGGCTGGAAGGGTAAGGCCAAGAAGCCTCTTCCCTCCCCCCCTTGTAAAGTAAAGGGAAAGAAAAATTGAAGGGAAAGGGGAAAAAAAAAACCTCACAAGCTGAATTAGCAAAGCAGTGGAGCTTTATATTTACAAAGCAATGAAGGATATGTAGGGGAATATTTACAAATTTACAATATCTACAATATATACAAAGATATACAACAGAGTAACACAGAAATGAGAGTAACCCCCCTCGGCAGAGGGAGTTCCCCACCTCCGCTCTCCCCTCTCTTCCCCCCTTTCCCCAGAGTGGGATAGAAAGGGAGAGAAAAGAGAGGGGAAAAAAAAAATAAAATGTTAGAAGCAGTTCGTGTTAATTGGAAGGGAGTTAATACCGGTCTTTATCTGGTCTTCAAGGCCGAGGCCTTGGCAGAAAGCCCAGCAGAGAGAGAGCTGCTGCACGAAGAAGAGGCGGAAGCAAGACTGAAGATAAAGTTCCCGGAGTGCCCAGTTCACTCCGAGTTCAGAAGGTGCTTCCTCTCACTCTTCCAATGAAATTAGTTTAGATTATTCTTTCCGTTTACCAACTTCCATCCACCATATTCCCTTTCTTAAGGGGGCAACGTCAACCGGTCACAACTAGGAAAACATAAATGCAAAGATTAAGCTATTTCAAAGCCACCAGCTTGTTTTTCTTCAAGCTGCTTTATTATCTCATGGAAACATAATCTTAAAAATCCTTGCAGTGAAAAGCTTGTTTTATTTAACATTTGGAAGTCTTGTACTGATTCTGTTCTTCATTTCTCAAGCAGGCCTACTAATACTGTTTTGCTTACTAATTAACAGAACAAAATTTTGTTTCATGTGGGGGTAAACTCTTTTGGGTGTTGTGACCATTTGAGGCTGTGCCTTTAAGGAAGGGACAGTGCTGGGACACTCTGGCTGAATATTTTGAAAACATTCAGATATTCTAAACGACTTTCATTGGTAGATTGGTAGAATGCAACTTTAAGTTTTAGTGCAGTTGGAATTTTTCTCAGTTCCTCTCTGTTCTCCCTTTCCAGCTTGTCTGCTTCTGGGCAACTAGCCAGAGTTCTGACCTTGGATAACAGATAAGCATTAATCCTGCATGCGCTTGGATGCCTAATAAGAACTTTCTTCCTTATAACTGCCTTTTCTCTCTCTAACCCTTTTGGGGAAAAAAGGGAGGTAGGGGGAGAGAGCGGGGTACAGGGAGGGAACCCTCCTCTGTCCAGAGGAGGGAATTTTGTTCCTGTATTTTTTTTCTTTGCTGTATATTTCTGTATATATATTGTAAATACTGTATATATTGTGTATATACAACCTGCATTTCATTTTTGCTTGTAAATATAGCATATCCTTTGCTTTCTCCGACTGGGCCAGCCGTGTTTTTTTTTCCTTCTTCGTGGGGGAGGGAAAGCTGTGCCTTCTCTCTCTCAACCCACTACAGGTGTGACTACTAGGGAAAGGTCTGACACTTCCATAGGTCTAAAATACATTCATTTCCTTCCAGAACTGAGTTGCCTGTGCATGTTCCTTCGGTGCAAATGCAAACTGAGCAGTTGTGCTGACAAAGGAGCACTGTGTCATAGAGCTCCCTGACATTTGTGCCCTTTCCTTGTTATCCATTTATTTGTTCTAGCATATCTGGAGTGTTAAAGCCTGACAGCCTGTGTTCAGTGTTCCCATGTCTATGTCAGAATCCACAAGTTGTTGAAGGCTTGCTCATTTTAAGACAAGGATGTTTGTGGTTTAGTGCATGCACAAAAAGTGGTGGTAGTGCTACTTTTTCCTAAGCGTGATAGCAGGTGCTGTGTTCTGCTGACATGCCCAGGAGCTAGTCTCTGGCTTGTCTCTCTGAGATTCTGTTAGTTCACACCTTTGAAAGTCAAGGGGAGAAACTATGAGTTGCTTCCAATTAATTGTTCTGGTTGCATCTTGAAAATTCTGCCTGAAATCTTGTCCTTGTAGACCACAGTAGGTAGGTGTAATGGGTTGGGGCAAACCCCCTACCCACCACGCGCAGAAATAACACCTCAGACAGATTGCAAAAGTGATGGAAAGTTTAAATAGAGAACAGCGAGTGCGTGCAAAGAACTAGAAACACAGTGACAAGAAGAACCCCAAAACAGACCCAGAAAGATCCCATCCCCACCTGAGGGTGCACCTATCGGACGACGGATATAGGAATCAATACGGCTGACCAATATGATTGAGTATTGTTCCTTTATTGTTCCAGTGTTGCAGGCCGATGGTGCAGGCCTATGGTGCAGGCCTATGGAGCAGGCCTGTAGTGCAAGTATAGCACAGTAAAGTGTAGAAGAAACAGGAGACAGGAAAGGCAGAAGTGCGTAGCAAGACAACTGCTACAATTTATATAAACTCAGAGTGCCCTGTTGGCATAGCTCCATTGGTTCCCTCTGAGTGACCACACATTGCACTATTACAGATTATTGGTCCAACTACTAATGACACAACGAGGTTGTTGACGCAGGTGCATGTCCTGTTGTCCCAAGATAACTGTCCATGTTTATAGCTACCAGTGTCTTGTTTTAGTTACATGCTGCAGGCACAGCACTGTTTTGCTCCACTGCTAGCTGGCTCTGCATTTATGCTGAGCATGGCCTACCATCATGTCAGGCTCTAGGCCTGCACTGCCAGATTGCTCACACTGCTTGTCGCTGGCATTGCCACATGCACCCAAAACTCCCAGGGCTCCTCCTTAGCCCCCACTGCTAGGCTAGTCTCAGCTGGCCAGATCTGAGACTGCCCATCCCCCCGTGGCCTTGGGCCTAACCAGGCCCATGGCCGGGAGATCTCTCCCCCAGTTACCAGGTAGCGAAGAGGAAGGAAAGAGGAAGTGCCAGACCCCGCCATATAATTTATAGTGGTGCAAGGGATCATGGTAGGAAATAACCTAATTTCCTGTGTCCACCCACTGGGCTGGACTTCTGGACACAGGAAACACCCCCGTAGCAGAGGGCACCCAGCCCAAACTACGAAAGTAGGTAGAACAAAATTACAAAACAAACAAAAACTCAAACAAACAAAAATCCCAAACTAGGATTTACACTGGCAGTGTAAGTTGCCCTAAGCTGCTTCAAGGCTGCTTTTCAGCTGAGCAAAGTAGTTAATCATGTGTGCTTTATAAAATTAAGAGATTCAGGTGCCTTAACTGAAGCAATTAAAAGTAATATCACTAGGTTGGAATGATACTCTAGGCTTCTTTTACAATTAGTATATGGGAAAGAAGTTTATTGGATATGACTTGAAATATTTTCTTCTGCAATGAGGTACTTTGTGGAGATGACACACTTCAGCTCCTCTCCAGACATGAGCTTGGTGATGAGGGAAAAAACACTATTTCTCGGAAAATGTTTACATTTCGAATAGAATAGAATAGAATAGAATAGAATAGAATAGAATAGAATAGAACAGAACAGAATAGAATAGAATAATCCAGGTTGGAAGAGACCTTTGAGATCACCGAGTACAACCTATCATCCAACACTATCTAATCAACTAAACCATGACACCACGCACCCCAACAAGTCTCCTCCTGAACACCTCCAATTACGGCGACTCCACCACCTCCCTGGGCAGCCCATTCCAATGGGCAATCACTCTCTCTGTATAGAACTTCTTCCTAACATCCAACCTAAACCTCCCTTGGTGCAGCTTGAGACTGTGTCCTCTTGTTCTAGTGCTAGTTGCCTGGGAGATGAAACCAGCTCCCACCTGGCTACAGCCTCCCTTCAGGTAGTTGTAGAGAGTGATAAGGTCACCCCTGAGTCTCCTCTTCTCCAGGCTAAGCAATCCCAACTCCCTCAGTCTCTCCTCATAGGGCTTGTGTTCCAAACCCCTCATAAACTTCGTTGCCCTTCTCTGGACTCGTTCCAGCAAGTCAACATCCTTCTGTGCCCGGTTGACGCTGTCCCCTTAAGAAAGGGAGTATGGTGGACGGAAGTTGGTAAACGGAAGGAATACTCTAAACTAATTTTCATTGGTCGAGTGGGAGGAAGCACTATCTGGCCTGAGAGTGAAGTGGGCATTTCCAGCACTTCTCGGTCACTCTTGCTTCCGCATCTCCTTCGGTGCAGCAGCTTTCTGCCTGTGCTGGGTTTTCTGCCAAAGCTCCGGCCTTGAAAAACTGATAAGGCCTGTATTAACTGCTCCCAATTAACACAAACTACTTTTAACTTCTTTCTTTCTTCTTTCTCCCTCTTTTCCGAACTATTCTGGGGAAAGGGGGGAAGAGAGGGGAGAGCGGAGGTGGGGAACTCCCGCGGCCGAGGGGGGTTACTCTCATTTCTGTGTTACTCTGTTGTATATCTTTGTATATATTGTAGATATTGTATATTTGTAAATATTCCCCTGCAAAACCCTACACTGCTTTGTAAATATAGCTCCACTGCTTTGCTAATTCGGCTGGTGAGTTTTTTTTTCCTTTCCCTTCAATTTTTTTTCCCTTTTACCTTACAAGGGGAAAGGGAAGAGGCTTCTCGGCCTTACCCTTTCACCCACCACACCTTCCTAAACTGAGGGGCCCAGAACTGGACACAGGACTCAAGGCGCAGCCTAACCAGTGCAGTGTACAGGGGTAGAATGACCTCCCTGCTCCTGCTGGCCACACTGTTCTTGATGCAGGCCAGGATGCCATTGGCCCTCTTGGCTGCCTGGGCACACTGCAGGCTCATGTCCAGCCTACCATCGACCAGTACCCCCAGGTCCCTCTCTACCTGGCTGCTCTCCAGCCACTCTGACCCCAACCTGTAGCTCTGCATGTGGTTGTTGTGGCCAATGTGCAGATGTGTTAAATCTCATGCCGTTGGATTCTGCCCATCTGTCCAGCCTGTCGAGGTCCCTCTGCAGAGCCTCCCTACCCTCCAGCAGATCAACTCCTGTTCCCAGCTTGGTGTCATCAGCAAATTTACTGATGATGGACTCAATGCCCTCATCCAGATCATCAATAAAGATGTTAAAGAGCACAGGGCCCAGCACTGATCCTTGGGGCACACCACTAGTGACTGGCTGCCATCTGGATGTGGCACCATTCACCACCACTCTCTGGGCTCAGCCATCCAGCCAGTTCCAAACCATTCGCAGTGTGCTCCCGTCCAAGCCATGGGCTGACAGTTTGGCCAGCAGTTTGCTATGGGGGACGGTGTCAAAGGCCTTGCTGAGGTCCAGGTAGACTACATCCACAGGCCTCCCCGCATCCACCAGGCAGGTCACCTGATTATAGAAGGAGATCAGGTTGGTCAGGCAGGACCTGCCCTTCCTAAATCCATGCTGGCTGGGCGTGATCCCTTGGTCATCCTGTAAGTGCTGTGCGATTGCACTCAGGATGACCTGTTCCATAATCTTGCCTGTCACTGAGATCAGGCTGACAGGCCTATAATTCCCTGGCTCATCCAACCGGCCCTTCTTATGGATGGGCACCACGTTGGCCAGCTTCCAGTCCTCTGGGACATCGCCAGTCAGCCAGGACTGCTGAAAAATGATGGAGAGCAACTTGGCCAGCTCATCTGCCAGCTCTCTCTGCACCCTAGGATGGATCCCATCTGGTCCCATGGACTTGTGGGGATCCAAGTGGCTGATGAGTGCTCCAATTACCTGCTTCTGGAACATAGGGAAACTATGCTGCTCCCTGGCTCCTTCTGCCAGCTCTGCAGGCCAGCTGTCTGGAAGACATTCTGTCCTGCTCGTAAAAATTGAGGCAAAGAAGGTGTTAAGTAACTCTGCCTTTTCCTCATTCGTTGTTACAACGTTTCCCTCCATGTCCACCAAGGAGTGGAGGTTGTCCTTGCCCTTCCTCTTGCTATTAATGTATTTATAGAAGGACTTTTTTATTGTCCTTCACAGCAGAGGCCAGTTTAAGCTCCAAATGTGCTTTTGCCGCCCTAATTTTCTTCCTACATGATCTAGCAACGTCCTTAAACATTCCGTGGGTTGCCTCACCTTTCTTCCAAAGGTGATGCACTCTCTTTTTATCCCTTAGTTCTTTTAGAAGTTCATTACCCATCCAGGCTGGCCATCTGCCCCGGCGGCTCATCTTCCGGCACATTGGCACAGCCTGTTCCTGCTCCTTCAAGGATACTTCCTTGAAACAGGCCCAGCTCTGCTGGACCCCTTTATTTTTAAGGGCTTTATCCTAAGGAACCCTCTGAATTAGTTCCTTGCGTAACCTGAAGTCTGCCCTCCGGAAGTGCAGAGTGGAGGTCTTCTTGCTGCCCCTCTTAGCTTGACTGAATATTGAAAATTCAATTATCTCATGATCACTGGCCTCTAATCACCCTCCAACCACCACATCACCCACCAACCCTTCCCTATTGGTGAAGAGGAGGTCAGGCATAGCCTTACCCCTGGTAGGCTCTTGCAGCACCTGGGATAAGAAGCTGTCCTCCATGCACTCTAAGAACCTCCTAGACTGTCTCCTCTCTGCTTTGCTGGGATCCCAACAGATGTCAGGCAGGTTGAAGTCGCCGATGAGAACAAGGTCAGGCGATCCTGAGGCAGCCCTAAGATGCCTATAGAATGACTCATCAACATCTTCCTCCTGGTTGGGTGGTCTATAACAGACTCCAACCAGGATGTCTGCCCTGCTGGTCTTCCCTCTAATTCTTACCCACAAGCATTCAACCCAATCGTCCCTAATCTCCATCTCAATGGCATCTAGTGCCTCCCTGATGTACAGGGCCACCCCTCCACCCCTTCTTCCTTGCCTGTCTCTCCTGAAGAGCCTGTAGCTGTCAATTGCAGCGCTCCAGTCATGTGAGTCGTCCCACTACGTCTCTGTGATGGCAACTACATCATAACTTTCCTGCTGTAACAAGGCTTCCAGCTCCTCTTGTTTGTTGCCCATGCTTCGTGCATTAGAGTACATGCACTTCAGCTGGGCTGCTGGTTTCTCCTCTGACTCTATCTTGTCACCCCCAGACTCCTGCCTGAGGGGACTAGTTTCAGGCCCTGCCCCCTTCGAAACTAGTTTAAAGCCCTGTCGATGAGACCTGCCAATTCCCTTCCCAGAATCTTTTTACCTTTGGGGGACAGTCCATTCTCGTATATTGTAACCTTTCCCCTCCTCTGGGACAGATGTACTCCATCTGTTGCCAGCTGACCTGGTACAGTAGAAAGTTCTCCAAGATAAAAAAAAACAAAATTCTTTTGTCTGCACCAGCCTCTAGCCGCTTGTTGACCATAGCTGCTGACCTATTTCTTATGGTATTCCCTCCTGCAACTAAGGGTATTGATGAAAAAATTATTTGTGTGCCTGACCCCTCAACCAGGTCTCCCAGGGCCCTGAAGTCATCTTTGATAGCCCTGGGAGTTCTGGTCATCGTCATTCTCTAACTGCATAACTAGTAAGGGATAGTAGTCAGAGGGCTGCACGAGGCTAGGCAGCCTTCTGGTAACATCATTAACTTGGGCTCCTGGGAGACAACAAATAGATGAGACTGCCCATGGCCATATTGTCTGGTCTCGCATGTGTCCAGGGATGGGGACTCAACCACATCCTTGGGCAATCTGTCCCAGCATTTTGTCACTCTCATTATAAAGAACTTCCTCCATATGCCCAACTTAAATCTACCCTGCTCTAGTTTAAAATCCCTGCCACTCACAATGTAGCGTTTCTTTTCTCTGTTTCAGTAATGTGCAAGGAATGCATCTTCAGAATTAAACTGAGAACTTTGGTCTGCGTTGGAGGAATCTCCTTTGAGTGACCTGCTGTTAAGGTACGGAGACACAGTTCTTTTAAATATTCCAGTGTTGTGAAATTAGAGGCACAAATGAGGCCAAAGTATCAACAGCTAGACTATTTATTACATAAACAAAGTGGAAATAAGAAGGGGAGAGGGAGAAAATGGAGAGGGAGAGAGAGAGAGAAAAGAGGGAAGGAATTAGAAGGAGAAAGTCGGAAAGAGATTATATTACCAACAGTCAGGGATGGTGAGAGTCCAAGATGGGTTGTGTTGCCCTGTGATGTTATGGTGCCATCTTCTCTCTTCTTCTTTGACAGTGTCACTCAGGTCTTTTTATACAGTTTTTTAGTCCTCAGGCAGGTGTTGGTATGTCAGGTATTCCAGGGGCAAGGAAATCCGTTCCCCCGGAAATCTTTCTGTGTATTGCTGTGTATGTGGGCAAGATTTTTGGGTGGAGGCAGGGGGCCTCCGTCCCCCATTCAGACAAGTCCTCCCACATTCCTTTACACAGGTGGTGAAAACCATTGTATCACCCTGCCCAAGGTACTTGATGGGCGGAGATTATCTTGCCCAGAAGGCGTGATGGCTAGGTTGTGGTGGGTGAAAGGGTAAGGCCGAGAAGCCTCTTCCCTTCCCCCTTGTAAGGTAAAAGGGAATAAAAAATTGAAGGGAAAGGAAAAAAAAAACTCACCAGCCGAATTAGCAAAGCAGTGGAGCTATATTTACAAAGCAGTGTAGGATTTTGCAGGGGAATATTTACAAATTTACAATATCTACAATATATACAAAGATATACAACAGAACAACACAGAAATGAGAGTAACCCCCCTCGGCAGAGGGGTTTCCCCACCTCCGCTCTCCCCTCTCTTCCCCCCTTTCCCCAGAATGGGATAGAAAGAGGAAAAAAAGAGAGAAAAAAAAATGTTAGAAGCAGTTTGTGTTAGTTGGAAGGGAGTTAATACAGGCCTTATCAGTTTTCAAGGCCGGAGCCTTGGCAGAAAGCCCAGCACAGGGGAGCTGCTTCACCGAAGGAGATGCGGAAGCAAGAGTGACAGAGAAGTGCTGGGAATGCCCACTTCACTCTCAGGCCAGATAGTGCTTCCTCCCACTTGACCAATGAAAATTAGTTTAGACTCTTCCTTCCGTTTACCAACTTCCGTCCACCATATTCCCTTTCTTAAAGGGACACCGTCAACCGGCCACAGTCCACCCCTTCTAAACAATTTTCATTGGCTGTTTATACTGTTCATCCAATCCAAGATGATATTTACAGTTCGTGAATAGAGTTCATAGTCCATTCCGGCTATGCTCAGGTGTAGATGATTCAAAAGTCCAAGAAAATCAGAAAATGAGAAAAATGGAAAACAGTTCATTTCTTTGCCAAGAAGCAAAGAAAAGGGGAACAGGGAAATTTCAGGGTCTCTTAGTTGACTCAGGGCTCTCAGGGATCTCAGGGTTCGTGCACCGTAGATTCCTCGTTGATTCTTCTTTTGGGCGCGATGTAGCTGTACAGCAGTTCGAAGTTAACCTCTTTCAGCTAAAGTTAAATTTCTTTGTGGAATACACTGAATTTCACCATTCTCTTGCATTACCCAATAAGTGTGACCCGGACCTTCAGCTGAAACCACCCCTCGGACAGGTTTAGCCTCTCCTGAGGGTGAAAATACCCAAACAGTTTTACCTAACAGGTTCTTTTCTCTAACAACAGGAACTCTATCACCTTCTACCTTCCGTAGCAAATCTGAATGTGCAGGTCCAGCTCGGTTCACCGAACCTCTGCTATTTACCAGCCAGGTTGCTTGTGCTAAATGTTTTTCCCAGTTTTTCAAAGATCCACCCCCCATGGCTTTAAGAGTGGTCTTCAACAAACCGTTGTAGCGTTCAATCTTCCCTGAAGCTGGTGCATAGTAGGGAATGTGGAATATCCACTCAATACCGTGCTCTTTTGCCCAGTTCTTGACAAGGTTGTTCTTGAAATGAGTTCCGTTGTCTGACTCAATCCTCTCTGGAGTTCCGTGTCTCCACAGGATCTGTCTCTCCAGACCGAGAATGGTGTTGCGTGCAGTTGCGTGTGGAACTGGATAAGTTTCCAACCATCCAGTGTTTGCCTCTACCATAGTAAGCACGTATTGCTTACCAGAACGAGAACGTGGTAGAGTGATGTAGTCAATCTGCCAAGCTTCACCATACTTGTACTTGGACCATCTGTCACCATACCACAAGGGCTTAAGTCGTTTTGCCTGCTTAATAGCAGCACAAATGTCGCAGTCATGGATGACTTCTGTGATAGCATCCATGGAAATGTCTATGGATCTGTCACGAGCCCATTGGTATGTTGAATCTCTGCCTTGATGTCCTGACGAATCGTGAGCCCACCGAGCTAAGAATATCTCACCTCGGTGTTTCCAGTCGAGATCAAGATTAGAGTCCATGTCTACTTGAGAAACTCTTGCAGCTAGATCAGCCTGATGGTTGTGTTGCTGTTCCTCAGTAGCTTTGCTCTTAGGAATGTGAGCATCGATGTGTCTCACTTTCACTGGAATTCTCTCGATTTGATCAGCAATGTCCTGCCATAGGTTGGCTGCCCAAATGGGTTTTCCTTTTCTCTGCCAACCACTCTTCTTCCAGTTCTTTAGCCAACCCCATAGAGCATTGGCTACCATCCATGAGTCGGTGTAGAGATAAAGCTTTGGCCATCTCTCACGTTCAGCTACGTCGAGAGCTAGCTGGACAGCTTTTACCTCTGCGAACTGACTGGATTCTCCTTCTCCATCTTTCGCCTCTGCAACTCGGCGTGTTGGACTCCACACTGCAGACTTCCACCTTCGCTTGTTTCCAACAAGACGACAGGAACCGTCTGTGAACAAAGCATATTTCTTTTCATCATCAGAAAGGTCATTGTAAGGAGGAGCTTCCTCAGCACGAGTTACTTTCTCCTCTGGAGGTTTAGCACAGTTGATACCTTCAGGCCAACTTGAGATCACCTCCACTAGACCAGGTCTTTCAAGATTTCCCATTCGAGCTCTCTGTGTTATCAGAGCCATCCACTTAGACCATGTGGAGTCTGTGGCATGATGTGGTGTGGAGCCTTTGCCTTTGAACATCCAATTCAAAACTGGTAATCTGGGAGCTAAGAGAAGTTGTGATTCAGTTCCAATCACTTCAGAAGATGCTTTCACTCCTTCATAGGCAGCTAAGATTTCTTTCTCTGTTGGAGTATAATTAGCCTCTGAACCTCTGTAACCTCGACTCCAGAAACCAAGAGGTCGTCCACGTGTCTCACCTGGAGCTTTTGCCACAAGCACCAGGTTGGACCATTGTCACTTGCAGCCGTATACAAATGTTCTTAATGTCTGGGCCATCTCGGACAGGTCCCAGACCCATTGCTTGAACTACCTCTTGCTTTATCTGGTCAAAGGCTGCTTGTTGTTCAGGTCCCCAGTGGAAATGGTTTCTCTTTCGAGTCACATCATACAGAGGTTTCACAATCTGACTGTATCCAGGAATGTGCAGTCTCCAAAATCCCACTATCCCCAAGAAACGTAGGGTCTCTTGCTTGTTTGTGGGACTTGCCATGGTAGAGACTCTATTGACCACATCCACTGGAATGTGTCGGCGTCCATCCTGCCACCGCACTCCCAGAAACTGAATCTCTGTGGTAGGCCCTTTCACCTTGTCTCGCTTGATGGCAAAACCTGCATTCAGAAGAATGTCAATGATTTTGTTACCTTTCTCGAAGACTTCCTCAGCAGTTTTACCCCAGACAATGATATCATCGATGAACTGGATGTGTTCTGGAGCACTGCCTTTCTCCAGAGCATCGTGGATCACTGCATGACAGATGCTTGAGCTGTGGATCCAGCCCATTGGCAGCCTGTTGAAAGTGTACTGGATTCCTCTCCAGGTGAAAGCAAACTGAGGCCTGCATTCCTCTGCTATGGGAATAGAGAAAATGCATTAGCAATGTCTATGGTAGCATACCATTTGGCCTCTTTGGATTCCAGCTCATACTGTAGCTCCATCATGTCTGGTACTGCTGCACTCATAGGTGGTGTCACTTCATTTAGGGCTCGGTAGTCTACCGTCAGACGCCAGTCTCCATTCTGCTTCCGCACAGGCCACACTGGACTGTTGAAAGGTGAATAAGTTTTGCTGACGACTTTCTGACTCTCCAACTGACGAATCAGATTCTGAATGGGCAACAAAGAGTCACGGTTGGTTCTGTATTGCCTGTGATGCACAGTCTGAGAAGCAACCGGCAATTTAATGTCCTGTATCTGATGTTGTCCCACAACTGCAGATTCACCAGAAAGTTCAGGTCTAGCAGACAGCTTCAATTTTTGTCCATCAATTTCTATTGAAGCTACTCCAAAAGCCCATTTGTAACCTCTAGGGTCTTTGAAACGCCCTTCTCTTAGAAAATCAATTCCCGGAATACAAGGTGCATCAGGTCCGGTCACAACTGTATGCTTCCTCCATTGTTTACCAGTTAAACTTATATTAACCTCTACCTTACTTAACTCTTGTGATCCACCAGGGACTCCCAGAATAGTTATAGACTCTGATCCCTGATAATTTGATGGTATTATGGTGCACTGAGCTCCTGTGTCAACCAAGGCCCTGTACTTCCGAAATTGTGAAGTGCCAGGCCACTGGATGTACACATCCCAATAGATTCTATTATCTCTGTTATCCCTCTCCTCCCCCTGGCGGGAGGCAGGGCACCCCTAGTTATGGGGAACATGTGCACATGTGCATTGCACATAGTTTGCAGGGTTATAACTTTGCATGTTATAACCGGAGCCACTGTTGGAGCCATAAGAGTCATTCTGGGGAACTGTGGAAGTAACAGCTACCCTTCTGGTATTGCTACCTCGGGTTCTGCCACTTTGCAATTCCCTCAGTCTCCTGAAAAGATTAGAAGTTGGTTGGCCATCCCAGCGGTTCATGTTCTCACCAAACTGATCACGCAGAGTTATCCAAATAGTTCTACGTGATTGCCTTGGTGGTCTGTTTTGGAACGACCTGTTTTGGAATGACCTGTTTTGGAATGACCTCCTTGGAGGACGTGTATTCCTCACAGATGAAACTTGTATCCACCTGGAGGGAGAATTGAAATTATCCCTTTGTGCCAATTGGGATATGGAATCCTTCAGATCCTTCATGCAATTCTCAATTTTTCCAGACAGAGTTTCAATGGCTGAAACCAAAGAACCACGTGTCATGCTATCCTCCAATTGTCTCATTTGATCGCTGAATTGGCCAACCGTGGGAGAAGCTCCACCATAACTTCTTGACACAATTCTGCTTGCCAGAATGTTTGCATAATTAGAAGGAGCAAGTTTGATGATCTTTTTAGCAAGACCAATACCCACAGGAATGTCATCAGGATTCAGAGTTTCATGTTCACGATAGAGTAGCTCTCTAACAGCAAATTCTCTCAAGCGCTTAATTCCCTCATCTATGGTAGTCCAGGGTTTAGGATTCCATGGAAGATCATCTCGGGAAGGGTATCTCAGGGCAACCGCCATTAAAAGGCGTATCCACAGACTAACCTTACCGAGAGCTCTGCCTAGATGTCTATCTATTCCATTGTCCCTTGAGAGAGTTCCTAACTGAGCTGCTGACTTGTCTCCAACTGTTAGAGCTGGAGCACCTGTATCATAACACCTACTAAGCCAAGCTAGAACTGGTTCCTTATCCGCCCTGGTGAAATCTTTACGGACATCACGCAATTCTTCCCGTGGAGAAGAACATTCCAAAATATCATCTTCCGCCTCGTCTCCCTGAATTTTTTGTCCATATAATCCTGCTGTCATTCTCCTAAGGATCTCTTTAAGCTGAGAACCACCTTTGCCAGCTGCTTTCCTAGCTTCATCTGTATCCTGCTTTGATCTCACTAGGTTAGCTAGATCTTTAAAACAAACCACCTCTTCCTCCTGAGCAGGATCTCTTAGAGTAGAGGGCCCTCACCAGGATCAGTCTCCAGCTCCTCTTCTTCTCCATCTTTGGCCTTTGCACCTCTAGTCTTTAAAGGAGCCACCTTAACTGGAGCTGTGTTTGAATTTACAGCCACCTTAATGGAAGCTGACAGGTCCTGAGATAAATCAGCTGCTGGGGCAGTGACTTCCGGTCCCACCGAGGGATTGGGCGGAAGTGACGTTGCTCCGTTAATGGCCGATGGAGAAGAAGAAGAAGGAGAAGGAGTGGGAGAAGGAGTAGGTGCCATGTTGATACCAGCCGATGCCCTTGGCTGCTTGCTAGAATCAGCAAAGTCATTTAGAGCTGCTTTACCAATTGACTTTTTAGCCTTCTTTTTAACTGACAGAGATTCTGGACATTCCTCGTCACTAGATGACTCTGGGACTGATCTCGAGCTACGGCGTTTTCTTTTTGATCTAGTTTTAATAACAAAACAAGCTCTGGACACCTTTTTCTCTCGCCACAAGGAATACAGAGAAAACACATTAGTTATCACCAGCAGCAGAATTATACACATCACATAAATCACCTTTGGGTCCCAGGCATCACCTAAAGTTACTCTCTCCTCAGGCGGAATCTTAAAACCCTTTATCTCAATTGGGAGAGTGGTGGAGGTAACATTCCTGTATCTCACTGGCCATAATAAATTAATACATTTTCCATACCATAATTTAACTCTATACATAACCCACATATAAATTGTCCGCACCAAATATTTACCCAGGTAATCCAAAAGCAAACCCAAACAATATCTGTAAACCAGAGCCCCAAAAATTGAAAAGAACAATCGCTCCACAAACCACAAGACCTTCATGTTTGCTAATTCAGCCGGAAAACACTAAATCAATCAAGTAATAAATTAAACTAATTATCTGCCGCACGTTGGGTACGCCAATAAAAAAAAATGTGGTGGGTGAAAGGGTAAGGCCGAGAAGCCTCTTCCCTTCCCCCTTGTAAGGTAAAAGGGAATAAAAAATTGAAGGGAAAGGAAAAAAAAACTCACCAGCCGAATTAGCAAAGCAGTGGAGCTATATTTACAAAGCAGTGTAGGATTTTGCAGGGGAATATTTACAAATTTACAATATCTACAATATATACAAAGATATACAACAGAACAACACAGAAATGAGAGTAACCCCCCTCGGCAGAGGGGTTTCCCCACCTCCGCTCTCCCCTCTCTTCCCCCCTTTCCCCAGAATGGGATAGAAAGAGGAAAAAAAGAGAGAAAAAAAAATGTTAGAAGCAGTTTGTGTTAGTTGGAAGGGAGTTAATACAGGCCTTATCAGTTTTTCAAGGCCGGAGCCTTGGCAGAAAGCCCAGCACAGGGGAGCTGCTTCACCGAAGGAGATGCGGAAGCAAGAGTGACAGAGAAGTGCTGGGAATGCCCACTTCACTCTCAGGCCAGATAGTGCTTCCTCCCACTTGACCAATGAAAATTAGTTTAGACTCTTCCTTCCGTTTACCAACTTCCGTCCACCATATTCCCTTTCTTAAAGGGACACCGTCAACCGGCCACACTAGGTCCTTGGGTCCATTGTTGTAGTCCCGTGTTATCACGATGCAACCACAAGCTGATTTGCATCCAGGATTGGTAGACAGGATTCTTTGCATCTTTCCAGTGGCTCTGCTATCAGTTTATCTTTGTTGACTTACACTAAGAGAGACAAACTTGTCGTCTTCCACACCACCCCATCAATCAAAGATAAAAGCAAGAGAGAAAGTAAAGAAAGGAAAGGAAAGGAAATAATTTTTAAACAATTTTTACAATACATTTTGATCGCCTAATGGCACGAATCTGTTTTACATCGTCATTAGTTACAAATTGCATAGTAGATACTACATGTTGAATCAAATCTATAAAACAGGGAATAATACAGGGTAAAAAGAGTAACAAGGCCAAAACACATAACAAATAATACAAAAATTGTTTCATCCATGGTCCTCCTGGGAGCCAGGAGAGCCAGCTCGTATCCCATCCCTCCCAGGTTTGGACAGGGACATGTGCTAGCTTCCTAAGTCCAGATGATTTTTTTTTTACTACTTTTCCATTGTCATCAATTTGTAAACAGCAGTTAGAATCATTTAATTTCCCACAGACCCCTCCTTTTTCTGCTAACAAATAATCAAGAACCATCCTATGTTGTAGAATGGCTGTTCGCATCTGTGTAGCTTGATCTGCTAATAAATCTAGGGCACAAGCTGTCTCATTGCTGATTACTTCTAAGAGGGCTTGCAGCCTTATGATACGATTTAACTTATAGATTGCTTCTCGAGCACCACTAATCCTTTCATAGGGGTTCCAGGTGGCAGGACCATAATATTCGATAATCCTTTGGGGAGTCCATTCACCCTTTCCCCATTGTTGACCACTACCCCTGGTCAAGTGAGTGGAGATGGACCTCTTCCTTTTTCCCAGGTTATCATATACTTTGATCCCCAGGGCATTTCCTTCTCCACCTGGGAGTAAGAAAAACAATGGGTGGATTAGTCCAACATAGCATATCCTGGTCCAATTCGGTGGTAATTTTTTATAGGCCCGGTGCCCACATATCCAATAATGGCCTTTCAGTGCAGTAGTTCCATTTTCAAACAGGCCCATGGGGGTTGTAGGCATCTGGAAATATGTAGAATTTGTCATGCCCAATGGATTAGGGAAAAGGACATGGTTCCATCTCCCCTCAGGGTGAGCATGACCCACCATTGTACAATACCAAGCACCCGAATCATTTTTCCACTCACACGATTGGTAGAGGAGTGGACCATATCTTTCTCTGAAATCATATATACGAGACACATTTTCTCTTGACCAAAACCCCTCAAAGTCCTTAACTCCCCCAGTTTTATTAACCCACATCCACCCAGATGTGTGCCTAAAACTGGGTCTTTTCTTTTGGTTTTGTAATCTCAGATTGTGATATGTAAATGTCCATTGACATGTACTTCTACCTACAAAAACACCACCAGGTTGTGTGCGGTTTAGACAATAGATTCCTTGGCCTGGATACTGGACTGGCCATGGGGCTGTATCTTCTTCAGTCCAAAAGGTGTTTTTGTCCACTTCACTAAGGGAGCTCACAAGCCATTTGGGAGTTACTGGAGTCAAAACCCAAGGCCATGCTTCGAATCCCTGTGGCCCTCCACACACCCAACAGTTCGTAAGGTTGTACACAGAGGACACTTCTTCTGCCAGCTGCATGAATAGATTGGTTACAAGAAACCCCTCATTAGGATCTGAGGAGGCAGATGCAGAAATATCAAGGGTTAATGCTCCAAGGGTACACCAAAATAGAGAGACAAACATCTTGTTCATATCACATAGATAATTATAACAAAGCAGTTTCCCAGAAGGTCATGCAGACGATCAGTGCAGATGATCAACAGCTCCACAGGTTCTCTAAGGCAGCCCTCGGGTCTCTCACCTAGAAGGGAGAAAAAAAAAAAAGAAAATGGACTCGGTCCATTGTAGGGAACCAGTAGATAGTTATTATTAGAAAGATGGAATAATCCACCTTGTATTAATCTTGAACTCTTTTCCATGAGCATCTTTTGCCCTCCAGGTATATTTATTAATTGGAGTTTTGAGTACCAGGGGTATTGTTCCCACAGTGGGGAGTTCAACCAAAACTGGTTGGCCTGGAGAGTATGAGAGAGATTTGGAATGCTCAAGTATGGTTGGCATGATTTCTGGGGCGTTGGGGCAAAAGGCTGTAATTTTTGGGCATCCATTTACCCCCCAACGGCTATTAACACTGGTCAATGCTTCCCTTAGCCGCTCAGCCCATCCTGGCATATGAGGTTTAAGGAAGCGTTTTAATAGACCATTGGTTCGTTCCACGATCCCATTTGCCTGTGGGTAATAGGGGGTATGATATACCCAAGTAATTCCTTCCTGGGTTGCCCACTCTTGAACTGTTTTGGCAGTGAAGTGGGAACCATTGTCTGATTGGATGGACTGTGGTTTAGGGAATGTACCAAACCACCCCTTCAGTGCCTTTACTGTGTTTTCCCCTGTTGCTCTGGCAAATGCCTCAGCCGAGACCAATCCTGACATTATTTCTACCCCAACCAACACATATTGCTTCCCTTCTGATTTTCGGAAAGGGCCAATATAGTCCACTTGCCAAGCTTCCCACAGCCCTTTCCCCTCTCTTAGGTGCAGGGGGTCATTTTCCAGAGGGTGTCTTTCCAAACGGGTGCGGCATTGGTCACAAGCAGAGACACAAGTCTTGCACTCTTCTCTGCTAACTGGCCAACCCCTTGCCTGGGCCTCACAATACAGATCTTTTATTCCAGAGTGTTTTCTTTTCACATGCAGCCATTCTAGCAACCGTTCCCAATTTTCTGTTATTTGGGTGCTTTGCAGGGGAGCCAATCTGGCTAGTTCATCTGCTCTGCCATTCCCTTGGCTAGCAGAGGAACCATCCTCTTGGTGGGAGGCCACCCATCCCACTGCGAATTTTCCTTTTTCAGCAATGGCCAGAATATCTTGCCATTTCTCCTTCTGCCATACAGGTATTCTATTAACTTCCCAGTCATTCTCCTCCCAGAAGAGTATCCATTCAGTACAGCCCTTAAATACAGCATAGGAGTCAGTATAGATGTGGACAGGAGAAATAGATTCAGCCTCATGCTGAAAAACACTCCAGACTGCAATCAACTCCCCCATTTGAGCACTACCTTCCCCTTCAGTAATTATCTGTTCATCGGTATCCACACTGAGTGCCACAGATCTGTACTTCCAGGTCTTCCCTTCCTGCTTAGAGGAGGCATCTGTGAACCATGCATTCAGTATCTGTCCCGAGAATGTAGGTGCTATTTGTATTACGGAGAACGGTTTGTTAGCCTCCCAGTCTGGACCCATTTCCTCCTGGAAGGTTGAAGCCCCAGAACAGAGAGCTTTCGAAAGCATGAAGCAGATAAAGCAGTAAATTAGCTGAGGCATGGGTCACTGTGACAGAAAAAGAAGATAAGGACTGACAAGAACTGTTAGGGTAGGCATGATTCAGAGCCAACAAGGCTAAACTAACACTCAGAACCAAGCCAGGCACACCGGGAATTGACCAAATTAGGAAAGGAGTTCAAAAGTTTAAGGAGGAAGACTCATCAGGAAACCCCTGCCCATGATGAAGGCCACCGGAATGACCACCAAGAAGATCGTCAAAAGAGATGCCCCCGCCCACGCTCAGCCTACACCAACATGAATATGTATGCAAAGATATGATTATGTATAAGATCTGATGCAATACTACATCCAAAACTGTATAAAAGGCATGCTTTTGTTACGGGACAGGCAGAAATCCATTTAGTGATTTCTCCAACGCGTTGCCAATAAAATACCTCCTGTCTATCTGACTTAAACTGAGTCTCTTAGGCAGTTATTCTCGCCTTTTGGGGCAAAATTCGGCATCAAGGTCAACATTTTGGTGGTTCCCTCAGATACTGAAAAGATGTCACAGTAGTGCTCTATCTGGGCATACCATTTCCTCACAGAGGCTCTCTGGGCCACCCCCTCAGGTGGTGGTGTTCCTGCCAGAATTGTCTTAATTTCTTTGAATGGGCCTCTAAGCACTATTTGTTGTTGTTTAATGGTTTTCTCAGCTTCCCGCAGGGCTAAACTAACCACAAACAAACCCTTTTCCCACACCGTGTATCTTTTTTTCTGCATCCTTAAAACTACGACTGTAAAATGAAATTGGCCTGACAGGAGCTTCTGGACCCTTTTGCCATAAGTGTACTGATAAGCCAGACATAGCAAATCCCCATTCAATGTGCACAGGGTCAGTAGAGTGAATAGGACCAAGAGCTTGGTGGGCAGTGGCTTCAAATATTAGCAGCTGTAATGCTTCTTCGTGGGGCTCTTCCCACTGCCACTGAACCCCTTTGCGTAACAAATCATATAGGGGTCTTGCAATAATTGAAAAATCAGGAATATGTTTCCTCCAAAACACAAGTAATCCCAGTGCATATTGCAAATCCTTTTTGGACTCTGGCATTTTGATCTGATCCAGGGAGGAAAGGGTGTCTGGTGGAATACAGGTCATTCCCCCCTTCCACCAGATTCCCAAAAACTTCACTTCACTTGAGGGCGTCTGTATTTTCTCAGGTGGTATCCTCAGCCCCAAATTTTCTAGATGTGAAATTATATTATCTTGGGTTATTCGTATCCCTTCAATATCTTCTCCTGCTACCAGAATGTCATCAATATATTGGTAAACACTGACTCCTGGCTCTAGTTGGACCTTTTCCAGTTCCTGTGCCAGTGCATGGTGGGCAAAAGTGGGTGAGTGCTTAAATCCCTGTGGGAGACGTGTGAATGTGAATTGTTGACCACCCCATGTAAAAGCAAAGCGGTCTTGGTCCTCAGGTTGCAGCGGGACCATAAAAAACATATCTTTCACATCCACTGTACCCATAATCGAGTGCGCTTTCTCCTGTATTGTAGCTATGAGTTCAGCAATATTTGGCACTGCAGCTGTTAGTGGTTCAGTATTGGCATTAAGCCTGCGGTAATCAATGGTCAGCCTCCATGTCCCATTAGGCTTTTGTACAGGCCAAACTGGGGAATCGAAAGCAGAGTGGGTGGGAACCACAATACCCTGTTTCTTTAAGTCCTCCAGTACAGGCACTATTCCTTCTTTAGCTCCCAGAGGTATAGGATAAGGTTTGACATTTGTAAGCTTTGAGTGAGGCAGGAGAGGTACTGCTTTCAACAGCCGAATGCTCATTATGGGAGACCCAAAAGATCATTTTCGCCCTTTGTTGTCTGACCAGGTCTTCCCTTTTAAAACATCAAGCCCTAGGAGGTTAGTTGGAAACTCCCCTACGACCATTGACACCTTAGTGTCCTTATCTTCCCCTGGCAAGTGTAACCAGATGGTTGCTAATGCCTGTGCATGGGTTTGACCCAGAGCATCTGCTACCAGCAATTTTTGTTTGGAGAGCACCACTCCACAATCAGTAGCATCCTTCGTTTTAATAGCTGAAATCTGAGCCCCGGTGTCTACTAAAAATGTAATAGGAATTTGTTTTGGTCCTACAATGCCAGTGATTAGTAAATCGCCCTGGCCATTTTCGGTGAGCTGACAAATATACATCCACCCCTCACCCCTCCGCCCACCACTGAGGAGTGAAGACTTCAGTTTCCCTGAGGCTGAAAAGAAGGCACGCCTTTATTCTCCTCAGATAAGTAAGTCTATTAAGGGGGGCGCAGTGGGCTCAATTTTCTGATTGGGCTCAGGCCAGTTCTTCACAGTCATTTCTAATTGCTTTGTGTTTAGTCCATCTATCACTTCTTTGGGGATATTTTTCTTTAGACCTAAGTTCCACCAATATTGTCGGGTATTTGTGTGTTCCCTGCCCCCTGTTCCAAGCCGGCTGGGGGCACAGTTAAACCCCTGAGGACTTGAGGGTAAGTGGTTCAGTTTTACATGCCTCAAGCCCCTAGGGTCAGGTTTTTTAATTTCTTCAGGGATACTATATTGCCTGGCATAGTCTAATAACTCCCTTCCGACCTCCTCCCACGTCCATGGTTTCAAGTCAGGCTGGCTGCCTCCGTGTGTTAAATTGTCTCTTAGAGCAGCCTGCATCCTGGAGGAAATTGGGGTATCAGCTATTTCTTTTTGGAGCTGGATACCTCTTATTTTAAGCGAGTCAGGGAGACCCCTGACCAGAGGAGTCATTCTGTTTGCATCCACCAGGAGAGAAAGGGGGGATTCAAAATGATGTTTTAGTTCCCTTTCATAAATCATCTGCAGGCATGCAGCCTTTTGCACATTCTCCATTATCTGATTCATCCCTCCCCGCAGAATTAGGGGTTCACCCCTCCCCTTTGGATCAAACCCCCCTGCCCAATAGGCAACCCTTTGAGTAAGACTCCAGGGCCCACTTCTGTTTTTTGTAGTTAGAAAAACATTATCACCCCAATAGCCCATGGCTTCAGCTTCTGTTAACAGAATCTGATCACCTCCAGTTTTTGAAACTCGCCAGACATATTCCACCTCAGATTCCCCAGCAGAGTGTGCAAATTCTTTACGAATTTTGGCCAATTCAGTGTAGGAGAAAGGCGTTTCTTTGGTTGTGATAGTGGGGGTAACCTCCCCATCCTCATATAAAACTTCCGTTTTAATGAGAGGTCTGATATGCGCAGCAGCTTCCTTAGCCGCTGTCAGTTTTGCCCGAGGGTACCTAGGGGCAGACTCCAAGTAATTCACACCCTCTTTTGAGTCCAAATACGAATTTTGCCTCCTCTCCTTTTCCAATTGAATTTTAAGATCTACCACTACGTCTTTCAAAGTGGCAACATGGCTTTGTAGTGACGAAACTAAGTCCTGCAAAGAGGAAATAGTTTTATTCTCCTGCTCATGCCATTCCTCTTTCTCCTTCACTGAGGCGGCTAAACAGGCACCTAAAACCGCACAAATAAAACCTTTGCCTTTCCCGGCTTTTGCTCTTGCATCTTTCTGCAGGGCCACAAGTCTATCAGCCACACTCTGGAAATTATGCCAATTTTCACGGGCCCAGTCAAGTACCTGTACAGATGAGCGGGCACCGTGAGCTTCTAAAAGGTTAAAAAGCCGCTCACTCCTGGCCATCTCTTTTGTTTCACAAAGCATTTCTTAATAGGGCACTAAGTTTCACGGGGAAGTCAGATCAAAACACTGTTTGTACCAGCAAAATCTTCCCTGGAAAAATGTACACTTTTAAAAGGATTACTCCAAAATAATCTTCTCCAGGAAAAATGCACAATAGATTTCTCAGGAGAGGTCACACACAAGAAAAAACAACAACAACCTGGGCTTCTCAAGGAAGTCACACTATTTCCCTGAGAGAACCCACACTTGCAAAAGCTTCTCAGCTTTTGTACCTCAAATTTTCTGTTACACTAGGACAACAACCTTGTGATTCTTAGGGAAGAGTTACTCTGTTTCCCTGAGAGAACACACACCGGCAGAAGTTTCTCAACTTTTGCTTCAATACTGGGCTTCTCAGGAAAGCCACACTTTCCCCGAGAGGATACACACTTTACAAATATCACCAAAACTGGATTTCCTAAAAGAGGGTACTGAGAAATGCAATAATTTTGCTGTGATACTTTTCACTGCACGGGAATCCTGCCGACTACGCCAATTAAATGTTGAGGTCCGGAGACACAGTTCTTTTAAATATTCCAGTGTTGTGAAATTAGAGGCACAAATGAGGCCAAAGTATCAACAGCTAGACTATTTATTACATAAACAAAGTGGAAATTAGAAGGGGAGAGGGAGAAAATGGAGAGGGAGAGAGAGAGAGGGAGAAGAGGGAAGGAATTAGAAGGAGAAAGTCGGAAAGAGATTATATTACCAACAGTCAGGGATGGTGAGAGTCCAAGATGGGTTGTGTTGCCCTGTGATGTTATGGTGCCATCTTCTCTCTTCTTCTTTGACAGTGTCACTCAGGTCTTTTTATACAGTTTTTTAGTCCTCAGGCAGGTGTTGGTATGTCAGGTATTCCAGGGGCAAGGAAATCCGTTCCCCCGGAAATCTTTCTGTGTATTGCTGTGTATGTGGGCAAGATTTTTGGGTGGAGGCAGGGGGGGCCTCTGTCCCCCCCCCTCCATTCAGACAAGTCCTCCCACATTCCTTTACACAGGTGGTGAAAACCATTGTATCACCCTGCCCAAGGTACTTGATGGGCGGAGATTATCTTGCCCAGAAGGCGTGATGGCTAGGTCCTTGGGTCCATTGTTGTAGTCCCGTGTTATCACGATGCAACCACAAGCTGATTTGCATCCAGGATTGGTAGACAGGATTCTTTGCATCTTTCCAGTGGCTCTGCTATCAGTTTATCTTTGTTGACTTACACTAAGAGAGACAAACTTGTCGTCTTCCACACCTGCATACAGTGTTAGTTTTATTATGTGACTTCTATTCTCCACCTCTGTTTTTTTTTTTCTTTTTCTGTTTTTAATTGGAAAAATGCAGTTCTGTTACTGTATAGACAATCTACTGTGTTCTGGGTAGGTCTTGCCTAATATACAGTAGAATTGAAAAGTAGAAGGGGAATGTAACACTGGTTCAAGTATACATATATTAAGGCAAATCTCATAATTGATGATTTCCTTCTGCATGATTATTCTATTGCAGTTATGTTATGTCAATAAAGCTAAGGACTCCTTAAGGAAATGTGAGACATTTGTCCTGAGAACTTTACAGGTAAATAGGATCTTTTTTTTTTTTTAGCCTCATAATATTCAAAGTTAATAGAAGAAAATAAAATAACCCCTTATCATTTTGCATTAGGAAAGTAATTCTATACTTGGCTTGCACATAGCTCCCATTGACCTCTGAGTTGTTTCCATAGATATGCTAAGAAAACGGTGCCCTAAACATATAACTGGTAGGAAAAAATATTCTAAACTTTCCTATATGAAGGAACAGTGCAATTTTATGTTGAATTTAAACCCAAGAGATTAATGCCCTTTAAAAGACTGCTTTTCAAGATGAAAGCAAAATCTTGCACAATATTTCTAGAAATAAGAGCTGGTGTAGAATCTCCACTGAAGACACCAGTGGAGGCATGTCAGAGGCACATGATTCCTAAGTGTAGTGCTATTCTGCCTTCTAGGGAACCTGAAACTTTTGGGCTTCAAGAAGCCTGAAGAGGAAAAGAGACTGATTTCATGTAAAAAGCAGGAAATGTGAACCTTTATTAGTTACAGTGTGATTACAATGGGGATTTTCATACCAGTAGACTAAATGCCACTATTATTGAAGCAAGAGGGAATGTTTATCATCATGCCAGTAGGATCACAACCTGTTTCCCCTTCTTTAGTCACAGAAGAACAAACAGAAGACTCTTCTTTTTCTCACTCAGGTGAGTCCCCTACACTGAAGATTCCTCTGAAACTGAAAACAAACAAACAAACAAACACAAAAAAAACCCAACCACACTGGTGTTCACACTTGTTAAAAGTTAGCAAAATGGTACTGACATTCACAGAGATACAGAAAAGTCATGGTTTTGGATCAGAAGCACTTTGAGCGGATTTTCCTACGCATGTGGCACTGTGAAGGCAGAGAGGTCACAAACCTTCCTCTTGCCCACAGCTATTACATTCCTGCATTCAGCATTCAATAACTCCGTTGTTCCCACATTGCTGGCAATAGTGACGTTCAAATAGTTTTGTTACGCACATCTTTAAACATGAATGTGCTTCTAGTTATCCTGAGAAGATCGTAACATTAATACAGTAATTATGCCATGAAATTCCTGTGTTTAATCTTTGAGTTTGGCTGGAATGTAATGGTTATTTCATGTCCCAGATAGAGGCAGAGTAGTCATGATGTCACTGCAAAGGATTCATCACAGCCCACAGCTGATGAAGAGATAACAGATGAAACATATTTTCGACACGATCATACACATGCCACTACCAAAGCATGCAACTATTTGTGCACATCAGAGTTAAATGTCAATCCTTTTTTTAGAAAGTATTTCCATACAGTGATCACTGTGACCAAAGTCATAGAATGAGAAGGCATAAAACTGTTGTTGCCTCATTATTTGATGAGTATATTTCTACTTAGACCTGGTAAAAATGCTTTATTTGACTTGGATTTTGTTTTAAGGCAGAATTTATTGATTTAAAATTTAGAATATCATTTTAGAGCAGAAATTTTCTGTAAATATCTTCAAATGATTGTTTGATGTGCACTTGCAGCCCGCAAGGCCAATCAGATCCTGGGCTGCATCAGGAGAAGTGTGGCTAGCAGGTCGAGGGAGGTGATCCTCCCCCTCTACTCAGCCCTGGTGAGACCCCACCTGGAGTACTGTGTCCAGTTCTGGAGCCCCTATTACAAGAGGGATGTGGAGGTGCTGGAACGTGTCCAGAGAAGGGCCACAAGGATGATCAGAGGGCTGGAGCACCTCTCCTATGAGGACAGGCTGAAGGAGTTGGGGCTGTTCAGTCTGCAGAAGAGAAGGCTCCGAGGTGACCTAATTGTGGCCTTCCAGTATCTGAAGGGAGCCTACAGGAAGGCTGGGGAGGGACTTCTCAGGATCTCAGGTAGTGATAGGACTAGGGGGAATGGAATGAAGCTGGAGGTGGGGAGATACAGGCTAGATGTGAGGAGGAGGTTCTTCACCATGAGAGTGGTGAGACCCTGGAATGGGTTGTCCAGGGAGGTGGTCGAGGCCCCGTCCCTGGGGGTGTTTAAGACCAGGCTGGATGAGGCTCTGTCCAGCCTGATCTAGTGTGGGGTTTCCCTGCCCATGGCAGAGGGGTTGGAACTAGATGATCCTTGTGGTCCCTTCCAACCCTGAATGAAACTATGAAACTATGAAACTATGATTGCCATCAAGAACAGTTTACGTAAGCTAGTCTGGAAAAGAGAAGGCTCTGAGGAACCCTTATTGTGGTCTTCCACACTATCTTAAAGGGGCCTACAATAAAGCTCGTGAGGGACTTTTTAGGATGTTGGGTAGTCATAGGACTAGGGGAAATGGAACAAAACTAGAAGTGAGTGGATTCAGATTGGATGTTAGGGAAAAGTTCTTTACCATGGGGGTGGCAGGACACTGGAACAGGTTGCCCAGGGAGGTGGTGGAAGCCCCATCCCTGGAGGTTTTTGAGGCCAGGCTGGATGTGGCTCTGAGTGACCTGGTCTAGTGTGAGGTGTCCCTGCCCATGGCAGAGGGTTTGGAACTAGATGACCCTTGAGGTCCCTTCCAACCCTGACAATTCTGTGATTCTGTAAACTAACATACCATTGTTATCACAGTTTTAGGAACTTAAATAGTTGCTGAGTTTTCAGCAGACATTTCAGAAGACGTCTATCTTTTATAGATAGATTTGAGGAGATTACTGCTTTTTAATAGCAAACATGATAATTCAGGGATTTGTTTTGATTCTGACTTATTAAAGTCTTTCTGACTTATTAAAGTATTTTAAATATTTTTATTTCAATATTCAGTATTGATGTTCAATATCCAGATTTTATTTTTACTATTGAGTGTTTGTTTGTCAGTATTCAGTTCATTATTTGCCTGTGGCGTTAGCTTTATTTGCTATATTTCTCTATCTTATGTTGTCACCGGTTGACGTTGTCCCCTTAAGAAAGGGAATATGGTGGACAGAAGTTGGTAAACGGAAAGAATAATCTAAACTAATTTCATTGGTGAAGTGGGAGGAAGCACCTTCTGAACTGGGAGTGAACTGGGAGTGAACTGGGCACTCCGGCACTTCTATCTTTAGTCTTGCTTCCGCCTCTTCTTCAGGCAGCAGCTTTCTGTGCTGGGCTTTCTGCCAAGGCTCCGGCCTTCAAACTGACAAACCTGATAAGACCTGTGTTGACTGCTTTCCAATTAACACTGCTTCTAACTTCTTTCTTTCTCTCTCTTCTAACCTACTCTGGGGAAAGGGGGGAGAGAGGGGAGAGAGGAGGTGGGGAACCCCCTCGGCAGAGGGGGGAACTCTCATTTCTGTGTTACTTTATTGTATATCTTTGTATATATTCTAAATATTGTAAATTTGTAAATATTCCCCTGCAAATCCTACATTGCTTTGTAAATATACAGCTTCACTGCTTTGCTAATTCAGCTTGTGAGTTTTTTTTCCTTTCCCTTCAATTTTTTTCTTTCCCCTTACTTTACAGGGGGAGGGAAGAGGCTTCTTGGCCTTACCCTTCCAACCCACCACATTTTTTTTTATTGGCGTACCCAACGTGCGGCAGATAATTAGTTTAATTTATTACTTGATTGATTTAGTGTTTTCTAGCTGAATTAGCAAAGATGAAGGTCTTGTGGTTTGTGGAGCGATTATTCTTTTCAATTTTTGGGGCTCTGGTTTACAGATATTGTTTGGGTTTGATTTTGGATTACCTGGGTAAATATTTGGTGCGGACAATTTATATGTGGGTTCTGTCTAGAGTTAAATTATGGTATGGAAAATGTATTAATTTCTTATGGCCAGTGAGATACAGGAATGTTACCTCCACCACTCTCCCAATTGAGATAAAGGGTTTTAAGATTCCGCCTGAGGAGAGAGTAACCTTAGGTGATGCCTGGGATCCAAAGGTGATTTATGTGATGTCTATAAATCTGTTGCTGATGATGGTGATTGCACATTTGCTGTTCTCTCTGCGGCGAGAGAGAAAGATATCCAGAGCTTGTTTTGTTATTAAAACTAGATCAAAAAGAAAACACCGTGGCTCTGGATCAGTCCCAGAGTCATCTAATGATGAGGAATGTGCAGAATCTGTGTCAGTTAAAAAGAAGACTAAAAAGTTAATTGGTAAAGCAGCTCTAAATGACTTTGCTGCTGATTCCAGCAAGCTGCCAAAGGCGGCAGCTGGTATCAACATGGCGCCTACTCCTTCTCCTACTCCTTCTCCTCCTTCTTCTTCTCCATCGGCCATTAACGGAGCAACGTCACTTCCACCCACTCCCTCGGTGGGACCGGAAGTCACTGCCCCAGCAGCTGATTTATCTCAGGACCTGTCAGCTTCCATTAAGGTGGCTGTAAATTCAAACACAGCTCCAGTTAAGGCGGCTACTTTAAAGACTAGAAGTGGAAAGGCCAAAGATGGAGAAGAAGAGCTGGAGACTGATCCTGGTGAGGGGCCCTCTACTCTAAAAGATCCTGCTGAGGAGGAAGAGAAGGTTTGTTTTAAAGATCTAGCTAACCTAGTGAGATCAAAGCAGGATGGAGATGAAGTTAGGAAAGCAGCTGGCAAAGGTGGTTCTCAGCTTAAAGAGATCCTTAGGAGAATGACAGCAGGATTATATGGACAAAGACTTCAGGGAGACGAAGACCAAGATGATATTTCAGAGTGTTCTTCTCCCCGCGAGGAATTGCGTGATGTCCATAAAGATTTCACCAGGGCAGATTAAGGAGCCAGTTCTAGCTTGGCTCAGTAGGTGTTATGATACAGGTGCTCCAGCTCTAACAGTTGGAGACAAGTCAGCAGCTCAGTTAGGAACTCTCTCGAGGGATAATGGAATAGATAGACATCTAGGCAGAGCTCTTGGTAAGGTTAATCTGTGGATACGCCTTTTAATGGCGGTTGCCCTGAGATACCCTTCCCGAGATGATCTTCCATGGAATCCCAAACCCTGGACTACCATAGGTGAGGGAATTAAGCGCTTGAGAGAAGTTGCTGTTAGAGAGCTACTCTATGGTGAACATGAAACTCTGAATCCTGATGACATTCCTGTCGGTATTGGTCTTGCTAAAAAGATCATCAAACTTGCTCCTTCCAATTATGCAAACATTCTGGCAAGCAGAATTGTGTCAAGAAGTTATGGTGGAGCTTCTCCCACGGTTGGCCAATTCAGTGATCAAATGAGACAATTGGAGGATAGCATGACACGTGGTTCTTTGGTTTCAGCCATTGAAACTTTGTCTGGAAAAATTGAGAGTTGCATGAAGGATCTGAAAGATTCCATATACCAATTGGCACAGAAGGATAATTTCAATTCTTCCTCCAGGTGGATACAAGTTTCATCTGTGAGGAATACACGTCCTCCAAGGAGGTCATTCCAAAACAGGTCATTCCAAAACAGATCATTCCAAAACGGACCACCAAGGCAATCATGTAGAACTATTTGGATAACTCTGCGTGATCAGTTTGGTGAGAACATGAACCGTTGGGATGGCCAACCAACTTCTAATCTTTTCAGGAGACTGAAGGAATTGCAAAGTGGCAGAACCCGAGGTAGCAATACCAGAAGGGTAGCTGTTACTTCCACAGTTCCCCAGAACGACTCTTATGGCTCCAACAGTGGCTCCAGTTATAACATTCAAAATTATAACCCTGCAAATTATGTGCAATGCACATGTGCGCATGTTCCCCATAACTAGGGGTGCCCTGCCACCCGCCAGGGGAGGAGAGGGGATAACAGACATAATAAAACCTATTGGGATGTGTAAATCCAGTGGCCTGGCACTTCACAATTTCTGCAGTGTGGAGTCCAACACGCCGAGTTGCAGAGGTGAAAGATGGAGAAGGAGAATCCAGTCAGTTTGCAGAGGTAAAAGCTGTCCAGCTAGCTCTCGACGTAGCTGAACGTGAGAGATGGCCAAAGCTTTATCTCTACACCGACTCATGGATGGTAGCTAATACTCTGTGGGGTTGGCTAAAGAACTGGAAAAAGAGTGGTTGGCAGAGGAAAGGAAAACCCATTTGGGCAGCCGACCTGTGGCAGGACATTGCTGATCGAATCGAGAGAATTCCAGTGAAAGTGAGACACATCGATGCTCACATTCCTAAGAGCAAAGCTACTGAGGAACAGCAACACAACCATCAGGCAGATCTAGCTGCAAGAGTTTCTCAAGTAGACATGGACTCTAATCTTGATCTCGACTGGAAACACCGAGGTGAGATATTCTTAGCTCGGTGGGCTCATGATTCGTCAGGACATCAAGGCAGAGATGCAACATACCAATGGGCTCGTGACAGATCCATAGACATTTCCATGGATGCCATCACACAAGTCATCCATGACTGTGACATTTGTGCTTCTATTAAGCAGGCAAAACGACTTAAGCCCTTGTGGTATGGTGACAGATGGTCCAAGTATAAGTATGGTGAAGCTTGGCAGACTGACTACATCACTCTACCACGTTCTCGTTCTGGTAAGCAATACGTGCTTACTATGGTAGAGGCAAACACTGGATGGTTGGAAACTTATCCAGTTCCACATGCAACTGCACGCAACACCATTCTCGGTCTGGAGAGACAAATCCTGTGGAGACACGGAACTCCAGAGAGGATTGAGTCAGACAACGGAACTCATTTCAAGAACAACCTTGTCAAGAACTGGGCAAAAGAGCACGGTATTGAGTTGATAGTCCATAGTCCCTACTATGCGCCAGCTTCAGGGAAGATTGAATGCTACAACGGTTTGTTGAAGACCACTCTTAAAGCCATGGGGGGTGGATCTTTGAAAAACTGGGAAAAACACTTAGCACAAGCAACCTGGCTGGTAAATAGCAGAGGTTCAGTGAACCGAGCTGGACCTGCACATTCAGATTTGCTACGGAAAGTAGAAGGTGATAGAGTTCCTGTTGTTAGAGAAAAGAATCTGTTAGGTAAAACTGTTTGGGTATTTTCACCCTCAGGAGAGGCTAAACCTGTCCGAGGGGTGGTTTCAGCTGAAGGTCCGGGTCACACTTATTGGGTAATGCAAGAGAATGGTGAAATTCAGTGTATTCCACAAAGAAATTTAACTTTAGCTGAAAGAGGTTAATTTCATACTATTGTACAGCTACATCGCGCCCAAAAGAAGAATCAACGAGGAATCTACGGTGCACGAACCCTGAGAGCCCTGAGTCAACTAAGAGACCCTGAGAATCCCTGTTTCCCTTTTTCTTTGCTTCGTCGGCGAAGAAAATGAACTGTTTTCCATTTTTCTCATTTTCTGATTTTCTTGGACTTTTGAATCATCTACATCTGATAGCCCTCATCCAGATCATCAATAAAGATGTTAAAGAGGATGGGGCCCAACACTGATCCCTGGGGGACTCCACTACTGACTGGCTGCCAGCTGGATGTGACACCATTCACCACCACTCTCTGGGTTCGGCCATCCAGCCAGTTCCTAACCCAGCTCAGAGTGCTGCTGTCCAAGCCATGGGCTGACAGCTTGGCCAGGAGTTTGCTATGGGGGACGGTGTCAAAGGCCTTGCTGAGGTCCAGGTAAACTACATCCACAGGCCTCCCCACATCCACCAGGCGGGTCACCTGATCATAGAAGGAGATCAGGTTGGTCAGGCAGGACCTGCCCTTCCTAAATCCATGTTGGCTGAGCCTGATCCCTTGGCCATCCTCTAAGTGCTGTGTTAATGCACTCAGGATGACCTGTTCCATGATCTTGCCTGGCACTGAGGTCAGGCTGACAGGCCTGTAATTCCCTGGCTCATCCAACCGGCCCTTCTGAGTTGTATATGAAAGACATAAGAGGTATCCAGTAAAGAACTTGGACTTCACACAACAATATACAATATAAGTCAGTTTGTCCTAAGAGCTTGTAGTTTTCATGTAAAACTAGACACAAGTAGATAAAAGTGGGTGGGATGGCAGAGCCAATGATCAGCCTGTGAAGCATGAGACACTGAACACTTCCTTGCATTTAAATGATCTATACAGTCAAGTCTGACCTATGTAGTCAAGTAGCATGCTTTGTCTTTAAGAGCCACCAGTATAAATCAATAGGCAACAGCAGCTGCATTATGTGATTGAGATCAGGAAAATATCCCCAAATTATTGCATCAAGGCTGGGTATTGAAATAATAAAGGAGCAACTTTTGGTCCCAGATGTTCACCTTTTGTAGGTGACTTCTACCTTGAACAGACAGGTCCTCTGAAACTGGACAAATATCTGAGAGGATCTGTGTAGTGGTTTTGTAAAGGGATACAATATCTTTCTGACAAGTCTTAGTAATTAACAGACTTAATTACTCAACAGCAATTGCAAACCTACTGAAGCCCCTGAAAGCTAGAGTAATCTCACTTCACACTCTCAGAGGACCTGTCCGTTATAAGGAGCGTAGTTGTCAAACTTCAACTAAATATGTAGGTAGGGTTTAGACTTGTCTCGGTCCGGCGAGGGAAAGAGACTCAAGTTCTTTTAGAACATTCCCATGTTGTGAAATTAGAGGCACAAACGAGGTCAAAGTATCAACAGTTAGACTATTTATTACATAAATAAAGTGAACATAAGAAGGGGAGAGGGAGAAAATAGAGAGGGAGAGAGAGAAGAGGAAAGGAATTATATTACCACACCCCTCATCCCCCCCAAGACAGTTAAAGTCTGTGGAGGAAAGGTGCTGCAGGAGATGTTGGGTCTGTAGAGAAACGGTGCTGAGGCTTTTGCTGGAGAAGAGCTGTGGTCCTCTGGGCAGCCTGGGTCTGTAGAGAAAGGGTGCTGAGGCTTTGACTGGAGAAGAGTTGTGGTCCTCTGGGCAGCCTCTTTTCTCTGGAGCAGCATTGTCCCGGCTTTTCCCTTCTCAGCGGCATGGTCCGTCTCCTGTGTTTTCCTTCATCTCCGTTTTTCTCCTCTAACAAGCCAGTAGTTGCTCAAGTCTTTTATACAGTTTTTAGTCCTTAGGTATGTATTCAAATATTGTCCCTCAGGAATTCCAGGGGCAGGAAATAATCCTTAGGTAAATATCCAGGTATCGTTTCCCCGGAAATCTTTCTGTGTATTGCTGTGTGTTTGGGCAAGATTCTTGGATGGAGGGGCGGGGGGGAATCTCCGTCCCCCCTGTCTCCATCCAGACAAGCCCCCACATTCCTTACACATGAGGAAACAGGTGGTAAAAACCATTGTGTCTCCCTGCCCAGGGTACTTGATGGGTGGAGATTATCTTGCCCTGAAGGCGTGAATGGCTGGGTCATTGTTGTAGGCCAGCTGTGGCCCAGTGAGCAATGTTATCTTTGCACCTTCCAAGAGTCCTTAGTGGCTCTGCCCAATACATATTGTCTGGGCAAACAACAAGTGATTTTATCTTTGTTGAGTACACCAAGAGAGACAAACTTATTAGTCTCTCACAAGACTGTTGAAACTAGGTGACATGAATCCAGTCTAGGATCTGTCTTCAGTATTCATAAAAATGTTGGATAATTCTTTAAGCCAGTCTCTGTCCTTATTGTACCTTCTAAGAAGATGTTTTTTCTTTTTCTTTCGCAACCAGTAGAAGATACCACAGAAAGTCTTTAGTCTTTCTCTCCACGGCAAAACAAACAGGACCCTTATTTGTAATTAGATTCAATACAAGCACTTGAACTATCAGCAAAAGATCCTCTGCTGATATGAACAGTAACAGGGATGTAGGAGCTCAGTTTCAGTCCTTATTGCTCTTAGTCTTCCAGTATTCATGTTGACAGTTTACACGAGACATATCTGTGCTGAGGAAGAGATCACAAGAGATCACCCATTGTAGAAACGGGTCCTGGTAAACTAGATGTCAGAAGTTTGCTCTGAATATACTAAAGCCAAGATCTTGCTATTCACTGTTATTTATTTAGTTTTATATTTAATTCACACAATTATGTATTTGAGTTTGTATTGTTTGGTGGTACAGAAGGATTGTGAGCAACTGTGGGAGGAAATTTATTTCCTGTAGCAACTGCAGTAGGTGAGGAAAAAGATGTGTAAGCAAGGAGGCACAATGTGCAAGAGGAAATTTATGATAGAATCACATCTCTATTTATATCAATGTAGAATAGAATAGAATAAACCAGGTTGGAAGAGACCTTCAAGATCATCACGTCCAACCTATCACACAACACCACCCAATCAACTAACCCATGTAACCAAGCACCCTGTCAAGTCTCCTCCTGAACACCTCCAGTGACGGCGACTCCACCACCTCCCCAGGCAGCCCATTCCAATGGGCAATCACTCTCTCCGTGTAAAACTTCCTCCTGACCTCCAGCCTGAACTTCCCCTGGCGCAGCCTGAGACTGTGTCCTCTTGTTCTGACAGAGAAACATTACAAATGCATCTCTCTTACAGCAAGAAAATCAACTTCAGCATATGTAATCAGAAAGAAATGCCTGTTATGTACATTAGTAAATGAGATAGTTACCATATGATGTGCTCCAGCTCTACCCAATCACCAGTTTTACCTTTGTCACTGTAGTGGGTTGAGAGAGAAGACCTAGCTCTCCTTCCCTCATAAAGAGGAAAAAACCCACAGCTAACTCAGTCAGAGAAGCAAAAGGGATTCTATATTTACAAGCAATGTGAAAATGCAGGTTATTTATACACAATATATACACTATTTACATTATGTATACAGAAATATACAGCAAAGAAAAATACAGGAATGAAATTCCCTCCTTCGGACAGCGGAGGGTTCCCCTCCTGTACCCTGCTCTCTCCCCCTACCTCCCTTTTTTCCCAAAATGGGTCAGAGAGCGAATAGGCAGATATTAAGGGAGAAAGGCCTTAGTAGCCCTTATCTGTTATCCAAGATCAGAACTCTGGCTAGATGCCCAAAAGCAGACAAGCTGGAAAGGGAGAAGGAAACACACTGAGAAAAATTCCAACTGCACTAAAACTTAAAGCTGCGTTCTACCAGTCTACTAATGAAATTCATTTAGACCTGTCTTTGTTTACAAAATATTCAGCCAGAGTGTCCCAGCTCTGTCCCTTTCTTAAAGGCACAGCCTCAAACAGTCACAGTTCACCCCTTCTAAACTATGTCATTGGCTGTTTATACTGTCCAAAGAATCCAAAACAATATTCACAGTTCGTAAGTAAAGCTCATAGTCCATTCTGGCTATACTCAGATGTGGATGATTCAAAAGTCCAAGAAAATCAGACAATGAGAAAAATGGAAAACAGTTTTTATCTTCGCAGACGAAGCGAAGAAAAAGGGAAACAGGGATTCTCAGTTGACTCCGAGATCTCAGGGTTGTCAGGGTTCGTGCACCATAGATTCCTCAAGGATTCTTCCTTTGGAAGGGATGTATCTGTACAACAGTCCGAAATTAAACTCTTTCAGCAAACATTAAATTTCTTTGTGGAATACACTGAATTTCACCATTCTCTTGCATTACCCAATAAGCGTGACCCGGACCTTCAGCTGAAGTCACCCCTCGGACAGGTTTAGCCTCACCTGAGGGTGAAAATACCCAAACAGTTTTACCTAACAGATTCTTTTCTATAACAACAGGAACTCTATCACCTTCTACTTTCCGTAGCAGCTCTGAATGTGCAGGTCCAGCTCGATTCACGGAACCTCTACTATTTACCAGCCAGGGTGCTTGTGCTAAATGTTTTTCCCAGTTCTTCAAAGATCCACCCCCCATGGCTTAAAGAGTGGTCTTCAACAAACCGTTGTAGCGTTCAATCTTCCCTGCAGCTGGTGCATGGTAAGGAATATAGAATATCCACTCAATACTGTGCTCCTTTGCGCAGTTCTTGACAAGGTTGCTCTTGAAATGAGTTCCGTTGTCTGACTCAATCCTCTCTGGAGTTCCGTGTCTCCACAGGATCTGTCTCTCCAGACCGAGAATGGTGTTGCGTGCAGTTGCATGTGGAACTGGATAAGTTTCCAACCATCCAGTGTTTGCCTCTACCATAGAAAGCACGTATTGCTTACCAGAACGAGAACGTGGTAGAGTGATGTAGTCAATCTGCCAAGCTTCACCATACTTGTACTTGGACCATCTGTCACCATACCACAAGGGCTTAAGTCGTTTTGCCTGCTTAATAGCAGCACAAATGTCACAGTCATAGACGACTTGTGTGATAGCATCCATGGAAATGTCTATGGGTCTGTCATGAGCCCATTGGTATGTTGCATCTCTGCCTTGATGTCCTGTCGAATCATGAGTCCAGCAAGCTAAGAATATCTCACCTCGGTGTTTCCAGACAAGATCAAGATTAGAGTCCATGTCTACTTGAGAAACTCTTGCAGCTAGATCTGCCTGATGGTTGTGTTGCTGTTCCTCAGTAGCTTTGCTCTTAGGAATGTGAGCATCGATGTGTCTCACTTTCACTGGAATTCTCTCGATTCGATCAGCAATATCCTGCCACAGGTCGTCTGCCCAAATGGATTTTCCTTTTCTCTGCCAACCACTCTTCTTCCACTTCTTTAGCCAACCCCACAGAGCATTGGCTACCATCCATGAGTCGGTGTAGAGATAAAGCTTTGGCCATGTCTCACGTTCAGCCACATCGAGAGCTAGCTGGACAGTTTTTACCTCTGGGAACTGACTGGATTCTCCTTCTCCATCTTTCACCTCTGCAACTCGGCGTGTTGGACTCCACACTGCAGACTTCCACCTTCGCTTGTTTCCAACAAGACGACAGGAACCGTCTGTGAACAAAGCATATTTCTTTTCATCATCAGAAAGGTCATTGTAAGGAGGAGCTTCCTCAGCATGAGTTACTTTCTCCTCTGGAGGTTTAGCACAGTTGGTACCTTCAGGCCAACTTGAGATCGCCTCCACTAGACCAGGTCTTTCAAGATTTCCCATTCGAGCTCTCTGTGTTATCAGAGCCATCCACTTAGACCATGTTGAATATGTGGCATGATGTGGTGTGGAACCTTTGCCTTTGAACATCCAATTCATAACTGGTAATCTGGGAGCTAAGAGAAGTTGTGATTCAGTTCCAATTACTTCAGAAGATGCTTTTACTCCTTCATAGGCAGCTAAAATCTCTTTCTCTGTTGGAGTATAATTAGCCTCTGAACCTCTGTAACCTCTACTCCAGAAATCAAGAGGTCGTCCCCGTGTCTCACTGGAGTTTTTTGCCACAAACACCATGTTGGGCCATTATCACTTGCAGCCGTGTACAAAATGTTCTTAATGTCTGGACCATCTCGGACAGGTGCCAGACCCACTGCTTGAATCACCTCTTCCTTTATCTGGTCAAAAGCTGCTTGTTGTTCAGGTCCCCAGTGGAAACTGTTTCGCTTTCGAGTCACATCATACAGAGGTTTCACAATCTGACTGTATCCAGGAATGTGCAGTCTGCAAAATCCCACTATCCCCAAGAAACATAGGGTCTCTTGCTTGTTTGTGGGATTTGCCATGGTGGAGGCTCTATTTACCACATCCACTGGAATGTGTCGGCGTCCATCCTGCCATCGCACTCCCAGAAACCTCTCTGTGGTAGGCCCTTTCACCTTGTCTCGCTTGATGGCAAAACCTGCATCCAGAAGAATGTCAATGATTTTATTACCTTTTTCGAAGACTTCCTCAGCAGTTTCACCCCAGACGATGATATCATCGATGAACTGGATGTGCTCTGGAGCACCGCCTTTCTCCAGAGCATCATGGATTACTGCATGACAGATGCTTGAGCTGTGGATCCAGCCCATTGGCAGTCTGTTGAAAGTGTACTGGATTCCTCTCCAGGTGAAAGTAAACTGAGGCCTGCATTCCTCTGCTATGGGAATAGAGAAAAATGCATTAGCAATGTCTAGGGTAGCATACCATTTGGCCTCTTTGGATTCCAGCTCATACTGGAGTTCCATCATGTCTAATACTACTGTACTCATAGGTGGAGTTACTTCATTCAGGGCTCGGTAGTCGCCTGTCAGACGCCAGTCTCCATTCTGCTTCCGCACAGGCCACGCTGGTCTGTTGAAAGGTGAATGAGTTTAGCTGATGACTTTCTGATTCTCCAACTGATGAATCAGATTCTGAATGGGCAACAAAGAGTCACGGTTGGTTCTGTATTGTCTGTGATGCACAGTCTGAGAAGCAACCGGCAATTTAATGTCCTGTATCTGATGTTGTCCCACAACTGCAGATTCACCAGAAAGCTCAGGTCTAACAGACAGCTTCAGTTTTTGTCCATCAATTTCTACAGAAGCTACTCCAAAAGCCCATTTGTAACCTCTAGGGTCTTTGAAACGCCCTTGTCTCAGAAAATCAATTCCCAAAATACAAGGTGCATCAGGTCCGGTCACAACTGTAAGCTTCCTCCATTGTTTCCCAGTTAAACTTATATTAACCTCCACTTTACTTAACTCTTGAGATCCACCAGTGACTCCCAGAATAGTTATAGACTCTGATCCCTGATACTTTGATGGTATTATGGTGCACTGAGCTCCTGTGTCAACCATGGCCCTGTACTTCCGAAATTGTGAAGTGCCAGGCCACTGGATGGACACATCCCAATAAATTCTATTATCTCTGTTATCCCTCTCCTCCCCCTGGCGGGAGGCAGGGCACCCCTAGTTATGGGGAACATGCCCACATGTGCATTGAGCACAGTGTGCAGTGTTATAACTGGAGCCACTGTTGGAGCTGCTAGAGTTGCTCTGGGGAACTGTGGAAGTAACAGCTACCCTTCTTGTATTGCTACCTCGGGTTCTACCACTTTGCAGTCCCCTCAGTCTCCTGAAAAGATTAGAAGTTGGTTGGCCATCCCAGCGGTTCATGTTCTCACCAAACTGATCACGCAGAGTTATCCAAATTGTCCTACGTGATTGCCTTGGTGGTCTGTTTTGGTTTGATCTGTTTTGGAATGACCTCCTTGGAGGACGTCTGTTCCTCACAGATGAAATTTTATCCACCTGGAGGAAGAATTGGAATTATCTCTTTGTGCCAATTGGTATATGGAATCCTTCAGCTCTTTCATGCAATTCTCAATTTTTCCAGACAGAGTTGCAATGGCTGAAACCAAAGAAACACATGTCATGCTATCCTCCAATTGTCTCATTTGATCACTGAATTGGCCAACCGTAGGAGGAGCTCCACCATAATTTCTTGACACAATTCTGCTTGCCAGAATGTTTGCATAATTAGAGGGAGTAAGTTTGATGATCTTTTTATCAAGACCGGTTCCTACAGGAATGTCATCAGGATTCAGATTTTCATGTTCACCACAGAATATCTCTCTAACAGTAAATTCTCTCAGGCGCTTAATTCCCTCATCTATGGTAGTCCAGGGTTTAGGATTCCATGTAAGGTCATCTCAGAAAGGGAATCTCAGGGCTACTGCCATTAAAAGGTGTATTCACAGATTAACCTTACCGAAAGCCTTGCCTAGATGTCTATCTATTCTATCATCCTTCGAGAGAGTTCCTAACTGAGCCGCTGACTTGTCCCCAACCATTAGAGCTGGAGCACCTGTATCATAACATCTACTAAGCGAAGCTAGAACTGTCTCCTTATCTGCTCTGGTGTAATCTTTACGGACGTTTCAAAGTTCTTGGCGTGGTGAAGAACGTTCAGAAATGTCATCTTCTTCCTCCTTTGCCCCTTCCATCACACCTTCCTCAACTTGTTGTCCCAATAATCCTGATGTCACTCTCCTAAGGATCTCTTTAAGCTGTGAAGCACCACTGTTAGCTGCTGTCCTAGCTGCATCTCCATCCTGTGTTGATCTCACTAACTCAGCTAGATCTTTAAAACAATACTTCTCTTCCTCCTCAGCGGGATCTTTTCTGGCAGAAGATCCCTCACCCGCATCAGCATCTTGCTCCTCTCCCCCATCAGCTCCTGGATCATCTTTGGCTTTTCCTCTTCTTGCTCTTAAAACTGCTACTTGCTTAATTGAAGCTGTGTTTGAATTTACAGCCGCCTTAACATAAGCTGAGAGGTTTTGAGGCAGATCAGCTGCTTTGGAGGGCCCTTCTGGTCCTGCTGAGAAGGAGGGCGGAAATGACTTTGCCTCGTTAATGGCTGCTGCTGAAGACGGGGGAGGTACCATGTTGTAAGCTGCAGCGGCCCCTGGTTGCTTGCCAGAATCACCAACAGTACCGTTCAAAGCAGCCTTTCCAATAGACTTTTTAGCTTTATCTTTAACTGATGCAGATTCTCCACTCTCCTCATCACTAGAAGTCTCTGGGGCAGAGTTAGAAGTCTGCCTCCTTTTCTTTGATCTATGCTTACTAATGAAGGAGGCCTTAGATTCTTTTCTCTGTTGGCGCAAAGAATATAACAAATACGCAATCACTATCATCATGAGCAGATTCACACACATCAAATAAATCACCTTTGGATCCCAGTCATCACTTATAATTACTCATTCACGTACTGGAATCTTAAACTCCCTTATCTCAATTGGCAAAGTGGTCGAGGTTATATTTCCGTATGTACTAAGCCAAAAAAAACCCAGACAGCGGTCATACAGAAGATGAATTTTAAACCTGATCCATAAATATAATTTTTGCATTAAATATTTACCTATGTGATCGAGAAGTAAGCCCAAACTGTATTTGTCGATCAGAACCCCAAAACCTGAAAAGAACAGACACTCTAAAATCCAAAACACCTTCATGTTTGCTAGTCCGACTCAAGCAAGCAATAAATCAAGCTACTTTCGGGCCGCACGTTAGGCGCCAATGTAGTGGGTTGAGAGAGAAGGCCTAGCTCTCCTTCCCCCATAAAGAGGAAAAAACCCACAGCTAACTCAGTTGGAGAAGCAAAAGGGATTCTATATTTACAAGCAATGTGAAAATGCAGGTTATTTATAAACAATATATACAGTATTTACAATATATATACAGAAATATACAGCAAAGCAAAATACAGGAATGAAATTCCCTCCTCTGGACAGAGGAGGGTTCCCCTCCCTGTACCCCGCTCTCTCCCCCTACCTCCCTTTTTTCCCAAAATGGGTCAGAGAGAGAATAGGCAGATATTAAGGGAGAAAGGTCTTAGTAGGCCTTATCTGTTATCCAAGATCAGAACTCTGGCTAGGTGCCCAGGTAGTTGTAGAGGGCAATGAGGTCACCCCTGAGCCTCCTCTTCTCCAGGCTAAACAATCCCAGCTCCCTCAGCCTCTCCTCATAGGGCTTGTGTTCAAGGCCTCTCACCAGCCTTGTTGCCCTTCTCTGGACACCTTCAAGTGTCTTGATGTCCTTCTTAAACTGAGGGGCCCAGAACTGGACACAGTACTCAAGATGCGGCCTAACCAATGCAGAGTACAGGGGCACAATGACTTCCCTACTCCTGCTGGCCACACTATTCCTAATGCAGGCCAGGATGCCATTGGCCTTCTTGGCCACCTGGGCACACTGCTGACTCATATTCAGGCAGCTGCCGATCAGCACACCCAGGTCCCTCTCTGTTTGGGAGCTCTCCAGCCACTCCGACCCCAGCCTGTAGCTCTGCATGGGATTGCCATGGCCAAAGTGCAGCACTCGGCACTTGGATTTGTTAAATGCCATCCCATTGGACTCTGCCCATCTGTCCAGTCGGTCAAGGTCCCTCTGCAGAGCCTTTCTACCCTCTAACTGACTAACATCCGCCCCTATCTTGGTGTCATCTGCAAACTTGCTGATGACTGACTCAACCCCCTCATCCAGATCATCAATGAAGATGTTAAAGAGGACAAGGCCCAGCACTGATCCCCGGGGGACTCCACTGGTGACTGGCCACCAGCTGGATGCGGCACCATTCACCACCACTCTCTGGGCTTGGCCCTCCAGCCAGTTCCTAACCCACCACAAAGTGTAGTGGTCCAAGCCACGGGCTGACAGCTTAGACAGCAGTTTGCTGTGGGAGACGGTGTCAAAGGCCTTGCTGAAGTCCAGGTAGACCACATCCACTGGCCTCCCCACGTCCACCAGACGGGTCACCTGATCATAGAAGGAGATCAGGTTGGACAGGCAGGACCTGCCCTTCCTAAATCCCTGTTGGCTGGACCTGAGCCCTTGGCCATCCTTCAGGTGCGCAGTTATTGCCGCCAGGATAATTTACTCCATCACTTTCCCTGGCACTGAGGTCAGGATGACTGGCCTGTAGTTTCCAGGTTCCTCCATCCAACCTTTCTTATGGATGGGGACCACATTGGCCAGTTTCCAGGCATCTGGGACCTCACCGGTGAGCCAGGACTAGAGGAAAATGATGGAGTGCGGCTTGGCCAGCTCATCTGCCAGCTCTCTCAGCACCCTAGGATGGATCCCATCCGGTCCCATGGACTTGTGAGTGTCCAAGAGGCTCAGCAGGTCCCAACCTAATTCCTCATGGGTTACCGGGGCACTACACTGCTCCCCGACCCCATTGCCCAGCTCAGGAGGCCACTCCTCCTGAACTCCTGCCTTGCTGTTAAACATTGAGGCAAAGAAGATGTTCAGGACCTCAGCCTTTTCCTCATCTTCAGTCACCGTGTTCCCCTCCAGGTCCAATAGGGAGTGCAGGTTCTTCCTGCCCTTCTTCTTATTGTTAATATATTTGTAAAAATGCTTTTTATTGTCTTTGACTGTGGTGGCCAGCTTCAGTTCCAGCTGGGCCTTTGCCTCCCTAATTTTATTCCTACATCTGTCTAGAAGGGGTAAGAGAGTCCTGGCACTGGAGTTGGCAGGGCTCATTAGGAGGGCTTTAAACTAGGTCTGAAGGGGGTGGGTGAGGCAATCCGTCCCTCTGCAGAGGTAAGAGTAGGGCGCAAGGTAGGGTCAGTTGAGAAGTCAGGAACCCAGCTGCGATGCATGTACACCAATGCACGCAGCCTGGGCAACAAGCAAGAGGAGTTGGAGGTCCTAATCCATCAGGGCGACTATGATGTAGTCGCCATCTCAGAAACTTGGTGGGACAGCACCCACGATTGGAGTGCTACAATGGGGGGTTACAGGCTCTTTAGGAGAGACAGGCGAGGGAGAAGAGGAGGAGGGGTGGCTCTGTATATTAGAGAGTCACTCTCTGCCACACAACTTGAGGTGGAAGATGAGGGAGTTGAGAGCCTGTGGGTCAAAATCAGAGGACAACCTAACAAGTCTGACATCCTGATTGGAATCTGTTACAGACCACCCAACCAGGATGAGGCGGCTGATGAGTTGTTCTACAAGCAACTGGAGGCTGTCTCAAGATCATCAGATCTTGTCCTTGTTGGTGACTTCAACCTCCCAGATATCTGCTGGGAACTTAATTCAGCAGGGAGGAGGCAGTCCAGAAGATTCCTGGAGCGAATGGAGGACTGCTTCCTGACACAGCTGTTAAGCGAGCCTACCAGGGGACAGGCTCTGCTTGACCTGCTGTTCTCCAATAGGGAAGGGCTGGTGGGAGACGTGATCGTGGGAGGCTGCCTAGGGTGCAGTGACCACGAGATAGTGAAGTTTTCAATATGCAGGGAGATAGGGAGGAGCACTAACAGAACCTTCACCTTGGACTTCCGAAGGGCGAACTTCAGCCTATTTAAGAAACTTGTTTGTAAAGTCCCTGGTACCAGCCCTCATGAACCAAGGGGTTCAGGAGGGTTGGACCTACTTCAAACAGGAGCTCTTGAAGGCACAGGAATTGGCGGTTCCTACGTGCCGGAAGGCAAGCCGGCGGGGAAGGCGACCGGCCTGGATGAGCAAGCAGCTCCTGGAGGATTTAAGGGGGAAGAGGAGGCTGTATCACCTTTGGAAGGAGGGGAAGGCTTCTCGAGGTATGTTCAAGGAAGCTGTTAGATTATGTAGGAATAAAATTAGGGAGGCTAAGGCCCAGCTGGAACTGAAGCTGGCCACCTCTGTCAAAGACAATAAAAAGCATTTTTATAAATATATTAACAATAAGAAGAGGGGCAGGAAGAACCTGCACTCCTAGTGGACCTGGAGGGGAACACGGTGACTGAGGATGAGGAGAAAGCTGAGGTCCTGAACACATTCTTTGTCTCAATTTTTAACAGCAAGGCAGGAGTTCAGGACGAGTGGCATCCGGAGCTGGGCGATGGGGTCGGCGAGCAGTGTAATGCCCCAGAAATCCATGAGGAGTTAGTTCGGGACCTGCTGAGCCACTTGGATATTCACAAGTCCATGGGACCGGATGGGATCCATCCTAGGGTGCTGAGAGAGTTGGCAGATGTGCTAGCTAGGCCACTCTCCATCATTTTCCTCCAGTCCTGGCTCACCGGTGAGGTCCCAGATGACTGGAAACTGGCTAACGTGGTCCCCATCCACAAGAAGGGTCGGATGGAGGAACCTGGAAACTACAGGCCGGTCAGCCTGACCTCAGTGCCAGGGAAAGTGATGGAGCAGATTATCCTGGCGGCAATAACTGCGCACCTGAAGGATGGCCAAGGGCTCAGGTCCAGCCAACATGGATTCAGGAAAGGCAGATCCTGCCTCTCCAACCTGATCTCTTTCTATGATCAGGTGACCCGTCTGGTGGATGTGGGGAGGCCTGTGGATGTGGTCTACCTAGACTTCAGCAAGGCCTTTGACACCGTCCCCCATAGCAAACTGCTGACTAAGCTGTCAGCCCGTGGATTGGACCATTACACTCTGTACTGGGTTAGGAACTGGCTGGAGGGCCGGGCCCAGAGAGTGGTAGTGAACGGTGCCACATCCAGCTGGAGGCCAGTCACCAGTGGTGTCCCCCAGGGATCAGTGCTGGGCCCTGTCCTCTTCAACATATTCATTGATGATCTGGATGAAGGAGTAGAGTCAGTCATCAGCAAGTTTGCAGATGACACAAAGTTAGGGGCAGATGTTAGTCAGTTAGAGGGTAGAAAGGCTCTGCAGAGGGACCTCGACCGACTGGACAGATGGGCAGAGTCCAATGGGATGTCATTCAACAAGTCCAAGTGCCGAGTGCTGCACTTTGGCTATGGCAATCCCATGCAGAGCTATAGGCTGGGGTCGGAGTGGCTGGAGAGCTCCCAAACAGAGAGGGACCTGGGTGTGCTGATCGACAGCCACCTGAATATGAGCCAGCAGTGTGCCCAGGTGGCCAGGAGGGCCAATGGCATCCTGGCCTGCATTAGGAATAGTGTGGCCAGCAGGAGCAGGGAGGTCATAGTGCCCCTGTACTCTGCTTTGGTTAGTCCGCACCTAGAGTACTGTGTCCAGTTCTGGGCCCCTCAATTTAAGAAGGACATCGAAACACTTGAGCGTGTCCAGAGAAGGGCAACAAGGCTGGTGAGAGGCCTTGAACACAAGCCCTATGAGGAGAGGCTGAGGGAGCTGGGATTGTTTAGCCTGGAGAAGAGGAGGCTCAGGGGTGACCTCATTGACCTCTACAGCTACCTGAAGGGTGGTTGTAGCCAGGAGGGGGTTGGCCTCTTCTCCCAGGCAGCCAGCACCAGAACGAGGGGACACGGTCTCAGGCTGCGCCAGGGGAGGTTCAGACTCGAGGTGAGGAGGAAGTTCTTCACCGAGCGAGTCATTCGGCATTGGAACGGGTTGCCCAGGGAGGTGGTTGAGTCATCGACCCTGGAGGCGTTCAAGGGGAGATTGGACGTGGCACTTGGTGCCATGGTCTAGGCATGGGGTCTGTGTTGATAGGTTGGACTCGATGATCCCCGAGGTCCTTTCCAACCTAAGTGATACTGTGATACTGTGATACTGTGATAATCTAACAACTTCCTTGAACATACCTTGAGAAGCCTTCCCCTCCTTCCAAAGGTGATACAGCCTCTTTTTTCCCCTTAAATCCTGCAGGAGCTGCTTGCTCATCCAAGCCGGTCGCCTTCCCCGCCGGCTTGCCTTTCGGCATGTGGGAACCGCCAATTCCTGTGCCTTCAAGAGCTCCTGTTTGAAGTAGGTCCAACCCTCCTGAACCCCTTGGTTCATGAGGGCTGGCACCCAGGGGACTTTGCAGACAAGTTTCTTAAACAGGCTGAAGTTTGCCCTCCAGAAGTCCAAGGTGAAGGTTCTGTTGGTGCTCCTCCCTATCTCCCTGCATATTGAAAACTTCACTATCTCGTGGTCACTGCACCCTAGGCAGCCTCCCACGATCACGTCTCCCACCAGCCCTTCCCTATTGGAGAACAGCAGGTCAAGCAGAGCCTGTCCCCTGGTAGGCTCCGCTTAACAGCTGCATCAGGAAGCAGTCCTCCATTCGCTCCAGGAATCTTCTGGACTGCCTCCTCTCTGCTGAATTAAGTTCCCAGCAGATATCTGGGAGGTTGAAGTCACCGACAAGGACAAGATCTGATGATCTTAAGACAGCCTACAGGTATTTGTAGAACAATTCATCAGCTTCCTCATCCTGGTTGGGTGGTCTGTAACAGATTCCAACCAGGATGTCAGATTTGTTAGGCTACCCTCTGATTTTAACCCACAGGCTCTCAATTCCCTCGTCTTCCACCTCAAGTTCTGTAGCAGAGAGTGACTCCCTAATATACAGAGCCACCCCTCCTCCTCTTCTCCCTCGCCTGTCTCTCCTAAGGAACCTGTAACCCCCCATTGTAGCACTCCAATCGTGTGTGTTGTCCCACCAAGTTTCTGAGATGGTGACTACATCATAGTCGCCCTGATGGATTAGGACTTCCAGCTCCTCTTGCTTATTGCCCAGGCTGTGTGCATTGGTGTACATGCATCGCAGCTGGGTTCCTGACTTCTCAACTGACCCTACCTTGTGCCCTACTCTTTCCTCTGCAGAGGGACCGATATCCTCACCTGTTGCAAGAAGGGGCCGCTACAACGACCAATGTGATCAGCGGAATCCAACTTTATTAAGCATCAGACACATCTTATATACAGTTTACTATAACTATGCCTATTTGGTAACATACTATTGGTTACAGATTACATGTCAACCCCACCTCTTGCAGTTTTAGCATCCTACTTCAGCTAGCCACACACATCTTGTTTGGATAAGCCCCCTACTTGTTTTACGACCCTCACGATTACACGACTACAGTGCCCTTGTGACACTTCGTGATAATTCAGCTACATCCATCATGTTCTGTGGCATTCCTTATCTTGGCAGGGCGCCAGGCAGTCCTGCAGGTATCCCTTATCTTATCAGAAGGCCAGATGGTCCTGTAGGCCTTTATCCTTTTCCCATCTTCCAACAATTCCCCTGTTTTCTTTAACAACTACAAAAGATTCAGTAAAACGATCAAACTGTTTCATTACACATCTAAATATTATTCGTGCAGCTATAATAATAATAATAACAATAAACAAAAAGCGCCATGCTTCCTTGGCCAACCCTTTTGCATTTTGATGAAAGGTCACATGTGCTTCTCGGGCCTTTACTGAGGCTGAGACTGGTACAGATAAGGATACCAACTTATCTGCTTGAGCGTTTCCTTCTCCCAGGCCAACATCAAACTTATGACTTCTAATATGCAAAATACAATATGATGCTGACCCGCATCTTATGGCTTGTTGTAACCTCAACATCAACTCATATAATCTCTTATTTGTTACATCTTTAATCAGGGCATCCTCTATCCGTTGTACAACCCCTGTAACATACATGGAATCTGACACTATTATTAAGAGGTTGGCTCATCCAATGCTGTAATTCCCACAACACTGCCAACAATTCCAAAGTTTGAAGTGAGTCCTGTGGTTCTGCCTCTAACATCACATGTCTCCACTGGCTAATACTCTTGTCTTGCCAAGTCACTGCAGTTTTTTTTGGGAATGCTTCCCTGCGCGTGTAAATACTGTCAGAGCAGCCACAATTGGTTACTCCTTCTATTTTTGGTATACCAATCCACGATTGCTGCAACATCCAGCCTAGAATCTTATCTTGCAAAGGTGCAGTCTTAATGAGAGCACCTTCAAAAATTGTTTGAAAAATGGTATGTTGTGGTTGTAAGGATGGAAAGACCCATTCCAATACTCAGGTCTGTACACTCTCCTGTCCTCTTTTCCCCCGTTTTCTTTAAAGCTTGAGTCAAGGACCCCATAAGGTGTTTTGTTTCTGCTAAGGAAAGGTACTGGGTCCTATTAATGCTCACCGTTGGCCTAATGCTGTTTCTTTTTATTTCAAGTTTCTCCTAGCTAAAACTTCCATAATTCTTACATCCTCTCTAAGTTTTGTTAAATCATATTTAAAATCACATATAAAGTGGAAATTTGAGAACATAGTATGCTTTAACTATTCTTTCTTATAACATAATAGCTGAATTCCCCTCTTTTGTTTTTATAACCTAACATTAAAATGTATTTTGTGCTATAATTGATTTTGACTTTTCCTATAACTATTTAAAATTACAACAAACTGGTGAGTTAACATTTAAATCCATACAAACATTTTCTCTACTCATACAATCATTAAGCAATTATGATATACAGCCCTAAGTGTTAAACAATTCTTTAAACTAACCATTATTATCAATCTGCAAATGTGTTACTCTCTATTCCAGTTCTTGAACATGCTTATGCATTGAGACTAAGTGATAAAAAGGAATTTAGATCTTAATAGTTTTGATCTTTGCATTTCACTCCTCTTAATAACAAAAAAATACTTGATTACGCCTAAACATATTACAAAAAATTAAAACATAAATACAATCCTTAACACTGTTTTACAATCTGCTTTAGGGGTATGTTGCATTTTTATTTTCTCTAGGATGGTCAAAAATCATAAATTGTTTAATAATAGCAAGATTTCTTTAATCTGTAAAGGTAGATCTGGCCAGGCTCTAGCTTCACAGACAGAAAAACTTGCAGGCAAACAGCAAGAGCAAAAGAACTTCATTGCTTTGCCCAATAGCATTTTTGCTCATCCTAGTAATACTAATCTCTTATTGGTACCATTATATATATATAATCCTTAAAAGCTATTACAAATACAAAATAAGACCAAAGTTCTCATTCCATAATATACCTATAACAAACCCTTAACTTATGCTAATACCAAAAATCCTTAAAACCTTGAAGAACTATGTTAAAATTAATCCATCAAATCAGTGTCTAAAAAGAAATAAAATTGTTACATTAACTAAAAAACACTTTCCAAAATTAAAACCTGTTTATACATTCCTTAACTATATTACATGGAGCTCCTTTGAAATACCTATAGGCACACAATTAAAAAAGGTTCGAACCAAAAGAAAATCATACAATATAAACTCATTACAAAGTACTTACACCTTACTGCAATTACTATGTACCAAGTACCTGTAAATACCAAATGCTTACTTATTCATTATGCTTATTAGAAAAACTTGACAAAACTCTAAATAACAAATCTCTGAAAGACATTACAATCAGAACTGACAAAATGAGTACTGTTGCTTTAAATCAGAGCAGAGTAGTGCAGCTAAAGCCGCTGCGGGGGAAAGGGGTGGGGGCTGCTGCCGTAACCGCTGCTCCGCTGCCGTCGTGGCCGCTGCTGGGCCGCTGCTACTGTCGGTGTCGGTGGTGCGTCAGCCGGTACCGCCTTGATCGGAGCCGTCGGTATCCGCGGGGGCCGGCAGGGCTCGCGGGAGGGATGCGGTCATAAGAACGCCGTAATTGCGAGCCTCCAAGCGCTCCATTTTTTCTAAGAGGGGCCATAAAGCAAAGTCGGCGCTGTTTGAATTCCTCGCTGCCGGTGTTGTCTTCCGAATCCGAGCCCTCGCTGGCGACGTTAGAGGAAGGTGTTGATAAAAGGGGTCGAACACACTGAGCTGCCTTTTTTCGGCTTTTTCCCCGCTGTGTGCAAACGGCAGTGGTGACGGCTGGTAAACGGTGTGGTCGCCGCAAGATGTATCGGGGGCGGCCCCGGTCGATCGGTCGATAGTTCTCAAACACATCTTTCAGCTGCAACTCAGATACACCTGGCGCTGCATCTCGTCCTGACAAAGTTGCTCTAACTGCAGCAGCCACTCGCTGTTCCAGTTCATAGGTTTTATCACAGTTTATGCATTCTCGCCATGGCTTTTGCAGCTTGATGGTAACCCAGTCCCACAGTTTGTCAAAAAGCTTGTCTTCTAACTTACACCATTCTCCTTCTTCATCTCCCTTCTCGTGTAAATGCTCTGCAACCCTTCCCCAATAATCTCTGTTTCTTTGTCCTAAATCATCGTTAACCTCTTCCCTCTTTACTCCCTTTGTCTCCACAACTTCTTCACCCTTCGGCAACTCAGAAGAGTGAGGCGTTGGAGGAAATTCCTCCTCTGCATATTCTAACATGGGTACTAACTCCCTTTTAAAATCCAACTTACATCCTCGCTTTTCTAAAAAGCACTTAAACAGATCATACGCCGCCTGCCTATCCATTACTATCTATTATGCGGTAATAACTGTGCGCACAGTCTACTCAGAGCAGTATCGGCTTACGGCGTCTTCGGCCTCCAGCTGTTTCCTCTGCCTCTCTGTGGGTCGGTAAACACAGCACCAGTACTGCTATCCTGGACCGGAATACTTCTTGCTTTCCGCGCTCTCGAACCCTGAATAGTCCTCTTCGAACGGCACGGCTTCCTTCTTCGCCGTGACTCCTTTCGGAGATTTGCAGAACCCTCCTTTTTGGGTTCAGGACCTACTCTGTGAGGTCCCTGTTCAAGGCGCCGTTGCCCGCATTCTCCACCATTTGTTGCAAGAAGGGGTCGCTACAACGACCAATGTGATCAGCGGAATCCAACTTTATTAAGCATCAGACACATCTTATATACAGTTTACTATAACTATGCCTATTTGGTAACATACTATTGGTTACAGATTACATGTCAACCCCACCTCTTGCAGTTTTAGCATCCTACTTCAGCTAGCCACACACATCTTGTTTGGATAAGCCCCCTACTTGTTTTACGACCCTCACGATTACACGACTACAGTGCCCTTGTGACACTTCGTGATAATTCAGCTACATCCATCATGTTCTGTGGCATTCCTTATCTTGGCAGGGCGCCAGGCAGTCCTGCAGGTATCCCTTATCTTATCAGAAGGCCAGATGGTCCTGTAGGCCTTTATCCTTTTCCCATCTTCCAACACTCACCCACCCCCTTCAGACCTAGTTTAAAGTCCTCCTAATGAACCCTGCCAACTCTAGTGCTAGGACTCTCTTTTCCCTTCTAGATAAACGCACCCCATCAGGACCCAGCAGGTCAGGTGCAGTGAAAGTTGTCCCATGATCGAAGAAACCAAAGTTCTGCCTCTGGCACCATCCCCTGAGCCAATTGTTGATGGTAGGAGATGGAGGAGTAATGGATTTCTCTGTCAAAATGATGAGTGAAGGAAAGAAGTAATTACCATTAATGCACTTCAGTTATGGTTCAAAGGTTTTTTAGCTGTATGTTCCCATTTAAATTTCAGTTAAAACAAAATAGTCACCACAGACTCAGAGCTAAAAACAGAAACCCCTTTCAGCTACTGGTAAATTAGCAAGTAATGTTCTTATTATATAAGCAGAGGGAAGATTGGCTTCTTCCAAGCAAATACGGGAAGTGCTTGTTTTTTTCAGGCACTACTCCTTCTCCCCATCAAACTCACAGATGAACTTTATTTCCAATGTTATAATCAACTAAACATGATAATACTTTCTTTCTGGTTCCTATTTAGCTTTCAAAGCTGTCACAGGATTTCTGTCATGGATAAGTGGCACCTTCCAGGAGGGAGTGAGGTCAGTGGACATCCTTGGTATACAGGAAGGCATGTTCTATTAGGAAAGGGATATGTTTTTAAATCCCCCAGATCTTAAGCTACTAAAAATAAACTAATGAGCCTTAAATTAACCTTTTGTGTGTGCATGTGTGTGTGTGTGTTTTTTTTCCTCCACAGCTTTTTCAAGCCAAAAGAAAAGTATTTATTATCTGTGAGTGACGTGCAGGAAATTAGGCTTATAAATTGTATTTCAATTATTATAATTTCCAACTTTCCTTAATTCTAGTCTTAATATTAATATGTTTCAGAGAGTATGTTTCAACTTCAGCAGCTGTTTTTGCAATTGGAACTTATTGCACCACATGAAATATTTACGATGGAGGATTTAAAAAAAAAAAGTGATATAGAAATCTCTTTTTTATCTTTTTCAGATTATCTGCCTGGAAGCCTGGAATAGTTTTGAACTGATGTCCACATGCAGTGCTACCTGTCTCTGTCCCTCCAATAACCAAGGTGAACTTGATAAATTACCTGAGCATTTGAAATGATCCAGAGAAATGTCACAACGGGGATATCAGCAAACAAAATTTCATGTAAGAATGTGAACAGATATACTTACTTTGACTCCCCTGAATCCAGTGGAGGTATTTCTACAGAAAGAGTAGCCTTGACTGATTTTCCCCAGTCCATTTGACCCACTGAATTTTTCTCCAAGCTGTAGATTGAAGGATAAACTTTGAGTAATCCTTGTAGGCTTACAAGACCTGCATTAGCTTTATTTACTGCTTATTTGAGATTAAAGTAATTTAAGATTGGCCACGTTTGAACCATGTACACTGCACAAATAGAGACTCTGCTACAGTCTGGTGTAAATCAGCAAGAATTCCTCCACATAATGCCTTTGCTTATGGCTTGCCTGTACCAACTGGCACTTTGGATGTAGCCTCCTAGTTGAGGGAAGGATGAGAGAATAAGAATTTGAATTGTGCCATTCATCTGACTTCAAGGACTAAGAGTGGACCCATTTTATTTGACTACCTGGATGCATAAGAGGTTAAAGAGCATCAGATGTTTTTTCCAATGTGTTCCCCTATGACATGTGACATAAAACCTCTTTGAGACTCTTTTTACTTGTTCAGACATACAAAGAGAGTGCCACCAAAGTCAGTGTTTTGATGGCCCAAGCACTCAGAACTGTGAGTTTATGAGTTTACAAACAGGCCATGTATGAATCACCAGCAAAAAAAAACCACAAACACCAAACAAAAAATCTGCAGATGGGCAGATATTTCCCCTTCAAAATTATGTTTTAGGGTGGCTGTTACCAAGTTGTGTATCACAAATCAGCCTGCCACATTAAAAATAAGAAAAAGAGATGAGCCAGAGGCAGAGAAGGACTCTAGCCATAATTCAGTGCTAGGGAAAAGTTACAAACTAAAGCAAGATGCAAACTGCTGTACCAAAAAACTTACTGTAGCTAGCAACCATCTACAAAGCCCATTCTGTGCTCAGACAAGCTTAATGAGAGAAATATGAAATAAAAAAAGATTTTTTGTACCTGCAGAATTTGCACTTTCTTACAGAGATTCAGATAAGTGAAGGTGAATATGACACCAGCAAGATATCAGGGAGTATTTGTAAAATCTGCTAAACTTGGCGAATATGAACAGTTTATGCCTTGGGCTAAGGATGCAGCACTCTTGAAAAGTCTTTGCCTTTAAAATATAGTGACTAATAACTGAGTACCCATCTCATCACAGGAACATTTAAACGAAAGAACTGCAAAAGCATTGTCTGCAGAACTACATGTACTGTCTAAAATCCCTTAAAATAATTTTAACTGCAAGCACAGAAGAGAGTCTGCAACTCCTAAATGACAGAACACAGTGCTGAGCCATTTACAATGACATGAGCTTGACAGAGTGGGTGAGATGATCCCATTGTTTCCCTGTGAAGACTTGTCTTTCTTTTTTTCCACCTCTCCACAAAAGACTTCCAAGTTTCTTCTTCCACCTGCAAAGTTCTTGGAGGAAACTGTCAATATTTCATACCAAGTTCAAACATACCATGATTTTATCCTAAAGTTTATTTACATTTGTTGATTACATTTGTTCTGGCTCATTTCCTTTGTTTCATCCTTGCCAGAAAACTGTGCTAGAAGTGCTTGTCAGTTATTAATAAATTGAATCAAAGAGTAGCAAGTGTAGTTCAACAATTTTGGCAAATATTAATGAATGTAATTTTCATTGTTAGAAGAATTTTTTGACCTATTTTCAGATCAAACACAAATTCCAGCCCTTTAACATCTGGTTTTGTTATATTAAGATTGTCAAGAAAACAGATAAAAGGAAAATGAGATTGAAAGATTCATCCTCAGCAAAAGATGCAGATACTCCATCATGGGATGGACTTTAAAAAACCTTTTAAAAGCATTAAAGTAATATATGAGTTTTGTTTGGCTGAAGAGCAATTTTTCATGAAGCTATGAATTACAGAATAAAAAAGAATCAGTATAAGTCATCCTTTGATTAGGTTCTGTGAGAAACTTCAGGAAAAAAAAGATCAATACCTGGTGAAGGAATTCTAGTGATGGGTACTCTTCAGCAGTTGATGAATTGTTCCATTTAGTTATACTGACATTCTTTATTGTTTAAAAAAAATGTGATTTCTATTCTGAATGCACCCTGCATCAACTACAGACTTTGTCTTGGTTTTAAACCTGGTTTTATAACTCTCATCATCATCTCCCTGGTGCCTTCCATGACTCGGAGCGGCCAAGTCAGTCATCACTATCTTTGCTATTTATAAAATTAGTGAAGGGTGGGAGTTTTATGCAATAAAACATAGTTTCCAGTCTCAGGTTTTCTTTGAATTTTGTGCATATTTTTTGAACTGTAAGTTCAAGAGAAATGGAAATAGCAGTCAAAAGCATTGCACAGGTAATAGGTGAACAGTGCAAACCCTCTCTCTTCCATAATTGTACATCTAGGGATCACTTTTGCCTCTTAGGTGTTACTTTTTGCTTTAATCTGTCACAGTATTAAGTAATTCTGTCTTTTATGAAAATAATATAGTAAATTAAGGAAATCAATCACTTTTCTACCCCTTTTCTGAGACTTAAAAGATTTTTTTTTTTCTAAATCAGTATAGTACTAATTTCTCTTTGTAAAGGTAGATTTTTCCAAGCATTCATCTCCCATTCTTGAAGAAAAAGGTGGGAAGAAGTAAAACATTTTTTTCTATTGGTAATATAACCCCTTTTAGAAGCTTTTACTGAAATGCTTATAACCTATTTCAGCATATTTAGCTGAAGACTTCTTTTTATTAAGCCTCCATAGTTTGCTTTTTCCCTAGAAGACACTGAGACTGAGCATGTTGGGGTTTAATTTATTCACTATATTCCTAGACTGTTTTCTTGTTAAGTTCACAGATGTTATCCATACTAATAAAAAGGGATTAAAACCTTCCCTTAAAGATGAAAATATGGATAAGGAACTGGCTTGATGGCCGCACCCAAAGAGTGGCTGTCAATGGGTCCATGTCCCAGTGGAGGCCAGTGACAAGCGGAGTCCCTCAGGGATCAGTCCTGGGACCTGTCTTGTTCAACATCTTTGTGGGTGACATGGACAGTGGCATTGAGTGCACCCTCAGCAAGTTTGCTGATGACACCAAGCTGTGTGGTGCAGCAGACACGCTGGAGGGAAGGGAGGCCATCCAGAGGGACCTTGACAGGCTGGAGAGGTGGGCACAAGCCAACCTCATGAAGTTCAATAAGAGCAAGTGCAGGGTCCTGCATCTGGGTCGAGGCAATCCCAGGCACAAATACAGGCTGGGCAGTGGCTGGCTGGAAAGTAGCCCTGAGGAGAGAGACTTGGGGGTGCTGGTGGACAAAAAGCTCAACATGAGCTCTCAATGTGCACTTGCAGCCCGCAAGGCCAATCAGATCCTGGGCTGCATCAGGAGAAGTGTGGCTAGCAGGTCGAGGGAGGTGATCCTCCCCCTCTACTCAGCCCTGGTGAGACCCCACCTGGAGTACTGTGTCCAGTTCTGGAGCCCCTATTACAAGAGGGATGTGGAGGTGCTGGAACGTGTCCAGAGAAGGGCCACGAGGATGATCAGAGGGCTGGAGCACCTCTCCTATGAGGGCAGACTGAAGGAGTTGGGGCTGTTCAGTCTGGAGAAGAGAAGGCTCCGAGGTGACCTAATTGTGGCCTTCCAGTATCTGAAGGGGGCCTACAGGAAGGCTGGGGAAGGACTTCTCAGGATCTCAGGTAGTGATAGGACTAGGGGGAATGGAATGAAACTGGAGGTGGGGAGATTCAGGCTAGATGTGAGGAGGAAGTTCTTCCCCATGAGAGTGGTGAGACCCTGGAATGGGTTGTCCAGGGAGGTGGTCGAGGCCCCGTCCCTGGGGGTGTTTAAGACCAGGCTGGATGAGGCTCTGTCCAGCCTGATCTAGTGTGGGGTTTCCCTGCCCATGGCAGAGGGGTTGGAACTAGATGATCCTTGTGGTCCCTTCCAACCCGGAATGAAACTATGAAACTATGCAGTTAGCAAGTAAGCCCAGGCTGCCCCAGCTTTTCCCAAAAAAGATCTGTGACCGTTTGAGGCTGTGCCTTTAAGAAAAGGACAGTACTGGGACACTCTGGCTGAATGCTTTGTAAACAAAAGACAGGTTTAAACAAATTTCATTGGCAGATTGGTAGAATGCAACTTTAAGTTTTGAGTGCAGCTGAGACTTTCCTCAGTTCACTCTTCCCTCCTCCCTTTCCAGCTCGTCTGCTTCTAGGCTCTCTGCCAGACTGACCTTGGACAGATAAGCGTGTGTGGCCTACTAACACTTTACTTTAATTTATAACTGCTTTTATTAAGAATTGCTCTTTTTCTCTCTTTCTTACCCTCTTTGGGGAAAAAGGGAAGAGAAGAGGGTACGGGGGGGGGAGGAACCCTCCTCAGCAGAGGAGGGAATTTCATTCCAGTATTATCATTTTTACTTTGCTGTATATTTCTGTGCATATATTGTAAATACTGTAAATTGTGTGTATATATATCCTGCATTCCCTTTTGCTTCTCTGTCTGGCTAACTGTGGTTTTTCTTCCTCTTTGTGGGGGGGGAAGGCTGGACCTTTCTCTCAACACTTGACAAGATCTTTGGCTATGTTTGTAATAGTAAGTTAAACATTGACAGGTGGGTTTCTTAACACTGAAATGTGTTTCAGCCTGTTAGAGTCTAAGAGCAGTCAGAGATTTTGTCTGGGCAAACTATCCACCTCCTGGAGGTCAGAATAGGCCCACAGGCCTTATCGAGTAAGTATGACAGATGTGACAACAGTATTTAGAAGGGCAAGAGGTTTTAATCATAGGGATGTAGACCAATCTGTGTCATTTGGAGAAATTCATAGACTTACTCAGGTGAATAACTATTCCGTAGTAATTGCTAAATGTTCACAATTGCCAATGCTATGTCAGGAATGCATTTGAAGATCTGAGACTGTCTGTGCTTGCACCCAGTGACACAGCCTAAGTACACATTTGAGTATCCTTTTAACAAGACTTCTCAAATTAAATTTCTAACTTTTACAATGTCAGCTATGCACTTAGAGAGAACACTGGTCTGTGCCTTTTTGAATAATCCATTGAACCTTCAAGTGCTCTTAAGTAGGGTTGGTTGACAGTTCCAACTGCACTTTCTAGATCTGAACCAAATGACTAATTACAGTAGTATTTAGTTTAAAAAATCATTCTCTGTGAATTAGCAAAATATCTAGTTTGTGTATATAAAGATTCCAAGGCTAACCACCATAGCTGGTTTTGTATTCACAATGTGAAGTAGCTGCTGCCTGATGGCAGTTTAACACATTGTCGTAGTTTGGGCTGGGTGCCCTCTGCTACAGGGGTGTTTCCTGTGTCCAGAAGTCCAGCCCAGTGGGTGGACACAGGAAATTAGGTTATTTCCTACCATGATCCCTTGCACCACTATAAGTTTCACGGCGGGGTCTGGCACTTCCTCTTTCCTTCCTCCTCGCCGCCTGGTAACTGGGGAGAAGATCTCCCGGCCATGGGCCTGGTTAGGCCCAAGGCCACGGGGGGATGGGCAGTCTCAGATCTGGCCAGCTGAGACTAGCCTAGCAGTGGGGGGGGGAAGGAGGAGCCCTGGGGGTTTGGGTGCACCCTCAGGTGGGGGATGGGATCTCTCTGGGTCTGTTTTGGGTTTCTCTTTTGTCACTGTGTTTCTAGTTCTCTGCACGCACTCACTGTTCTATTTAAACTTTTCATCACTTTTTGCAATCCGTTTGTCTGAGTTGTTATTTCTGCGCGTGGTGGGGAGGGGGGTCTGCCCCAACCCATTACACACATGATACATCTGGGGAGGAAAATAAAGTCCAGTAAAAATATTAAAGAGCAGGTTCTTTACTCAGAAGCTTTTTGCAATACACGTCTTTATTAAATAAATTAAGGTCTTGTAGGCATATGTAGTGGGTTGAGAGAAGGCCTAGCTCTCCCTCCCCCACGAAGAAAAGAAACCACAGCTAGCCCTGTCGGAGAAGCAAAAGGATATGCTATATTTACAAGAAAAATGAAATGCAATACAATATACAGTATTTACAATATATATACAGAAATACACAGCCAAGAAAAATAATCAGAACAAAACTCCCTCCTCTGGACAGAGGACGGTTCCCCTCTGTACCCCCTCTCTCCCTCTACCTCCCTTTTTTCCCAAAAAGGGCTAGAGAGAGAGAAAAGGTAGTTATTAAGGAAAAGAATTCGTATTAGCCCTCCAAGCACATGCAGGATGAGTGCTTATCTGTTAACCAAGGTCGTTCAGGCGACTTGCTCAGAAGCAGACAGGCTGGAAAGGGAGAACAGACAGGAACTGACAAAAATTCCAACTGAACTAAAACTTAAAGTTGCATTCTACCAATCTACCAATGAAATTAATTTAGAATATCATATTTTCATTTTGATACCAAAACATTCATTTTGATACAAAACAGGACCTCTACTCAGCCCTGGTGAGACCCCGCCTGGAGTACTGCATCCAGTTCTGGAGCCCATATTACAAGAGGGATGTGGAGGTGCTGGAACGTGTCCAGAGAAGGGCCACGAGGATGATCAGAGGGCTGGAGCACCTCTCCTATGAGGGCAGACGGAAGGAGTTGGGGCTATTCAGTCTGCAGAAGAGAAGGCTCCGAGGTGACCCAATTGTGGCCTTCCAGTGTCAGAAGGGGGCCTACAGGAAGGCTGGGGAAGGACTTCTCAGGATCTCAGGTAGTGATAGGACTAGGGGGAATGGAATGAAGCTGGAGGTGGGGAGATTCAGGCTAGATGTGAGGAGGAGGTTCTTCACCGTGAGAGTGGTGAAACCCCTGGAATGGGTTGTCCAGGGAGGTGGTCGGGGCCCCTTCCCTGGAGGTGTTTAAGAGCAGGCTGGATGAGGCTCTGTCCAGCCTGATCTAGTGTAGAGTGTCCCTGCCCATGGCAGGGGGGTTGGAACTAGATGATCCTTGTGGTCCCTTCCAACCCGGAATGATACTATGATACTATTCAGCCAGAGAGTGTTCCAGCACTGCCCATTTCTTAAAGGCACAGCCTCAAAGGATGACAATCCACCCCTTCTAAACAATTTCATTGGCTGTTCATACTGTCCATCCAATCTAAAACAATATTTACAGTTTGTAAGTAAAGTTCACAGTCCATTCCGGCAATACTCAGATGTAGATGATTCAAAAGCCCAAGGAAATCAGGAAATGAGAAAAATGGAAAAAAGTTTATCTCTTCGCCGATGAAGCGAAGAAAAGGGAAACAGGGATTCTCAGGGTCTCTTAGTTGACTCAGGGCTCTCAGGGATCTCGGGGTTCATGCACCGTAGATTCCCCGTTGATTCTTTCTTTGGACGCGATGTAGCTGCACAACAGTTTGAAATTAAACTCTTTCAGCTAAAGTTAAATTTCTTTGTGGAATACACTGAATTTCACCATTCTCTTGCATTACCCAATGAGTGTGACCCGGACCTTCAGCTGAAACCAACCCTCGGACAGGTTTACCCTCTCCTGAGGGTGAAAATACCCAAACAGTTTTACCTAACAGATTCTTTTCTCTAACGACAGGAACTCTATCACCTTCTACTTTCTGTAGCAATTCTGAATGTGCAGGTCCAGCTCGGTTCACTGAACCTCTGCTATTTACCAGCCAGGTTGCTTGTGCTAAATGTTTTTCCCAGTTTTTCAAAGATCCACCCCCCATGGCTTTAAGAGTGGTCTTCAACAAACCGTTGTAATGTTCAATCTTCCCTGCAGCCGGTGCATGGTAGGGAATATGGAATATCCACTCAATACCGTGCTCTTTTGTCCAGTTCTTTACAAGGTTGTTCTTGAAATGAGTTCCATTGTCTGACTCAATCCTCTCTGGAGTTCCGTGTCTCCACAGGATCTGTCTCTCCAGACCGAGAATGGTGTTGCGTTATGTTGCATGTGGAACTGGATAAGTTTCCAACCATCCAGTGTTTGCCTCTACCATGGTAAGCACGTATTGCTTACCAGAACGAGAACGTGGTAGAGTGATGTAGTCAGTCTGCCAAGCTTCACCATACTTGTACTTGGACCATCTGTCACCATACCACAAGGGCTTAAGTCGTTTTGCCTGCTTAATAGCAGCACAAATGTCACAGTCATGGATGACTTGTGTGATAGCATCCATGGAAATGTCTATGGATCTGTCACGAGCCCATTGGTATGTTGCATCTCTGCCTTGATGTCCTGACGAATCGTAAGCCCACCGAGCTAAGAATATCTCACCTCGGTGTTTCCAGTCGAGATCAAGATTAGAGTCCATGTCTACTTGAGAAACTCTTGCAGCTAGATCTGCCTGATGGTTGTGTTGCTGTTCTTCAGTAGCTTTGCTCTTAGGAATGTGAGCATCGATGTGTCTCACTTTAACTGGAATTCTCTCGACTTGATCAGCAATGTCCTGCCCAAATGGGTTTTCCTTTCCTCTGCCAACCATTCGTTTTCCATTTCTTTAGCCAACCCCATAGAGCATTGGCTACCATCCATGAGTCGGTGTATAGATAAAGCTTTGGCCATCTCTTACCATGTTGAGTCTGTAGCATGATGTGGTGTGGAACCTTTGCCTTTGAACATCCAATTCAAAACTGGTAATCTGGGAGCTAAGAGAAGTTGTGATTCAGTTCCAACCACTTCAGAAGATGCTTTCACTCCTTCATAGGCAGCTAGAATTTCTTTCTCTGTTGGAGTATAATTAGCCTCTGAACCTCTGTAACCTCGACTCCAGAAACCAAGAGGTCGTCTCCATGTCTCACCTGGAGCTTTTTGCCACAAGCACCAGGTTGGACCATTGTCACTTGCAGCCGTGTACAAAATGTTCTTAATGTCTGGACCATCTCGGACAGGTCCCAGACCCACTGTTTGAACTACCTCCTGCTTTATCTGGTCAAAGGCTGCTTGTTGTTCAGGTCCCCAGTGGAAACTGTTTCTCTTTCGGGTCACATCATACAGAGGTTTCACAATCTGACTGTATCCAGGAATGTGCAGCCTCCAAAATCCCACTATCCCCAAGAAATGTAGGGTCTCTTGCTTGTTTGTGGGATTTGCCATGGTAGAGACTCTATTTACCACATCCACTGGAATGTGTCGGCATCTATCCTGCCGCCGCACTCCCAGAAACTGAATCTCTGTGGTAGGTCCTTTCACCTTGTCTCGCTTGGTGGCAAAACCTGCATTCAGAAGAATGTCAATGATTTTGTTACCTTTCTCGAAGACTTCTTCAGCAGTTTTACCCCAGATGATGATATCATCGATGAACTGGATGTGTTCTGGAGCACCGCCTTTCTCCAGAGCATCGTGGATTACTGCATGACAGATGCTTGAACTGTGGATCCATCCTATTGGCAGTCTGTTGAAAGTGTACTGAATTCCTCTCCAGGTGAAAGCAAACTGAGGCCTGCATTAGCACTGTCTACTATACATTGCTAATAGCTACTAGAGTTGTTCTGGGGAACTCTGGAAGTAACAGCTACCCTTCTGGTATTGCTTCCTCGGGTTCTGCCTCTTTGCAGCTCCCTCAGTCTTCTGAAAAGGTTAGAAGTTGGTTGGCCATCGCACCTGTTCATGTTCTCACCGAACTGATCATGCAGAGTTATCCAAATGGCCCTACATGACTGCCTTGGTGGTCTGTTTTGATTTGATCTGTTTTGGAATGTCCTCTTTGGAGGACGCCTGTTCCTCACAGATGAAACTTGTATCCACCTGGAGGAAGAATTGTAATGATCTCTTTGTGCTAATTTGGATGTGGTGTTTTTAAATTCATCCTTCAGCTCTTTCATGCAATTCTCAATTTTTCCAGACAGAGTTTCAATGGCTGAATCCAAAGAAACATGTGTCATGCTATCCTCCAATTATCTCATTTGATCAGTGAATTGGCCAACCGTAGGAGGAGCTCCACCATAATTTCATGGCACAATTATGCTTGCCAGAATGTTTGCATAATTAGAAGGAGCAAGTTTGATGAGCTTTTTAGCAAGACCAGTTCCTACAGAAATGTCATCAGGATTCAGAGTTTCATGTTCACCATAGAATATCTCTCTGACAGCAAATTCTCTGAGGTGCTTAATTCCTTCATCTATGGTAGTCCAGGGTTTAGGATTCCATGGAAGATCATCTCGGGAAGGTTATCTCAAGAAAACTGCCAATAAAAGGCATATCCACAGATTAACCTTACCGAGAGCCTTGTGTAGATGTCTATCTATTCCATTATCCTTTGAGAGAGTCCGTAACTGAGCCGCTGACTTGTCTCCAACCATTAGCGCTGGAGCACCTGTATCATAACATCTACCAAGCCAAGCTAGAACTGGCTCTTTATCTGTTCCGATGTAATCCTTACGGATGTTTCGAATCTCTTCGCGAGGTGACGAACATCCCTGAATGTCATCTCCTTCCTCCTTTGCCACCTCTTCCTCAACTTGTTGTCCAAATAATCTTTCTGTCACTCCCCTAAGGATCTCTTTAAGCTGAGAAGTACCACCACTAGCTGCGGTCCTACCAAGAGCTGCATCTGGATCCTCCGATGATCTCAATAACTCAGCTATATCTTTAAGACAAATCTTCTCTTCCACCCCATTAGAAGTACCTTGCTGTCCTCCCCCATCAGCTCCTGGAACAACTTTGGCCTTTCCACTCCATATTGTTAAAACTGCTACTTGCTTAATAGGAGCTGTGTTTGAATTTACAGCCGCCTTAACAGAAGCTGACAGGTTTTGAGACGGACCAGCTGCTTCGGAGGACGCTTTCGGTCCTGCCGTAGGAGAAGATAGAAATGACTTTACCTCGTTTATGGCTGCTGAAGACGGGGGAGCCACCATGTTAGGAGCTCCTGCAGCCCCTGGCTGCTTGCCAGAATCAGCAACAGTACCGTTCAAAGCAGACTTTCCGATAGACTTTTTAGCTTTATCTTCAACTGATGCAGATTCTCCACTCTCCTCATCACTAGAAGTCTCTTGGGTAGAGACAGAAGTATGCTTCTTTCTCTTTGACCTACGCTTTATAATGAAACAAGCCTTAGATACCTTTCTCTCATGGTACAGTGCTACAAACAAGTACACATTAATTATCACCGATAGCAGGTTTACACACATCGAAAAAATCAGCTTTGGATCCCAGCCATCACTTAAAATTAGTCTTTCACCTACTGGAATCTTAAACTCCCTTATCTCAATAGGGAGAGTGCTTGATGCCACTTTTCAGTATCTCGTAAGCCAAAAGAATGCCATGCAGCAATCATAGAGAAGCTGAATTTTATACATAAACCATAAATAAAATTTACGCATTAGATATTTCCCTATTTGATCAAGAAGTAAACCTAAATAATATTTGTAGATCAGGACCCCAAAAATTGAAAAAAACAGACACTCTAAAATGCAAAACAACGTCATGTTTGCTAGTCCGACTCGAGCAGGCAATAATGAAGCTAATTTTGCCCCACGTTTGGTGGCAATAATGGGGTGGGTCGAGAGAAGGCCTAGCTCTCCCTCCCCCACAAAGAAAAGAAACCACAGCTAGCCCAGTTGGAGAAGCAAAAGGATATGCAGGGAGATAGGGAGGACTACCAATAGAACCTTCACCTTGGACTTCCGAAGCGCGAACTTCAGCCTGTTTAAGAAAATTATTTGTAAAGTCCCCTGGGTACCAGCCCTCATGAACCAAGGGGTCAAGGAGGGTTGGACCTACTTCAAACAGGAGCTCTTGAATGCACAGGAACTGGCGGTTCCCACATGCCGAAAGGCGAACTGGCGAGGAAGGCGACCGGCCTGGATGAGCAAGCATCTCCTGGAGGATTTAAGGGGAAAAAAGAGGTTGTATCACCGTTGGAAGGAGGGGAAGGCTTCTCGAGGTATGTTCAAGGAAGTTGTTAGATTATGTAGGAATAAAATTAGGGAGGCAAAGGCCCAGTTGGAACTGAAGCTGGCCACCACAGTCAAAGACAATAAAAAGCATTTTTACAAATATATTAACAATAAGAAGAGGGGCAGGAAGAACCTGCACTCCTAATTGGACCTGGAGGGGAACACGGTGACTGAAGATGAGGAAAAGGCTGAGGTCCTGAACATCTTCTTTGCCTCAATGTTTAACAGCAAGGCAGAGGTTCAGTAGGAGTGGCCTCCTGAGCTGGGCGATGGGGTCGGGGAGCAGTGTAGTGCCCCGGTAATCCATGAGGAATTAGTTTGGGACCTGCTGAGCCACTTGGACACTCACAAGTCCATGGGACCGGATGGGATCCATCCTAAGGTGCTGAGAGAGCTGGCAGATGAGCTGGCCAAGCCGCACTCCATCATTTTCCTCCAGTCCTGGCTCACCGGTAAGGTCCCAGGTGACTGGAAACTGGCCAACGTGGTCCCCATCCATAAGAAAGGTTGGATGGAGGAACCTGGAAACTACAGGCCAGTCAGTCTGACCTCAGTGCCAGGGAAAGTGAGGGAGCAGATTATCCTGGCGACAATAACTGCGCACCTGAAGGATGGCCAAGAGCTCAGGTCCAGCCAGCATGGATTTAGGAAGGGCAGGTCCTGCCTCTCCAACCTGATCTCCTTCTATGATCAGGTGACCTATCTGGTGGACATGGGGAGGTCTGTGGATGTGGTCTACCTGGACTTCAGCAAGGCCTTTGACACCGTCCCCCACAACAAACTGCTGTCTAAGCTGTCAGCTCGTGGCTTGGACCACTACACTTTGTGGTGGGTTAGGAACTGGCTGGAGGGCCAAGCCCAGAGAGTGGTGGTGAATGGTACCACATCCAGCTGGCGGCCAGTCATCAGTGGCGTCCCCCAGGGATCAGTGCTGAGCCCCGTCCTCTTTAACATCTTCATTGATGATCTGGATGGTCAAGTCAGCCATCGGCAAGTTTGCAGATGGCACCAAGTTAGGGGCAGATGTTAGTCACTTAGAGGGTAGAAGGGCTCTGCAGAGGGACCTCAACCGACTGGACAGATGGGCAGAAGAGAAGAGGAGGCTCAGGGGTGACCTCATTGCCCTCTACAACTGCCTGAAAGGTGGTTGTAGCCAGGAAGGGGTTGGCCTCTTCTCCCAGGCAACCAGCACCAGAACAAGGGGACAAAGTCTCCAGCTGCCCCAAGGGAGGTTTAGACTCGAGGTGAGGAGGAAATTCTTCACCAAGCATTCATCATTGGAACGGGTTGCCCTGGGAGGTGGTTGAGTCATCGACCCTGGAGGCGTTCAAGAGGAGATTGGACGTGGCACTTGGTGCCATGGTCTAGTCATGGGGTCTGTATTGATAGGTTGGACTCGATGATCCTCGAGGTCCTTTCCAACCTAAGTTATACTGTAATATTGTCCAGAATCCAATGGGATGGCATTTAACAAATAATAGAATAGAATAGAATAGAATAGAATAGAATAGAATAGAATAGAATAGAATAGAATAGAATAGAATAGAATAGAATCAACCAGGTTGGAAAAGACCTTCAAGATCATCACGTCCAACCTATCACCCAACACCACCCAATCAACTAACCCATGTAACCAAGCACCCTGTCAAGTCTCCTCCTGAACACCTCCAGTGACGGCGACTCAACCACCTCCCCAGGCAGCCCATTCCAATGGGCAATCACTCTCTCCGTGTAAAACTTCCTCCTGACCTCCAGCCTGAACTTCCCCTGGCGCAGCCTGAGACTGTGTCCTCTTGTTCTGGTGCTGACTGCCTGGGAGAAGAGACCAACCTCTGCCTGTTTACAACCCCCCTTCAGGTAGTTGTAGAGAGTAATGAGGTCACCCCTGAGTCTCCTCCCCTCCAGGCTAAGCAGCCCCAGCTCCCTCAGTCTCTCCTCATAGGGCTTGTGTTCCAAGCCCCTCACTAACTTCATTGCCCTTCTCTGGACTCGTTCCAGCAAGTCAACATCCTTCCTATGCAGGGGTATTCGCTTTAGCAAATCAAGATTATCAGTCGATATAACAGCTTGCTTTGTATAACCTTTAGTTGACCTCTGGCTCAGTGAGCATAACAGGATATGCAACTGGGGTCTTGCAAGACGAATAACGCCTGACCAAGCACATTTGACCGCAAGAATGAGGAATGTGCGAACAGAATAAGTAACAAGGTCCTTAAAAGACGGAACTCTTAAAGGTCAACCAATGAACTGCTTAAAAACAAGTTAAGAGCCTATTAACAAAGGACAAGTAGCTTATAGCAACCCTGTAAGATTATATAAAGTGTGATTGTACAATAATAAAGTTGAATTAGACCGCTAGCTCCATGAGTGTTTGAGTCTGATTCCACTCACCAAAGAATGAACCACGGCATTTGGTGACCTCGACGTGATCAGGGGTATGGACCTGTGTTCGTGGCGGTGAGGATCCTGTTGCAAGAATACAGCGAGGATACAGCTGTGCGCCAGAAGAAAGGCGGAAATCGTGCACGGACAGACCGGTGAGTCTGGGCGACAGGATGGGAGGCGCTGCATCAGCGATCGAGAAGGCGGTGGTAAATAGTATGATGAACTTAGCAGAGAAAAATGATGTGAATTTACTACGACCTGCCCTCATAGAGTTATTAGCGTGGGCCCGCAGAAGGGGACTCATACAAACCACGCAAGATGTGTATTCTAGAACAACGTGGAAGAAATAGGAAAAGAACTGTGGGAGGCAGTACAATCTGGAACGAAAGGAGCTAAAGCCATGGCTCAGACATATCGCATCGTAAGACAGTTAATTGAGCAAGTTCATGGGGAGGCTGAGGTGGCAGTGGCTGTGAAAGCAGCTGTACAAAATTCTCAAGCAGCTGTACAGAACTTTCAAAATGCTACCTGTCAGAAGGAGGCTGTGCCAGCCTCCGGGGATGTGGCTATGGCATGCTCCACCGTCAACTCGGACAATCCACCAGTTTGTCAGTCAGAAGGGATTGCTTGTCCCGTAATGACTACTGCAGAAAAACTGGCGTGGGGAGATGACGATGATTTACCACCGTGGCAGCCCGAAAATGAAGCGGGTCCTTCGGGGATCAACGCTAAATTCACCCCCGACGCCACTACTACTGCACCACATCCTGTGCAAGCAGGACCTCAGTATCCTCCGTTACCAGATAGTGAGGATGAAATGCAAATAGATGACTCTTTACAATCATCAGGTGCAAGTCCTGCTGGTCTAGGTAGACCGTATCGTGCTTTGAGACAGGAGTTGCGATTTCAGCAAGCAAAGATGTCTGAGCTATTATCTCAAATGGAAAGGTTGGACAAAGGATCAAAACGTGCCGACATTAAAAAGGCATACAAAGAAGCACATGAGGCGATTGTAAAGGGACTGAAAGCTGTTGAAGAAAAAGTTGAACAAGATGCAAAACTACAAGAGCAATACCGTACAACTTCAGCCTCTAGCCCTGAGCATATACCTAGAGATCCTAACTTTGATCCTGTAAAGCGATATAGAGGCTTAGTACAAAATTGTATCATGCAAGGAGATTTTTCCTTTGAACCCATTGCCGCCCCTGTGGTGATGAATCAGGGACATCCTACTTGGGAATCCTTGGACTGGCGACTTGTTCAATCTCTTCAGAAGGCTGTATTGCAGTGGGGTAAAGATAATAAGTTGGTGCAAAATCAACTAAAAGCATTGATTAAATATACAGACTTAGTACCTGCAGATATTCGAGCTATAATGGAATTGATTTTGTCACCAACAGCATATATGTTATGGTTATCAAAATGGGAGGAAAACTTAGAAATGCAACAAGTTGAGAACCTGAATCTGCCCAGTCAGGACCCTTACGTACAGCCTCATTAGCAATGTTGATGGGGACTGGACACTATCGGGATCAGAATGCACAAGCTGCTCTACACCCAAGAATACGACACGTGTCTAAACAAGCAGCTTTAAAGGCGTTCTTAAATTTACCCCAAATAGGAGCTCCTTCACCCCCTTATACAAAGATACTTCAGAAGCCTGATGAATCCTTCATGTCTTTTTTAGATCGATTAAGGGAAGCGATAGAGGCAGCTCCTAATCTAGATGCAGATATGAAAACAGTACTGACTAAAGAAATTGCAATTCAAAATGCCAATCCTGTTTGTAAACAACTTATTGCCACTCTTCCCCCAGGATCGCCTTTGACTAAGATTGTAGAAGCCTGTATGAGAGCTCCATTAGTAGAAGAAGAACAACGGGCCAAAATACATGCTACTGCACTGGCGGTAGCTTTAAAACAAAACACACCCCAGGGGAGGGGAGATAAAGGAGCAAGGCCAAAATGTTATGCTTGTGGTCAACCAGGGCATTTAAAAAAGCATTGTCAACACAATAAACCTAAAGGGGGAAATGGGTGGATTGGGAACTGTATGAGATGTGGGAAACCGGGGCATAAGGCTGCAGCTTGTTGGTCCAGATTCCGAAAAGACGGAACCCCTCTGAGTGATCCGGGAAACGGGAAGAGCCGCGCGGTGGTGGACGAGGCGAAAAAGTATCCCCTACAGACACAAATAGGGGCTGCCTCAATGAACTTTCAGCAGCCACCCGAGGCAGCGCAGGAGTCGATTTGGCCCTGGGAGAGTCAATAACAATAACTGATTCTAATGTTCATGTGGTTCCTTCTACGGTGTCTGGACCACTAGGCTATGGCTTATCTGCTCTGTTGCTAGGACGTTCTTTTGCATCAAAAAGGGGTATATTTGTTCTTCCTGGCGTTATTGATGCTGATTATACTGGGCCAATTGGCATAATGATACAAGTTTTTTGTCCCCCTTTGACCTTAGAAAAAGGAATGGTAGTAGCTCAACTAATTCCATTTAAGGTGCAAGTGCCACGGGCTCAGAATAAATTTCGAGGTACTGGGGGGTTTGGGTCAACTGGACAATATCAAGTAGCATTTTGTCAAAAAATAACACAGGAACGTCCTAGCTATAGAGTATTAATTCAGAACAATGATCAGACAAAGATAACGTTAAATATGATAATTGATACTGGAGCTGATGTCACCGTGGTACCATATTCTTTGTGGCCTCCAGCTTGGCCTTTAACAGAAGCTACAGCTGTAGTTTCAGGTATAGGTGGGAAACAAGCAACAAAAGTTAGTACTAATTTTCTTCTTTTTACTGATGACGAGGGAAATCAAGCCTGGGTAAAGCCATATGTAATCCAAACTACTTTATGTTTGTTAGGGCGAGACTGCTTGTCACAATGGGGTATTCGCATTTCTAATGATTTTTAGCCGGGCCATTGACGGCAGCTCTCACCCAACATTAAAGCTGGAATGGCTAACTGAGAAGCCAGTTTGGGTTGATCAATGGCCCTTGACAGCAGAGAAGCTGCAACATATACAACAACTTGTTTCTGAACAATTAGTCTTGGGACATATAAAACCATCTGTTAGCCCTTGGAATACTCCAATTTTTACTGTTCTAAAAAGTCAGGAAAGTGGCGTTTATTACATGACTTAAGAGCAGTAAATGCGGTCATGAAAGACATGGGGTCTTTACAACCTGGACTGCCTTCCCTACTATGTTGCCTGAAAATTGGGAGTTACTCATAATTGATTTAAAGGATTGTTTTTTTACAATTCCACTGCATCCTGATGACACTGAAAAATTTGCTTTTACTGTTCCCTCTATTAATAGGATGGCCCCCGCACAAAGATATGAATGGGTTGTGCTACCACAAGGCATGAAGAATTCCCCTACCATATGTCAATGGTTTGTTGACCTTGCATTGCGCCCTTGGAGGAAAAAATATCCGGAACTGATGCTATATCATTACATGGATGATTTACTGATAGCTAGTCCAGAAAAATGTTCTCAGGAACAAGAGAAAGCCCTTTTAGAATGTTTAGAAAAATTTGGTCTCGTCGTAGCACCGGAAAAGGTGCAGCGACAACTTCCCTGGAATTATTTAGGGTATAAAATATTAGAAACTCGCATATGCCCTCAAAAAATGGAACTGCGGACCGAGATTGGGAATATTAACGACTTGCAAAAATTAGTAGGAGACATTCAATGGTTGCGTACCTTTTGTGGTATTACCAATACTGACATGCAACCTCTGTTTAATCTTTTGAAGGGCAGTAAACATCCGGCAGATCCTGTGCAATTAAATGAAGAGGCCTTAGAGGCGTTGCAGCAAATCAGTGAGAAAATTAAAAGGACAGCTGTAGACAGACGAATTTTGGATTGTTCATTTTCCATCATAGTATATAATACTACTAAAGAAGTTGTTGCTCTTTTGACTCAATTACCTCCAGATAGACCTATGATTTTATTGGAATGGGTTTTCATTCTAGTACCCTAAAAACCACAGTTATGACTAGACCTGACATCATTGGACACCTATTATTGAAAGCTAGGGAGCGATTACAAACTATAGCCGGGGCTGACCCAATTAAAATTATTATACCAGTAAGGAGCCTTGATACATTGTCATGGTGGATGCAACAATCAGAAATTTTTACCACAGCTACTTTAGGCATCACTTTGGATAATCATTATCCACAACACCCTCTTTTTAAAACAAATTTAATCTTTGAAGAAAAACCTTTGTTGAAAAACACACCCATTAGTAATGCTATTACAATATTTACAGATGCAAGTAGCAAAACTGGCAAATATGGATATGCATATTTGAACAACGGAAATTGGCACTCAAAAGTGAAAACAGCTAATGGGTCGGTGCAAACACTGGAATTACGGGCAGTTTTATTAGTATTTCAAACTTTTTCAATGACTCCTTTTAACTTGGTTTGTGATTCAAAATATGTAGTAGGATTGCTTACGCGGTTACCACGAGCTATATTGGGACATGTGAGTTCTCCAATTATTGATCAATTGTTGTTGCAATTATGTCACCAGGTTAACAATCGCAAATATCCATGGTGGGTAGTTCATGTCCGGAGTCATATGCCTTTTCCTGGTTGTATTACTCAAGGTAATGACTATATTGACTCCCGAGTTGCTGCGGCCACGGTATTGACCGACGCAGTTACCTCTCATGCATTTTTTCATCAATCAGCTAGAGCATTACAGAGGATGTTTTCAATCAGCAAAGCTGATGCTAAGGCTATTGTGGCCGCATGTCCCGATTGTGCTCGTCTCATTCCTCTTCAACGAGAAGGTACGAATCCTAGAGGTATAGAACCGAGACAGGTATGGCAAACTGATGTGACTGACTATCCATCATTTGGACGCCTGAGACACATTCATGTTAGCATTGATACTTGTTCTAAAGCTATGTGGGCAACAGCACATACGTCTCAAAAAAGCTCCGCATGTGTTCAACATTGGCTTTCTGCAATAGCAGTTTTGGGTAAGCCAGAACAAATCAAGACGGATAATGGTCCGGCTTATGTAGGACAAAGATGTCAAAGATTTTTTGAACAGTGGGGAATAAAGCATGTAACTGGTGTGCCATATAATTCAGGAGGTCAAGCTATTATAGAACGTTCACATCAGTCATTAAAACGTTACCTCGATTTGTTTAAAAAAGAGGGGGAGTTAGGGATTCACGGTTGTTTGGCAAAAGCTTGTTATGTATTGAATTGGCTAAACCCCAGAGGAGAAGGGGAAACTACTTTTGTACCTATTTTTCAACATTTTATTGTAAATCCTGCTGATTTTTCTAATCACTCTATTTTTGTACAGGTGTTTGATCCCGTTAAGAATATATGGGATGGTCCTTTTCAGTTGTTAACGTGGGGTCGGGTTATGCCTGTGTAAAACAACATGATCACGATCGGTGGATTCCAGCCAAATGGGTCCGTCCTTGGTTGGAAAATGATCCTTTTCGCTTGCAGGACGAAAACTCAGAGAAATGAATGATCCACATGCCGACGTCTATGGCCGAATTTCTACCTTAATCTTACAATCAAACAACTATGGACGACCCAAAATTTTACCGAAGGGAGTGTTTTTGATTTGTGGGGATAGGGCTTGGCAAGGAATACCCAGGAGACCAGTGGGAGGCCCATGTTATTTAGGGTACCTCTCAATGATGGGCCCAACAATCAAACAACTAATAGCTGCTGTACACCAACGACAGAAACGATCTGTACATAACCTGCCTGCAAACTGTGATGATAATGTACAATTATGGTCTACAGCTTCTAACAACGCTGCCTCTTTGCTTTTTCCTCAATTGGCAGCTAAACAAGCCTTAAGAGCTCTTAGTCAACTTGCGTGTTGGTCATTAAAACAAAGCAATGTTACCACTGATGTGTTGCAAGAAATGCTAGTAGACCAGGGTAGTATGAGGCATGCAATTTTACAGAATAGAGCTGCCATAGATTTTTTATTATTGGCGCAGGGTCATGGTTGTGAAGATATAGAAGGAATGTGTTGCTTTAATTTATCGGATCACAGCCTTTCCATTCACAAACAGTTAACATGGTTACAGGAACACACCAAGAAAGTGCAAGTGGTAGAAAACGTTTTGACAGATGGCTAAAAGGAGTTCTGGGCTCCTGGGCAGGATGGCTTGGACCTTTGGTGAAAGAAGGTTTACGATTTTTGTTAATCTTGTTTGTAGTGCTTTTGATTGCTAAATGTTTGTATAATTGTGTTATGAAACAGGTTAGTGATATTGTTAAAAAGAAAGGGGAAATGCAGGGGTATTCGCTTTAGCAAATCAAGATTATCAGTCGATATAACAGCTTGCTTTGTATAACCTTTAGTTGACCTCTGGCTCAGTGAGCATAACAGGATATGCAACTGGGGTCTTGCAAGACGAATAACGCCTGACCAAGCACATTTGACCGCAAGAATGAGGAATGTGCGAACAGAATAAGTAACAAGGTCCTTAAAAGACGGAACTCTTAAAGGTCAACCAATGAACTGCTTAAAAACAAGTTAAGAGCCTATTAACAAAGGACAAGTAGCTTATAGCAACCCTGTAAGATTATATAAAGTGTGATTGTACAATAATAAAGTTGAATTAGACCGCTAGCTCCATGAGTGTTTGAGTCTGATTCCACTCACCAAAGAATGAACCACGGCATTCCTAAACTGAGGGACCCAGAACTGGACACAGTACTCGATGTGCGGCCTAACCAGTGCAGTGTACAGGGGCACAATGACCTCCCTGCTCCTGCTGGCCACACTGTTCTTAATGCAGGCCAGGATGCCATTGGCCCTCTTGGCTGTCTGGGCACACTGCAGGCTCATGTTCATCCTACCATCAACCAGCACCCCCAGGTCCCTCTCTGCCTGGCTGCTCTCCAGCCACTCTGACCCCAGCCTGTAGCACTGCATGGGGTTGTTGTGGCCAATGTGCAGAACCCGGCACTTGGATGCATTAAATTTCATGCCGTTGGACTCTACCCATCTGTCCAGCCTGTCGAGGTCTCTCTGCAAAGCCTCTCTACCCTCTAGCAGATCAACTCCTGTTCCCAGCTTGGTGTCATCAGCAAATTTACTGATGATAGACTCAATGCCCTCATCCAGATCATCAACAAATATGTTAAAGAGGATGGGGCCCAGCACTGATCCCTGGGGGACTCCACTACTGACTGGCTGCCAGCTGGATGTGACACCATTCACCACCACTCTCTGGGTTCGGCCATCCAGCCAGTTCCTAACCCAGCTCAGAGTGCTGCTGTCCAAGCCATGGGCTGACAGCTTGGCCAGGAGTTTGCTATGGGGGACGGTGTCAAAGGCCTTGCTGAGGTCCAGGTAAACTACATCCACAGGCCTCCCCACATCCACCAGGCGGGTCACCTGATCATAGAAGGAGATCTGGTTGGTCAGGCAGGACCTGCCCTTCCTAAATCCATGCTGGCTGAGCCTGATCCCTTGGCCATCCTCTAAGTGCTGTGTTAATGCACTCAGGATGACCTGTTCCATGATCTTGCCTGGCACTGAGGTCAGGCTGACAGGCCTGTAATTCCCTGGCTCATCCAACCGGCCCTTCTTATGGATGGGCACCACGTTGGCCAGCTTCCAGTCCTCTGGGACCTCGCCAGTGAGCCAGGACTGCTGAAAAATCCATGTGCCAGGTGATGCACTTTGGCCACGGCAATCCCATGCAGACAACAGGCTGGGGTCGGAGTGGCTCCCAAACAGAGAGGGACCTGGGGATACTGATCGACAGCCACCTGAATATGAGTCAGCAGTGTGCCCAGGTGGCCAAGAGGGCCAATGGCATCCTGGCCTGCATTAGGAATAGTGTGGCCAGCAGGAGCAGGGAGGTCATTGTGCCCCTGTACTCTGCTTTGGTTAGGCCTCACCTTGAGTACTGTGTCCAGTTCTGGGCCCCTCAGTTTAAGAAGGACATTGAGACATTTGAACGTGTCCAGAGAAGGGCAACCAGGCTGGTGAGAGGCCTTGAACACAAGCCCTATGAGGAGAGGCTGAGGGAGCTGGGATTGTTTAGCCTGGAGAAGAGGAGGCTCAGGGGTGACCTCATTGCCCTCTACAACTACCTGAAAGGTGGTTGTAGCCGGGAAGGGGTTGGTCTCTTCTCCCAGGCAACCAGCACCAGAACAAGAGGACACAGTCTCCAGCTGCACCAGGGGAGGTTTAGGCTTGAGGTGAGGAGGAAGTTCTTCACCGAGCGAGTCATTCGTCATTGGAATGGGCTGCCCAGGGAGGTGGTGGAGTCACGGTCCCTGGAGGTGTTCAAGAGAAGATTGGACGTGGTACTTGGTGCCATGGTTTAGTCCTGAGGTCTGTGTTTATAGGTTGGACTCGATGATCCTCGAGGTCTCTTCCAACCTTAGTTATACTGTGATACTGTGATACTGTGATACTGTGATGCCATATTTACAAGAAAAATGAAATGCAGGTCATATATATATACAATATAGAGTATTTACAATATATATACAGAAATACGCAGCCAAGAAAAATAATCAGAATAAAACTCCTTCCTCTGGACAGAGGAGGGTTCCCCCTCGGTACTATCTCTCTCTCCCTACCTCCCGTTTTTCCCAAAAAGGGCTAGAGAGAGAGAAAAGCTAGTTATTAAGGAAAAGAATTCGTATTAGGTCTCCAAGCGCATGCAGGATTAGTGCTGTGAGAAACGAACTCACTGCTGAAAATTTATAACCAGTTTATTATAAAATAAAGGCAACACAGCGCTGGGCACATAGTTAGTTTGCTAGAGGCACACCCTAACAACACGAGTTGAACTTATATAGATGGGAAACATACATTATTCATATATTAAAATGTACATATTCATTCTACAACAAGCAAAAGGATTCCCGATTTCAACTTCCTGGTAAAGGAATGGGATAACAACTGATGTTCCTTGCCTGAAAATATTTCCTCTTTTACTTTAATAGGTACCATATACCAGTATCTGGGTGACAACTTTCTCCCTCCAAGTGGTTAATCCTGGGAATTAGGAGTTCGGTTTGACTTGCAGCTCCTCTCAAGTGGCCTTATGGGGTTGCTGCCCACAGCCATGGTTCTAGATCTTCTTCGTGGCAATTACAGAGGTCTACTCGGTCTTGCCTCCTTCAATCCCCACCAATGCTCTGCTCGGACCGTGTCTCCTTCCCTTGTCCAGGGAGGTTGTACCAATTTCGAACCCTGACCTGTTTCTAGTTTGTGATATTTTCAGGCAAGGACCATTACCACTCCTATTCTGATACTGGAACTCAAATCATGACCATCTTTATGTCCTCCATTTGGGGTACCACCAGTCCATTCAGTGGATAGATCCACCAGTCCATTCAGTGGATGGATCCACCAGTCCATTCAGTGGATGGATCCACCAGTCCTTTCTGCATTGCAGTCTCTGTGGTCCCACTAGCCGAACACAGTTTTTGGTACTTTAAGACAAAGAACACAGACGAATCCTTTGTCCTAATCACTTCAAATTATAACTACATAGATCAATGTTAGAATTGTTCCAACAAGCCAATTTACATTTGATGATCAAGAAGTTAAAATTTTTGAACCCACAGTTACATAACTACAACAGCATACATTTATAACCACACACACTCTCAGCACATCATTATAGTGCAGCAGAAAAATTTGCCATCACTTTTCTAAATAACCAGTTTACCATTACTATTACACTTTACCCATCCCCAATGACATCAAGTCCCAGGATCTTTTATACACAGAATGAAATCCTTGATATTTTCTTGCAATGCAGATTTAGATGTTTCAAAAGGTGGGTTTGTCTTGCTAGCTCCAGAGCCTTCAGACCTGAAGTGGTTCCTTTTACTCATGAAGCATGTGTCCACCCTTGTTTTGCAGTACGGAGAGCTGGATCTGTTGTTAACAAAACCAAGAAAAGATCCTTCCCAGGGGGAAATTAGTGACTCTCCTTTCCAAGTTGTTATTAACACTTTACCCCCAGCTTCAATCCCATATACATCAGGAATCCCTAAGGTGGGATCTGAGACCAGAACAAAACAAAAAGCTGCATTCTGGGCCTCCTCTACTAATAAAGGCCGCTGATAAGCAAATTGGCCCTCACCTACTTACAGAATCTAATAACTTGGAACAATGCCCTACAGGATTTTTACTTCCAGTCCAGTCCTGGGTCAACACCCCATATAGATGTACAAAAAGATCAAATGATTTGTCCATGTCAGGCTGTGAAAGACCAAAAGTTTGTCTCTCTTGGTGTGAGTCAACAAAGATAAACTGATAGCAGAGCCACTGGAAAGAAGGTGGAAAGAATCCTGTCTACCAATCCTGGATGCAAATCAACTTGTGATTGCATCGTGATAACATGGGACTACAACAATGGACCCAAGGACCCAGCCATCACACCTTTAGGGCAAGATAATCTCCATCCATCAAGTACCCTGGGCAGGGTGACACAATGGTTTTTACCACCTGTTTCCTGATGTGTAAGGAATGTGGGGGGCTTGTCTGGATGGAGACGGGGGAGACAGAGATTTCCCCCCCTCCATCCAAAATCTTGCCCAAACACACAGCAATACACAGAAAGATTTCCGGGGAAACGACCTAAGGATTATTTCCTGCCCCTGGAATTCCTGAGGGACAATATTTGAATACATACCTAAGGACTAAAAACTGTATAAAAGACTTGAGCAACTACTGGCTTGTAGAGAGAAACAGAGGAGAAAACTGGGGAGAAAAACGGAGATGAAGGAAAACACAGGAGATGGACCATGCCGCTGAGAAGGGAAAAGCCGGGACAATGCTGCTCCAGAGAAAAGAAGCTGCCCAGAGGACCACAGCTCTTCTCCAGCCAAAGCCTCAGCACCCTTTCTCTACAGACCCAGGCTGCCCAGAGGAGCCTCAGCACCGTTCCTGTACCAACCCAACATCTCCCCAGAAGATCACAGCTCTTCTCCAGCAAAAGCCTCAGCACCGTTTCTCTACAGACCCAACATCTCCTGCAGCACCTTTCCTCCACAGACTCAAACTGTCTTGGGGGGGGATGAGGGGTGTGGTAATATAATTCCTTTCCTCTTCTCTCTCTCTTCTCTCTCTCCCTCTCTATTTTCTCCCTCTCCCCTTCTTATGTCCACTTTATTTATGTAATAGTCTAACTGTTGATACTTTGGCCTCATTTGTGCCTCTAATTTCACAACATGGGAATGTTCTAAAAAAACTTGAGTCTCTTTCCCTCTCCAGACCGAGACACAGGCAAATTTAAAACAGAGCATCAATCAACATTCTCTTTATTTATCCAATCACTCATCATCTTCTGGACTCCATTTAATATTACTATTGAGGGCTAATTTATCATATAAGAATTTTACCTTTTTTTTTTTTTTCCTCTCTATCCATAATCAACAGTACCCTTACAGCAGTTACCAACATTCTAGCTTTTGCCTTCTGTTTCTCTTCATCCCTCCTTACAAACACCTTCTGAGCTTCATGTAGTAATTCCTCTAAATCTCTGTCTTGCCAATTCTCAATCTTTTCCAATTTCTAATATCTGCCCATGGTTTTGCCACAAACTGCATCCTGAGAAGTATCACCCCAGCTGCAGAACTGGGATCTATTCCAGAATAGAGCTGCAAACTTCTCTTTAATCTTACCATCCACTCCATAGGAGGCTTCTTCTGATGCTCACTATAGGCTTTATCAAAATTTCTGGGCACAGCTTCTTCAATTCCTTGTATTACCTCCCATGTTCTGTCTCCCTTGAAGCTGTTGATGGTCCCACTGAGGATCTTGATTAGGCCACTTCTGATTTCTTGGTGGCCCCCCCACTCTGATTTTACCTCTCCCATATTCTCATGCCAGCCTGTCTGCCTTTTCCTTGTCTTTGTCCTTAAATATGGGAACAGGGGTAGGGTGTGAAGCCCTAATCCAAACAGCAGCATATTCAGCTTCTTCCCTACTAAAACACTTTTTCAAAGCTTGGCAAATCCAATCATCAAAAGATAAACCATTTTTTCTTTGATTTTCCTTTTCTCAACTCATCATCCCAATACTGTAATAATATGATCCCTAACGCGCTCTCTGAGATGGGAATGGGAGGGAGTTCTGATGACTTGCTTTTGTCCCATTCTCCTGATCACTAATCACTGCCCGGGGGTCAAAACTGAGCAGTGGCAGTTGAAACGCCAGCTCCGAGCCACTAGCCCGCTCCCTGCGAACGAACGACTCCCCCTCACTGTGCCGATCCCCTGCAAAGTCAAACTGCAAAAAAAAAACCCTTCACCCCCACAGCCCAGGTCCCTGCCCTCCTGCGGAAGCCTGAAACTACGGAGAAAAAACCTTCCCGAAGCAGGTCCCTCAAACCGAGGTCACCCCCTAGAAACCGCGCCACGGGTCCCCACAGTTCAAGCCCCCCTAGGGAACCGACCGCAGGATACGAAAAGCTCCTGAACCCGGGTCCCCCACCGCCGGCACACCGGAAACCAGGACGTCAAACCCACGACCGCCACCGCGACGCAGGCCCCCACGGCCCAGGCCCCTCCAGAAACCAGACCGCAGGATACCAAAACCCCGAAACCGGGCCCCTCACCACCGGGATGCTGAAAACTGGGACGCAGCACTGGTCGCCCGATCCCTACGGATGACCAGCCTCCACAGCCCCTTGACTGTAGAAACAACTCTGCCCCTTCACAGCCTGAATTCTCCAGGGCTGTGAAGACCACCTGACTACCATCCAGAATCCTGGAATCCTCACCCACAGTGAAATTCCGGGACCCGGTAGCCAGGACCCCTACCCAGGCAAAATTCACTGAACAGCCTGGATCCTATGCACCCTGATTGACACAAATTATTACTCCATACATCACACCCACCAATTCTTCAGTAAAGAAAATGACTATCCACAATCCAAACAATCCTTGCCTTGGGGCTTGAAGAGACACAATCCTCCTTCCAACCCCAATTGCCCCTTCTCCTGAGATCAACAAGTTATCTACACCTAACCCCCCTCTATTTTCTTCTGACCGTCATCTGCCCCTCTTCCAGAACTACCCTTATGTCCAACTGAACTATGTCTCCCTAGTAAATTACGTCTTGCACTTGGTACTACACTAAATAAACCTTTATTAGAATAAACCAAACCAGGTTGGAAGAGACCTTCAAGATGATCGCGTCCAACCCATCAACCAATCCAACCCACCCAAACAGCTAACCCATGGCACCAAGCACCCCATCAAGTCTCCTTCTGAACACCTTCAATGACCGACTCCACCACCTCCCCGGGCAGCCCATTCCATAGCGCAATCACTCTTTCTGTATAGAACTTCTTCCTAACATCCAACCTGAACCTCCCCTGGCACAGCCTGAGACTGTGTCCTCTTGTTCTGGTACTGGGTGCCTGGGAGAAGAGACCATCATTCGCCTGTCTACAACCTCCCTTCAGGTAGTTGTAGAGAGAAAAAAAGGTTCCAGAGCTGTGGAACTATGGCGCTGTGGCACATGATTTAGTAGTGACCTGGCAGTGCTGGGTTAATGGCTGGACTCCATGATCTGAAAGGTATCTTCCAGCCTAAGCAATACTGATTCTATGATGGGGAGGAGCAGGTAGATACAGATGGGAACACAGCACAGGCTGCTCCAGGGCAGGTTCCTGTACGGCACCTTGGCAGTGCCATGCTGGAGTGGCACGGCTGGAATCAGTCCCGGGTGCTGCGGGGCCGCGGCTCAGGCTACCGGAGCCGGGAGGTGCTGCAAAGCCGGTTCGCTCCCCGCTGCACAGAGCAGGGCCAGGCCGTTGGTATGTGGCAGCGGCGGGGGCCAAATCGGGGTCCGTAACCCTCTTACCGGCTTAGCGCGGCCGGCACAGGGACGGCGGGCAGGGCAGCGCCCGCAAGCTGCCGTCCCCGATCCCTGCGGAACCCCTTCAAACCACCGTCCCCGAGCCCCACGGAGCCCCAGCAGCCACTCGTCCCGCCCCAGCTCCGCAGCGTCCACCACTGGCGGGGTGGAGCCGCTGCCTGGGACGCGGCGGCAGAGAAGGAGCCGCTGGAGATGGGCCGGCGCAGGGCTCCCCGCGGGGAGGGCGGTGAGGACCGAGAGGAAGAAGTGAGAAGATATACCCTAGCCCAATTCTAGCTTCAGTCTCCAATTTAACATCCTTAGCTACCGGGACTTTAAACCTTTCCCCCTTTGCCCCTAAAACTCGCTCTCCACACCCCCTCTAGGAACCTTGGTAACACGAGTAACCCTAACCCTCCTTCTCCGACCTGAGCCTGGCCACCTCCTGGGCCTGATCCTTTACCAGTCCTTGGTGGGCATGGCTCAGCCACTGCAGCTCTCCCTGCAACAGCTCCTGCTCCGCCCGCCGCACTACCGCAGGTGCTGGTGCAAACATTGACACTGGTCTTGCAGCTCCGACTGCTCTACGCGCAGTCCCTACCCTAATGGCCCCGGCTCCAGGCCTGCCCAGAGCCGATCCAACTAAGCTTGAAAGAAACCGCTTAAGATTTCTCTTCTCCTTGGGCACTCTCGTTTCAAATGCCCAACCTTCACACAATTTACTTTTCTCTCTAGGCCCTTCCTCCATTATCCTTTTTGCCTTATCCTTATCCTTATCCTGCGTATTGTGCCTCCAACACGCAACCCCAGAGGACTGTCCGGGGGTATATCCCTGGGTACCCTTGTTGCTCCCATGTTTCCCGGGGCTGCTCTACACCTGACCCTTGCCCCATTTCCCGAGGCCCACGCTTTCCATCACCAACCGCTTCGTCCCTTCACTGGCCAAGTCCCTCGCGGGATATTGGAAACGCAGTTAGAAGGACTCCGCACTCGCTTCATGGATCCGGACTGTCCAGCCCACATCTCACACATGCACACACTCTCACTGACCTCAATACCCGCCCAACCGGACAATACTTACAGTCCTTTTCTTGCCCGGGTCTTTGTGCACTAGAATTACAGGCTAGTTCCGGGAGCTCCTTCCCTTGCCTTTATCTTATAATGTTGGCTGGATCATCTACCCGTGTTCCGAGAGGCTTCCAGGGTCCTCCTTCCGGGCCGCCGAAATTGGCAGGGGCACCCCCCCCTTGTGAAGGGCCCCGAAAGCTGTTGCAGACAGGGTAATCACGTACGGGTCACCAAATTGTGAGAAACTAACTCACTGCTGAAAATTTATAACCAGTTTATTATAAAATAAAGGCAACACAGTGCTGGGCACATAGCGAGTTTGCTAGAGGCGCACCCTAACAACACGAGTTGAACTTATATAGACGACAAACATACATATTAATATATTAAAACGTACATATTCATATATTCCCCAACACGCTCCCACCCCTCTCCATCAGGACTGAGACAAAACCTGCACTTTTGACCTGGCCAGTCTTTAGACCTGTTGGTGCCTCACCTTTCTTTCCCAATACCCCACACAATACAGACCATCAGTCCAACGATCCAGCCCAATGATCAAGCCCCATGGTCCCCAGTAATTCCCCTTGCGAAAGCCAAATATTATAACCAGTTTCTCACAGTGCTTATCTGTTATCCAAGGTCGTTCTGGCTACTTGCTCAGAAGCAGACAGGCTGGAAAGGGAGAACAGAATGGAACTGACAAAAATTCCAACTGAACTAAAACTTAAAATTACATTCTACCAATCTACCAATGAAATTCATTTAGAATATCATGTTTTCATTTTGATACCAAAACATTCAGCCAGAGAGTGTTCCAGTACTGTCCCTTTCTTAAAGGCACAGCCTAAAACGGTCACAGCATAAAACATAAATTCTCAGGTTTCCATGTTTGAAGGGGAGGAGTGAATGACTTCAAGAAAATTAAACAAATACTTTTTAAGGTGGGTAATAACATTCTCTGTTATCGTTGTTTCCTAGGGCATCCCTAGACCCCCACAGTCTCGACAGTAAGGCTCTTAAACATGTTCAGGCAATGACTATAAAAGCTGTGACTAATATAGGATCATCCTTCCTGACTACACTCCAGTTCTGATGGAAATTAATGTATCAGCAGGAGACAGCATATTTTCAGATAGGAAGCATAATTTCCCCATCAAAATCTTGGTGGAAAAGAGAATAACCGGCATCCAGCCCAGCCCTATGCAAAGAACTTCCCATCTGCTTCTTCTGTCCACATAAATCCCTGTATCCATGGAGAACTTCCACAGGTGCTGTGAGAAAGTGATGAATCTGTGCTGCTGTACAACAACTCTCATTTTCATATGAGTCAGGCAGATCCCTGCACTCACAAAGAAGAGAGACTTGAGATGACACTTGTTTGGCTAAATATAAAACTGTGTAAGACATTCACAACTGAGAAGATAATCTGGCCTCCCTTCTTCTTTCAGAAACACAGGCATTAGTAGGGGGCAATACTTTTTAACAAAGACTTCTTTGATTTCTAAATGAGAAACATGAATTTCATTGCATGCTTCATTTTGTTCCTAAGTGTCTAAGTGCTGATTTCACACGGATATCTATGTTTCTGCAAGAGGTGTCCCCAAACAGGTGAGGTGAGATGAACCCCACCATTTGGGTAGGGATTGCAAAATCATGATCAGGTTAAAAAATAGGATGCATTCCACCCCCTCATACCCTCACCCCCTTCAAAAAAATAATGAAACAGTAGTGGTATGCAGTTTTTACACTACTGGGAATATTGAGAATGCAGTTTATTTTGAGAAATTGATTGAAAAGAAACAGTTTCTTGGATATTGAAAAAAACCAAACCAAACCAAAACACACACACACAAAAGACCAAACCAAACCAATAAGCAAAAAAACCCAAACACCTAAAACTTGGTTTTTAGTTATTTTATGCCATATAATTAAGTGACTTTGAAAGAACTACACTAAAGTTTTAGCATGACATTCTCTTACATGGACATTGAAGAAATTAATTCAACTCAAGGACAAGCAAGAAAGGAGAGATGAAAAAGAGGAGAGAACGTCTTTCCCAAATGCAAGAAAGCATAGTTTCAAACTCACATATTGTTATATGCCTGAGGAAAGAAGTTTTGACTCAGGAGTGACAATTTTGATGTGTGATAAGGGATAGACTCAAAAGAGGAATTTTTCTTAGAATTAATTCTTTCACTGTGTCGTGGGTTTGAGAGGAAGGCTCAGCCTTCTCCCCCCACAAAAAGAAGAAAAAAAAAAATAACCACAGCTAGCCCGCCAGAGGAGCAAAGGGAAATGCTATATTTACAAGCAATTTTTTAGGGAATGCAGGATATATATACACAATTTACAGTATTTACAATATATACACAGAAATATACAGAAAAGTAAAAAAACAATAATACAGGAATGAAATTCCTCCCCCTTCTGGAGGAGGGTTCCCCCCCTGTACCCCCTTCTCTCCCCTTTTTCCCCAAAGAGGGTTAAAAAGAGAGAAAAAGAGCAATTGTTAATAAAAGCGGTTATAAATTAAAGCAAAGTGTTAGTAGGCCTCACGCTTATCTGTCCAAGGTCAGTCTGGCATAGAGCCTAGATGCGGACAAGCTGGAAAGGGAGGGAAGAGTGAACTGAGGAAAGTTCCAGTCGTACTCAAAACTTAAAGTTGCATTCTACCAATGAAATTCGTTTAGACCTATCTTTTGTTTACAAAATATTCAGCCATAGTGCCCCAGTACTGTCCTTTTCTTAAAGGCACAGTCTCAAATGGTCACACACTGACACACCAACTTCTTTCCCTCAGGTGGAATTAATAAGATGTCTATCCAGGTACATATTTTCATTATTTTTACAGGAACTTCAGAATGTTTCGATTCCTTCTTAGCTGATAGGCTTGGTTCACATTCACACCAAAGCTAAAAGCCTTGGGGGAGTAATGGAAAATAGACAACAATAGACAAGCAGGAAAACATAGCTCACGGCATTATTTTACTCTTGTTTCCACAGATAAACAGGTTTCAAATCCTTGAACTGACAGGGGACAAAATCTGTGGAATTTACTAGTATTGTACATTCTAATTAATATAGAAAAAAACAATCTAATTTACATGTTTCAGAAATATAAATGAAAACAAAATTTTAAAAAATAAGGGTTTTTTTCTAAGAGCAGCTACATGGTCTGAGCTTTGCCAGAGGTTCACACTGCCAGGGACAGATTGATCCAAAATGTGCGATGCAAATGTCCAACAATTTAGGGCAAGTTTCTGTCTGCTACTAGCCTCCTAGCAAAATTTTACAGCTATGGGATATCTTTTGAGGTTGTATTAAAACCAAAATGCTCTTTTTGCCCCATTTGTGGGGTATGGGACATTGCATAGAAGGCCTTTGCTAGCTTGGGGTTGCATTGAAATTGTGATCATGCCTGAGGCATTTAAGACTGTTCTAGGAATGGGAAGGGGTGTTCTCCCATCTTCTTTCTTTTCTCTGCTTTCCTACTTTCCCCCCACAAAAATGAGGGAGAGAAGTCAAGTAAACTTTCCAAGTTGTAAGGAATATTGCTTTCTTCTAAAAACAGGTGCCCACGGAAATCTTCAATCATTGACTAAATCAAGATTTTTCCCTTTAATCTTCCATTGAATTGCGCTCTAGAATCCTGCAGCAGTTTGCTGGACTGTGGTCCTTAATTTTCAAAGCAATTCATAGAAGGATATATGCAGAAATAAGTAGGTTCAGAACATATATAATTCAGTAAATATTATATTGCCCAGTTAGAACCTGGCAACATTTCTCCCTACATTTACTCTCATCCATGCAAATAATAATCAGTTACATCCATAGAATCCTAAAATCTCAGTTATTGTAGTGCAAATGTAGGAATCAATCACTGAACAGGTATTCCTGGAGAGGAAAAAAGCATAACAGGTGTTTGGATAAAACTTTATGTCCACTGAAGATATAAAAAGGAGCAGAATAAACTACTTCCCTTTCCTTCCAGATGGCTAAGAGGATCTTTTTGTAAATGCTTCATTTCTCCTGTGTACACCAGTAGTCCCTTTGTTTATCTTTTCTTACCTGACCATGTTCTCCTGATTGAGTTAAATAAAGGGAGATGTTCATACTTCTTTACACTTTATACTCCTACCTGGATTAATTACAATGGTATTGTAAAGACATAAAAATACTCCAGAATTAGATAGCAATTTTAAAAATAAACCAGAAAAATAAAGTAAAAATCTGGTGCTTCATCCCATCAAAATAGAATCATAGAATCAACAAGGTTGGAAAAGGCCTCAAAGATCATCAAGTCCAACCTGTCACCACAGACCTCATGACTACTAGACCATGGCACCAAGTGCCATGTCCAATCCCCTCTTGAACACCTCCAGGTATGGCGACTCAACCACCTTCCTGGGCAACACATTCCAATGGCTAACAACTCTCTCAGTGAAGAACTTTCTCCTCACCTCAAGTCTAAACCTCCCCTGGTGCAGCTTGAGACTGTGTCCTCTTGTTCTGGTGCTGGTTGCCTGGGAGAAGAGACCAACCCTCTCCTGGCTACAACCACCTTTCAGGTAGTTGTAGACAGCAATAAGGTTTCCCCTGAGCCTCCTCTTCTCCAGGCTAAACAATCCCAGCTCCCTCAGCCTCTCCTCATAGGGCTTGAGCTTGTGGCCTCTCACCAGCCTCCTTGCCCTTCTCTGGACACGTTCAAATGTCTCAATGTCCTTCTTAAATTGAGGGACCCAGAACTGGACACAGTACTCAAGGTGTGGCCTAACTAGTGCTGAGTACAGGGGCACAATGACCTCCCTGCTCCTGCTGGCTACACTATTCTTGATGCAGGCCAGGATGCCGTTGGCCTTCTTGGCCACCTGAGCCAAGATCATTGGCTCATCATTGGCTCTTTAATCATACTCATTAATACACTTAGCTCATGCTGCACTTTGTCCTAGGCATGCTCTTGAACACTTGGCCATTTCATGGAATTGTCCAGTTTTGTTCCCCTATCTGTATTCTATCCAAACCCTGATGGACAGCTGTCTTAATGCTGTCAACACAGCTATCACTAATACTGCCAGTAAGACTCATCAGACTGTGTGACCGTTTTAGGCTGTGCCTTTAAGAAAGGGACAATGCTGGAACACTCTGGCTGAATGTTTTGAAAAACAAAGATAGGTCTAAATGAATTTCATTGGTAGATTGGTAGAATGCAACATTAAGTTTTAGTTCAGTTGGAATTTTTTCTCAGTTCCTCTCTGTCCTGCCTTTCCAGCCTATCTGCTTCTGAGCAACTAGCCGGAATGACCTTGGACTACCAGATAAGCACTAATCCTGCATGCGCTTGGAGGCCTAATACGAATTCTCTTCCTTAATAACTGCCTTTTCTCTCTCTAACCCTTTTTGGGAAAAAAGGGAGGTAGAGGGAGAGAGGGGGGTACGGGGGGGAACCCTCCTCTGTCCAGAGGAGGGAGTTTTGTTCCTGTATTTTTCTTTGCTGTATATTTCTGTATATATATTGTAAATACTGTATATATTATGTATATACAACTTGCATTCCATATTGCTTGTAAATATAGCTTTGCTTCTCCGACTAGGGAGAAGCAAATCCCACAGGGATCAGTGCAGGGCCCCATACTCTTTAACATCTTCACTGATGATCTGGGTGAGGGGATTGAGTCAGTCATCAGCAAATTTGCGGATGACACCAAGTTAGGGGCAGATGTTATGCAGTTAGAGGTGTGGTGGTTTGGAGAGAAGGCCCAGCCTCCTCTCCCCCACAAAGAGGAAGAAAAAAACCACAGCTAGCCCAACCGGAGAAGCAAGGAAAAACGCTATATTTTACAAGAAATTTGGAAAATGCAGGATATGTACACAATTTATAGTATTTACAACATACATACAGAAATATACAGCAAAGTAAAAAAACCAAAAAAATACAGGAACTAAATTCCCTCCGGAGGTGGGTTCCCCCCCCCTGTACCCCCTTCTCTCCCCTTTTTTCCCAAAGAGGGCTAGAAAGAGAGAAAATGAGCAGTTATTAATAAAGCAGAATATTAGTAGGCCTCATGCTTATCTGTTCAAGGCCACTCTGGCAGAGAGTCCAGAAGCAGACAAGCTGGAAAGGGAGAAGGAAAGGAGAGAAATGAGGAAAGTTCCAACCGAACTCAAAATTTAAAGTTGCATTCTACCAATCTACCAATGAAATTAGTTTAGAATATCTGATTGTTTTTGTTATTATTCCAAAACATTCAGCCAGAGTGTCCCAGCACTGTCCCTTTTCTTAAAGGCACAGCCTCAAACGGCCACAGACCACGCCTTCTAAACAATTTCATTGGCTGTTCATACTGTCCATCCAATCCAAAACAATATTTATAGTTCGTAAGTACAGTTCATAGTCCATTCCGGCTATACTCAGACGCAGATGATTCAAAAGTCCAAGAAAATCAGGAAACAAGAAAAAATGGAAAACAGTTTGTCTCTGCGCAGACGAAGTGAAGAAAAAGAAAACAAGGATTGTCAGGGTCTCTTAGTTGACTCAGGGCTCTCAGGGTTCTCAGGGTTCGTGCATCATAGATTCCTCGCAGATTATTCCTTTGGACTTGATGTAGCTGTACAACAGTTTGAAATTGAACTCTTTCAGCTAAAGTTAAATTTCTTTGTGGAATACACTGAATTTCACCATTCTCTTGCATTACCCAATAAGCGTGACCCGGACCTTCAGCTGAAACCACCCCTCGGACAGGTTTAGCCTCTCCTGAGGGTGAAAATACCCAAAATGTTTTACCTAACAGATTCTTTTCTATAACAACAGGAACTCTATCACCTTCTACTTTCTGTAGCAGATCTGAATGTGCCGGTCCAGCTCGGTTCACTGAACCTCTGCTATTTACCAGCCAGGTTGCTTGTGCTAAATGTTTTTCCCAGTTTTTCAAAGATCCACCCCCCATGGCTTTAAGAGTGGTCTTCAACAAACCGTTGTAGCATTCAATCTTCCCTGAAGCTGGTGCATAGTAAGGAATATGGAATATCCACTCAATACCGTGCTCTTTTGCCCAGTTCTTGACAAGGTTGTTCTTGAAATGAGTTCCGTTGTCTGACTCAATCCTCTCTGGAGTTCCGTGTCTCCACAGGATATGTCTCTCCAGACCGAGAATGGTGTTGCGTGCAGTTGCATGTGGAACTGGATAAGTTTCCAACCATCATTCTGCCCCTGTGGAGGTCATTCTGCCCCTGTACACTGCACTGGTTAGGCCACACCTCGAGTCCTGTGTCCAGTTCTGGGTCCCTCAGTTTAGGAAGGATGTTGACTTGCTGGAACGAGTCCAGAGAAGGGCAACGAAGTTGGTGAGGGGTTTGGAACACAAGCCCTATGAGGAGAGGCTGAGGGAGCTGGGGCTGCTTAGCCTGGAGAGGAGGAGACTCAGGGGTGACCTCATTACTCTCTACAACTACCTGAAGGGGGGTTGTAAACAGGCAGAGGTTGGTCTCTTCTCCCAGGCAGCCAGCACCAGAACAAGAGGACACAGTCTCAGGCTGCACCAGGGGAAGTTCAGGCTGGAGGTCAGGAGGAAGATTTACACAGAGAGAGTGATTGCCCATTGGAATGGACTGCCCGGGGAGGTGGTGGAGTGGCCGTCACTGGAGGTGTTCAGGAGGAGACTTGACAGGGTGCTTGGTTACATGGGTTAGTTGATTAGGTGGTGTTGGGTGATAGGTTGGACGCGATGATCTTGAAGGTCTCTTCCAACCTGGTTTATTCTATTCTATTCTCTTCTATCCAGTGTTTGCCTCTACCATAGTAAGCACGTATTGCTTACGAGAACGAGAATGTGGTAGAGTGATGTAGTCAGTCTGCCAAGCTTCACCATACTTGTACTTGGACCATCTGTCACCATACCACAAGGGCTTAAGTCGTTTTGCCTGCTTAATAGCAGCACAAATGTCACAGTCATGGATGACTTGTGTGATAGCATCTGTGGAAATGTCTATGGATCTGTCACGAGCCCATTGGTATGTTGCATCTCTGCCTTGATGTCCTGACGAATCATGAGCCCACCAAGCTAAGAATACCTCACCTCGGTGTTTCCAGTCGAGATCAAGATTAGAGTCCATGTCTACTTGAGAAACTCATGCAGCTAGATCTGCCTGATGGTTGTGTTGCTGTTCCTCAGTACCTTTGCTCTTAGGAATGTGAGCATCGATGTGTCTCACTTTCACTGGAATTCTCTCGATTCGATCAGCAATGTCCTGCCACAGGTCGGCTGCCCAAATGGGTTTTCCTTTCCTCTGCCAACCACTCTTCTTCCAGTTCTTTAGCCAACCCCACAGAGCATTGGCTACCATCCATGAGTCGGTGTAGAGATAAAGCTTTGGCCATCTCTCACGTTCAGCCATGTCGAGAGCTAGCTGGACAGCTTTTACCTCTGCGAACTGACTGGATTCTCCTTCTCCATCTTTTGCCTCTGCAACTCGGCGTGTTGGACTCCACACTGCAGACTTCCACCTTCGCTTGTTTCCAACAAGACAACAGGAACCGTCTGTGAACAAAGCATATTTCTTTTCATCATCAGAAAGGTCATTGAAAGGAGGAGCTTCCTCAGCACGAGTTACTTTCTCCTCTGGAGGTTTAGCACAGTTGATACCTTCAGGCCAACTTGAGATCACCTCCACTAGACCAGGTCTTTCAAGATTTCCCATTCGAGCTCTCTGTGTTATCAGAGCCATCCACTTAGACGACGTTGAGTCTGTGGCATGATGTGGTGTGGAGCCTTTGCCTTTGAACATCCAATTCAAAACTGGTAATCTGGGAGCTAAGAGAAGTTGTGATTCAGTTCCAATCACTTCAGAAGATGCCTTTACTCCTTCATAGGCAGCTAAGATTTCTTTCTCCGTTGGAGTGTAGTTAGCCTCTGAACCTCTGTAACCTCGACTCCAGAAACCAAGAGGTCGTCCACGTGTCTCACCTGGAGCTTTTTGCCACAAGCACCAGGTTGGACCATTGTCACTTGCAGCCGTGTACAAAACGTTCTTAATGTCTGGACCATCTCGGACAGGTCCCAGACCCATTGCTTGAACTACCTCTTGCTTTATCTGGTCAAAGGCTGCTTGTTATTCAGGTCCCCAGTGGAAATGGTTTCTCTTTCGAGTCACATCATACAGAGGTTTCACAATCTGACTGTATCCAGGAATGTGTAGTCTCCAAAATCCCACTATTCCCAAGAAACGTAGGGTCTCTTGCTTGTTTGTGGGATTTGTCATGGTAGAGACTCTATTTTACCACATCCACTGGAATGTGTCGGCGTCCATCCTGCCACCGCACTCCCAGAAACTGAATTTCTGTGGTAGGTCCTTTCACCTTGTCCCGTTTGATGGCAAAACCTGCGTTCAGAAGAATGTCAATGATTTTGTTACCTTTCTCGAAGACTTCCTCAGTAGTTTTACCCCAGACAATGATGTCATCGATGAACTGGATGTGTTCTGGAGCACCGCCTTTCTCCAGAGCATCGTGGATCACTGCATGACAGATGCTTGAGCTGTGGATCCAGCCCATTGGCAGCCTGTTGAAAGTGTACTGGATTCCTCTCCAGGTGAAAGCAAACTGAGGCCTGCATTCCTCTGCTATGGGAATAGAGAAAAATGCATTAGCAATGTCTACGGTAGCATACCATTTGATCTCTTTGGATTCCAACTCATACTGGAGTTCCATCATGTCTGGTACTGCTGCGCTCATAGGTGGTGTCACTTCATTCAGGGCTTGGTAGTCTACTGTCAGACGCCAGTCTCCATTCTGCTTCCGCACAGGCCACACTGGACTGTTGAAAGGTGAACGAGTTTTGCTGACGACTTTCTGACTCTCCAACTGATGAATCCGATTCTGAATGGGCAACAAAGAGTCACGATTGGTTCTGTATTGTCTGTGATGCACAGTCTGAGAAGCAACCGGCAATTTAATGTCCTGTATCTTATGTTGTTCCACAACTGCAGAGCCCCAAAAATTGAAAAAAGTAATCGTTCCACAAACCACAACACCTTCATTTTTGCTAATTCTGCTGGAAAACACTAAATCAGTCAAGTAATAAATTAAACTAATTATCTGCCGCACGTTGGGTACGCCAAGAAAAAAAAAATGTTGTGGGGTAGAAGGGTAAGGCCAAGAAGCCTCTTCCCTCCCCACTGTAAAGTAAAAGGGAAAAAAAAATCGAAGGGAAAGGAAAAAAAAACTCACAAGCTGAATTAGCAAAGCAGTGGAGCTGTATATTTACAAAGCAATGTAGGGGATGCAGGGGTATATATATACAAATTTACAATATCTACAATATATACAAAGATATACAACAAAGTAACACAGAAATGAGAGTAGTCCCCCCTCTGCCGAGGGGGTTCCCCACCTCCTCTCTCCCCTCTTTCCCCCCCTTTCCCCAGAGTAGGTCAGAAAAGGGAGAAAGAAGAAAGAAAGAAGTTAAAAGCAGTTTTGTGTTAATTGGAAGCAGTTAATACAGGCCTTATCAGGTTCGTCAGTTTGAAGGCCGGAGCCATGGCAGAAAGCCCAGCACAGAAAGCTGCTGCCTGAAGAAGAGGCGGAAGCAAGACTAAAGATAGAAGTGCCGGAGTGCCCAGTTCACTCCCAGTTCACTCCCAGTTCAGAAGGTGCTTCCTCCCACTTCACCAATGAAATTAGTTTAGATTATTCTTTCCGTTTACCAACTTCCGTCCACCATATTCCCTTTCTTAAGGGGACAACGTCAACCGGTCACAATGCCCACATGTGCATTGAGCACAGTGTGCAGTGTTTTAGCTGGAGCCACTGTTGGAGCTACTAGAGTTGCTCTGGGGAACTGTGGAAGTAACAGTTACCCTTCTGGTATTGCTACCTCGGGTTCTGCCACTTTGCAGTTCCCTCAGTCTCCTGAAAAGATTAGAAGTTGGTTGGCCATCCCAGCTGTTCATGTTCTCACCAAACTGATCACGCAGAGTTATCCAAATAGTCCTACGTGACTGCATCGGTGGTCTGTTTTGGTTTGATCTGTTTTGGAATGACCTCCTTGGAGGACATCTATTCCTCACAGATGAAACTTGTATCCACCTGGAGGAAGAATTGTAATTATCTCTTTGTGCCAATTGGGATATGGAATCTTTCAGATCCTTCATGCAGTTATAATTAGAGCAAATGTGTTAGTAGAGGTCTTATCTGTCCAAGGTCAGTCTGGCAGAAAGCCTAGAAGCTGTAAGCTACGAAAGGAGGGGGAAGAAGTGCAAGACTGAGACTAGTCTCTGCTGAACTCAGAGTTTAAAGTTGCTTTCAAGCAATCTACAAATGAAATTAGATTAGACCTGTCCTTTGTTTATAAAACATTCAGTCACGGTGTCCCTCTTTTAAAGGCACAGCCTCAAACGGTCACAGTATGTGATGGAGCAAAACTGCTGAGAAGAAAAATATTTTCGGAGACTAATTTGAAATTAACAACTCAATCCTGTTACATTGAAATCAGTACTGACACACACAATATGATGGGGGGGGGAAGTCTAAGTGGTGGTTTGATTACAATGGAGAGACAAAAACCCTAAGCTTATGTGGTGGGGTGGAAGGGTAAGGCCAAGAAGCCTCCTCCCTTCCCCCCTTGTAAGGTAAAAGGGAAAAAAAAATTGAAGGGAAAGGAAAAAAAACCTCACAAGCTGAATTAGCAAAGCAGTGGAGCTTTATATTTACAAAGCAATGAAGGATATGCAGGGGAATATTTACAAATTTACAATATCTACAATATATACAAAGATATACAACAGAGTAACACAGAAATGAGAGTAACCCCCCTCGGCAGAGGGGATTCCCCACCTCCGCTCTCCCCTCTCTTCCCCCCTTTCCCCAGAATGGGATAGAAAGAGAAAGAAAAGAGAGGAAAAAAAAATGTTAGAAGCAGTTCGTGTTAATTGGAAAGGAGTTAATACAAGCCTGGTATCTTATCTTCAAGGCCGAAGTCTTGGCAGAAAGCCCAGCACAGAAAAGAGCTGCTGCCCAAAGAAGAGACGGAAGCAAGAGTGACAGAGAAGTGCTGGAAATGCCCATTTCACTCCCAGTTCAGAAGGTGCTTCCTCCCACTTCACCAATGAAATAGTTTAGATTATTCTTTCCATTTACCAACTTCCGTCCACCATATTCCCTTTCTTAAGGGGACAGCGTCAACTGGCCACAGCTTAAAAGGGTCTTTGCTTCTAAGGGCGAAGCCACAATGGCCTTTCTCGAAGTTAACAACTGGAAGTTCAGTGTTGATAGATTCAGATTAAGAGCACTTTCCTAGCAGTGAGGAAGTTGGTAGAACCTGGGACAGACTTCTAGGGGAAGAAATATCTTCTCTGACTTTTGAAGATTTTAGCTTGAACTTGGATAGTCTTCTCAATGTTAGGATTTAACCAAGATGGGCAACTTGTAGATAAACTTGGGGTTAAATTGATCTTAAACTTATCAGCTGATATTGAGGCACTTTGTAGTTTACAGGGAGGATGAAACAGAAGGTCTGTAAAATCCTGTGGTTCAGACAAGATTCCCTGTTATTCCTGTATCTGTGGAAGGAAGTAAATGGTCCATTCTTGTCTTCTGTTCCTCGTTTCCAGGTTCTACTTTATTAAGCCAGGAGAGATAAAGGTCTCTTTTGACACACACCTATGATTCAGAAAAGTGGAGATAAGGACCATATTAGTTACTATAACAACCTTGAACAATAAAGTGGAGAAAAGCACCATCTATATTAGTTACTATAATAACACTTGAGCAATGCTCTTAACCATATTCTAGGCCACTATCACATTAGTGAGTGCATGGTAGTAACTGTCTTTGTTGGCCCACCAAATTCATGGCATAGTTCTCAGTTAAGGAGACATGATGATGTTAAGCCATTACTGAGTTTCTATGTTCTGCTAAGTGAGGCATCTGGAAAACAGTGAAGTTCACCCGAAGGGCAATGCATTCCATATATCTTGCACATCATTCTCTGAAAGTGGTTGCTCTTCACCATTGATTATAGAAGGAGCTTAAAAAATTAACTATGAATACTGCATAAAATTCAGATTTGTAATTCCAAGTGAGATAAATCTTGTAGCCAGAGTAATGGCTGTAATGGCTTTAAGTGCAGAGAGTCTAATTCTGCCAAATGCTGGCAGCCCCTCCAAAGACACGAGAGAGGAGAGGAAATCCTTAGGAAATAGTTTGGGATCTAAAGTTGTGTTTAAACAAATAATATAAAATCTCTCACTTATGTCAAAAGAACTATATGTTCTCTTGAAGCCACTTCCCCTCCCCTCCCCCTTTAACTAGTACCATTCCACCACAAGTGCCTCAAAGGAATAAAAGAAATATAATTAAGCAATTATATGATATGTTACCACAAGCAAAATGTTCCTTCTTGATTCTGTTAACAATCAGTTTAAGCTACAAGCATCACACTGCTTTCTTTCCATTATTATCTTGGAGTGTGTATGAAAACACAAAGAATACTATAAATAATAATATTATCCAAACTTTTCTTAAAATCATCAGTAGGTTTTGCTTTGATGATCTCTTTGGGCAAACAATATATTACCTAGCTAAACATTCAGTTAAAATAAATATATGGTTTCTGTTCTTTTTTACATTATTTGGTATTTTTTCAAATTTCATTACTTAGGTTATGTCTTCCAGTTTTTACACATTAGGAATTCGCTCTGCTATCCAAAGCTTTTGCCATAAAGTAAATCGCTTTCCTTTTAGATAGTCCCAGTAATATCATCCCAGTTACTGTCATCTGTTTCTCAACTATCATCACATTTCTTGTTCTTTCTTGTCCTTCTATTACTCCTTATAATCTATGACTTTTCTAATGAGACATGAGTTCACAAAAGTATCTGAAAACTTTTCATAAATCCCACTCATACTTCTCTGTGCTTCTATATTTTGAAGCAGGCATTTTTTGTGATGGTAGCCACATACTTATGAATTTGCATCCTATTGCTTGTCAGAGTAGAAAATAATATCTTAGTCATTGTAGTTAGTTCAGACAGCAACAGACAAATTGTTAACAATGGCTTATTTCTTGGTCGTTTCATCAGTTAGATTTTTCTGTAAGGTCTACTGTGAGGTATTGTATGTGTTTAGATAGTGCACACAGGCAAGTGGCTAAGTTTCATAATCAACAGATATATCTCACATGGGAAAAACTGGGGTTTTCTGCCATTAAATGAACCTGAAATATGATTGTCATGAACCTGAAACTATTTGCAAAGTTTGACTGTATTTAGCCAACTGATTTTCTGTTGATATTCTCCCTCTGGGGAAAACAGCCAGAGGAAGAGCATTTGCCTAGGAAACAAAAGGAGATTCATCTGTTTTTTCAGGAAAGAATTTGATTCCTTGTCTGCTTTCTTGTTAAAGCTTAGTTCAGACACACAGCCTGGTGGTTACTCAGGTAAGTTTCTTTCATTCATTCTTTGTTAGAATTCTTGTTCATATAGCTGGATATTTTTTGGACAATACAGGCATTGATTCTTGACAGGAATGTGAACAGGCACTGACTTGTTTTGTATAAAGCCAGTCAGGCTAGGGATTCATTACTACCTCTATTGATGCTTGGCACAATAGCATTTTGCTGTTCCATGCAAAAAGTAGCATGTCCAACAAAAGAAATTGAAGCTCTAAGGCTTGTAGTTTGCAGGATGGAAGGATATCACACACCCCTGGTGAATGCTCTAACTGCTCACCGATGAGGTAAGAGGGATTAGCAAACTCTTTCAGAAATCTAGTCCCTTGTCTTGATTCTTTCTTTCCACAAACATTTCACTAGATGTGAATGAAACATTCTACTACACATGAAAGACTAATTTTAGTGCTTCCTTTGTGTAATAAAAAATTTGAAAGTATCTTTTATTTAATTTAGTTTCATTTTTGTTCAGATTAACTGAAAACATATAGAACAGGAAATGTTGTTTATTTTTTTAACCAGATGGATTTTTAACAGATGGATTGCAGAGCTACAGGCTAGGGTCGGAGTGGCTGGAGAGCTCCCAAACAGAGAGGGACCTGGGGGTATGATTGACAGCCGCCTGAATATGAGCCAGCAGTGTGCCAACGTGGCCAAGAGGACCAATGGCATCCTGGCCTGCATTAGGAATAGTGTGGCCAGCAGGAGCAGGGAAGTCATTGTGTCCCTGTACTCTGCTTTGGTTAGGCCGCACCTTGAGTACTGTGTCCAGTTCTGGGCCCCTCAGTTTAAGAAGGACATTGAGACACTTGAGCGTGTCCAGAGAAGGGCAACAAGGCTGGTGAGAGGCCTTGAGCACAAGCCCTATGAGGAGAGGCTGAGGGAGCTGGGATTGTTTAGCCTGGAGAAGAGGAGGCTCAGGGGTGACCTCATTGTCCTCTACAACTACCTGAAAGGTGGTTGTAGCCAGGAGAGGGTTGGCCTCTTCTCCCAGGCAACCAACACCAGAACAAGGGGACACAGTCTCAAGCTGTGCCAGGGGAGGTTTAGACTCGAGGTGAGGAGAAAGTTCTTCACCGAGCAAGTCGTTCATCATTGGAATGGGCTGCCCAGGGAGGTGGTTGAGTCATCGACTCTGGAGGCGTTCAAGAGGAGATTGGCCGTGGCACTTGGTGCCATGGTCTAGTCATGGGGTCTGTGTTGATAGGTTGGACTTGATGATCCTCGAGGTCCTTTCCAACCTTAGTTATACTGTGATACTGTGATACTGTGATTCACCTTAAAGTACACTTCTGAAAGACTTGGTCAGTTAGCTGCCCAATTCCTTTTTCGTTAAACAAAAAACTTACTCTCTGAAATGTCAGAGTTGGGTTTTTTTTTTTGCTGTGTGTGTCCCCCCCCACCTCCCTTTTCTCCCTTTTCTTCTGTAAACATTCACTGTTCAATTTCTTCACGCATAGTTTTGTTGCCTCTTGGCTGTGAAAACTGACCTACTAAACTGTCATTCACATACACACACTCTCTTGGAGAATGGCAAGCAAGAGAAAGATTTCTTTGATTTCCACAAGACTATCAGCTAATGGATGGATTTCATATAATAAAGGCTAATGAATTCACAGCATTCCACACCAAGATTATAACATAGGAAAAATATGGGTAGCATCCAAACAGCTAGGCACAACTAAGTCTTACAGCTTCAGCCTAATTCTTCTTACTCAAGTTTCCTGAGTGTGAGCAAGGATAATATTACTGGGTTTGAAAACTCCAGTGAGTCTATCCACACAAGTTTATCACATCAGTGTGAGTCTTATATGATGATGACTCAAAACCAGTAACAGTGCATGAATTTTGTGTCTGCGGAAGACAACTGAGAAATACCCTTCAGCTGGTTTGGTAAGGCACAATTTGAGTGCTTTTGGCTCAGCTATTCTCAGCTATGGAGGTTCAGAACAGGGATTCCTCTTGTTTGAGATACAAAAGGGAAAACTTTTATCACTCATTCCCTCTAAGAGAAAACAATTTTCCAAATGCCCATTAAAAAAAATAACCAAATCATCATGTTTTCTTCAGGTCCTTTGGGAAAATCTATTTTCGAAAAACTATGCTTGAAATATGTTGTGAGAAGAAATTTCAGTCTGTTCCAGGTGGCACTCACACCATCTGGTTTGAGCAGCCTACCTGACTTGCTTCATCATTAACAAGTACAGAATTTGGAGAGGAGCTCTCAAAGACCAATATAGCTAGGAAACTGAAGCATATTAATAATATTTTTCATGAGCAATGAGTACTTTACATGTTGACTTATAAACTGTTTACAACCCTCACATTTGGATGATGAACAAATGGGAGATTTGGTATTCAGGAAAATGGAAAAGCTCCCTTTGATTTCACTTGGGTCCTACTCTGTCTAGTAAGTTAGATGTAAAGGAAAAGGGGAGGGGAAAGGAGACTAGAGGAAGTATAGAAATATTGGGTTGATTAGTTACAGTTATCTTAATTTGAAAATGCAGAACTTCTTTCCCACCCATCTTGTCTGCCATTCTTTCTTACCACAACAGCCATGTATACTTATTAAATAATTTTGGAACAGTAAATAATGCATACAGTATGTCAAATGTCCATAGAAGTCACTGTAAAAAAATTATGCTGATCTCTGTCGCGGGTTGAGGGGAAGGCCTCAGCCTTCTCCCCCCCTGTAAGTGAAGGGGAAAAAAACCACACCTAATCACAGCCGGATGAGCAAAGGAATGTGCTATATTTACAAGCGGTTTTTAGGGGCTGCAGGATATATATACACACACAATTTACAGTATTTACAATATATACACAGAAATATACAACAAAGTAACACAGGAATTAGATTCCCCTCCCCCGCCAGGAGGAGGGCTCCCCCCCTGTACCCTCTTCTCTCCCCTTTTTCCCCAGAGAGGGTTAGAAAGAGAGAAAAGGAGCAGTTGCTAATTGAAAGCAGTTATAATTAGAGCAAAATGTTAGCAAGTTTTTGCAGGCCTCACGCTTATCAGTCCAAGGTCAGTCTGGCAGAAAGCCTAGAAGCCGCAAGCTGCGAAAGAAGGGGGGAAAAGTGGAAGACTGAGACAAGTCTCTGCGGGAATCAAAACTTAAGGCAGTACTCTACCAATCCACCAATGAAATTAGTTTAGACCTGTCCTTTGTTTATAAAACATTCAGTCACAGTGTCCCTTTCTTAAAGGCGCAGCCTCAAACGGTCACAATCTCCAAGAACATTGGACTAGACCCAAAATCCTTAAGGGAAAGTAGTATTAATGAAGTAGAATCAGTGTATATTTGTGTCGTAGTTTGGGCTGGGTGCCCTCTGCTACAGGGGTGTTTCCTGTGTCCAGAAGTCCAGCCCAGTGGGTGGACACAGGAAATTAGGTTATTTCCTACCATGATCCCTTGCACCACTATAAGTTTCACGGTGGGGTCTGGCACTTCCTCTTTCCTTCCTCTCCGCCACCCGGTAACTAGGGGAGAGATCTCCCGGCCATGGGCCTGGTTAGGCCCAAGGCCACGGGGGGATGGGCAGTCTCAGATCTGGCCAGCAGAGACAAGCCCAACGGGGGAGGGGGGGGGGGGGGCAGGAGGAGCCCGGGGGGTTTTGGGTGCACCCTCAGGTGGGGATGGGATCTTTCTGGGTCTGTTTTGGGGTTCTTCTTGTCACTGTGTTTCTAGTTCTTTGCACGCACTCACTGTTTTTCTATTTAAACTTTCCATTACTTTTGCAATCTGTTTGTCTGAGTCATTATTTCTGCGCGTGGTGGGGAGGGGGTTTGCCCCAACACATTACAATTTTTTTTCATGGGGAAAGAGGGAAAGGAAAGGAGAAAGCAAAGGAAAGGTGAAAGCAAAGGAAAGAAGAAAGGAAAGGAAAAAGGCAATTGTTGTACAGAAGTTGTTGATGCTGCTTTTCTTTTGCAAATAGCTCCACAAATAGAAATACTTCGTGAAGCACTACGGTACTTCAGCATTTGCTGACATTCAAACAGAGTAAAGGAGAAAAAGTCTCCTGAATGCATCATTCGTACTGACCATTTAAAGCTTCAGCTGCACAAGAAGGTATAAATATTGAGGTAAAAGAGAGAATCATGGTAAAGAAAATCAACAAATCAGAGAGACACCATATAGGCTGTGGTGGGTTGAGAGAGAAGGCCTAGTTTTGTCTCCCCCACAAAGAGAAAAAAAACACAGCTAACTCAGCTGGAGAAGCGGAAGGAATGCTATATTTTACAAGCAATGTGGAAAGGCAGGTTAGATATTGTGGTGAAGAGGTTACTAAATTTATTAAGATCAAACATGAATTATGAAAAATATTATTTTTATTAATTATCAAACTATTAATAACCGATGAATCACCAACTTATATACATGTTCTAGTGCACGTTCATGAAATACATTCCACAACTGGCTTAGTGTTATGATTATAACGTAATTGAACTATCTATAAACCCTTTCTATATTTATATAACGAAGGGTGCAGTTCTGCTGCTTGGCCACTAGATGGAGACTCGGCGGGACGCGGGCGGCTTCTGGCTATACACAGCAATATTACAATCTTTCTATGCGTCAGCGCTTACTCTGCTAGACGCGGATACTTTGAACTGAGTGCTAGTGGGTGGAAAGCACATGGACGATATTCAACTCCCTTCAGACAACAGGGATCGGTCCTGGTCGGGGTCGGTCCGTGGGGTCGGCCCTCAGAAGTCGGCTCGCACGGCAGGGCGGGATGACGGTGGCCGGTAGGCGGGCTCGAACGACGGAAGCAGGCGAAGCTACGGGGGTCGGCCCAACCACGGCGGTTCTCGGGGCTGATGCAAAAAGCCTCGGGGAGAGAATGCAGCTGCGTTAGACGGCGGATTCTCGTTTAATGAGGTTAAAGGAGCAACAGGACTCTCAGAGTGGTCCCGGGTTCGGTGCAGTATAAGCACGAACAATGCTTTGGTTTTCTCTGGGATCCGCAGGGCTCAGAGCGGCACTCGGCGGGCCCTCTCCCGCTCTTCCGATTGGCACGACTGGTTGTAGCAATGCTGAGCTCCTCAGGCTCAGCGAAGGTCCTCCCTCTGGGCTTCTTCAACGATGCAGAGGCTTCCAGTATGCGTGCATGTATAACAGAAGCTAACAACAATAAGCTCAATGGCAAAGGCTGCAGCTCGAGAGTTACTCTCTCGAGCAAGCACAGACAAAGTAAATGAGGGCAACGTGTTCACCAACTGGGGTGACACTTATAGATTCCTCGAGGCTGGGCTTGACCAATGGGCACTCTCATAAGCAACTGGCTTCAGCCTATAGAAAGCGTGAAGCTAGAATTATGCCCATACTTGGTGTCAGCACGAGCGCTGCATGCGCTGGGTGCGTGCAAGCCTGGCTAATGCCTTGGCTTTTGTCTCCCTCCAAGGGAGGGGGAACTTGCCCACATGCTGGGACAAGATTCAGTATTGGGGCATAATGTGCCTTCACCACAGATATACAATATATACAGTATTTACAATATATATACAGAAATATACAGCAAAATAAAAAAAACAAGAATACAGGAACGAAATTCCCTCTTCCGGACAGAGGAGGGTTCCCCCTCTGTACCCCCTTCTCTCCCCTACCTCCCTTTTTTTCCCAAAGAGAGTTAGAAAGAGAGAAAAAGGTAGTTATTAAGAAAGCAGAATTTTAGTAGGTCTCATGCAAATTAGTATTAGAGCTTATCTTTATCCAAGGTCGCTCTGGCAAGGAACCCAGAAGCAGCTGAGCTGGAAGGGAGAGGGAAAGGAACGAACTGAGAAAAAATTCCAGCTGCACTAAAACTTAAAACTGCATTCTACCAATCTACCAATGAAATTCGTTTAGAATATTGATGTTTTTGTTATTATTCCAAAACATTCAGCCAGTGTCCCAGCACTGTCCCTTTTCTTAAAGGCACAGCCTCAAACAGTCACATGGGCAAAGATACTCTTTTGTGTAAAGTTGTGTCATGGAGAGATATTTTAATGTGGAAGGAGGTGTTGAGTGCTGTGCTTGAGGCAACAATATGATACAGAAGCTGTTACTATTTATATGGAGCTATTTCAGTGCCTCCAGGACTGGAATAGTCATCCTGGGTTACAAAGGGTTGCTGACCCTGAAACGTATGAAAGACATTTCTGTTTGGGGAGTCCTCTGGAGAGGTTGCTCAAATTAGTTGACATCTTTCTGAAACAAGCAGCAGTTGTGTGCACAAGTTGGGACAAAATACCACATTTCCATCAGTGCTTACTTTCTCATGGGAAGAAAGTGTGTGAACAGATCAGAAAGGCAGAAGAGCCTTTGCATCTGGGTCAGAGCAAGCGAAAGCTGGCAGTCAGGTGGTTCCTCTTCTTACAAAAGGAACAAGTTGAGGAAGGTAATTGCTGTTTAATATTTCCAACAGGATGTTTGAAGAGAGCATTTAATTATCCTGCCAACATCTATTCAAATAAACATGAAGGATTTAGAACATTTTTAAGAGTTGCAGGCTTAAAAGGAATGCCAAGCATTCTGGGGCACTAAACCTCTTAGACCTCCTCTGTAATGTAGCATAGTGACATGTTTCCATTGACATTTTGCCTTATACATGAAATGATTCCTGCCCTAAAGAACACAACAGTGATGTATCCTCCAAAGTAGCATACTTCCTCCTTTACCTTCCTAAATCCTGTCTTGAAGATTTACTGAAGAATATTTTCAGTAGAGTACACTAGGACAATAGCAGAGTGCATACTTTTATTTTCAGCTAAGAGTCTTTTAAAGCAAACTCATTGTTGAGATATATTCTGAGCATTTTCCTGGATTAAATCATGCTACAAAATGCCACATCGTTGAAACTGTCAACCTAAGATGGCTATATGAACACCTTTTTGAGGAAGGTTAATAGTTGTTTCCTTGATATGGGCAGTCACACACATAAACACATACATGTGTGTAAAGATTTTAGTTTTAGAATATTTTAAAATAAAAAATAAATGTAGTAAATATGTTACTGACGTTTTATCCAAGTATCTCTCTTATGCTTTGTTTTCTATTTTTCAGAAAGTCTTTTTCTCTTGCCTTAACTGGAAAATCTTCAGGGGTCAGAAAGTTTTCCATCAAGGGAAGTGTTACACAAGATGATCAGTCCTTGCCACTTAAATTGGCTGAAAGATCCTTGAGAAGATCTCTGATGCAACATCTTAATATTAAAATGCAGACATCAGTCACCATCCAGTGAACATGCCATGCATGAATGAGCTCCACAAGTATATATTGGTTAGAACAGAGTTGAGAGTCTGACAGACAAAAGAGAAGTCTGTGCAGGAAAAATAATATATAGTCAGGCTGTGTGAGTAGGTACTGAGGAAAGCTGACAGAAAGACACTTAGTGACAAGTACTAATTCTTTCCAAGGAGTGGGGAACCATAACTGAGGATATAATCTGCTGGTGGCTGATTTTATTTTTATATGTCTGAAAACAAAATAAATATTTGACCTATAGCTTTTTTTATTTTTCTTCATATTACAACAACTATGAGACCTTTGATTATTTTTTTCCTCTCACTGCTCAGACTGAATAAATTATCATTATCTTTCTTACTCTTCAAAGGATTTAGGAAGAGCAGTAATCCAGGCCTTAATGGTAAAAATCAGTATGATGCCCTCTCACCCAGAGAAGTCTAAGCATGAAGTCATTTAGGGCTAATCGTTGTAATTAGTAGTTTACATGAAAGTGGTAACACCTCATAGTGTCTAAATTTAAAACATAAAAACTGGCAGGATTTACATGTCACTGATTTTAGATCACTTTGGTTTGAAAGGTCTGTTCATGGATGAGAAATGACTTTACAAGTTAGGCTTATTCAAAGGGAATTTGCCTAACAGTTAATGGAGATGTAAAATATCTCTGCCTTCTCCAGAAATTCAGTGAAGGTATACTTTAAGAGGATGGTTGATCTCAATGGGAGAGGGGAAAAAAGGAATAAGAAGAGCAGAATAGAGAAGACCACAAAGAGACTTGGAAATTATATAATTCTAGCATCTTCTTCTGTTGTGATGTCTTCACATTATGTGAAGAAATAGAATGTGGAGCTATATAGGGTGGTGCATGAGTATACCTGTCACAAGTTCTCTGGCAGTTAGGTAAACATTCAGGATCATTTTTTCTAAATATGAAGTAGCCTCAAGATGTCTTATGGTTGTTTATTACAGTTCCCTAAACCATAGATTAGAAAAACAAAAGACAACCAAGGAAAAATATTTTAAAGGAACTGCAAAAGAGTGGAGACCTCTGTAAAACTACACAGCTTAAACATTAGTTCAAATCTGGGCACCCATTCAAATGTTCCTCTGAATTTTGTATGTTTTTGCCTGAGCATATGTTTTAAGATGCCACTAGTGTTTTATGAGTCCTCTGTATAGTTCTGTGTGGCAATGCCAGCGACGAGCAGTGTGAGCAATCTGGCAGTGCAGGCCTAGAGCCTGACATGGTGGTAGGCCATGCTCAGCATAAATGCAGAGTCAGCTAGCAGTGGAGCAAAACAGTGCTGTGCCTGCAGCATGTAACTAAAACAAGACACTGGTAGCTATAAACATGGACAGTTATCTTGGGACAACAGGACATGCACCTGCGTCAACAACCTCGTTGTGTCATTAGTAGTTGGACCAATAATCTGTAATAGTGCAATGTGTGGTCACTCAGAGGGAACCAATGGAGCTATGCCAACAGGGCACTCTGAGTTTATATAAGTTGTAGCAGTTGTCTTGCTACGCACTTCTGCCTTTCCTGTTTCCTGTTTCTTCTACACTTTACAGTGCTATACTTGCACTACAGGCCTGCACCCTAGGCCTGCACCTCAGGCCTGCACCATCGGCCTGCAACACTGGAACAATAAAGGAACAATACTCGATCACATTTGTCAGTCGTATTGATTCCCATCTTCGTCGTCCGATAGTTATGCAACTATGCATTATGTTGATGAGTTTTGCATGTCCCCATAATATAAATTTTACTCATCTCTCTCAAATTTTAAAGTTAGTTTTATGCCTATCTACCCACCTACTTACCTATGTAGGATGAATGATATATAATGTTGTTTATTGTAGAAAGTCTTTGTAGGATTTGTATTAGTTTCAAAAGATTACAAGTAAATGAGGTTCATTATTAATGAGTGGAAATCCTTGCAAGGCAGGAATTCACTTGTGGTATGTCCTTGAAAAGTCCTATTATATATGAGTTAATAGATACCATAGCCTTGAAATCATACACATTTTCCCATTTGAAAAGGGTTTTTCTAACACCTTTTTAACTCTTTTATTACTGAGTTACCATACAATGTTGAAACTAAGAACATAGTTTGTATTTGTGTGTGTGTTCTTTGAATGTGGCATGTGGTTTGAGTTTTAAAGCTTATTTCCTTTTGGTCTAATGAGCTTCTGAAAGTGATTAAATAGAAGAAAGACAGGTTAAGCCAATGACATTTTATCAGAGGAAACACTATCAAATCTGGTGCCTGAAAAACTTGTTGTAGGTTCCCAAGATTTCTCACAATTAATTACTTTCTTATGACTAAACTAGTAATCAGAAACTCAAGACGTTGCATGTTTGTCCATCATAATTAAGACAAACTCAAGCAATGATGAAAAAAATGTTCTTATGTGCTATACTCGGTTATCTATTTTGTCTTTTGTCTGGAACTCCATTATAGCTGAGTGGTTTTGGTTTTGTGCTGAATCCAATGAACCACTTTTAAGCATAAGGAAAACCTATCCAAATCAAACCCTCAGCTATTATTCTGAAGAATGTTTTAAAAGAAAGGGATTAAGTTTACTCAGGATACTTTAGCATTACATCCATAGTTTGCAGATTAAGATTAACTCACAATCAATTCACATTTTGTGAGGGTGTAGATACACAATGGGTGGGCAGCAACTGTCTGAGTAAATAATTTTGCCCTTCCAAGTGCTGTGTGTGCCACATATATCTGTGTAGGGTAACAATGGTTTATGGAGTTCAATGGGATATTGTGAGAATGATGGATAACAGTTTATTTATCTCTGTGTTGTATAAAGGCCTTGATCCTTCACCAGATACTCATTGTGCATGGCACTTCACATGCCTCTGGCAGTAGAAGAGTGGCTCAGAGAAAGAGCTCCACACAGGCTGAAGAAGTGAAGTACGGTGCAGTGGCACTGACCAGGACAACAAGCAATCTTGTTGACAACTCACTGTCTACCCTTAGGCTATTTTGAACTTGTTTGTGTCATAGAGTTATGCCCATTATGTGATTGTTGTTCTTTATTAGGTTTAGCAAAACCTGCTGTGTCCTCACACACAGATATAATCAAAATACAGACAAATGTAGGCAGTAAGTAAACTAGATAAACAAATGGCTGACATTTCAAATTTTATTTTTTTTTTATCTACATCACCTTTAAAATCAATGTCTTGGAATAAAGAAATGAGCTTCCAAAACTGTGTTCACAACAGGTTCTTTGGTGTCTCTTAGTGAGCTGTGTAAGCAAGTAAGTAAGTCTGAATTTGGAAACTGCACTGTTCAGATCTCTGCCTAGAAGAAAGATGCATGACCATACTGTTCTTGAGCTCACTGGAGAACACTGTGCTCTGTTGAGATACTGGGAATAATGCTAATCTCATTTATCTTTGCCATGTAAAGGACAGACATTTAGTTCAAGAGGTCACTTGGAAGTTTTCAGTAGAGAAAGACAAATAATATTACTTTCTCACTATTTTGTCCTCATTATATATATATCTCGTCCAGTCATACTAGATCTACTATTACATGTCACTATACATAAGCACAGCAAAAAGTATTTGAAACAAAAGAACAACAAAGCACTGCAAAAGTAGAATGCCCAGGTCCCCAGCTCTAATTCATTTTTTTCCTTTTTCTTATCAAAGACAATCAGGAAATCTCTAAACTTATCCTTGGTAAAAATAAACACAAAACTCTCCTCTAAAATGTAATCCCTTACCTCTAAATGTAGTAAAGTCTGGATTCTTCTTTCTGGATTCTTGTTTCTGATTTTTTTGAGGAGGAAAATTTGGAGAGTATTGCTTCTTTAGTTTAAAATTATCTAAGCATGAAAGAATCAATAAATCTGCAACCATTTCCTGATGTCAAACATAACTATATCATTGTAACCAATAAAATATTTCACCCTTAGCTGACTCCCCTTCACACAACAATATATGATAGATTCCCTATCAAGATTTTGTCCCCAAGTTTAGTAAAAAGCTTGGTTTTCATCAGCGTTTCTCTTTGAACATGCATAGAAATGTTGACAGTGAACTGCTAGTGATAATATCTCTGTGCTCTTAACGAACATGTTCTAATGCACTAATGTATGGCTTTATTTTCCACAGTAATTTTCAAGCTGTAGTTCCCTTGGTAGATTAATTCTCTGGGTACAGAAAGAAAGAACAACTCTGAAGGAAATTTACTCCTATGAAAGATTAAATGTGGTAAAGGAAAAAAAATAAAACCAACCAACCAAATCATAATCCAATGGCGACTCGATACGACTGCATCAAGTGACTATGTATTGGTAGCTGGACAACATAATGTGATCATAGATGATATGCTTTAGATCTGTGTCAAAGACATCCATAGAAATGTTTGTAGATAAATGTCAAAGAATAAATAAACATTAATAAGTAGGAGACTCAAAACAAGTTGCCCACATTTTATTTAAGCATTGATTAGCTAACAATTTAAAATCAATAAAAAGCAATTATTTACTTATGTAAGATTTAAGCAGCATGGGTAGCTTACAGGCATAAAACATATTTGGAGTCCAGACTGAAAGAATGATTAAATTCTTCAGAAAATTTAATAATATCTAAGGATTTGTAGTGGATCTAGAATTCTGGCAAGCTTGCAAGCCCTAAAGATTAAACAAGATGCCACCTTCAAAGTATTGAAGAGAGTTTTGTAGGTAGATTATTTAATAATTTCCATTGGAGAAGTTTTTGTATCTTCCTCTGAGGCAATTGCTTATGACACTTTCAGGATAACCAAGATGAACTGTTATTCTATCAGAAGTGAATGCTTTTCTGGTGACTTTTCAAAGCTGGCAAGGCTGTGGAGCAATTCCTAACCTGTTGCTCAAGTCGTGCTTTCGTGAACAGGGAACACAAAAAGAGTTCCTGTGTGATTACACCCATGGACTTGGGAACTTCAGGCAAAATGTTGGCCTGGATATGCTGAAGTTATGAGTGTTAATTCATTGCCTCTAGTGCAAGTCTGATATCACATGTGGTATCAATGGTTGTTTACACCTGCTAGCATGGATACATGTGGCTATCCAAACAAGTCTGGCACAATAACTATCTCAACAGTGAAAAACCTGTGAAGTTTGATGGTTGTACTATTTTCTCTATAGGAATAAAATTCCGTCCAGATAGTTCATAGGGGTTTATTCATCCTCTCCTCTTCCTCACACTTGTAATAGAAGACAAATTACACAAATATCTCCTGATCTGATTCCACGTACTTCTGTCAGCAGGAAAAGTAGAATTTAAAAGAGCCCGGATACTGAGGGTGGTCAAACCCACCATTTCCAGGATTCAAGGATGATGGAAAAGAACCCCCTGCTTGTCCCCCAGGGTGACCTTCCATCCGAGCTGTAGGGTTATCACAGATGCATCTGTAAACAAAGGATAGCAGGCTCCCTGGGCAGTGTCAGGATCACACTCAGTGTGACACTGTGTTTGGATATTCAAAGAATCCCTCTCTCCTTGCTTTCTTTTCCAGGCTTAATAAAGGAACTGTTAGAACCTATGTAGCCTGATAAGATGACAAGACAGACTTTTAGTGTTATTGATTGTATACAAGAGGTGGAATGATGAATTATTTCCTATAATGCACCCTGAATGGGTTTCATCTTTTTGAGAGTTGTTCTTGAAATTCCTTATATTAATTAATTTCTTAAACTTCCTACTGGAAAGACAAGGGTCTTCATTAGGCCAAAGGGCTGGGTTAAGACAAATATCTTCTACCTGATAACAAAAGGGAGAGAACTCAGATGCATGATCCAAGAGGAATAAAGATGTATAACATATAAAACAAACTGTGGATTGTTATCATGAGAATGCTGTCAAAATGAACCAAGAGAACAAATTACATGCCTCTGAAGGTACTCCACATGTAGTAAACTTCAGCCTTTCACCACCTTCCTTTATGTGTGGTGGCACAGCTGACTGGATGATGCCTTTTTTTTTCCTCACTAAGTTGAAAAACCAATTCTATTACTCAGCAAAAGTCTTGCTAGTAGGCCACAGGCATAGTATCAATCATACACTGTTTGGTGCAATATATAGAATTTTGTCTGTAGATACCTTTCCTGTGCCTGTTCCTGTATCTGTCATATACAATCTTAATAAAATGGCTTAGAAACCTAATTTGTTAGGGAGACTTGCCTCATAATGTTCCTGAGGAATAACGTCTTCTGTATGTATTTTGTGTGAAATAAATGAAGCCTTTGCAGTAAAGCAACTTAGAAAATGATCCAAAAGAGTGTCTTTTTATAGAATCATTATCTAGGTATCAGCTATGACCCAAACCTGCTCTTTGGATGTTGTGAAAAGCATCTGATGTCAATGGATAATCTAATGGAGCTACATGTAACTCTAGTTCAGATTTAAATAGATGTTTAGGGCATTATATATTGAAACAGGGTTACTTGCTTGCTTTGATATAAGTGATCTTTGGACAGAGATTTTCAAGCTGTGAGGACAATTTGTTTTCTTTTTAAGAAACTGGTCTTCTTGCAATTACTGTCTTACTCATTCATTGAACTCATTTTGAAACTTTCTAGCGTGACTGGAAATCTCTGAGGTATGGAAAGGCTATGTTTCAGCTGCAAACACAGATCATAACCATGCTGTCCTGTTCTTGGCTGCTGCTATGATTTTAGAAATTGCATGTTATTTGTGATTATTCACAGTTTAAAACAGTATTTGAGGAGCTTTTAGTAGGTTTGGAAAAGAGTAGTATGACAAACTGAGAAGTTGTTGATATGCTCAAAGAGCAGCTAGGAACCAAGGCAGCAGGGAAGGCTGCAGATGGGTCCAGCCTGATCTGTTCATTGAGATCGGGCATGATGAATAGGTCCCAAAAACATACTTCAGAACACAACTATAATTGTTTGTTTGTTTGTTTTTCTTAGAAACTAGAATGAGAACTGCGAATATCATTTTTAGTGAGGCCTTCTTACTCTGCTTTTCACTTAAATGAATGAGCTGGTTTTTCCTGATAAAGACTACAAGGAAGTTTTGGTATTGTTGTGGATTAGAGAGAAAGTCTCAGCATTCTCCCCCCACAAAGAGAAGGAAAAAAAAACCCACAGCTACCCAGACGGAGGAGCAAAAGGGAATGATATATTTACAAGCAATTTTTAGGGAATGCAGGATATATCTACACAATTTACAGTATTTACAATATATGCACAGAAATATTCAGAAAAGTAAAAGGACAATAATAGAGGAATGAAATTCCCTCCCCCCCCTCTGGAGGAGGGTTCCCCCCCTGTACCCCCTTCACTCCCCTTTTTCACCAAAGAGGGTTAGAAAGAGAGAAAAAGAGCAGTTGTTAATTGAAAGCAGTTATAAATTAAAGCAAAGTGTTAGTAGGCCACACGCTTATCTGTCCAAGGTCAGTCTGGCAGAGAGCCTAGAAGCGGACGAGCTGTAAAGGGAGGGAAGGGTGAACTGAAGAAAGTCCCAGTCGCACTCAAAACTTAAAGTTGCATTCTACCAATCTACCAATGAAATTCGTTTAGATCTGTCTTTTGTTTACAAAACATTCAGCCAGAGTGCCCCAGTACTGTCCTTTTCTTAAAGGCACAGCCTCAACCGGTCACAATCCATCCCTTCTAAATAATTTCATTGGCTGTTCATACTGACCATCCAATCCAAGACAACATTTACAGTTCGTGAGTAAAGTTCATAGTCCATTCCGGCTATACTCAGATGTAGATGATTCAAAAGTCCAAGAAAATCAGGAAATGAGAAAAATGGAAAAAAGTTTATCTCTTCGCCGACGAAGCGAAGAAAAGGGAAACAGGGATTCTCAGGGTCTCTTAGTTGACTCAGGGCTCTCAGGGTTCGTGCACCGTAGATTCCTCAATGATTCTTCCTTTGGACGCGATGTAGCTGCACAACAGTTTGAAATTGCACTCTTTCAGCTAAAGTTAAATTTCTTTGTTGAATACACTGAATTTCACCATTCTCTTGCATTACCCAATAAGTGTGACTCGGACCTTCAGCTGAAACCACCCCTCGGACAGGTTTAGCCTCTCCTGAGGGTGAAAATACCCAAACAGTCTTAGCTAACAGATTCATTTCTATAACAACAGGAACTATATCACCTTCTACTTTCTGTAACAGATCTGAATGTGCAGGTCCAGCTCGGTTCACTGAACCTCTACTATTTACTAGCCAGGTTGCTTGTGCTAAATGTTTTTCCCAGTTTTTCAAAGATCCACCCCCCATGGCTTTAAGAGTGGTCTTCAACAAACCGTTGTAGCATTCAATCTTCCCTGCAGCTGGTGCATGGTAAGGAATATGGAATATCCACTCAATATCGTGCTCTTTTGCCCAGTTCTTGACAAGGTTGTTCTTGAAATGAGTTCCGTTGTCTGACTCAATCCTCTCTGGAGTTCCGTGTCTCCACAGGATTTGTCTCTCCAGACCGAGAATGGTGTTGCGTGCAGTTGCATGTGGAACTGGATAAGTTTCCAACCATCCAGTGTTTGCCTCTACCATAGTAAGCACGTATTGCTTGCCAGAACAAGAACGTGGTGGAGTGATATAGTCAGTCTGCCAAGCTTCACCATACTTGTGCTTGGACCATCTATCACCATACCACAAGGACTTAATTCACTTTGCCAACGTAATAGCAGTGTTATAGATGACTCCAGGTAAAAGTTTTTGGTAACTGATTTATTGGCACTAAAAGGTTGTAAAAAGGCAATAAAAGCAATATCAGCAAGCAAAACAGCGCGCTGGGCTTGGGAGGGGTCAAAACTTCATCTCCACAACAGCCTTACAATAGTTTTTCTTCATCTTATATAGTTACATCATCTACATAGGCAATCTTATGCTAAATAGAAGGCAGGCATATGATAATGAGTCTTAGAATAGGTGGTCAAATCCCTTCTCCCTACATTCAGTGTGGTAAGGGTCAAAGCATCCACTTTCACGCATGCCCAATTGTGCAGGCTTCTTATCTGAAGAAAACAAATTCCTAGTTCTGAATGTTTATCTTTAAGACAGCTCCTTCTCAGCCGTGGTGTCTCCAATTAACCAGGCAGTGTCCTTGCAAGTCTGCAAGATAGGTTTCTTTCCCTTTACCCTCTAAACAGGCCTCACAAGATCCAGACCCTTAATCCCAGTGCACTCTAAATCTTATAATTTTGACACAAATCACCAGTATATTCATCACAATCCCCCATTTTCTTTTTGTTATCATTGATTTGTGTTAAAATTTCTAAATTTTTCAATACTTCTTTAACTGGATCATGACTAGGTGTGGCCGGTTGACGGTGTCCCTTTAAGAAAGGGAATATGGTGGACGGAAGTTGGTAAACGGAAGGAATAGTCTAAACTAATTTTCATTGGTCAGGTGGGAGGAAGCACCATCTGAACTGAGACTGAAATGGGCATTTCCAGCACTTCTCGGTCACTCTTGCTTCCGCCTTTCCACAGTGCAGCAACTCTTTGCTGTGCTGGGCTTTCTGCCAAGGCCTCGGCCTTGAAGATAAGATTAACCAGGCCTGTATTGACTGCTTCTAATTAACACAAACTGCTTTTAACTTCTTTCTTTTCTCTTTCTCCCTCTTTTCCGAACTATTCTGGGGAAGGGGGGGAAGAGAGGGGAGAGCGGAGGTGGGGATACCCCTCGGCCGAGGGGGGTTACTCTCATTTCTGTGTTACTCTGTTGTATATCTTTGTATATATTGTAGATATTGTAAATTTGTAAATATTCCCCTGCAAAATCCTACACTGCTTTGTAAATATAGCTCCACTGCTTTGCTAATTCAGCTGGTGAGTTTTTTTTTTCCTTTCCCTTCAATTTTTTCTTTCCCTTTTACCTTACAGGGGGGAGGGAAGAGGCTTCTTAGCCTTACCCCTTCCAACCCACCACACTAGGTTCATCTGTTCTGATCACATTCTGATCATAATTCTCTACTTGTAACTCGTTGACATGAGCAATCTTTCTTAAAGGTCTTAGTATTTTGTAACAACAATTGCAGAGTATTATGCATAGCAATATTACAATTATTCCAACGAATATTGCAAACAAATGTTTAAACCAATTTAGATTTGGTAACCAGAAAGTTAATTTATCCCATATTTCTTTAAATCCACAAGAAGTATCATCTAAAGAAATCTGATGTAATATCTGATTGTGATTTACAATCGCCTGTAAATCTGTTTCCACTCGTTTATCTAGATTAACATAACTACAACAACTTACATTTATGACTACACATACACCCCCTTCCTTAACATATAAAAAATCCAAAGCTAATCTATTCTGAGTAGATATTTTCGAGAGACTATTGATTTCAATTTGCTGCACTTTTATTGCATCTATGTTTGCATTCATCATGATTTCAACTGTAGCAGAAAAATTTACCATTGCTTTTTCAAGTTCACTAACTCCAAGCCAAGGCAGAAACCACCTAGCAAAACTATGAAACTTACTATGTCTGATTACTAGTGGATTTACTCCTCTCTTAGTTTTTCTTGCAAAGCTTCTAAATAATCCCTGTGGTTGATTTACTATAAAGATATGAGGATAGACTGGTCCTATAGCACATCTTCCTTGCCATCCTAAGGGTAATACCTTATAAGCAATTTTACCACATATCCAATACCATCCTGATCCAATAGGTATTTGCCATCCTTTAGGTATGTGTCTTTTCTCTCCGGTCTGATCAAGATTCCACATATTTGCTTCTCCATAACTAATAAATTGTGAACACTTTGAATATTGCCCTATAAAAATTACATCTCTACATCCATGGTCAGTTCTATTTCCCCCTTTATTCTTGTCTATAGTTATTTCCCAACATCGCTGGACACAAGGTACTGGCATATTCGCATGTAAAGGTTCCTCAAATTGTAATTTCCACCTTAACTGAGATTGTGGGATCTCCACATGATCCTCATGCTTATGATTTTGGAATACTTTTTGTATTTCTGTTACATTAGGAAAGGCTGTTCCTATTAAAGGAAGCTCATGGGCCGAATTTTTAGGTAGCCGGGAACAGATCCAACAATCAGTCAAATTATAACTATTCACTATCCCTTTCAATAGATGCAGATAAGTGTTTTGTTCCCATGACCTTACTTCAAATGGTGCTATCATCAATATGATTAACGGGGTTATGATCTTAGCTCCTTTTAATCTGTATATCATTACTAATGTTGAAAGAGAATTCATCCACACATGGGAATGTGGTTTTTGATCTTGATTGGACTCCTTATGTGCAAATAGGGTTAGGATCAAGATTAGGCTCCACCAGTATATGTTAACTCTGCCTCCTCGGCCTGCTGGGGTGCAACCAGCAGCCGGGTGTATTTTCTTCTCGGCAGCAGTTACATTCTTCAGGAGCCCTACAGATTTTAACTCCTTAACCCACTTCAAAATTCCATTTGGAGTCTCTTCTCTACTTCCTTGGTTAGTTCGTTTACCATTTCCCATTGTGCTTTTGTTATTTCAATTCCTCTTCCTTCAAAATCTTATGTCTCTTACTTTTCCTTTTACTAATCCTTTTGATTATTCCTGATATTTCCCAACTAAAATTTCTCTAGTCTTTATTTCCCACTTATGCCAATCCCTTTCAATAATTTTCCATGGGGATTTAAATCCTTTTCCTCGCCACAAAATAGGTTTTCTGTATTTACCAGCCCAAACTGCCTATTTTCAGATTCAGCATTCAGGACAAAATATTTTTTTGATTATGAGAAATATAAAACCATTTCTTACAACAATTAAAACATTTACTAGTCACCCATCCCTCATAAGTTCTATGATGTTTTATACACGGAATGGAATGAGGATGTTCTTCAGTGTTTTCGTGCTGTGCAGATTCAAGATCACATGCTCCAGAGCCTCCGACTGTGGTGCTATGTCTATAAGATCACAGTATCACTAAGGTTGGAAGCGACCTCAAAGATCATCAAGTCCAACCTGTCACCACAGATCTCATGACTAGACCATGGCACCAAGTGCCACATCCAATCCCCTCTTGAACACCTCCAGGGATGGGACTCCACCACCTCCCTGGGCAGCACATCCCAATGAGCAATGACTCTCTTTGTGAAGAGCTTTCTTATTTACCCTTAATTTATACATCCAGGAGATAAAACAAACAAAAGCAACAACAACAAAACACACACACAAAGCCCCAAAACCCAACAAGAACACAAAACTAACTGAAGTTTGGTTCATTAGATTCAGATTAATGAGAACACCAAGAGAAGTCCCTTGTTTGTTGCAACTAATCTGAGATTCAAACCTCTACCTGATGTGGTGTCTGGCCCATGCTGCCTGTGAGAGACATGGTCTCCTGAATAAAGACAAAAGCACTGCTCTCTATGTAGGGAATGAAAAAAGAGCCATCACACTCTCTTTGCCAAAATGGGTCAGTCCCATCTCCATCATGTTGCAGGTGTGGAGTTTAGGATGTCTCAATGTGCAAGTCTTTCACCCTACTTCCTTTAGAGGAAAACCTGGTAACACTTCATTCAGACTTTACAGCTTTGACAGGGCATAACTTGCTCTGTGTATGGCATTACTTTCTCAGGGTTTTATCTCCTTTGATTTTCTTATTAGTCTTATCTGCATGAAAACAAGATCTTTAGCTCTCCAGATTTTATCTGCTGAGGCAGCTAATGCAGCTTATTAATCACAAATCCTGCCTGGGTAGTAGGCATAAATTATCTACTTTAGAAGGGAAATTACTTATTACTTCAAGAACAGCATTTTCATTTACCACTATTTATTAACTCATTTTCATAATAGATAGCCAAATCCTTTTGCAGATGGTTTATACAGAGGTCAAAGGAGCTGCAGCCCTCTTGGTTTTCATGGCTTTCTTCAGTGCTCACTGGGATTAATAGACTAATGAGGACTATTCGAATGTTTATCTGGTCTGTCGGCACTCGCTGCAGTCGTGGAGGTACTTCAAACAATTTGTGTAGGTGGCATGGAAGTCGTACTGATGACAGTTTCACTTTCTCCGCCGAGTCACTTTTATCTCTCCAGGCTCAGGGGTCCCGTTCATTCCTGAACTGGTCCTTTTACTCTCGAAACATGCGTCCACCCTTTTTCGGCAGTCCGGACAGCCGTATCTGTGGTTAATAAAACAAGAAAAGGTCCCTCCCAAAGGGGAAACAATGATTTCTCTTTCCATGATTTTATCAACACTTTATCCCCAGCTTTAATTTCATGTATAGCGAATCCCAAAGGTGGGGTCCGAGATAATATACCCATTTTCCGTAACTCATTCAGTCTTTTCCCAATTTGGATGACATATTGCTTTATATTCCAATCTTCAATTAAATTATCTTTAAGGGGCATCCCCTGGATATAGGGCATTCCATATAGCAGTTCATAGGGGGAAAAACCCATATCCCCATGGGGTTTGGTTCGAATGTTCAACAATGCCAATGGTAAACATTTAATCCAAGACATTCATGTCTCTACCATCAATTTCATTAACTGCTGTTTTATGATCTGATTCATCCTCTCCACCCGTCCGGAACTCTGAGGGTGCCATGGAGTATGGTATTCCCACCTAGTTCCCAAGGCTTGCATTAATAATTTCACAACCTTAGAAGTAAAGTGTGTCCCTTGATCTGAGTCAATTACTTGGATTATTCCATATCTTGGAATCACTTCTTCTAATAACACTTTTGCTACAGTCTGTGCTGTAGCCCTTGCTGTAGGGAAAGCCTCCACCCACCGGGTGAGGTGATCTATTATTACTAACAAATACTTAATTCTCCCTATTTTAGGTAATTCAGTAAAATCTACTTGTATCTTTTCAAATGGTCTTACAGCCACTTGCCTTCCTCCCATTGCTGCCTGTCTGAATGTTTTTCTGTTTATCTTCTGACATGTCAAACACCCCTGTGTTACTTGTCTCGCTATCTCGTATACTCCAATGCAGGCATACTGCTTAAGGAAGGACTCTCCCAAGGCCTTAGAACCCCAATGAGTATGAGCATGCAACCTATTCATAATTACCCTAGCATAAGCTTTGGGTAATACTTCCTTTCCATCTGGAAGATTCCACTTTCCCTCCTTCAGTATGGCCCCCATTTCTTTTATTTTGTTCAATTCTTCCTCTTGATAAACCTTTAATTCAGCTTTTTCTGGGTTTTCTTGTTCTAAGTGTAAAATCTTCAGATCTCTTCCCTGATTCCTTAAGGCAGCACTCCTTGCTTCACTATCTGCAACATTGTTTCCACGAATGTGATATTCTAATCCCCTTTGATGTCCCTTTATGTGAACCACTGCAATATTTTTAGGACCCCTTAAGGCTTTAAGGACTTTTACCACTAACTCCTGATGTATAAGCCCCTTTCCCTGAGTATTTATTAATCCTCTTTCCTCCCAAAGTTTTCCAAAGGTATGCACTACCCCATATGCATATTTAGAGTCGGTATAGATAGTCCCTGATTTGTTCTTTAACAACTCTAATGCTCGGAGTAGAGCATACAGTTCACAGGCTTGGGCTGACCAGCTGGCACTTAAAGGACCTGATTCAACTATCCTCATTTCTCCATCTACGATGGCATATCCTGATTTTCTTTTTCCCTCCACTATCCTGGAAGACCCATCTATAAATAGTCGCTCTCCGTCATCCAACTCAAAGTCCTTTAAGTCTGGTCTTATTTTTAGTTTGTAACTCAATTATCTCTATACAGTCATGCTGTAAGTCTTCTGGTGGTTCTCCGAACAGAAACTGTGAAGGATTCTGAACTTTGGTAGTCCTAAGCTCAAGTTCTGGTGATTCCATTAAAATAGCCTCATATTTCAAAATTCTGCTATCTGTTAGCCATTTTTCTGCCTTTTGTTGCAGCACCCCCTTATGTTATGTGGGAGTGTATACTCTCAAAGGAGCATGAAAAGATATTTTCTGTGCTGCTTCTACTAATAATGCTGTTGCCACTAAGGCTTGTAAACAAGCTGGCCATCCCCTACTTACAGGATCTAACAACTTGGAACAATACCCTACAGGTTTCTTACTTCCAGCCCAATCCTGGGTTAACACTCCATATGCTGTGTGGTTAGATGTGCTTACGAAAAGGTCAAATGGTTTCTCCACGTCAGGCAGATTTAAAACAGGGGCTTCAATCAACATTCTTTTTATGTTATTGTGGCCGGTTGACGGTGTCCCCTTAAGAAAGGGAATATGGTGGACGGAAGTTGGTAAACGGAAGGAAGAGTCTAAACTAATTTTCATTGGTGAAGTGGGAGGAAGCACCTTCTGAACTGGGAGTGCAGGAGAAAATATCCTGGGCACTCCGGGAACTTTATCTTCAGTCTTGCTTCCGCCTTTTCTCCGTGCAGCATCTCTTCCTCTGCTGGGCTTTCTGCCAAGACTTCGGCCTTGAAGGCTTGATAGGAGTCCGGTATTAACTCCCTTCCAATTAACACAAACTGCTTTTAACTTCTTTCTTTTCTCTTTCTCCCTCTTTTCCGAACTATTCTGGGGAAAAGGGGGAAGAGAGGGGAGAGCGGAGGTGGGGAATCCCCTCGGCCGACGGGGGGGTTACTCTCATTTCTGTGTTACTCTGTTATATATCTTTGTATATATTGTAGATATTGTAAATTTGTAAATATTCCCCTGCAAAACCCTACACTGCTTTGTAAATATAGCTCCACTGCTTTGCTAATTCAGCTGGTGAGTTTTTTTCCTTTCCCTTCAATTTTATTTCCCTTTTACCTTACAGGGGGAAGGGAGGAGGCTTCTCGGCTTTACCCTTCCACCCACCACATATTTTTTTTTATTGGCGTACCCAACGTGCGGCAGATAATTAGTTTAATTTATTACCTGATTGATTTAGTGTTTTCCAGCTGAATTAGCAAACATGAAGGTCTTGTGGTTTGTGGAGCAATTATTCTTTTCAATTTTTGGGGCTCTGGTTTACAGATATTGTTTGGGTTTGATTTTGGATTACCTGGGTAAATATTTGGTGCGGACAATTTATATGTGGGTTATGTATAGGGTTAAATTATGGTCTGGAAAATGTATTAATTTCCTATGGCCAGTGAGATACAGGAATGTTACCTCCACCACTCTCCCAATTGAGATAAAGGGTTTTAAGATTCCGCCTGAGGAGAGAGTAACTTTAGGTGATGCCTGGGACCCAAAGGTGATTTATTTGGTGTGTATAATTCTGCTACTGGTGATAATTATCGTGTATCTCCTGATTTCTTTACGTCGAGAAAGAAAGGTGTCCAGGGCATGTTTTGTTATTAAAACTAGATCAAAAAGAAAACGCCGTGGCTCTGGGTCAGTCCCAGAGTCATCCAGTGATGAGGAAGGTGGAGAATCTCCATCAGTTAAAAAGAAGGCTAAAAAGTTAATTGGTAAAGCAGCTCTGAATGACTTTGCTGATTCCAGCAAGCTGCCAAGGGCGTCAGCTGGTATCAACATGGCGCCTACTCCTTCTTCTTCTTCTTCTTTTCCATCGGCCATTAACGGAGCAACGTCACTTCCGCCCACTCCCTCGGTGGGACCAGAAGTCACTGCCCCAGCAGCTGATTTATCTCAGGATCTGTCAGCTTCCATTAAGGTGGCTGTAAATTCAAACACAGCTCCAGTTAAGGTGGCTCCTTTAAAGACTAGAGGTGCAAAGACCAAAGATGGAGAAGAAGAGGAGCTGGAGACTGATCCTGGTGAGGGGCCCTCTACTCTAAGAGATCCTGCTCAGGAGGAAGAGGTGGTTTGTTTTAAAGATCTAGCTAACCTAGTGAGATCAAAGCAGGATGGAGATGAAGCTAGGAAAGCAGCTGGCAAAGGTAGTTCTCAGCTTAAAGAGATCCTTAGGAGAATGACAGCAGGATTATATGGACAAAAAATTCAGGGAGATGAAGAGCAAGATGATATTTTGGAGTGTTCTTCTCCACGGGAGGAATTGCGTAATGTCCGTAAAGATTTCACCAGGGCAGATAAGGAGCCAGTTCTAGCTTGCCTCAGTAGGTGTTATGATACAGGTGCTCCAGCTCTAACAGTTGGAGACAAGTCAGCAGCTCAGTTAGGAACTCTCTCAAGGGACAATGGAATAGATAGACATCTAGGCAGAGCTCTCGGTAAGGTTAGTCTGTGGATACGCCTTTTAATGGCGGTTGCCCTGAGGTACCCTTCCCGAGATGATCTTCCATGGAATCCTAAACCTTGGACTACCATAGATGAGGGAATTAAGCGCTTGAGAGAATTTGCTGTTAGAGAGCTACTCTATGGTGAACATGAAACTCTGAATCCTGATGACATTCCTGTGGTTATTGGTCTTGCTAAAAAGATCATCAAACTTGCTCCTTCTAATTATGCAAACATTCTGGCAAGCAGAATTGTGTAAAGAAGTTATGGTGGAGCTTCTCCTACGGTTGGCCAATTCAGTGATCAAATGAGACAATTGGAGGATAGCATGACACGTGGTTCTTTGGTTTCAGCCATTGAAACTCTGTCTGGAAAGATTGAGAATTGCATGAAGGATCTGAAAGATTCCATATACCAATTGGCACAGAAGGGATAATTTCAATTCTTCCTCCAGGTGGATACAAGTTTCATCTGTGAGGAATACAAGTCCTCCAAGGAGGTCATTCCAAAACAGGTCATTCCAGAACAGGTCATACCAAAACAGACCGCCAAGGCAATCACGTAGAACTATTTGGATAACTCTGCGTGATCAGTTTGGTGAGAACATGAACCGCTGGGATGGCCAACCAACTTCGAATCTTTTCAGGAGACTGAGGGAATTGCAAAGTGGCAGAACCCGAGGTAGCAATACCAGAAGGGTAGCTGTTACTTCCACAGTTCCCCAGAACGACTCTTATGGCTCCAACAGTGGCTCCGGTTATAACATGCAAAGTTATAACCCTGCAAACTATGTGCAATGCACATGTGCGCATGTTCCCCATAACTAGGGGTGCCCTGCCTCCCGCCAGGGGGAGGAGAGGGATGACAGAGATAACAGAATCTATTGGGATGTGTACATCCAGTGGCCTGGCACTTCACAATTTCGGAAGTACAGGGCCTTGGTTGACACAGGAGCTCAGTGCACCATAATACCATCAAATTATCAGGGATCAGAGTCTATAACTATTCTGGGAGTCACTGGTGGATCTCAAGAGTTAAGTAAGGTAGAGGTTAATATAAGTTTAACTGGTAAACAATGGAGGAAGCATACAGTTGTGACTGGACCTGACGCACCTTGTATTTTGGGAATTGATTTTCTGAGAGAAGGGCGTTTCAAAGACCCTAGAGGTTACAAATGGGCTTTTGGAGTAGCTTCAATAGAAATTGATGGACAAAAATTGAAGCTACCTGCCAGACCTGAACTTTCTGATGAATCTGCAGTTGTGGGACAACATAAGATACAGGACATTAAATTGCCGGTTGCTTCTCAGACTGTACATCACAGACAATACAGAACCAACCGTGACTCTTTGTTGCCCATTCAGAATCTGATTCGTCAGTTGGAGAGTCAGAAAGTCATCAGCAAAACTCATTCACCTTTCAACAGTCCAGTGTGGCCTGTGCGGAAGCAGAATGGAGACTGGCGTCTGACAGTAGACTACCGAGCCCTGAATGAAGTGACACCACCTATGAGTGCAGCAGTACCAGACATGATGGAGCTACAGTATGAGCTGGAATCCAAATAGGCCAAATGGTACGCTACCATAGACATTGCTAATGCATTTTTCTCTATTCCCATAGCAGAGGAATGCAGGCCTCAGTTTGCTTTCACCTGGAGAGGAATCCAGTACACCTTCAACAGCCTGCCAATGGGCTGGATCCACAGCTCAAGCATCTGTCATGCAGTGATCCACGATGCTCTGGAGAAAGGCGGTGCTCCAGAACACATCCAGTTCATCGATGACATCATCGTATGGGGTAAAACTGCTGAGGAAGTCTTCGAGAAAGGTAACAAAATCATTGACATTCTTCTGAATGCAGGTTTTGCCATCAAACGAGACAAGGTGAAAGGGCCTACCACAGAGATTCAGTTTCTGGGAGTGCGATGGCAGGATGGACGCCGACACATTCCAGTGGATGTGGTCAATAGAATCTCTACCTTGGCAAGTCCCACAAACAAGCAAGAGACCCTACGTTTCTTGGGGATAGTGGGATTTTGGAGACTGCACATTCCTGGATACAGTCAGATTGTGAAACCTCTGTATGATGTGACTCGAAAGAGAAACAGTTTCCACTGGGGACCTGAACAACAAGCAGCCTTTGACCAGATAAAGCAAGAGGTAGTTCAAGCAGTGGGTCTGGGACCTGTCCGAGATGGTCCAGACATTAAGAACATTTTGTATACGGCTGCAAGTGACAATGGTCCAACCTGGTGCTTGTGGCAAAAAGCTCCAGGTGAGACACGTGGACGACCTCTTGGTTTCTGGAGTCGAGGTTACAGAGGTTCAGAGGCTAATTATACTCCAACAGAGAAAGAAATTCTAGCTGCCTATGAAGGAGTGAAAGCATCTTCTGAAGTGGTTGGAACTGAATCACAACTTCTTCTAGCTCCCAGATTACCAGTTTTGAATTGGATGTTCAAAGGCAAAGAATCCACACCACATCATGCCACAGACTCCACATGGTCTAAGTGGATGGCTCTGATAACACAGAGAGCTCGAATGGGAAATCTTGAAAGACCTGGTCTAGTGGAGGTGATCTCAAGTTGGCCTGAAGGTATCAACTGTGCTAAACCTCCAGAGGAGAAAGTAACTCGTGCTGAGGAAGCTCCTCCTTACAATGACCTTTCTGATGATGAAAAGAAATATGCTTTGTTCACAGACGGTTCCTGTCGTCTTGTCGGAAACAAGCGAAGGTGGAAGTCTGCAGTGTGGAGTCCAACACGCCGAGTTGCAGAGGCGAAAGATGGAGAAGGAGAATCCAGTCAGTTTGCAGAGGTAAAAGCTGTCCAGCTAGCTCTCAACGTAGCTGAACGTGAGAGATGGCCAAAGCTTTATCTCTACACCGACTCATGGATGGTAGCCAATGCTCTATGGGGTTGGCTAAAGAACTGGAAGAAGAGTGGTTGGCAGAGGAAAGGAAAACCCATTTGGGCAGCCAACCTGTGGCAGGACATTGCTGATCGAATCGAGAGAATTCCAGTGAAAGTGAGACACATCGATGCTCACATACCTAAGAGCAAAGCTACTGAGGAACAGCAACACAACCATCAGGCAGATCTAGCTGCAAGAGTTTCTCAAGTAGACATGGACTCTAATTTTGATCTCGACTGGAAACACCGAGGTGAGATATTCTTAGCTCGGTGGGCTCACGATTCGTCAGGACATCAAGGCAGAGATGCAACATACCAATGGGCTCGTGACAGATCCATAGACATTTCCATGGATGCTATCACGCAAGTCATCCATGACTGTGACATTTGTGCTGCTATTAAGCAGGCAAAACGACTTAAGCCCTTGTGGTATGGTGACCGATGGTCCAAGTACAAGTATGGTGAAGCTTGGCAGATTGACTATATCACTCTACCACGTTCTCGTTCTGGTAAGCAATACGTGCTTACTATGGTAGAGGCAAACACTGGATGGTTGGAAACTTATCCAGTTCCACATGCAACTGCACGCAACACCATTCTCGGTCTGGAGAGACAGATCCTGTGGAGACACGGAACTCCAGAGAGGATTGAGTCAGACAACGGAACTCATTTCAAGAACAACCTTGTAAAGAACTGGGCAAAAGAGCACGGTATTGAGTGGATATTCCACATTCCCTACTATGCACCAGCTTCAGGGAAGATTGAACGCTACAACGGTTTGTTGAAGACCACTCTTAAAGCCATGGGGGTGGATCTTTGAAAAACTGGGAAAACATTTAGCACAAGCAACCTGGCTGGTAAATAGTAGAGGTTCAGTGAACCGAGCTGGACCTGCACATTCAGATTTGCTACGGAAAGTAGAAGGTGATAGAGTTCCTGTTGTTAGAGAAAAGAATCTGTTAGGTAAGACTGTTTGGGTATTTTCACCCTCAGGAGAGGCTAAACCTGTCCGAGGGGTGGTTTCAGCTGAAGGTCCGGGTCACACTTATTGGGTAATGCAAGAGAATGGTGAAATTCAGTGTATTCCACAAAGAAATTTAACTTTAGCAGAAAGAGGTTAACTTCAAACTGTTGTACAGCTACATCGCGCCCAAAAGAAGAATCAACGAGGAATCTACGGTGCACGAACCCTGAGAGCCCTGAGTCAACTAAGAGACCCTGAGATTTCCCTGTTTCCCTTTTCTTTGCTTCGTCTTCGAAGAAAGAAACTGTTTTCTACTTTTCTCATTTTCTGATTTTCTTGAACTTTTGAATCATCTACATCTGAGCATAGCCGGAATGGACTATGAACTTTACTCATGAACTGTAAATATCATTTTAGATTGGATGGACAGGGTGAACAGCCAATGAAATTGTTTAGAAGGGGTGGACTGTGGCCGGTTGACGGTGTCCCCTTAAGAAAGGGAATATGGTGGACGGAAGTTGGTAAACGGAAGGAAGCGTCTAAACTAATTTTCATTGGTGAAGTGGGAGGAAGCACCTTCTGAACTGGGAGTGCAGGAGAAAATATCCTGGGCACTCCAGGATCTTTATCTTCAGTCTTGCTTCCGCCTTTTCTCCATGCAGCATCTCTTCCTCTGCTGGGCTTTCTGCCAAGACTTCGGCCTTGAAGGCTTGATAGGAGTCCGGTATTAACTCCCTTCCAATTAACACAAACTGCTTTTAACTTCTTTCTTTTCTCTTTCTCCCTCTTTTCCGAACTATTCTGGGGAAAAGGGGGAAGAGAGGGGAGAGCGGAGGTGGGGAACCCCCTCGGCCGACGGGGAGGTTACTCTCATTTCTGTGTTACTCTGTTATATATCTTTGTATATATTGTAGATATTGTAAATTTGTAAATATTCCCCTGCAAAACCCTACACTGCTTTGTAAATATAGCTCCACTGCTTTGCTAATTCAGCTGGTGAGTTTTTTTTCCTTTCCCTTCAATTTTTTTTCCCTTTTACCTTACAGGGGGAAGGGAGGAGGCTTCTCGGCTCTACCCTTCCACCCACCACAGTTATCCAGTCGCTCATCATCCTCTGGACTCCACTTGATATTACTAAGGGTCAATTTCTCATACAGGAATTTCACCTTTTTGCTGTATCCCTCTATCCATGATCGACAGTACCCCAGAAGTCCAAGCAGCTGCCTGATTTCTTTTTTACACTCAGGAGCCCTTAATGCTAATATTCCTGACACCCTTTCAGGGTCCAACCTCTTTTTACCCTTACTTAACCAATGTCCCAGATATTTCACCTCCTGCTCTACAAACTGCAGTTTTGATTTTGAAACCTTAAGCCCGTTCTCCCCCAAAAAGTTTAGCAGCTGTATTGTGGCTGATCGAGTTTCTTCCTCATCTCTTCCTGCTATCAACAGATCATCCACATACTGCAGGAGTTTAATATTTGCTGGAATTTCCCAACCTTGTAATAGTTTTTCTAAAGTCTGTCCAAATAAATTTGGTGATTCGGTGAACCCCTGAGGCAACACAGTCCACCTTAACTGCTGTTTTCTTCCTGTTTCAGGATCTTCCCACTGAAAGGCAAATAAATCCCTTGAGTCCTTGTCTAAGGGGCAAGCCCAAAAAGCGTCTTTCAAATCTATTACACTATACCAAGTGTATTCTGGGGTCAAATGACTCAACAATGTATATGGATTTGTTACTACAGGAAATTTAGTTAATGTTCTCTGATTTACTGCTCTTAAATCCTGTACTAAATGATAAGTTCCATCTGATTTCTTTATCGGTAAGATTGGGGTATTGTGAGGAGACATACAGGGTTCTAGTGTTCCTTTGTTTATTAATTCATCTATAATAGGTTTCAAACCTTTTCTCCCTTCTAATGGTATAGGATATTGCTTTATACGTATGGGATTACTTGAGTCTGTTATTTGAATTTTAATTGGATCCATATTAATTTTTCCTCTACTCCCATATTCATACCAAACTTCTGGACTTATATCCTTTTCATCCTTTGCAGTTAACTTATATAACCGAACACTCAAACCATCTTCTTGACTCTCTAAATTCAATTTCAATTTTATAATTAAATCTCTTCCTAGGAGATTGTATTCAGCCTCTGGAACAACTAACAAATCATTTAGACAAATCCTTTTTTCCGATTCTATTTCTATATTTTCAAGCAGTGACACCTTAAAAGGTTCCCCTTTAGCTCCAATTACTGTTGCTGTTTTTTTTCCTTCCTCAACCCCCTTAGGAATCTTCTGTATAGTCGATTTTTCTGCTCCTGTATCTACCAAAAAGGTCACCTCCTCCTTCTGGGGACCTACTAGTAACTTTATCAAGGGCTCGTTTGATGTTCTTGTCCCCAAAATATACAGCCCCTGACACCCCTAATCTTCCTTAAACATTTTCTCATCTTTCTCCTTTTGTCTACATCTTTTCTGAATATGTCCCTTCTTTTGCAGTAATTACAAGTAGGGACTTCGTTTTTCTGAACCCTGTTATCCCATTTCCACTCCCGTGTTATTTCCTGTGGTTTCTGACTTTCTCTTGCAGCAGTTAGAAACAGCTTAGCTTTTGTTTTTGTTTAACTTCATCTCTCCTCACATATACCTTCTGAGCTTCCCGTAGTAACTCTTCTAATCCCCTGTCTTGCCAGTCCTCGATTTTTCCAACTTCTTCCTAATATCTCCCCATGATTTTGCTACAAACTGTGTCCTGATAAGGGTCACTCCAACTGCAGAATTGGGGTCTATTCCAGAATACATCTGCAAACTTCTCTTCAATCTTTCCATCCACTCAGTAGGAGATTCATCTTTCCTCTGTTGTTCACTAAAAGCTTTATCAAAATTCTGTCCTCTAGGAACAGCTTCTCTAATTCCTTGTATTATTATAGTTCTCAGGTCACTCATATTCTGTCTCCCTTGGGGCTGCTGATGGTCCCACCCAGGGTCTTGATTAGGCCACTTTTGATCTCCTGGTGGCCCCCCCTGATTCTGCCTTTCCCATATTCTCATACCAGCCTGTCTAATCCTGTTTCTTTCCTCTGCAGTGAATAGAATACTCAAAATAGACTGCATCTCTTTCCAAGTATATGTATTGGGACCCAAAATTGGTCCAGTCTCTCAGCTACACCTAAGGGATCATCCAACAAGGTACCCATCTCTTTCTTAAAACTGCAGACATCTGAGGTACTGAGAGGTACAGTCACAAACCCTATTCCTCCTTGCTGCCCCCCATAGGTACTTCCCTGAGTGGATGTAATCCTACAATGTCTCCCTCTTGTTCATTCCTGTCATTCCTAGCCCTACCTCTTGTTTGGGGAGGTGAAGGAGGGGAGGAGGAGGATTTGGGGGATTCCGACGACCCCTATCCTGGCGATAAGGTGGTGGTAAGTTGTCCAAGGGTTCCCATTTTTCCTCCTCCTTTTCTTTGCTCTTATCCTTATCCTCAGCTTTTAATGCCAGTATTGGAACAGGAGAAGGCCGTGAAGCCCTAATCCAAATGTCAGCATACTCACTCTCTTCTTGATTAAAAGGCTTTTAGAGTTCACATGTAAGTTTAAGGCTTGACAAATCCAATCCTCAGAAGATCCAAAAATAGGCCAAAACACATGTGGTCTTAATGGTTCTTTTGGCCATACCTCCATACAGTAGTGAATCATTCTTTCCTTTGATTTCCCTTTTCTCTGACCATCATCCTCCCAATATTGAATGAGCAGCCCTAATGGACTCTCTGGAGGAATAGAAGGTAAAGCCTTCTCTCCACCCTGCTTTGATGACTTACTCTTCTTTTGTCCCATTTTCTCCTGACTACCACAAATCTTACAAATAATAAACAAATAAAATAAAACTAAAATAAAATAAAACTAAAATAAAAAACTAAAAAAAATCCAAAGAATTCCAAATACTCATGCGAGTGGAACAGTCTAAACAATTCCTACTCACGTGTACAATTCCTGGCTACTACAAAAATTCATGCAAGTGGAACAGCCTAAACTATTCCTACTCACGAATACAATTCCTGGCTACCACAAATACTTAGGCAAGTGGAATAAACCACAAATACTCATTCAAGTGGAACAATACCACAAATAATCATGCAAGCGGAATAATCAAAATAATTCCTACTCACGAATACCCCTCTTCTTTACCAGCCAGAGCCACCGCACCAGATCCACCGTACCTCCCCCCTTGCAGAACCTGAAACAGCAGACTCAAACACTCAAACTATGGTAGCCGAATACAAATGTAGCCGAATCCTTCCCCCCCCAAGCGGTATTCTCACCACCATGGTTGTCGTCACTTGGATCTCGTATACGAAGTTTTACGGGGTCCAATTCTCCCAATTGGATGTCAAACAACAACAAAAAAAAAAACAGCAAAAAAGAAAAAAAGGAAAATAAAAGAAAAAAGAAAAAAATTGAAAGAAAAAAATTAAAAATTTCTTTGCTTGCCTTTATTGAGTTCTGATCGTGCTGACCTTTCCGTCTTTGGACTACAATGAAGCCACAGAAAATGCTGTGGGGCGCCCCTTCATTTGCAGTTCAAAAGATGTGAAGGTTCAGACGATTCCCGGCCAATGCACGCCTGTCTCCCCTAGGGCTAGCTACTGGCAGCAAAACTATAAAAACAAAGTTAACTTTTCGCTCCCTTTTATCATTTTCCGAACCCCACCCTTCTGCAAACCAGCCAGGGGGGAGAGGAAAGTCCTGACACTCCTTTTCCTGAAGGGACAATAACAGGAGTTGGAAATACCTAGCAACTCTGTGCTCTGTTGGCAGCTGTAATTCCCCAGAATATACACAGTTATCGGAGTGATGATAACCAAGCTACAAATGTTCACATTTCAAATTTTTATTTTTAATTAAATTTGTAGATATTTTTCCCTCTAGTAATGCAACAGATGTGTGAAATTTGGAACAAGCTGACTGAAAAATCATAGAATCATAGAATGGTCTGGGTTGGAAGCAAACTCCAAAGGTCATTCAGTCCAACCTCCTCTGCTGAAGCAGGGGCATCCTCAACTAGATCATAGAACCATAGAATAGAATAGAACAGTCAGGGTTGGAAGGGTGTGACCGTTTGAGGCTGTGCCTTTAAGAAAGGGACAGTAGTTGGAACACTCTGGCTGAATGTTTTGGTATTAAAATGAAAATATGATATTCTAAACAAATTTAATTGGTAGATTGGTAGAATGCAACTTTAAGTTTTAGTTCAGTTTGAGTCTCATTCTGTTCCAGTCTGTTCTGCCTTTCCAGCCTGTCTGCTTCTGAGCAACTATCCGGAATGGCCTTGGATAACAGATAAGAGGACTAATCCCTGCATGCGCTTTGAGGCCTAACAAAATTTCATCCTTATTAATTACCTTTTCTCTCTCTCTAGCCCTTTTTGGGAAAAAAGGGAGGTAGGGGGAGAGTGGGGGTACAGAGGGGGAACCCTCCTCTGTCCAGAGGAGGGAGTTTTATTCTGATTATTTTCTTTGCTGTGTATTTCTGTATATATATTGTAAATACAGTATATTGTGTATATATACAACCTGCATTCCATATTGCTTGTGAATACAGCTCTACCCTTTGCTTCTCCAACTGAGTCAGCCATGGTTTCTTTCTTTTGTGGGGGAGGGAGAGCTAGGCCTTCTCTCACCACCACATTTTTAATTGGCACCCAACGTGGGGCAAATTAGCTTTATTTATTGTCTGCTTGAGTCGGAGTAGCAAACATGAAAGTGTTTTGGATTTTAGAGTGTCTAGTCTTTTCAATATGTTCTGTATTGATCTACAAGTATAGTTTAGGTTTACTTCTTGATCAAATAGGGAAATATCTAATGCATAAATTTTATTTATGGTTTAAATATAAGATTCAGCTTCTCTATGACCAGTGCATGGCATTCTTTTGGCTTACGAGATACAGAAATGTGACATCAAGTACTCTGCCAATTGAGATAAGGGAGTTTAAGATTCCAGTAGGTGAAAGAGTAATTTTAAGTGATGGCTGGGATCCAAAGCTGATTTTTTCGATGTGTGTAATCCTGCTGTCAGTGATAATTAATGTGTGCTTTTTAGTAGCTTTGTACCGGGAGAAGAAGGTATCTCAGGCCTGTTTCATTATTGAGCGTAGATCAAAAAGAAAGAAGCACAGCTCTAATTCTGCCACAGAGACATCTAGTGATGAGGAGAGTGGAGAATCTGTATCAGTTAAAGATAAAGCTAAAAAGTCTATTGGAAAGGCTGCTTTGAACGGTGCTGTTGCTAATGCTGGCAAGCAGCCAGGGGCTGCGGCAGCTCCTAACATGGCGGCTCCTCCGTCTTCAGCAGCCATTAACAAGGCAAAGTCATTTCCTCCTTCTTTCTCGGCAGGACCAGAAGTGTCCTCCACAGCAGCTGGTCCGTCTCAAAATCTGTCAGCTTCTGTTAAGGCAGCTGTAAATTCAAACACGGCTCCAATTAAGCAAGTAGCAGTTTTAACAACAAGGAGTGGAAAGGCCAAAGCTGATCCAGGAGCTGATGGGGGAGGACAGCAAGGTACTTCTGCTGGGGAGGAAGAGAAGATTTGTCTTAAAGATATAGCTGAGTGTGGTGGTGAGAAAAGGCTCACCTCTCCCTCCCCCACAAAGAAAGAAACCACAGCTAACTCAGTTGGAGAAGCAAAGGGTAGAGCTGTATTCACAAGCAAGATGAAATGCGGGTTGTATATATACACAATATATATATACAGTATTTACAATATATACAGAAATACACAACAAAGAAAGTAATACAGGAGAAAAATCACTCCTCCGGACAGAGGAGGGTTCCCCCTCTGTACCCTCTCTCTCCCCCTACCTCCCTTTTTTCCCAAAAAGGGCTAGAGAGAGAGAAAAGGTAATTAATAAGGAGGAAAATTCTTATTAGGCTTCAAAGCGCATGCAGGGATTAGTTTTGCTTATCTGTTATCCAAGACCATTCCGGCTAGTTGCACAGAAGCAGACAGGCTGGAAAGGCAGAACAGACTGGAACAGAATGAGACTCAAACTGAACTAAAACTTAAAGTTGCATCCTACCAATCTACCAATGAAATTCATTTAGAATATCATGTTTTCATTTTAATACCAAAACATTCAGCCAGAGTGTTCCAACGACTGTCCCTTTCTTAAAGACACAGCCTGAACAGGTCACACTGAGTTACTGAGATCAACACAGGATGGAGATGCAGGTCCTGGTAGGACAGCAAAGAGTGGTGGTGCTTATTAGCTTAAGGAGATCCTTAAGAGATGACAGATAGATTATGGGGACAACAAGTTGAGGAAGAAGGGGCAAAGGAGGAAGAAGAAGATGACATTTTTCAGTGTTCTTCCCCTTGTGAAGAGCTTCAAAACATACATAAGAATTACTGGTTAGGCCACACCTCGAGTACTGTGTCCACTTCTGGGCCCCTCAGTTTAGGAAGGATGTTGACTTCCTGGAAGATGTCCACAGAAGGGCAACAAAGTTGGTGAGGGGCTTGGAACGTAAGCCCTATGAGGAGAGGATGAGGGAGCGGGGGCTCCTTAGCCTGGAGAGGAGGAGACTCAGGGGTGACCTTATTGCTGTCTCCAACTACCTGAAGGGGGATTGTAGACAGGCAGAGGTTGAACTCTCTTCCCAGGCAGCCAGCACCAGAACAAGAGGACACAGTCTCAGGCTGCGCCAGGGGATGTTCAGGCTGGAGGTCAGGAGGAAGTTTTACACAGAGAGAGTGATTGCCCATTGGAATGGACTGCCCAGGGAGGTGGTGGAGTCACCATCACTGGAGGTGTTTAGGAGGATACCCGATAGGGTGCTTGGTTGCATGGTTTAGTTGGTTGGGTGGTGTTGGATGATACGTTGGGCGCAATGATCTTGAAGGTCTCTTCCAACCTGGTCTATTCTATTCTATTCTATTCTATTCTATTCTATTCTATTCTATTCTATTCTATTCTATTCTATTCTATTCTATTCTATTCATCAGAGCAGATAAGGAGCCAGTTCTAGCTTGGCTTAGTAGGTATTATGATACAGGTGCTCCAGCTCTAACAGTTGGAGACAAGTCAGCAGCTCAGTTAGGAACTCTCTTGAGGGATAACGGAATAGATAGACATCTAGGCAAGGCTCTCGGTAAGGTTAATCTGTGGATACGCCTTTTATTGACAGTTTTCCTGAGATACCCTTCCTGAGATGATCTTCCATGGAATCCTAAACCCTGAACTACCATAGATGAGGGAATTAAGCGCTTGAGAGAATTTGCTGTTAGAGAGCTACTCTATGGTGAACATGAAACTCTGAATCCTGATGACATTCCTGTGGGTATTGGTCTTGCTAAAAAGATCATCAAGCTTGCTCCTTCTAATTATGCAAACATTCTGGCAAGCAGAATTGTGTCAAGAAATTATGGTGGAGCTCCTCTTACGGTTGGCCAATACAGTGATCAAATGAGACAATTGGAGGATAGCATGACACGTGTTTCTTTGGTTTCAGCCATTGAAAATCTGACTGGAAAAATTGAGAATTGCATGAAAGAGCTGAAGGATGAATTTAAAAACACCATATCCCAATTGGCACAAAGAGATAATACCAGTTCTTCCTCCAGGTGGATACAAGTTTCATCTGTGAGGAATAGATGTCCTCCAAGGAGGTCATTCCAAAATAGATCAAATCAAAACAGACCACCAAGGCAGCCACGTAGGATTATTTGGATAATTCCGCATGATCAGTTTGGTGAGAACATGAACTGCTGGGATGGCCAACCAACTTCTAATCTCTTCAGGAGACTGAGGGAACTGCAAAGTGGCAGAACCCGAGGTAGCAATACCAGAAGGGTAGCTGTTACTTCCACAGTTCCCCAGAACAACTCTAGTAGCTCCAACAGTGGCTCCAGTTGTAACATGCAAAGTTATAACCCTGCACACTGTGCGCAATGCACATGTGGGCATGTTCCCCATAATTAGGGGTGCCCTGCCTCCCGCCAGGGGGAGGAGAGGGATAACAGAGATAACAGAATCTATTGGGATGTGTCCATCCAGTGGCCTGGCACTTCACAATTTCGGAAGTACAGGGCCTTGGTTGACACAGGAGCTCAGAGCACCATAATGTCATCAAATTATCAGGGATCGGAGCCTATAACTATTCTGGGAGTCACTGGTGGATCTCAAGAGTTAAGTAAGGTGAAGGTTAATATAAGATTAACGTGTAAACAGTGGAAGAAGCATACAGTTGTGACCAGACCTGATGCACCTTGTATTTTGGGAATTGATTTTCTGAGAGAAGGGCGTTTCAAAGACCCTAGAGGTTACAAATGGGCTTTTGGAGTAGCTTCTGTAGAAATTGATGGACAAAAACTAAAGCTATCTGTTAGACCTGAGCTTTCTGATGAATCTGCAGTTGTGGGACAACACAAGATACAGGACATTAAATTGCCGGTTGCTTCTCAGACTGTGCATCACAGACAATACAGAACCAACCGTGACTCTTTGTTGCCCATTCAGAATCTGATTCGTCAGTTGGAGAGTCAGAAAGTCGTCAGCAAAACTCATTCACCTTTCAACAGTCCAGTGTGGCCTGTGCGGAAGCAGAATGGAGACTGGCGTCTGACGGTAGACTACCGAGCCCTGAATGAAGTGACACCACCTATGAGTGCAGCAGTGCCACACATGATGGAACTCCAGTATGAGCTGGAATCCAAAGAGGCCAAATGGTATGCTACCGTAGACATTGGTAATGCATTTTTTTCTATTCCCATAGCAGAGGAATGCAGGCCTCAGTTTGCTTTCACCTGGAGAGGAATCCAGTACACCTTCAACAGACTGCCAATGGGCTAGATCCACAGATCAAGCATCTGTCATGCAGTAATCCACGATGCTCTGGAGAATGGTGGTGCTCCAGAACACACCCAGTTCATTGATGATATCATCGTATGGGGTAAAACTGCTGAGGAAATCTTCGAGAAAGGTAACAAAATCATTGACATTCTTCTGAATGCAGGTTTTGCCATCAAGCGAGACAAGGTGAAAGGACCTACCACAGAAATTCAGTTTCTGGGAGTGCGGTGGCAGGACGGACGCCGACACATTCCAGTGGATGTGGTAAATAGAGTCTCTACCTTGGCAAATCCCATGAATAAGCAAGAAACCTTACGTTTCTTGGGGATAGTGGGATTTTGGAGACTGCACATTCCTGGATACAGTCAGATTGTTAAAATGATGTGATTCGAAAGAGAAACAGTTTCCACTGGGGACCTGAACAACAAGCAGCCTTTGACCAGATAAAGCAAGAGGTAGTTCAAGCAGTGGGTCTGGGACCTGTCCGAGATGGTCCAGACATTAAGAACATTTTGTACACGGCTGCAAGTGACAATGGTCCAACCTGGTGCTTGTGGCAAAAAGCTCCCTGTGAGACACGTGGACAACCTCTTAGTTTCTGGAGTCGAGATTACAGAGATTCAGAGGCTAAATATACTTCAACAGAGAACGTGATTTTAGCTGCCTGTGAAGTAGTAAAAGCAGCTTCAGAAGTAATTGGAACTGAATCACAACTTAGCTCCCAGATTACCAATTTTGAATTGGAGAAGGAGAATCCAGTCAGTTCGCAGAGGTAAAAGCTGTCCAGCTAGCTCTTGACGTAGCTGAACGTGAGAGATGGCCAAAGCTTTATCTCTACACCGACTCATGGATGGTAGCCAATGCTCTGTGGGGTTGACCAAAGAACTGGAAGAAGAATGGTTGGCAGAGAAAAGGAAAACCTATTTGGGCAGCAGACCTGTGGCAGGACATTGCTGATCGAATCGAGAGAATTCCAGTGAAGGTGAGACACATTGATGCTCACATACCTAAGAGCAAAGCTACTGAGGAACAGCAACACAACCATCAGGCAGATCTAGCTGCAAGAGTTTCTCAAGTAGACATGGACTCTGATCATGATCTTGACTGGAAACACCGAGGTGATTTATTCTTAGCTCAGTGGGCTCATGATTCATCAGGACATCAAGGCAGAGATGCAACATACCAATGGGCTCGTGACAGATCCATAGACATTTCCATGGATGCTATCACACAAGTCATCCATGACTGTGACATTTGTGCTGCTATTAAGCAGGCAAAGCAAATTAAGTCCTTATGGTATGGTGACAGATTGTCCAAGTATGGTTAGGCTTCACAAATTGACTATATCACTCTACCACGTTCTCATTCTGGTAAGCAATACGTGCTTACTATGGTAGAGGCAAACACTGGATGGTTGGAAACTTATCCAGTTCCACATGCAACTGCACGCAACACGGTTCTTGGTCTGGAGAGAAAGATCCTGTGGAGACACGGAACTGCAGAGAGGATTGAGTCACACAACGATACTCATTTTAAGAACAACCTTGTAAGGAATTGGGCCAAAGAGCACAGTATTGAGTGGATATTCCATATTCCCTACTATGCACCAGCTGGAGGGCAGATTGAACGCTACAACGGTTTGTTGAAGACTACTCTTAAATCCATGGGGGTTTGTGGTGAAGGCACATTATGCCCAGATACTGAATCTTGTCCCAGCATGTGGACAAGTTCCCCCTCCTTTAGGAGGAAGACAAAAGCCAAGGCATCAGCCAGGCCAGCACGCACCTAGCGCATGCAGTGCTCGTGCAAACACCAAGTAGGGGCATAATTCTATCTTCACGCTTTCTATAGGCTGAAGCCAGTTGTTTATGAGAGTGCCCATTGGTCAAGCCCAGCCTCGAGGAATCTATAAGTATCACCCCAGTTGGTAAACAAGTTGCCCCCTCATTCACTTTGTCTCTGTGCTTGCTCGAGAGAGCAATTCCTGAGCAACAGCCTTTGCCATTGAGCTTATCGTTGTTAGCTTCTGTTATACATGCACACATACTGGAAGCCTCTGCATTGTGAAGAAGCCCAGATGGATGACTATACGACGCCTGAGCTCAGCGTCGCTACAGCCAGTCATACCAACCGGGAGAACCCACCGTGCCACCGGAGGACTGGACCGACCCCCCGAGGGTAAGATCTGCTCAGTTGCTGGGGAGAAGGGTCTTGATCGATACCGAGTCCACATGTGCCTAGCCCCGCTGTAGCGGGAGAGGAACTGCCACGTGTGCCGCTCTGAGCCTTGTGAATCTCAGGGATTGTTCGTGCCTATACTGTACCGAACCCAGGACCGCTCCAAGCGTCCTGCTGCTCTTTTAGGCTCAGTAAACGAGAATCCGCCGCCTAACGCAGTTGCATTCTCTCCCCGAGGCTGTTTGCATCAGCCCCGAGAATCGCCGAGGTTGGGCCGACCTCCGAAGTTTTACCTGCTGCCGCGTCTTTCGAGCCCACCTACCGCCACCATCGTCCCCAGCCTGCCGTGCGAGCCGACTTTGAGGGTCAACCCCACGGGCCGACCCCGACCAGGACCGATCCCTGTTGTCTGGAGGGAATCGAATATCGTCCACATGCTTTCCATCCACTGGCACTCAGTTCAAAGTATCCGCGTCTAGCAGAGTAAGCGCTGACGCGTAGAAAGATTGTAATATTGCTGTGTATAGCCAGATGCCGCCCGCATCCCGCCGAGTCTCCATCTAGTGGCCAAGCGGAGGAACTGCACCCTTTGTTATATAAATACAGAAAGGGTTTATAGATAGTTCAATTAAGTCCTAATCATAACACTAAGCCAGTTGTGGAATGTATTTCACGAACGTGCACTAGAACATATGTATAAGTTCGTGATTTATCCGTTATTAATAGTTTGATAATTAATAAAAATATTTTCATAATTCATATTTATAAATTTATTAACCAGCTTCATCATATTAATGGCGCAGCGAGCAGGGTGCACAGATGTGAAATATTTCCATAACTTGGGATACAAAATTACAGCCCCAGACTTGGAATGGGCAAAATTAAATTGTAAAAATATAGATGGCATTTTCGCAAATCTAAGCGAACCCAGCAGCGAACACGCTGTCCTGATGGCATCTTGTATTATGCAGATGCAGGAGGAAATTAAATTCTTTGACCAAAAGGTTTCCCAATTGGAAAGGGAACTGGGAAAATCAGAGGCACAAAGCCAGAGACTTCATGATTTATTTGAGCTGCACATAAAAGAGACCATGTCTGTCTTCGAGTCTCAATGACAATCACATGCGACCTATGAAGTAGCCAGGGCACATGACCTACGAGAGCCAGGTTCTCCTATTCTGTCTGTTCCAGCTGACAAGCAGAAGCTAGCTGATTTTGATTCAGCAGCTGCTCAGCATCAGGACATGAGCAATGTTAGCTCACCCACACAGGGGTGGATCTTTGAAAAACTGGGAAAAACATTTAGCACAAGCAACCTGGCTGGTAAATAGTAGAGGTTCAGTGAACCGAGCTGGACCTGCACATTCATACATGCTACACAAAGTAGAAGGTGATAGAGTTCCTGTTGTTAGAGAAAAGAATCTGCGAGGTAAAACTGTTTGGGTATTTTCACCCTCAGGAGAGGCTAAACCTGTCCGAGGGGTGGTTTCAGCTGAACATCTGGGTCACACTTATTGGGTAATGCAAGAGAATGGTGAAATTCAGTGTATTCCACAAAGAAATTTAACTTTAGCTGAAAGAGGTTAATTTCAAACTGTTGTACAGCTACATCACGTCCAATGGAAGAATCCATGAAGAATCTACAGTGCACGAACCCTGAGAACCCTAAGAGCCCTTAGTCAACTGAGAATTCCTGTATCCCTGTTTCCCTTTTCTTCGCTTCGTCTGTGAAGAGACAAACTGTTTTCCATTTTCTTATTTTCTGATTTTCTTGGACTTTTGAGTCATCTACATCTGAGTATAGCCGGAATGGACTATGAACTTTACTTACAAACTGTAAATATTGTTTTAGATTGGATGGACAGTACGAACAACCAATGAAATTGTTTAGAAGGGGTGGATTGTGAGCACTTGAGGCTGTGCCTTTAAGAAAGGGACAGTAGTTGGAACACTCTGGCTGAATGTTTTGGTATTAAAATGAAAATATGATATTCTAAATGAATTTCATTGGTAGATTGGTAGAATGCAACTTTAAGTTTTAGTTCAGTTTGAGTCTCATTCTGTTCCAGTCTGTTCTGCCTTTCCAGCCTGTCTGCTTATGAGCAACTAGCCAGTGAGACCCCATCTGGAGTACTGTGTCCAGTTCTGGAGCCCCTATTACAAGAGGGATGTGGAGGTGCTGGCGCGTGTCCAGAGAAGGGCCACGAGGATGATCAGAGGGCTGGAGCACCTCTCCTATGAGGACAGACTGAAGGAGTTGGGGCTGTTCAGTCTGGAGAAGAGAAGGCTTCGAGGTGACCTAATTGTGGCCTTCCAGTATCTGAAGGGGGCCTACAGGAAGGCTGGGGAAGGACTTCTCAGGATCTCAGGTAGTGACAGGACTAGGGGGAATGGAATGAAGCTGGAGGTGGGGAGATTCAGGCTGGATGTGAGGAGGAGGTTCTTCACCATGAGAGTGGTGAAGCCCTGGAATGTGTTGTCAAGGGAGGTGGTCGAGGCCCCGTCCCTGGGGGTGTTTAAGAGCAGGCTGGATGAGGTTCTGTCCAACCTGATCTAGTGTGGGGTGTCCCTGCCCATGGCAGGGGGGTTGGAACTAGATGATCCTTGTGGTCCCTTCCAACCCTGAATGAAACTATGAAACTATGAAACTATGAATGGCCTTGGATAACAGGTAAGAGGACTAATCCCTGCATGCGCTTTGAGGCCTAACAAAATTTCATCCTTATTAATTACCTTTTCTCTCTCTCTAGCCTTTTTTGGAATAAAGGGAGGTAGGGGGAGAGAAGGGGTACAGAGGGGGAACCCTCCTCTGTCCGGAGGAGGGAGTTTTATTCTGATTATTTTCTTTGCTGTGTATTTCTGTATATATATTATAAATACAGTATATTGTGTATATATACAACCTGCATTCCATATTGCTATGAATACAGCTCTACCCTTTGCTTCTCCAACTGAGTCAGCCGTGGTTTCTTTCTTTGTGGGGGAGGGAGAGCTAGGCCTTCTCTTACCACCACAAGCGGACCACATGGATCATCTAGTTCCAACCTCCCTGCCATGGGCAGGCGCACCTCACACTAGATCAGGCTGGCCGGAGCCTCATCCAGCCTGGTCTTAAACACTTCCAGGGATGGGGACTCAACCACCTCCCTGGACAACCCTGCCCAGAGCAGAATGCTTTTATTGACAAGGACATTTAATGACTAAACAAATGATAAACACCTCTCTGGAAATCATTGTTTAAATCCTATCCCTTTTGAGGAAAGGTCACAGGATTCCTTCAGTTCACTGAAGTACTATTGCAGCTGTCATCACTGTTGCAAACTTGCTTGCTTTCAAACATTTTCAGAAGCACTGAATATGTATCCCACACAATTTAAGACACAGTCAACCTTGAGAAAGTGCCAAATAGTAGTGCCAACAAATCCAAACAAAAGAAAAATTTGCGAAAAATAAAAAAGGCATATTTGAGTATTCATGGTCCGACTCCTAATGATTAAGAAGGGGTGGTTTCCAGTATTTTCTCCAGTAGTCTCTTCACTCTGTTTTAAAGAATGACATACTTTAAAAAAATGAAACAATACCTTGACAGTGCTCACCTAGAAGCTCTACCTTGTTTTCTTGAAATATAAGTTCATTATTTTACGGGGTAAGAACTAGAATCAAGCTGAAAGTCTGTAGACAAGATATTTGATCCAGTATGTCCATAGAAACTGATGCTGGTTATTTATTTCTCCTGAAAAAAATCAGTACTAAAGCAAGAAAATTAGAAACACTTTCCACTGGTATTTTCTAGTAATAAATCTACACCTGTTCCTTGTCTATCACTCACTTTTTGATGACAGTCATCTCTTGGTGGTGGAAAAGGGAATTAAGGGAGTAAGAGAAGATTGGTAAATGGAAAATAAAAATAATATAAAATGCATACTTTTTACCCAGAAAACAAGACTGTATTAAAATATTTCCCTTCTTTTCTAAATCACATGTATGACAAGTTTTGAGCCTTCCTTGTACACATATATATACAATTAGAAACTGCTTATTCCTGTGGAGATCCCTTTTCCAAGTTCTTCTTGTCGGTTAGTGTAATTCTTCCTGGCTTTTAGCAAACATAATCACCTTTACTTGTGAGCCTTCCTTAATGAAGACTATTCTTGAAACTGTCATTTAAAATAAGTCATTAATTGCTTTCCACCCCCCATTAAATATAATGGGAAGCTATACCATTAATTCTATCACTGCTAAATCCCCACATTGCCAGATGCTGAAGCAGAATGGGACTATGGATTACAAAACATATGGATTTATTTACACTAGGTAACTTCTTTATTATTACTTAAAAGGAAACTCTACAGGAAGTGGAGAGAAGGACAGGTAGAACAGGGGGTATATAAGGAAACTGCCCAATCAGCAAGAGTCCTGGTTAGGAAAGCCAAAGCAGAGCTCGAATTGAATCTAGCCAGGGAGATTAAAGGGAACACTAAGAACATCTACAGGTATATACTAATGGGAAGAAGATGACTAGGGAAGGTGTGGGCCCCCTCAGAAAGGAAAATGGTGACATGGTCACAAGTGATGAGGAAAAGGCTGAGGTACTTAATAACTTCTTTACCCCAGTCTGCACTGCAAGGGCCTCTAGCCACACTCCTGATGTTATGGAAGTCAAAGCCAGGGACGGGGAGGAAGAACCGCCCATTGTAAGTGCAGATCAGGTTCGTGATCATCTGAAGAACCTGAAAGTGTTCAAGTCCATGGGACCTGACGGGATACACCCACGGGTACCAAGAGAACTGGCAGATGAGGTTGCTAAGCCCCTCTCTATTATATTTCAAAAGTCATGGCAATCTGGGGAAGTCCCCACGGACTGGAAAAGGGGAAACATTGCCCCCATCTTCAAAAAGGGTAAGAAGGAGGAACCAGGGAACTACAGGCCAGTCAGTCTCACCTCTGTGCCTGGAAAGATCATGGAGCAGATCCTCCTGGAGTCACTATTCGCTCAAAAGAAGAGTGAAGAGGTGATTGGGAACAGTCAGCATGGCTTTGCCAAGGGCAAATCCTGCCTGACCAACCTGGTGGCCTTCTATGAGCAGGTGACAAAATTAATAGATGAGGGGCGAGCAACTGATGTCATTTACCTGGACCTGAGCAAAGCCTTTGACACTGTCCCGCACCACATCCTGGTCTCCAAACTGGTGACACATGGGTTTGATGGGTGGACCACTAGATGGATAAGGAACTGGCTTGATGGCCGCACCCAAAGAGTGGCTGTCAATGGCTCCATGTCCCAGTGGAGGCCAGTGACAAGCGGAGTCCCTCAGGGATCAGTCCTGGGACCTGTCTTGTTCAACATCTTTGTCGGTGACATGGACAGTGGCATTGAGTGCACCCTCAGCAAGTTTGCTGATGCCACCAAGCTGTGTGGTGCAGCAGACACGCTGGAGGGAAGGGAGGCCATCCAGAGGGACCTTGACAGGCTGGAGAGGTGGGCACAAGCCAACCTCATGAAGTTCAATAAGAGCAAGTGCAGGGTCCTGCATCTGGGTCGAGGCAATCCCAGGCACAAATACAGGCTGGGCAGTGACTGGCTGGAAAGTAGCCCTGAGGAGAGAGACTTGGGGGTGCTGGTGGACAAAAAGCTCAACATGAGCTCTCAATGTGCACTTGCAGCCCGCAAAGCCAATCAGATCCTGGGCTGCATCAGGAGAAGTGTGGCTAGCAGGTCGAGGGAGGTGATCCTCCCCTCTACTCAGCCCTGGTGAGACCCCACCTGGAGTACTGTGTCCAGTTCTGGAGCCCCTATTACAAGAGGGATGTGGAGGTGCTGGAACGTGTCCAGAGAAGGGCCACGAGGATGATCAGAGGGCTGGAGCACCTCTCCTATGAGGACAGACTGAAGGAGTTGGGGCTGTTCAGTCTGGAGAAGAGAAGGCTCCGAGGTGACCTTATTGTGGCCTTCCAGTATCTGAAGGGGGCCTACAGGAAGGCTGGGGAAGGACTTCTCAGGATGTCAGGTAGTGATAGGACTAGGGGGAATGGAATGAAGCTGGAGGTGGGGAGATTCAGGCTAGATGTGAGGAGGAGGTTCTTCACCATGAGAGTGGTGAGACCCTGGAATGGGTTGTCCAGGGAGGTGGTCGAGGCCCCGTCCCTGGGGGTGTTTAAGAGCAGGCTGGATGAGGCTCTGTCCAGCCTGATCTAGTGTAGGGTGTCCCTGCCCATGGCAGGGGGGTTGGAACTAGATGATCCTTGTGGTCCCTTCCAACCCTGAATGAAACTATGAAAATATCTTAACACTGTCATTATAGAGACTTCTTTCCCAAGCTGCTGCTGTCACACTCTGCTATGCTCAGGAACACGCACCACATCTGCTTTTCACATATGCTCTCCAGCCCCAGTCCACCCACATGGACCCCATTCACAGTACTCTGTGCCCCTCCTCCCAAGCCTCAGATGCAAACACACAATGGGGCTGTAGCACTAACAGAAACATGGTGGATTCAAATTGGCCTTGATTGGCTTGGAGAATATCCCTAGACCATCCCTATTCCAGCAGAGTTGGTCTTCACTGACAGACCTTCAAGCTCACACTGACTATGCAAATCTATCTCCTTGAGTGACAGCAGCACTCCCCAGAAGCCGTGCAGCTTATCCAGCACAAAACTGCTGAGGCAGATTTTTCACCGGTGATCTTGGAACTAGGGGTTTCTAATCCATTTAAAAAAGTAAAAATATCTATCCCATACCTTCCTCTCTCCTTCAAGCCACAAATGTCCAAACTGTGGACTAATGCCAAATACAGTCCCCTGTTACTGGGAAGTAAGAAAGAACAGAGAGAGACCTTGGGATGAACTATCTGTTTCTCTTTCCCTGAAAAAAAGCTCAGACACCCTTCTGAGCAGTGTAAGAGAGGTGCCTACTGGAACAGATAGATGAATTATTCTGAAGTTTTCAGTTTCTACTTGATTTGCAGAGGTCTGATTTTCTAGCTGCAAGAACATGCATGCCCTTCCCCTTGCTATGTAATTTATTCTAATTCTGCAAATACATAACGTGTAAAAAGTGGAAACTATTCTTAAAATGTAGACTCTTTGTTTCCTACCGGTCTCCTCTTCCCTTAGTTGTAGACTGGCTTTTCCGTATGAGCAGCATGCTTTTGCTTAACTTTCTAATTCTCTACCCTTTCAATGATTTATTTTTGAATGAGTTATCATGTTTGAGACAAAAATGGATGACCTCTTTTTTTTCCCCCCCATTTTTATTAATAGAAAATACATATTCTAACAAAGGACTTTTGAAACTGCCTCCATAGCAACCAAGAATTCTTTATGGAAGAGGATCTTTAAGATCTTCTCATTGCTTAACAATATACTGCAAAGCACATCCCCCCTTCTAATGAACTAAATTTACAGTGCACACCTTGCTCCCATCACCCCCACATTAAAATGCTAAAGATGCAAAGTAATGCCCTTTAAAATTGGCAAATATTTAATCAAGGCTTTTTACTGGGTTTTGTGGCTTGTTTTATTTTTCCTTTTCTTTTCTTCTGACCTTTACCCTCATCACAGTGGGTCACCCCTTGACTCTTTCTCCAGTTCTCAGCCTTCTCTTGTCTGGGTTAATGAGTTCTTCCTGTCTCATTGTTTTTTGTCCAGTCAATTCCAATTGTCCATCCTATTTGCTCTCAACCTGGGTTCTGCCTTCCCTCCTTGTCTGCTAAAGTAAATAGAGATCTATCAAATGGTCCTATGTGACCGTTTGAGGCTGTGCCCTTAAGAAAGGGAACATGGTGGACGGAAGTTGGTAAATGAAAAGAATTATCTAAACTAATTTCATTGGTGAAGTGGGAGGAAGCACCTTCTGAACTGGGAGTGCAGGGAGGTATACTGGGCTTTCCAGCACTTTTCTGCAGTCTTGCTTCCGCTTTTCCTTCGGGCAGCAGCTTGCAGCTCCTGGGCTTTCTGCCAAGGCTTCGGCCTTGAAACCGATAAGATATAAGGCCTGTGTTAACTGCTTTCCAATTAACACTGCTTCTAACTTTTTTTTCTCTTTCTCTCTCTCTCCTAACCTGTTCTGGGGAATAGGGGGAGAGAGGGGGAGAGCGGAGGTGGGGAACCCCCTCAGCAAGGGGGGGAACTCTCATTTCTGTGTTACTTTATTGTATATCTTTGTATATATTGTAAATATTGTAAATTTGTGTATATATTCCCCTGCATATCCTACATTGCTTTGTAAATATACAGCTTCACTGCTTTGCTAATTCAGCTGTGAGTTTTTTTTCCCTTTCCCTTCAATTTTCTTTCCCTTTACTTTACAGGGGGGAGGGAGGAGGCTTCTGGGCCTTACCCTTCCAACCCCACCACATTTTTTTTTTCTTGGCTTACCCAACGTGCGGCAGATAATTAGTTTAATTTATTACTTGATTGATTTAGTTTTTTCTAGCTGAATTAGCAAACATGAAGGTGTTGTGGTTTGTGGAGCAATTATTCTTTTCAATTTTTGGGGCTCTGGTTTACAGATATTGCTTGGGTTTGATTTTGGATTACCTGGGTAAATATTTGGTGTGGACAATTTATATGTGGCTTATGTATAGAGTTAGATTATGGTCTGGAAAATGCATGGATTTCCTATGGCCAGTGAGATACAGAAATGTCACCTCCACCACTCTCCCAATTGAGATAAAGGGTTTTAGGATTCCGCCTGAGGAGAGAGTAACTTTAGGTGATGCCTGGGATCCAAAGGTGATTTATTTCATGTGTATAATTCTGCTGCTGGTGATAACTAATGTGTATTCTCTGTATTCCTGGCAACGGGAGAAGAAGGTGTCCAGAGCTTGTTTTGTTATTAAAACTAGATCAAAAAGAAAACGCCGTGGCTCTGGGTCAGTCCCAGAGACATCTAGTGATGAAGAATGTGCAGAATCTCTGTCAGTTAAAAAGAGGGCTAAAAAGTTAATTGGTAAAGCAGCTCTAAATGACTTTGTTGATTCTGGCAAGTTGCCAAGGGCGTCGGTTGGTACCAACATGGCACCTACTCCTTCTCCGACTCCTTCTCCTCCTTCTTCTTCTCCATCGGCCATTAACGGAGCAACGTCACTTCCGCCCACTGCCTCGGTGGGACCGGAAGTCACTGCCCCAGCAGCTGATTTATCTCAGGACCTGTCAGCTTCCATTAAGGTGGCTGTAAATTCAAATACAGCTCCAGTTAAGGTGGCTACTTTAAAGACTAGAAGTGGAAAGGCCAAAGATGGAGAAGAAGAGTTGGAGGCTGATCCTGGTGAGGGGCCCTCTACTCTAAAAGATCCTGCTCAGGAGGAAGAGAAGGTTTGTTTTAAGGATCTAGCTAACCTAGTGAGATCAAAGCAGGATGGAGATGAAGTTAGGAAAGCAGCTAGCAAAGGTGGTTCTCAGCTTAAAGAGATCCTTAGGAGAATGACAACAGGATTATATGGACAAAGAATTCAGGGAGACGAGGAGCAAGATGATATTTCAGAGTGTTTGTCACCCCGTGAGGAATTGCGTTAAGTCCGTAAAGATTTCACCAGGGCAGATTAGGAGCCAGTTCTAGCTTGGCTTAGTAGGTGTTATGATACAGGTGCTCCAGCTCTAACAGTTGGAGACAAGTCAGCAGCTCAGTTAGGAACTCTCTCAAGGGATAATGGAATAGATAGACATCTAGGCAGGGCTCTTGGTAAGGTTAATCTGTGGATACGCCTTTTAATGGCGGTTGCCCTGAGATACCCTTCCCGAGATGATCTTCCATGGAATCCCAAACCCTGGACTACCATAGATGAGGGAATTAAGTGCTTGAGAGAATTTGCTGTTAGAGAGCTACTCTATGGTGAACATGAAACTCTGAATCCTGATGACATTCCTGTGGGTATTGGTCTTGCTAAAAAGATCATCAAACTTGCTCCTTCTAATTATGCAAACATTCTGGCAAGCAGAATTGTGTCAAGAAATTATGGTGGAGTTTCTCCTACGGTTGGCCAATTCACTGATCAAATGAGACAATTGGAGGATAGCATGACACGTGTTTCTTTGGTGTCGGCCATTAAAACTATGTCTGGAGATATACAGAATTGCATAAGAGAGTTAAAGGATGAATTTAGAAATTCCATACACCAATTGGCACAAAGGGATAATTTCAATTCTTCCTCCAGGTGGGTATGTAATGGGTTGGGGCAGACCCCCTCCCCACCACGCGCGGAAATGACGACTCAGACAAACAGATTGCAAAAGTGATGGAAAGTTTAAATAGAACAGTGAGTGCGTGCAGAGAACTAGAAATACAGTGGCAAGAGAGAGAACCCAAAACAGACCCAGAGTAATCCCATCCCTACCTGAGGGTGCACCCAAAACCCCCAGGGCTCCTCCTTCCCCCCCCCCACTGCTAGGCTAGTCTCAGCTGGCCAGATCTGAGACTGCCCATCCCCCCGTGGCCTTGGGCCTAACCAGGCCCATGGCCGGGAGATCTCTCCCCCAGTTACCGGGCGGCGAGGAGGAAGGAAAGAGGAAGTGCCAGACCCCGCCGTGAGACTTATAGTGGTGCAAGGGATCATGGTAGGATATAACCTAATTTCCTGTGTCCACCCACTGGGCTGGACTTCAGGACACAGGAAACACCCCTGTAGCAGAGGACACCCAGCCCAAACTACGACAGGGTACAAGTTTCATCTGTCAGGAATACACATCCTCCAAGGAGGTCATTCTAAAACAGGTCATTCCAAAACAGACCACCGAGGCAATCACGTAGAACTATTTGGATAACTGTGCGTGATCAGTTTGGTGAGAACATGAACCGCTGGGATGGCCAAGCAACTTCTAATCTCTTCAGGAGACTGAGAGAACTGCAAAGTGGCAGAACCCGAGGTAGCAATACCAGAAGGGTCGCTGTTACTTCCACAGTTCCCCAGAACGACTCTAGTAGCTCGAAGAGTGGCTCCAGTTATAATATGCAAAGTTATAACACTGCACACTGTGCGCAATGCACATGTGGGCATGTTCCCCATAACTAGGGGTGCCCTGCCTCCCGCCAGGGGGAGGAGAGGGATAAGAGAGACAACAGAATCTATTGGGATTTGTACATCCAGTGACCTGGCACTTCACAATTTCAGAAGTACAGGGCCTTGGTTGACACAGGAGCTCAGTGCACCATAATGCCATCAAATTATCAGAGATCAGAGTCTATAACTATTCTGGGAGTCACTGGTGGATCTCAAGAGTTAAGTAAGGTAGAGGTTAATATAAGTCTAACGTGTAAACAATGGAGGAAGCATACAGTTGTGACCGGACCTGACGCACCTCGTATTTTGGGAATTGATTTTCTGAGAGAAGGGCGTTTCAAACACCCTAGAGGTTACAAATGGGCTTTTGGAGTAGCTTCTGTAGAAATTGATGGACAAAAACTAAAGCTGTCTGCTAGGCCTGAGCTTTCTGATGAATCTGCAGTTGTGGGACAACATAAGATACAGGACATTAAATTGCCGGTTGCTTCTCAGACTGTGCATCACAGACAATACAGAACCAACCGTGACTCTTTGTTGCCCATTCAGAATCTGATTCGTCAGTTGGAGAGTCAGAAAGTCATCAGCAAAACTCATTCACCTTTCAACAGGGAAGAAGAAGACTAGGGAAGGTGTGGGCCCCCTCAGAAAGGAAAATGGTGACATGGTCACAAGTGATGAGGAAAATGCTGAGGTACTTAATAACTTCTTTACCTCAGTCTTCACTGCAAGGGCCTCTAGCCACACTCCTGATGTTATGGAAGTCAAAGCCAGGGATGGGGAGGAAGAACTGCCCATTGTAAGTGCAGATCAGGTTCGTGATCATCTGAAGAACCTGAAAGTGTTCAAGTCCATGGGACCCGACGGGATACACCCACGGGTACTGAGAGAACTGGCAGATGAGGTTGCTAAACCCCTCTCTATTATATTTCAAAAGTCATGGCAATCTGGTGAAGTCCCCACGGACTGGAAAAGGGGAAACATTGCCCCCATCTTCAAAAAGGGTAAGAAGGAGGAACCAGGGAACTACAGGCCAGTCAGTCTCACCTCTGTGCCTGGAAAGATCATGGAGCAGATCCTCCTGGAGTCACTACTCGCTCAAAAGAATAGTGAAGAGGTAATTGGGAACAGTCAGCATGGCTTTGCCAAGGGCAAATCCTGCCTGACCAACCTGGTGGCCTTCTATGAGCAGGTGACAACATTAATAGATGAGGGGCGAGCAACTGATGTCATTTACCTGGACCTGAGCAAAGCCTTTGACACTGTCCCGCACCACATCCTGGTCTCCAAACTGGTGACACATGGGTTTGATGGGTGGACCACTAGATGGAGAAGGAACTGGCTTGATGGCCGCACCCAAAGAGTGGCTGTCAATGGCTCCATGTCCCAGTGGAGGCCAGTGACAAGCGGAGTCCCTCAGGGATCAGTCCTGGGACCTGTCTTGTTCAACATCTTTGTCGGTGACATGGACAGTGGCATTGAGTGCACCCTCAGCAAGTTTGCTGATGCCACCAAGCTGTGTGGTGCAGCAGACACGCTGGAGGGAAGGGAGGCCATCCAGAGGGACCTTGACAGGCTGGAGAGGTGGGCACAAGCCAACCTCATGAAGTTCAATAAGAGCAAGTGCAGGGTCCTGCATCTGGGTGGAGGCAATCCCAGGCACAAATACAGGCTGGGCAGTGACTGGCTGGAAAGTAGCCCTGAGGAGAGAGACTTGGGGGTGCTGGTGGACAAAAAGCTCAACAGGAGCTCTCAATGTGCACTTGCAGCCCGCAAGGCCAATCAGATCCTGGGCTGCATCAGGAGAAGTGTGGCTAGCAGGTCGAGGGAGGTGATCCTCCCCCTCTACTCAGCCCTGGTGAGACCCCACCTGGAGTACTGTGTCCACTTCAGGTGCCCCTATTACAAGAGGGATGTGGAGGTGCTGGAACGTGTCCAGAGAAGGGCCACGAGGATGATCAGAGGGCTGGACCACCTCTCCTATGAGGGCAGACTGAAGGAGTTGGGGCTGTTCAGTCTGCAGAAGAGAAGGCTCCGAGGTGACCTAATTGTGGTCTTCCAGTATCTGAAGGGGGCCTACAGGAAGGCTGGGGAAGGACTTCTCAGGATCTCAGGTAGTGATAGGACTAGGGGGAATGGAATGAAGCTGGAGGTGGGGAGATTCAGGCTAGATGTGAGGAGGAGGTTCTTCACCATGAGAGTGGTGAGACCCTGGAATGGGTTGTCCAGGGAGGTGGTCGAGGCCCCGTCCCTGGGAGTGTTTAAGACCAGGCTGGATGAGGCTCTGTCCAGCCTGATCTAGTGTGGGGTTTCCCTGCCCATGGCAGGGGGGTTGGAACTAGATGATCCTTGTGGTCCCTTCCAACCCTGAATGAAACTATGAAACTATTAAACAGTCCAGTGTGGCCTGTGCGGAAGTAGAATGGAGACTGGCGTCTGACGGTAGACTACCGAGCCCTAAATGAAGTGACACCACCTATGAGTGCTGCAGAACCTGACATGATGGAGCTACAGTATGAGTTGGAATCCAAATAGGCCAAATGGTATGCTACCCTAGACATTGCTAATGCATTTTGCTCTATTCCCATAGCAGAGGAATGCAGGCCTCATTTTACTTTCACCTGGAGAGGAATCCAGTACACTTTCAACAGACTACCAATGGGCTGGATCCACAGCTCAAGCATCTGTGATGCAGTGACCCACGATGCTCTGGAGAATGGTGGTGCTCCAGAACACATCCAGTTCATCGATGATATCATCGTCTGGGGTAAAACTGCTGAGTAAGTCTTTGCGAAAGTTAACAAAATCATTGACATTCTTCTGAATGCAGGTTTTGCCATCAAGCGAGACAAGGTGAAAGGACCTACCACAGAAATTCAGTTTCTGGGAGTGCGGTGGCAGGATGGACGCCGAAACATTCCAGTGGATGTGGTAAATAGAGTCTCTACCTTGGCAAATCCCATGAATAAGCAAGAGACCTTAAGTTTCTTGGGGATAGTGGGATTTTGGAGACTGCACATTCCTGGATACAGTCAGATTGTGAAACCTCTGTATGATGTGACTCGAAAGAGAAACCATTTCCACTGGGGACCTGAACAACAAGCAGCTTTTGACCAGATAAAGCAAGAGGTGATTCAAGCAATGGGTCTGGGATCTGTCCGAGATGGTCCAGACATTAAGAACATTTTGTACACGGCTGCAAGTGACAATGGTCCAACCTGGTGCTTGTGGCAAAAAGCTCCAGGTGAGACACGTGGACGACCTCTTGGTTTCTGGAGTCGAGGTTACAGAGGTTCAGAGGTTAATTATACTCCAACAGAGAAGGAAATTCTAGCTGCCTATGAAGGAGTAAAAGCATCTTCTGAAGTGATTGGAACTGAATCACAACTTCTCCTATCTCCCAGATTACCAGTTTTGAATTGTATGTTCAAAGGCAAAGAATCCACACCACATCATGCCACAGACTCCACATGGTCTAAGTGGATGGCTCTGATAACACAGAGAGTTCGAATGGGAAATCTTGAAAGACCTGGTCTAGTGGAGGTGATCTCAAGTTGGCCTGAAGGCATCAACTGTGCTACACCTCCAGAGGAGAAAGTAACTCGTGCTGAGGAAGCTCCTCCTTACAATGACCTTTCTGATGATGAGAAGAAATATGCTTTGTTCACAGACGGTTCCTGTCGTCTTGTTGGAAACAAGCGAAGGTGGAAGTCTGCAGTGTGGAGTCCAACACGCCGAGTTGCAGAGGTGAAAGATGGACTAGGAGAATCCAGTCAGTTCGCAGAGGTAAAAGCTGTCCAGCTAGCTCTCAACGTAGCTGAACGTGAGAGATGGCCAAAGCTTTATCTCTACACCGACTCATGGATGGTAGCTAATACTCTATGGGGCTGGCTAAAGAACTGGAAGAAGAGTGGTTGGCAGAGGAAAGAAAAACCCATTTGGGCAGCCAACCTATGGCAGGACATTGCTGATCGAATCGAGAGAATTCCAGTGAAAGTGAGACACATCGATGCTCACATTCCTAAGAGCAAAGCTACTGAGGAACAGCAACACAACCATCAGGCAGATCTAGCTGCAAGAGTTTCTCAAGTAGACATGGAGTCTAATCTTGATCTCGACTGGAAACACCGAGGTGAGATATTCTTAGCTTTTTGGGCTCATGATTCGTCAGGACATCAAGGCAGAGATGCAACATGCCAATGGGATCGTGACAGATCCAAAGACATTTCCATGGATGCTATCACACAAGTCATCCATGACTGTGACATTTGTGCTGCTATTAAGCTGGCAAAGCTACTTAAGCCCTTGTGGTATGGTGACAGATGGTCCAAGTACAAGTATGGTGAAGCTTGGCAGATTGACTACATCACTCTACCACGTTCTCATTCTGGTAAGCAGTACGTGTTTACTATGGTAGAGGCAAACACTGGATGGTTGGAAATTTATCCAGTTCCACATGCAACTGCACGCAACACCATTCTCGGTCTGGAGAGACAGATCCTGTGGAGACACGGAACTCCAGAGAGGATTGAGTCAGACAACGGAACTCATTTCAAGAACAACCTTGTAAAGAACTGGGCAAAAGAGCACGGTATTGAGTGGATATTCCACATTCCTCACTATGCACCAGCTTCAGGGAAGATTGAACGCTACAACGGTTTGTTGAAGACCACTCTTAAAGCCATGGGGGGTGGATCTTTGAAAAACTGGGAAAAACATTTAGCACAAGCAACCTGGCTGGTAAATAGTAGAGGTTCAGTGAACCGAGCTGGACCTGCACATTCAGATTTGATACGGAAAGTCGAAGGTGATAGAGTTCCTGTTATTAGAGAAAAGAATCTGTTTGGTAAAACTGTTTGGGTATTTTCACCCTCAGGAGAGGCTAAACCTATCCGAGGGGTGGTTTCAGCTGAAGGTCCGGGTCACACTTATTTGGTAATGCAAGAGAATGGTGAAATTCAGTGTATTCCAGAAAGAAATTTAACTTTAGCTGAAAGAGGTTAATTTCAAACTGCTGTACAGCTGCATCACGTCCAGAGGAAGAATCAATGAGGAATCTACGGTGCACGAACCCTGAGATCCCTGAGAGCCCTGAGTCAACTAAGAGACCCTGAGAATCCCTGTTTCCCTTTTCTTTGCTTCATCGGCGTGGAAATGAACTGTTTTCCATTTTTCTCATTTTCTGATTTTCTTGGACTTTTGAATTATCTACATCTGAGCATAGCCGGAATGGACTATGAACTTTACTCACGAACTGTAAATATCATTTTGGATTGGATAGACAGTATGAACAGCCAATGAAAATGTTTAGAAGGGGTGGACTGTGGCCGGTTGAGCCTGTCCCCTTAAGAAAGGGAATATGGTGGACGGAAGTTGGTAAATGAAAAGAATTATCTAAACTAATTTCATTAGTGAAGTGGGAGGAAGCACCTTCTGAACTGGGAGTGCAGGGAGGTTGTGGTGGTTTGGCTCTGGCCTGGAGGCCAGATACCCACCAAGCCGCTCTATCACTCCCCCTCTTAAGTGAACAGGGGAAGAAGGGAAAGAAAATATAACAGAAGCCAGGGATAAGATAGGAACAATTTAATAACACTAATAAGCAAACAGCAAATAGACCGCGCGGAAGCAAAGAAAGCAGAGAGAGAGATGTTAGTCTCTACTTCCCATCAGCAGGACGGTGGTCGGTCTCAGGAAGCAGGGCTCTCTAAGCTTGGTGGTTCCTTGGGAGGATAAACGCCATGGACGAATCCCCAACACTTCCTTCTTTCACGTCCTTCTTATACCTGAGCTGACGTCATATGGTATGGAATACCTCTTTGGCCAGCCTGAGTCAGCTGGCTCAGTTGTGTCCCCTCCCAAGATCCTGCCCACCCCTCAATGTACTCCTGGGGCAGGGAAATGTTGAAAGGACACAGCTCAGATACCGAATTCGGCTGTAGCCAAAACACTGCTGTATTATCAACTGCTGCTGCAAAAAAACACAGCACTAAAACGATGCTGTGAGGAGAATTAACTCCACCTCAGTTCAACCCAATACAATCTCCACCCCTTATTCCATACCATTTGCATCAAGCTCAGGTTTTACACATTTCAATACATTTAATCATCTCATTTGATTCTCACACCAAAATAACAAAAGAACACAAAAATAACTTCTTGCTTACATTCACAACCTGATCTACATACTTAAACTATCTCAATACTTCAACATATAGAGACTTATATCCATGTCTCAGTCCTCTCTTAAAGTTTTCTTTCTGCTCCTGTGGATGTCATTTGGGAATATTCAAGACAGAAGCAGGATATTCTGTTCTTGGGCACCAACTCCAAATGGTCTCAACCACTGTGTCATTCTTGATCCTTGGAAAACTTCATCAGTCTGTGTTCTTCTTGCTTCATTACTTTCTGCAACATGCAATTCACATTATTCACATTCTAAATTACCTTTCACCCAGTGTTAGGTCCCTTTGTGGCACACACTGAGTCTCCCATTTCTTTTCATTACCCACCATGTACATCCAGGCCCCTGAGCAAAGACAATCCCACGAATGGGTTTGCCTTTCCCGTGGGAGGAGCAACCCACACTGCCTTTCCTAGCCACTTTCCCATGTGTACTACAGGGACTTTATCTCCCCACAGTGTGCAAGGGTTCTGTTTGGGCAGGACCAGGACGGTTAGCAGATCCTCGAGAATTAACCAGCCAAGTGGCTTCTGCTAAATTTACATCCCAGTGCCTCCATGCTCCATTACCCAATGCTTTCAGCATAGTCTTTAACAGTCCATTATATCTTTCAACCTTTCCAGAGGCTTGTGGGTGATAGGGAATGTGATACACCCATTCGATGCCATGTTTCTTGGCCCAGGAGCTGATGACATTGTTCCTGAAGTGAGTCCCGTTGTCAGACTCGATCCGTTCAGGGTACCGTGCCGCCACAGGACTTGCCGTTCAAGGCCTAAGATAGTGTTCGGGCAGTAGCATGATTTACAGGGTATGTTTCTAACCAGCCTGTAGTTGCTTCCACCATGGTGAGGATGTAGCGCTTGCCTTGGCGTGTTCGTGGCAGTGGTCCAATATAGTCAATCTGCCAGGCCTCGCCATAGCGAAACCCAGCCACCGCCCTCTGTTCCAGGGAGACTTGGCTCTGGTGGCCCTCTTGATGGCAGCACAGGTTTCACAGTCATGTGTGACCTGTGCGATGGCTTCCATGGTCAAGTCCACCCCTCGGTCACGAGCCCACCTGTACGTAGCATCTCTCCCTAGATGTCCTGATGTTTCATGGGCCCATCGAGCTACAAACAGTTCACCTTTTCGCTGCCAGTCTAGATCCACTTGAGCTATATCAATCCTGGCAGCCTTGTCTGCATGCTCATTGTTTTGATGTTCTTCATTAGCATAACTCTTAGGTACATGAGCATCAACATGACGTACCCTCAGAGGCATGTTCTCCACCCAAGCAGCAATGTCCTGCCACAGTGAGGCAGCCCAAATAGGCTTGCCCTGCGTTGCCAATTGGTCTTCTTCCACTGCTGTAGCCATCCCCACAAGGCATTAGCCACCATCCAAGAATCTGTGTAAAGATAAAGTACTGGCCACTTTTCTCTTTCAGCAATTTCTAGAGCAAGTTGGATGGCTTTCACCTCTGCATATTGACTTGATTCACCTTCTCCTTCAGTAGTCTCAACAACTTGTCGTGTAGGACTCCATACAGCAGCTTTCCACTTCCGATGGCTTCCTACTACACGACATGATCCATCAGTAAACAGAGCATAAGGCCTTTCATCTTCAGGTAACTCGTTGTATGGTGGTGCCTCTTGGGCACGAACCACTTCCTCAGGCGATGCTCCAAAATCCCTACCTTCTGGCCAGTCCATAATCTCTTCCAGAATTCCTGGGTGGTTTGGTTTTCCCAGTCGAGCTCGCTGTGTAATCAGTGCTACCCACTTACTCCATGTAGCACTGGTGGCATGATGAGTAGAAGGGATGTTTCTTCTGAACATCCAATGCAGCACAGGCAGCCTTGGTGCTAAGAGGAGAGTTGCTTCTGTGCCCACTACTTCTGATGCAGCTCGAACTCCCTCAGGCTGCTAAGATCTCCTTCTCAGTTGGTGTATAGTGGGCTTCTGATCCTCGATATCCTCTACTCCAAAATCCCAATGGCCGACCTCGGGTTTCACCTGGTGTCTTCTGCCAGAGGCTCCAAGTAAGACCATGGTCCCCAGCTGCGGTGTAAAGGATATTCTGCACCGATGGTCCTGTACGAATGGGCCCAAGTGCCACTGCACGAGCTATCTCTTGTTTAATCTGTTCGAAAGCTTGTTGCTGCTCACTACCCCATTCAAATTGATTCTTCTTTCGAGTTACTCGATAGAGAGGGCTGACAAGCTGACTGTAGCCTGGAACATGCATTTTCCAGAACCCTACAAGGCCTAGAAAGGATTGTGTCTCTTTCTTGTTGGACAGTGGAGACATGGCTGTTATCTTGTTGACCACATCCATAGGTACATGACGGCGTCCATCCTGCCACTTTATTCCCAAGAACTGAATTTCTTGCGCAGGTCCTTTGACTTTGCTTTTCTTTATAGCAAACCCAGCCTTTAAGAGTATTTGAATGATTTTTTCTCCTTCTCGAACACTTCCTTTGCTTTATCGCCCCACACAATGATGTCATCAATGTACTGGAGATGTTCAGGGCTTCACCCTTTTCCAGTTCACTCTGAATTAGTCCATGACAAATGGTGGAGCTATGCTTCCACCCCTGGGGCAATCGATTCCACGTGTATTGAACACCCCTCCAGGTGAAAGCAAATTGTGGCCTGCACTCTGCTGCCAATGGGATTGAGAAGAATGCATTGGCGATGTCAATAGTAGCGTACCATTTAGCTGCCTTTGACTCCAGCTCATACTGGAGCTCTAGCATGTCTGGTACAGCAGCACTCAGTGGTGGTGTCACTTCATTCAGGCCACGATAGTCCACAGTTAGTCTCCATCCTCCATCAGATTTTGGCACTGGCCATATGGGGCTGTTAAAAGGTGAGTGTGTTTTGCTGATCACTCCCTGGATCTCCAACTGGTGAATCAGTTCATGAATGGGACCCAGTGAGTCTCGGTTTGTACGATACTGCCGTCGGTGCACTGTTCTAGTAGCAATTGGCACCTGTTGTTCTTCAACCTGCAGCAATCCCACAACAAAAGGACTTTCTGAAAGGCCAGGCAGGGCAGACAGCTGTCTGATCTTCTCTGTATTCACCGTGGCCACACCAAAAACCCATCTATAACCCTTTGAATCCTTGAAATACCCTCTCTTGAGGTAATCAATACCAAGAATGCAAGGGGCTTCTGGTCCAGTCACAATGGGATGTCTTTCCCACTTGTCCCCTGTTAGGCTCACATCAGCTTCTAATACAGACAGCTCTTGGCAGCCTCCTGTCACTCCAGAAATCCAAAGAGATTCGGCACCTCTATGCCCTGATGGCATCAATGTACACTGCGCCCCTGTGTCTACCAGCGCCTTGTATTTCTGTGGCTTTGATGTGCCAGGCCATCGAATCCACACAGTCCAATATACTCTGTCATCCCTCTCCTCCTCCTGGCCGAAGGCAGGGACCCTCTACTCCTGGTCCTCATCAGAGCATTCACTGTCTGATCTGGGTAGTACCTGGCCAGAGGTCCCCTCATCGGGATCAAGGGTGTAACCTCAATTCTTCTCCTGAGAGATCGTTGATTACTTTCCTGGCTCTTTACAGCAGATACCTTTGCTGTTTTCTTAAATGATCCCTTTTTAGTTGTTGTTTTTCCTTTCAGTTCACGTACCCGAGCTTCCAGTTTATAAGTGGGTTCACCATCCCACTTCCTCATGTCCTCTCCTGGTCACGAAGGAAAACCAGAGTATTCCACGTGGTGTGCGTCTGGGGCTCCTTCCTCCGATTGAGGCAGGAGGGGACAGATTTCTTGGAGTAGACCTGGTCAATGAGGCACTGGCGCGCGGAAATGAATTAGTACAGAGGTTATCTTCAAAATTCTGGAGCCAGGCTGACACAATCTCCACAGACCGTGCATCCTCATCCAAATAGTACATCATTGCTAGGCTGTTAGAGTACGATGCTGGAGCGCCCTGGATCACTTTCCTCCACATGGCCCGTGTGCATGGGACATCTTCTGGATCTGTGGAGACACTCTGATCATCTAAATCACTATAGATAACTTCCAACACCGCTAATTCTCTTAAGTATTGGATTCCTTCATCTGCTGTATTCCACTTCCTGAGAACTCATAAGGTCCTCCTTGCAAGGGTACCTGGCCCTCACACTTAGCAGGAGTCGTCTCCAGAAGCTGCATATGCCTGTCTCCTTTGCAATGCCTTTCTCAATACCTCTGTTTCTAGCAATGGGTCCCAATTGTTGGGCCTCTTTGCCTTCCAGCAGTTGGCTGTCAGCCCCATTATCCCAGCACCGGAGCAGCCAAGCAGCAATTCTCTCTCCTGGCTGGCGACTATAATCCTTGCGTATGTCTCTCAGTTCTGCTGAGGTCAAGGACCGAGTAGTCTCTGCTTCTTGTCTAATCTCACTCACATCCTCTGATCTCCCACTTGATGGACCAGCCTCTTGATCATAATCTTCCTCGTCCCTTATCAATCGATGAGAGGGACCTGTTGACCTCCTTGTCCACTGCTTCTTTTTTACAACTGGGGCAATCTCTCTGGTTGCTGTCTGGGTCCCCATCTCCACCATGGTGTTCTCAGGTAGTGTTTGGGTGCCTGCCTCAGCCATAGTCCTCATAGAGTATTGAACTGTGGCTCGGTAAGCACAGGCCAGGCCCCAGTAAAGTGCAAGAAGTTGTTTGTTCTCATTGGGATAAGCGAGGCACCCTTCTATCAGATGGCGAGTTAGTTTAGTAGGATTGCTCGCCTCTTCTGGGGTAAATTCCCAGGCTATGGGAGGTGATAACCGTCCTAGGAATCTGCCCAAATCCTTCCACACACCTTGCCACCCAGGGACTGACCGCTTCAGGTCACACTTCAATATATCCCCACCCGAAGACTGTCTCTTCTCATGCCATGATGGAATCAAACTCCACAAAACCCGCAACATGCCAGTAATGTTGATTAGCAGTACTAGGGAGCTCACATATGGATGGATCAAAATCTTGGGGGCCTGCATAATAAAATTCTCTACACTCATTTCAGGTGGGGAGACAGAAATGATGATCTCTCTAGCATAGCTCCCACAGAACATCAGCCCTACAAACAGGAGAAAGAGACACATAGCCATTATTTGCTTCGGCATGTTCCTAAACAAATGAAGTATTTCCAAAACAAAGCAGAAGTTATCAGCAAGCCACGTGACCAGCACAGAAGCCTGTATCATAAGCAAGCTTATATAAAAAAAAACCCTGCAGAAACTATAGCTATGTTATATTTTCGTTTCCCGGCCAACGCACCAAAAAGGACTGTGGTGGTTTGGCTCTGGCCTGGAGGCCAGATACCCACCAAGCCGCTCTATCACTCCCCCTCTTAAGTGAACAGGGGAAGAAGGGAAAGAAAATATAACAGAAGCCGGGGATAAGATAGGAGTAATTTAATAACACTAATAAGCAAACAGCAAATAGACCGCGCGGAAGCAAAGAAAGCAGAGAGAGAGATGTTAGTCTCTACTTCCCATCAGCAGGACGGTGGTCGGTCTCGGGAAGCAGGGCTCTCTAAGCTTGGTGGTTCCTTGGGAGTATAAACGCCATGGACGAATCCCCAACACTTCCTTCTTTCACGTCCTTCTTATACCTGAGCTGACGTCATATGGTATGGAATACCTCTTTGGCCAGCCTGAGTCAGCTGGCTCAGTTGTGTCCCCTCCCAAGATCCTGCCCACCCCTCAATGTACTCCTGGGGCAGGGAAATGTTGAAAGGACACAGCTCAGATACCGAATTCAGCTGTAGCCAAAACACTGCTGTATTATCAACTGCTGCTGCAAAATACCGCAGCACTAAAACGATGCTGTGAGGAGAATTAACTCCACCTCAGTTCAACCCAATACAATTTTATACTTAAAATCTATCACAGCAGGAAGAAAACAAGATAAATAGCTGCAAGTGGAACTCCTTTCAAAATACAGGCATTACAGGCAAGTACATAAGCTTTGATATTTTTTTTCTCTCCCCATTCCCTTTACTCCTGTGACATGGGCCACTAAGGGTTACTTGCATAAATTTCTTTGGGTTGTGGGGTAGCCTTCTTTTTATGTACTCCTAACCACATCTTGGCAGATATGGGCACTGAAAACACACACACATACACATACACATATAAACCATGATTACATGGACTTAAAAAAAAGAAAGTGGACTTTAATGATGTGGGTCTTTACAAACCTTATCAACAGGACAAAACAAGTGCAAAAAATACTAATGCAGTATTACGAAATAGAAGATCCTTTACATACATCAAAACACAGTTTGCAGAACACCCAGGTAATATCAATAAATTGCCAACAGTAGCAGTATCCAAAAATATTGGCTGAGAATTAGAATTAACATCTAACACAGACCAGATGTTAGCCCACAAGAGCATTGGACATAATAACATCAATGGGCTTCCGCATGGAACAGTAACCATTTTTCATTAACAACAAAGAAAGTTGTCACTGAGCTGTGCTTATGGTGCTAACTGATACTTCCACATTGGGCCTTCTTCATAGGGGGTTAAAGCAGGATACAGGATACAGCAGATTTCCAGAGGAAATTAATTAATTCAAAACATTTACAGCATGTTGACAAGGTTAGGTTTACAATGTGGTCACTCAGCTTAGATAAAAACACACACAGGTTTGGCTGACTCTGGGATTTAGGAAGGGGGGGAAGGAAAACAAGAATTAAAGACCTTCAAATATCAACAGTTTTTTGTTTTTTTGTTTGCTTTATTTCCCATAGCAAACAAACCCATTGTTCTTCTCCATGAACATGTATTTGAATATTACCAAGTTTGAGAGTAAATTTTGCAAATCTTCTTGAGAACAATCTGCTCAAAATGTCCCAAATTATACAGTGTGGAAATAATAGGTATTCTATAATTCCGAAAAGATTTCACTTTTCACATTTTGAAGCTTTGCAATCCTTGAATTCTGCTTCCTGCACTTGACTTAAACAAACCTCAGTAAAGACAATCTCATATGTAAAGTCATTTCAGTCAATGGGAATAAAATAACACTACCTGTGTCAAAATAGAAGTGGGTTTTCCTTTTCAGTATTTTAGAGATCTTTCAAAGGATTTTGATGGCAGAAAGATAAATTAATGGTGTTTTTTGATTGCTGCATGCTGTTTGAACAGCCATCAGTCCTTCTAGAAAAGAAACTAAACGTGCAAGTAGGTGACTATACAACCGTTTTGATTCTGTGAAAGATGCCTTTGGTAAGTGTTCTCTCAGTCCAGAATCACACGCAGCTAGGACATCACCTAAGCAGCAGCTACAAAGCTACACTGACACAGTTAAAAACTGTTGTTTCTTCTCTCACTTTGTCTGTGGGAGCTGTGGACTGGATTTACTCACAGTAGCAAAGCTTTTAACTTTCTTCCTCTCCGTGCTTTTTTTCTCACATGGTATTCTGTATTCCTGTCTTTGTGCTTGTCTAAATAACCAGCTATATATCCATGCATCTACATAGTTTTCCATTACTTTGGCACTTAAACAAATGTCAATAGTGAAACCAATTACTGATTTTATTTTCCAGATATTATGTTCAAACTCGAGAAATGGACTTTTGGGTGAGGAATTTTTCTGAGTATTGAGTAAAAGAGGTTAAGAAGTGGAACTTTGTGACATATTCTCAGGTCTTCATCTCCCACCCAAATCAGAGATGTCTTCATTCTCAGAATTCACTTCCTTCTTCCTAGAATTCTACTGCAGGGGTACATGGGGTGAGGAACTGAATGACTTTGAGGATGAAGGCCATCACTTTGAAATAAAACCTAGGAGCTGGTGAACCTGAATGAATCCATAAGGGCTGAGTCATGAAAAAACAGAAAACATTAAAAAAAAAATCTACCCTAGGGAATACTACTTTATGCTACTGATCATCCATGTAGGAACTCGTGATTGTGCCAAGAAAACAATGCTGAATAGATGAGAAGTCATCTCCTTCTGGGAAGGAGGGTGACATGTATGGATTCAGGATGATATTTTGGTTAGATTGTCTGGATGAGGATAAGTCTGAGGAAATCAAAGATATATCCTGAAGATGACACTGCTGATGAACGTATGCTGTCATTGGGAGAGTTTCAGACTTTTTACAGCTAGGTCTGGCTTGTGGTAAATGAGAAAAGAGGTTAGGTTACTGCTACATGGAAACTACCACACTGAAACAACCATATTTGATGAGTATTTTAGCAGTGTTTCATAATCAGTCTAGAAGAATATATTCCATTTTGGTCTAAAGCATCTGTTCTGGATTAGAAAACATGAAGATTTTGTGATAATTGGAAGGAAAGAATAAAGTAATTTAATTAAAATTGCAAATAGTACAAGATGAGAAAGCTTTAAATACACTGTATAAGAGAATTCAAAATAGTCTCCAAAAATAAGAGAGTTGTAGAATTATGCAAAGTGAAAAGACTTTAAGGGAGTCAGTTGCCCAGCCTCTGGTTCATTGTGGAGTGAATTATAACATTAGATCAAGCTTATCAAGGGCTTTCAAGATCTACATAGAGAAAAAAGATGTAGTTCTAGAATGATGCACACGAAATTCTTCTCCACAAGTACAAACTGAATAACGTCTGGCTAAACAAAAAGATCTGAGAGTTACTGTGGCTCACAAGCTGGACATGAGTCAAAAATGTTATGCTTTTTTGAAAAAGGTAAATAGGAGTGTTATCTCTAATCCAGATGAAATATTTGCTGTATTTGGCACTAGCAGGGTGCCAACTGGAGTACTAATGTCTGATTCTGCGTACAGTTCAAGAGGACTGTGGAACAACTGAATAATGTATTGTGATTATCACAAGGGTTTCTAATTAGCACAAGGGAGATTAGATCAGAAGACAGGAAAAATATAACAGAAAGATTACTGCAACACTAGAATGCATTGCCTGAGCAGGTTGTAAAGTTTCTGTTGCTGGAGGATACTGAAAAACAAGTTGGACAAGAACCCGTTAGGAAGAACATAGAAATATCTGATCTTCTCTTTGGGCACTGGAAGAGATTACCTGTTTAGGTCTCTCCTCTTATCCGTAATTTCTAAGTCTGTCATTCATATTTAGTGAAGAATTAAACTCTGCGGCACTACATTGTTTAGATATATCCTGTAGAGACAACAATGTGGTTAGTTCTTTCTGATTGGGATACGGTTGCTGCTCATATATGGATGGTGCCTATTCTGCTTTAGTCCTAATGAGCTGAATTTGCAAAGATCCATTATCCAAAACATGTCAGTTCACCATCTTTTACCTATTAGAAGATTCAAAATACTCATGTGAACATCTCTGCAAGCAAATAAAAGTGGGGGTAATAACTACTGCAAAAGAGGCAGTAATGACCAGCTGGATGTGGGCTAGTATGTAGCAATCTTTTTTTATGGCATGCCTTTTTGAGTGGTGAACATCTGTATGCATTCTTAATGATTGCTTGCAACTTTTATATACACTTCAGCATACTAGTACAAAGTAATTTGGTATCTTGTAATGAAAAAAAAGAAGGTACTTTTCCAACAGTGGGTAATTTTTGCTCCAGTAAAAATCAAACATCATTATATCATTGATGTTTTAAAATTCACTGCATAAGTGCTAGAATTAGACCCGAAATACAGAAAAATGCAGTGCACATTTCCTTAGGTTTACATGTCAAAGTAAAGCTTTTCTTCCAGGAATTTGAAATATTCAGTTCTTTTTTCTTGCTTCCTTTCCTTTAAATAAACTATGTAGAAATGATGCTTCCCAGCATCTAGCATGGCACTTTCAGAGCTGGGAATTCAGCGTTCTCCTCTAAGGGCACTGAATTTGAAGTATACGTGGAGAAACAAAGGATGACTGGAAAGAAAAAGAAACTAAAATAGTGTAGGGGGCAGTGATAAAAATGAGACTGTGCTAATATTTATTATTAATTACTTTTTAAATTGTTATTATTGTATGATCTTCATTTCTGTTGAAATTGTTAATAGCACTTCATGGCTATTACTCTTAGACATTACATGTATATTACCTGTAACCAGACCTAGAAAACTTGCTGTCTGACAGTAGCAATAAAAGGACCTTTAGCTTACATTTTATTGTAGTGACTGTTTGTTAAAATATAGTCTTAAAAATTATTTCTACAGTAATAAATGATGTGAGTTTCCTGATGTGACCATTTGAGACTGTGCCTTTAAGAAAGGGACAGTGCTGAGACACTCTGGCTGAATGTTTTGGAATAATAATGAAAACAATCAGATATTCTAAACAAATTTCATTGGTAGATTGGTAGAATGCAACTTTAAATTTTAGTGCAGCTGGAATTTTTTCTCAGTTCCTTTCCCTCTCCCTTCCAGCTTGCCTGTTTCTGGGCTCCTAGCCAGAACAACCTTGGACAAGATAAGCACTAAACCTGTACTAATAGGCCTACTAAAATTCTTCTTTCTTAATAACTACCTTTTTCTCTCTCTAACCCTCTTTGGGAAAAAGGGAGGTAGGGGGGAAAGAAGGGGGTACAGGGGGGAACCCTCCTCTGTCTGGAGGAGGGAATTTCGTTCCTGTATTCTTTTTTTCCTTGCTGTATATTTCTGTATATATATTGTAAATACTGTATATATTGTGTACATGTCTTGCATTTTCCCATTGCTTGTAAATATAGCTACATCCCTTTGCTTCTCCGGCTGAGTTAGCTGTGGTTTGGTTTTTTTTTCTTCCTTCTTAGTGGGGGAGGGAAAGCTAGGCCTTCTCTCTCAACCCACTACACCTGAATTTATTAACTTTTATTAAAAGTGGTTTCAATCCTCATTAAACATAAATAAGCAAAACAAAGTTGACAAAAATTATCTCAAAACACGTAGAATCAACTACATGACATACTGCAGATGCTTAAAACTTACAACATATTTTATTCAGCATTAAAGAGGTTGAGTACTACTTTTCTCTGAACATCAGAACATTATCATAGAACATTATCATCCAGTGAATAAAATTGTCTTTCAACAAATGGAAATATGGGACAAGTTCAAAAGGAAACAAACCTCAGCTAAGCATCGTTTAATTTATTTTGTCTTACAGTATAATGTAAACATGCAGAAGTTGCACCGAACATCAAAGCTCACTATAGGCAAGTTAAAAGAAAACCAGCACTTTTACTGATACAATGAAAAATAATGCTAAAGAATATTTACAGATTTTTCAGAGTAACAGTGGCCAATTAATGCATGCATTTAATGTATGGAAGTAAGCATAATACTAGTGTTCATACCTATAAAGTTTTTCTGAAAACTTCCCTTTTACATGAACAAGCAGAACTTGTTTTCCCAATGCCTTCTGTGTCTTTGGACATAGGACTGGAAAAACTTAGGCTGTAGAGTCTCCTTCTCTGGAGACTTTCAAAACCTTCCTGAATGCATTCCTATGTGACCTACCCCAGGTAGGGGGGTTTGACTCGATGATTTCTGGAGGTCCCTTTCAACCCCTAGCATTCTGTAATTCTGTGATAAAGCCCTATTCCCTGATGTTATAGGCAACTGAAACCTGTTAATAAATGCTGCAAGACTAATTATAAAATTGATTAAGATTTCTCTCCTCGTTTCTGCTTGAAAGCTGCTCTGGTATTATAAACCTCCTAAGTTGACAGCTGCTTTTTTTTTCTCACTGAGGGTTTTTACCACAGGTACTTACAGATACCTAAGGTTTTCCATATATATTATCTCCACTTTTGTTTTACAGATTTGTACAGGGGTTATTCTCCAAGTTTGTTCTTTAAATTCACAATTCTTGAACATGGACTGGATTTAGTATTTCAGAGCAGAATTTTCTAACACTTTATATAACGGCATCAACACATCTCTATTTCTATCCCTGTGCCTGAAGCATGTTAGGATTAGTTTTTGCCTGCTTATAGTCACATGACACTACTTGACTGAATAAGGATATTCAGGTCTTTTTTGCCTTCTGCTATTTCAAGTTGATGAAAACTTATTTTATAGAAGGGTTTTTTTAAAAAAGTAACTTCTGAGGATAAAATTACATCCTGCTTCCTTCTCTTCTCTGGGCCTTCTGAGGTGACTGGGAGAAATGACAGAGGTGATGGGTGGACATTAAGTGATGGCCATTATTAATAAGCCTGAGATAATCCAAGTAACCTTAGAGACAGAAGTGGCTTAGATAACTGAGCTGACTCATGTGTCACAGATTTCCTCCTGTGTTCCATGAAGAAACACCTAGTACAAAAATCTGTGGTTTTCATAGGTGAGCCTTATTAGTCTGTTAGTAAAAGCACACCAAATAATTTTATAGAGAATAAATAAAATTAGGCACAGAATAGAAACTTGAGAAGCTATGCTACAAATCTTATATAATCCCAAAAATTTAAACAGTACTTTCTTTTTCACCCAGTCCAGCTTTGCCCACCTTCAATTTTCCTGACATCTGTGTTGTGTCCTGCCATTATAATTTCAAGTAATATGCCATACAGAGGGTTTGTTTCCCTCATTTAGAAATATACTGAAAATATGTTGGGATTTTTTTCTTGACCAGAGGGCTTTTTTTTCTGCCATTTCAGGTGTGGGAGACATAGCAGCCAGTTTTAGCTGTCTAGGATGTAAAGCTTTCTGTCTCAGCTAATCATCTTTACCACTTTCATAGTCAATTGGGGGAGGGGGCGGGAAATAGCACACTTACCGTGTTTAACCTGGATGAGCAAGGAGTTACTGGACACACTATTACTTAAAAGGAAAATCTACAGGAAGTGGAGAGAAGGACAGCTAGAACAGGGGGTATATAAGGAAGCTGCCCGAGCAGCAAGACTCCTGGTTAGGAAAGCCAAAGCAGAGTTCGAATTGAATCTAGCCAGGGAGATTAAAGGGAACACTAAGAACTTCTACAGGTATATTAATGGGAAGAAGAAGACTAGGGAAGGTGTGGGCCCCCTCAGAAAGGAAAATGGTGACATGGCCACAAGTGATGAGGAAAAGGCTGAGGTACTTAATTTGTTTACCTCAGTCTTCACTGCAAGGGCCTCTAGTCACACTCCTGATGTTATGGAAGACAATGGCAGGGATGGGGAGGAAGAACTGCCCATTGTAAGTGCAGATCAGGTTTGTGATCACCTGAAGAACCTGAAAGTGTTCAAGTCCAATGGACCCGACGGGATACACCCACGGGTGCTGAGAGAACTGGCAGATGAGGTTGCTAAACCCCTCTCTATTATATTTCAAAAGTCATGGCAATCTGGTGAAGTCCCCACAGACTGGAAAAGGGGAAACATTGCCCCCATCTTCAAAAAGGGTAAGAAGGAGGAACCAGAGAACTACAGGCCAGTCAGTCTCACCTCTGTGCCTGGAAAGATCATGGAGCAGTTCCTCCTGGAGTCACTACTCGCTCAAAAGAAGAGTGAAGAGGTGATTGGGAACAGTCAGCATGGCTTTGCCAAGGGCAAATCCAGCCTGACCAACCTGGTGGCCTTCTATGAGCAGGTGACAAAATTAATAGATGAGGGGCGAGCAACTGATGTCATTTACCTGGACCTGAGCAAAGCCTTCGACACTGTCCCGCACCACATCCTGGTCTCCAAACTGGTGACACATGGGTTTGATGGGTGGACCACTAGATAGTTTCATAGTTTCATTCAGGGTTGGAAGGGACCACAAGGATCATCTAGTTCCAACCCCCCTGCCAAGGGCAGGGACACCCCACACTAGATCAGGCTGGACAGAGCCTCATCCAGCCTGCTCTTAAACACCCCCAGGGACGGGGCCTCGACCACCTCCCTGGACAACCCATTCCAGTGTTTCACCACTCTCATGGTGAAGAACCTCCTCCTCACATCCAGCCTGAATCTCCCCACCTCCAGCTTCATTCCATTCCCCCTAGTCCTATCACTACCTGAGATCCTGAGAAGTCCTTCCCCAGCCTTCCTGTAGGCCCCCTTCAGGGGCCCTTCAGGGGGCCAGGGTTGAGTAGAGGGGGAGGATCACCTCCCTCGACCTGCTAGCCACACTTCTCCTGATGCAGCCCAGGATCTGATTGGCTTTGCGGGCTGCAAGTGCACACTGAGAGCTCATGTTGAGCTTTTTGTCCACCAGCACCCCCAAGTCTCTCTCCTCAGGGCTACTTTCCAGCCAGTCACTGCCCAGCCTGGATTTGTGCCTTGGATTGCCTCGACCCAGATGCAGGACCCTACACTTGCTCTTATTGAACTTCATGAGGTTGGCTTGTGCCCACCTCTCCAGCCTGTCAAGGTCCCTCTGGATGACCTCCCTACCCTCCAGCGTGTCTGCTGCACCACACAGCTTGGTGTCATCAGCAAACTTGCTGAGGGTGCACTCAATGCCACTGTCCATGTCACCCACAAAGATGTTCACAGTATCACAGTATCACTTAGGTTGGAAAGGACCTCGGGGATCATCGAGTCCAACCTATCAACACAGACCCCATGACTAGACCATGGCACCAAGTGCCACGTCCAATCTCCCCTTGAACGCCTCCAGGGTCGATGACTCAACCACCTCCCTGGGCAACCCGTTCCAATGCCGAATGACTCGCTCAGTGAAGAACTTCCTCCTCACCTCGAGTCTGAACCTCCCCTGGCGCAGCTTGAGACTGTGTCCCCTTGTTCTGGTGCTGGCTGCCTGGGAGAAGAGGCCAACCCCCTCCTGGCTACAACCACCCTTCAGGTAGTTGTAGAGGGCAATGAGGTCACCCCTGAGCCTCCTCTTCTCCAGGCTAAACAATCCCAGCTCCCTCAGCCTCTCCTCATAGGGCTTGTGTTCAAGGCCTCTCACCAGCCTTGTTGCCCTTCTCTGGACACGCTCAAGTGTTTCGATGTCCTTCTTAAACTGAGGGGCCCAGAACTGGACACAGTACTCAAGGTGCGGCCTAACCAAAGCAGAGTACAGGGGCACAGTGACTTCCCTGCTCCTGCTGCCCACACTATTCCTAATGCAGGCCAGGATACCATTGGCCCTCCTGGCCACCTGGGCACACTGCTGGCTCATATTCAGGTGGCTGTCAATCAGCACACCCAGGTCCCTCTCTGTTTGGGAGCTCTCCAGCCACTCCGACCCCAGCCTATAGCTCTGCATGGGATTGCCGTAGACAAAGTGCAGCACTCGGCGCTTGGACTTGTTGAATGACATCCCATTGGACTCTGCCCATCTGTCCAGTCGGTCGAGGTCCCTCTGCAGAGCCTTTCTACCCTCTAACTGACTAACATCTGCCCCTAACTTTGTGTCATCTGCAAACTTGCTGATGACTGACTCTACCCCCTCATCCAGATCATCAGTGAAGATGTTGAAGAGGATGGGGCCCAGCACTGATCCCTGGGGGACACCACTGGTGACTGGCCTCCAGCTGGATGTGGCACCGTTCACTACCACTCTCTGGGCCCGGCCCTCCAGCCAGTTCCTAACCCAGCACAGAGTGTAATGGTCCAATCCACGGGCTGACAGCTTAGTCAGCAGTTTGCTGTGGGGGACGGTGTCAAAGGCCTTGATGAAGTCTAGGTAGACCACATCCACAGGCCTCCCCACATCCACCAGACGGGTCACCTGATCATAGAAAGAGATCAGGTTGGAGAGGCAGGATCTGCCCTTCCTGAATCCATGTTGGCTGGACCTGAGCCCTTGGCCATCCTTCAGGTGCGCAGTTATTGCCGCCAGGATAATCTGCTCCATCACTTTCCCTGGTACTGAGGTCAGGCTGACCGGCCTGTAGTTTCCAGGTTCCTCCATCCGACCCTTCTTGTGGATGGGGACCACGTTGGCCAGTTTCCAGTCATCTGGGACCTCACCTGTGAGCCAGGACTGGAGGAAAATGATGGAGAGTGGCCTAGCTAGCACATCTGCCAGCTCTCTCAGCACCCTAGGATGGATCCCATCCGGTCCCATGGACTTGTGAATATCCAAGTGGCTCAGCAGGTCCTGAACTAACTCCTCATGGATTTCCGGGGCATTACACTGCTCCCCGACCCCATCGCCCAGCTCCGGAGGCCACTCGTCCTGAACTCCTGCCTTGCTGTTAAAAATTGAGGCAAAGAAGGTGTTCAGGACCTCAGCTTTCTCCTCATCCTCAGTCACCGTGTTCCCCTCCAAGACAGGGACAAGACAGGTCCCAGGACTGATCCCTGAGGGACTCCGCTTGTCACTGGCCTCCACTGGGACATGGACCCATTGACAGCCACTCTTTGGGTGTGGCCATCAAGCCAGTTCCTTCTCCATCTAGTGGTCCACCCATCAAACCCATGTGTCACCAGTTTGGAGACCAGGATGTGGTGCGGGACAGTGTCGAAGGCTTTGCTCAGGTCCAGGTAAATGACATCAGTTGCTCGCCCCTCATCTATTAATTTTGTCACCTGCTCATAGAAGGCAACCAGGTTGGTCAGGCAGGATTTGCCCTTGGCAAAGCCATGCTGACTGTTCCCAATCACCTCTTCACTCTTCTTTTGAGCGAGTAGTGACTCCAGGAGGAACTGCTCCATGATCTTTCCAGGCACAGAGGTGAGACTGACTGGCCTGTAGTTCCCTGGCTCCTCCTTCTTACCCTTTTTGAAGATGGGGGCAATGTTTCCCCTTTTCCAGTCTGTGGGGACTTCACCAGATTGCCATGACTTTTGAAATATAATAGAGAGGGGTTTAGCAACCTCATCTGCCAGTTCTCTCAGCACCCGTGGGTGTATCCCGTCGGGTCCATTGGACTTGAACACTTTCAGGTTCTTCAGGTGATCACGAACCTGATCTGCACTTACAATGGGCAGTTCTTCCTCCCCATCCCTGCCATTGTCTTCCATAACATCAGGAGTGTGACTAGAGGCCCTTGCAGTGAAGACTGAGGTAAGGAAGTTATTAAGTACCTCAGCCTTTTCCTCATCACTTGTGGCCATGTCACCATTTTCCTTTCTGAGGGGGCCCACACCTTCCCTAGTCTTCTTCTTCCCATTAATATACCTGTAAAAGTTCTTAGTGTTCCCTTTAATCTCCCTGGCTAGATTCAATTCAAACTCCGCTTTGGCTTTCCTTACCAGGAGTCTTGCTGCTCGGGCAGCTTCCTTATATTCCCCCTGTTCTACCTGTCCTTCTCTCCACTTCCTGTAGAGTTTCCTTTTAAGTAATAGTGTGTCCAGTAGCTCCTTGCCAATCCAGGCAGGCCTCCTAGCATTCTTACCTGCTTTTCTCTTTGTTGGTATACAGACCTCCTGGACACAGAGGAGGTGGTCCTTGAATACTGACCAGCTGTCCTGGGTCCCTCTTCCCTCCAGGGCTTTGTCCCACGACACTTTGGCTAGCAGATCCCTGAAGCGATCAAAATCTGCACGCCTAAAGTCTAGGGTCGTGAGCTTGGAATACTTCCTCCTGATTGCCCTGAGGATATTAAATTCAACTGCTTCATGGTCACTGCAGCCAAGGCCGTCTATGAGCCTCACATTGCTTACCAGCCCTTCCCTGTTGGTGAGAACAAGGTCCAGCATAGCACCATTTCTTGTTGGTTCCTCTACCATTTGGAGGAGGAAGTTGTCTTCTATGCAGTCCAGGAACATCCTGGATTGCTGGTGCCTTGCTGTGTTGTCCCTCCAGCAGATGTCCGGGTGGTTGAAATCACCCATGAGGACCAGGGCTTGTGACCTGGAAGCCGCTTCTATTTGCCTGTGGAGGGCCTCATCTGCTTGGATCTGCTGGTCAGGTGGCCTGTAGGAGACCCCCACAGTAATATCTCCTTCCCCTGTCCTGCCTTTAATTTTAACCCATACGCTCTCAACTAGCTCATCATCCCTCCCCAGTTGGAGCTCCACTGATTCCAACTGGCTATTGACATAGAGGGCAACACCTCCCCCTCTCCTTCCCTGCCTATCCTTCCTAAAGAGTTTATACCCATCTATGCCTACATTCCAGTCATGGGATTCATCCCACCAAGTTTCAGTAACAGCCACTATGTCGTGGCATCCCAGCAGCACAGTGGCCCTTAACCCATCCTGTTTGTTGCCCAAGCTGCGCGCATTCGCATAGAAGCACTTCAGCTGGGCTGGCCCTGTCCTCCTCTTGTGCCAATTCCCCTCGGTTTCCACAGAATGTCCTGGTGGATCATTCGTGGCTTGCCTCAGGGCAGCAAGTTGAGAGCCCTTACCAGCTCTCCTTCTCTCTGCTGCTGGTGAGCTGCCCCTCTGTTTGTCACCAGCCAGCAGGAGACTATGAATCCCTTCCCCCTTCAAATCTAGATTAAAGCCCTATCAATGAGCCCTGCCAATTCCTGCCCCAGGATTCTTATCCCACTCTGGGACAAGTGTGTCCCATGAGTTGTTTTCAGCTCTGGTGCCTTGAAAACCAATCCATGATTGTGGAACCCAAAGCCCTGTCGATGGCACCAGCCCCTGAGCCATGAATTGATCTGTCGGCCCTTCCTCAGTGTATCCTCATCCATTGCTGACGTTAGAGGGATGGCAGAGAACACGACTTGAGCCCCTGATCCCTTTAGCATTTGCCCTAAGGTTCTGAAGTCTTTTTTAATAGATTGTGAGCCTCTCATTGTTACATCATCACTGCCCACCTGAAAGACCAGAATTGGGGAGTAGTCTGAAGGACTCACGAGGTTGGGAATTCTATCTACAACGTCTTTGACTTGGGCACCAGGGAGGCAGCTGACCGCTCTATGAAATGGGTCTGGTCTGCATATTGGGCCCTCTGTTCCCCTCAGTAGGGAGTCTCCTGTGATGATGACCCTGCGAGGTTTCTTTTCTGGGTAAGTTTTGATGGCTGGCCTGAGGCAACCTGTCATTGGTGCAGCTTCTGACCTTCTTGAGTCCTCGGCCTTACCAATGACCTGTTCCTCCTGCAGAGCCTCATACCTGTTCTGTAACTGCACTGGAGGCAGCATGCTGCTCACAGGAGCAGACTTCCTTTGTTTGCATTTCTTCCGTCGGGCAGAGACCTGTTCCCATTGGCCCTGCTCATGTGGGTTACTACAGGGAGTTTGAGAGTCTTGCTTCTGGGAAGGTATCAAACTCCCTGTTCCACTAAGTGTTACCCCCTGTTCTGGTTTCGAAGAGATCACATTATGGGAATCGTCAATTTTCTGCTCGCCATCTCTTCTAGCTCTTAGCCTTTCCACCTCTTCTTTTAGTTTGACCACCATGCTCATCAGATCACTGACCTGCTCACACCTGAAACAGGAGCTGCTCCCTCCAGCCTCCATATCAAGTGCCAGGCTCCAGCACTCATTGCAGCCACCTACCTGAACATCTGCATGCTTGTGTGTGGTCTCTGTTTGGGTGCCCACTGTCCTTCTGTTAGCCTTTGCTCTAGTGGTGACCATCTTGCAGTAACCACCCTCTCCACACGGCTTCCCCCCCCCTCCCCGTCAGTAAGAAGGCTGAGCTGCGCTCCTCAAGCTGCCTCCTCTCTCTTCAGCCACGCGCTGGGTTCTGTTTGGTGTGCGCATGGTCTCCGCGGCAACCCCTCCCCCAGCTACGTCACTGCCCTCCGGCAGGTATGCAATCCGAGCCCCCTGCCCCTCCTCCTCTCTTCCTCTTCGGGAAGTCCCGAGCCACCAGCCCCTTACCGCCTGAAAAGCAAGGGAATCAAAACCAAAAGCCAAACTCCCAGAGCTGCGCTCCTCAAGCTGCCTCCTCTCTCTTCAGCCACGCGCATTTCACATAAAGAGGCATTTAAAATCTATAAAGGTTGCCACATTATGAGAGTCTTGCATTGTGTTTGTACTTGCTGAATATGCTTCTGTGTAGCCTTCTTGGACTGAGGAAGTTGCACCTTTATATCTTATAAAGTGTTTTGTGTAATCACAATGGACTAAACATGAATGTAGGAATTACATTAATGTTATAATAGTCTAACATCTCCCTGCAGTATGCTACTGGCAGCTATTAAAGGTGGTGGTGGTTTTCGTTTTCTCTAGAGAGATGTATTTGATACCACCTCTCAGAAATCAAAGCTAAAATCTACTTTAATAAAAATGTTGCATTGAAGTAAATTCAGTTTGCTAACAAAGTGGCCATGCTGGATCAGATTTTCTTTTTTCTTTTTGTCACTTTTTATCTAGGATACTTAACAGAACAGACAGTAGCAATGCAGAAAAGGACATGTAAGTAACTGAAACCTAGTCCAAAATATATTTTTAGTATCCTGAATTAAGTACTTAGTATTAATGCCTTAGCATTTCTTTGAGAATTTCAGTCTATTCAAGTGGTCTTCCAGACATTTTACAACAATGGCCATAGAGGCCATACATATGAGACCCTAGAAACTGCATCTATTAAAAGTAGTCAACTAAACGTTTCTAGAGCTCATTCTCTGGACTGAGGCCAGCTGGCATAGCCTGGTCATGTCCATACTGTTGAATTCTCTTTGCTTGTACAGCAGAGTGGCTTTATCTAAAATGTTATCAACAGTGATCCTTATCATGTGGTAACCCCAAACTGTCCCTGGGAATCATTTGGAAGTGTTCCAGCTGACCAGAACTTTGGAACAGACTATTCTATCAACAAAGAAAATAATAGATGACTGAATCCCACTGTCTGTGCCCGTGCTCAGGGGAAATGCAGCTAAAAGGAAAGATATTTGTGAGAACAACTTCTGAATCTAACAGCAATTTGAATTAGAGATTTTCAGACTTTCAACAAGGTTGAGAAAGGGGCTCTCCCAGTGCTGAGAGCTGTGACTCCCTGTAAGTAATTTCATCAAGTCAGGAACAAAATATCTGCCATTATGTAAAGATTTTTAAAATTGTAGCTGGTATGTCAGAGCATATTACAGCTGTGCTGAAGAATTGCTGCACAACAGTCCAAGTAGTGGAACAGATACAAAGGTTCATTTGATGAGTCAGATCTTAAATATTTTCTAGTTGTAATGAAACTATTCCTTTTTAGTGTATGTCCTCTGAAAGGGGTATAGTTATGACATGATTCAAATTAAGTGGCAGTTGCAAGTCTCTTCTCTCTCCCTCTAAGTTGCTCCTATGCAGATCTGTGCTTACCTCCACAGAATCACAGAATCACAGAATCACCAAGGTTGGAAGAGACTTCAAAGTTCATCAAGTCCAACCTGTCACCACAGACCTCATGAATAGACCATGGCACTAAGTGCCACATCCAGTCCCCTCTTGAACACCTCCAGGGACGGTGACTCCACCACCTCCCTGGGCAGCCCATTCTAATGGCTAATGACTCTCTCAGTGAAGAACTTTCTCCTCACCTCGAGCCTAAACTTCCCCTGGCACAGCTTGAGACTGCGTCCTCTTGCTCTGGTGCTGGTTGCCTGGGAGAAGAGACCAACCTCCACTTTTGCTTAAGAAGAATGCTGCCACTGTTTTTCAAACTAAAAGGATACAGACCTATGCATTTTCCTACTGACAGATAATTAAATATTCACTGGTGGGAATAGTACTGTTCTGTGCAACAAAGGAGATCTTGCTACTTAGTATGCAACTTACAGAAGAGGAATATGGAATAACAGCATCCAACAAGTGGTAAGCTTTATTATTTTGGATGCAGAAAATACTGTATAACACTGAAGAAAAATATTATAGTAAATACTCATCATTTGGCAAGGGGATAAGCATGGAACCTGAGTAGTAGACTTTCTCTTAATTTAAATTATTTTCTAATTTTTTTCACTATTGGGTGTCTAAATATAAATAAAACACCTACTTAGAAAGAAAAGACAGTCTTGACATTATATCTCCCACAGTAATATTAAAAATACATGTGTGTGATCTGTCTCTCCAGCAATATTCACAGGATCGCAGAATGTTAGTTGTTGGAAATGACCTCTGGAGGTCTTCAAGTCCAACTCCCCTGCCAAAGCAGGACCATAGCTTTTAGTGTAAGTCACACAGGGATGCATCCAGATGGGTCTTGAAAGACTTCAGAGAAGGAGACTCCACAATCTCTCTGGGAAACCTGTTCCAGTGCTCCATGATCCTTACAGTGAAGAAGTTCTTCCCCATGTTGAGGTGCTGCGCTGTAGTTTACATCCTTTGCCCCTTGTCCTATCACAGGGTACAAGGCTGACTTTTGTCTTTATGTTACATTTCATCCTTGCCCCACTGAATTGACAGTGAACAGAAAAACAATACATTTTCTCATGCAATTGATCTATAAAGATCTATCAGAATGACAGCTCTTTGCTATGAAATGCTCATGGGAAGAATTCCACTTGTGGATGATTTTTTAAATTAAGAAAAGAACAAATCACTGTACTGTATTCACAGACAAAGAACTACACACAGTTCTTCTGGCAAAACCCAGAAGAAATTTTTGATTGCATCATTTTTTAAATTTTTTTTATATCAATGAAAAAAAAACTTATTGGCTGTAACATGCACAGGAATCATTTGGAAGGGTAGGAAATGGTATATCTGAAAATCAGGCAATGAATCTGCAGGATTAAATTTTGGATACTGAGATTTGACAGTAACGGAAACTGTAAGTCTCCTTTTGTCAGTTCCTCCTAGAATGTCAGGACTACATGTGTGGTGTGACATGGGATCTGTCAGATAGCCCATGTGTATCACAGTATCACAGTATCACAGTATCACTTAGGTTGGAAAGGACCTCGGGGATCATCGAGTCCAACCTATCAACACAGACCCCATGCCTAGACCATGGCACCAAGTGCCACGTCCAATCTCCCCTTGAACGCCTCCAGGGTCGATGACTCAACCACCTCCCTGGGCAACCCGTTCCAATGCCGAATGACTCGCTCGGTGAAGAACTTCCTCCTCACCTCGAGTCTGAACTTCCCCTGGCTCAGCCTGAGACTGTGTCCCCTCGTTCTGGTGCTGGCTGCCTGGGAGAAGAGGCCAACCCCCTCCTGGCTACAACCACCCTTCAGGTAGCTGTAGAGGGCAATGAGGTCACCCCTGAGCCTCCTCTTCTCCAGGCTAAACAATCCCAGCTCCCTCAGCCTCTCCTCATAGGGCTTGTGTTCAAGGCCTCTCACCAGCCTTGTTGCCCTTCTCTGGACACGTTCAAGTGTTTCGATGTCCTTCTTAAATTGAGGGGCCCAGAACTGGACACAGTACTCTAGGTGCGGCCTAACCAAAGCAGAGTACAGGGGCACTATGACCTCCCTGCTCCTGCTGGCCACACTATTCCTAATGCAGGCCAGGATGCCATTGGCCCTCCTGGCCACCTGGGCACACTGCTGGCTCATATTCAGGTGGCTGTCGATCAGCACACCCAGGTCCCTCTCTGTTTGGGAGCTCTCCAGCCACTCCAACCCCAGCCTATAGCTCTGCATGGGATTGCCGTAGCCAAAGTGCAGCACTCGGCACTTGGACTTGTTGAATGACATCCCATTGGACTCTGCCCATCTGTCCAGTCGGTCGAGGTCCCTCTGCAGAGCCTTTCTACCCTCTAACTGACTAACATCTGCCCCTAACTTTGTGTCATCTGCAAACTTGCTGATGACTGACTCTACTCCTTCATCCAGATCATCAATGAATATGTTGAAGAGGACAGGGCCCAGCACTGATCCCTGGGGGACACCACTGGTGACTGGCCTCCAGCTGGATGTGGCACCGTTCACTACCACTCTCTGGGCCCGGCCCTCCAGCCAGTTCCTAACCCAGCTCAGAGTGTAATGGTCCAATCCACGGGCTGACAGCTTAGTCAGCAGTTTGCTGTGGGGGACGGTGTCAAAGGCCTTGCTGAAGTCTAGGTAGACCACATCCACAGGCCTCCCCATATCCACCAGACGGGTCACCTGATCATAGAAAGAGATCAGGTTGGAGAGGCAGGATCTGCCTTTCCTGAATCCATGTTGGCTGGACCTGAGCCCTTGGCCATCCTTCAGGTGCGCAGTTATTGCCGCCAGGATAATCTGCTCCATCACTTTCCCTGGCACTGAGGTCAGGCTGACCGGCCTGTAGTTTCCAGGTTCCTCCATCCGACCCTTCTTGTGGATGGGGACCACGTTGGCCAGTTTCCAGTCATCTGGGACCTCACCGGTGAGCCAGGACTGGAGGAAAATGATGGAGAGTGGCCTAGCTAGCACATCTGCCAGCTCTCTCAGCACCCTAGGATGGATCCCATCCGGTCCCATGGACTTGTGAATATCCAAGTGGCTCAGCAGGTCCCGAACTAACTCCTCATGGATTTCCGGGGCATTACACTGCTCCCCGACCCCATCGCCCAGCTCCGGAGGCCACTCGTCCTGAATAAGCAATAGAAGGGAAGAAAATAACCACATGCAAATGACAAATCTCACAAGTGGTAAAACTGTAATGTGCATTCAATTTTATGCATGATTCAGCTAAGGAACTTAATCTGATGAGTTCTACAGGTTTGCACCATCTGCCTGCACCAGCCTGTCTAATAAACAATAGGATGCAAAGGACTGGAGGCCAAAATAAAACAATTTGTAATCTTCATGAGACTGACTTAACCATGCAGAGTCTTTTAACTGCCTCTCCCTTTATACAATACACGATTACATATTTGTTCTTCTTTCACTCTCCCTCTCATTTCACACACAAAAACATGCATGCAGTGTGAGCCAAGGTACAAGAAAGTTGTTTGGGAAACTGCAAAGGCTTTTTCTCAGATTAAATTAATTGCCTTATTCATAGATCAATTCAATTTTGCTTATGGATCCCTTTTACATTCACATTTAAATTTCTTTTTATTAACCGAATAATAGTACAGTCCAAGAGGGTGATCTTTCTGCATGAAATTGCTCAAGTGGAGCAGTATAAAGAAGAAAAATAGTGACTAAAGAAGAAACAAAGTTCATAATTACAAACCATCACTCTGATGTATAACTTTGAGGACCAAAGGGAACTTACACTGGGAAATTATAAGTTCTAAACTGTTGAATTCCTTCCTTCCTTCATTCCGAATTCCTTCCTTCCTTCCGAATTCCTTCCTTCCTTCCGAATTCCTTCCGAATTCCTTCCTTCCGAATTCCTTCCGAATTCCTTCCTTCCTTCCTTCCGAATTCCTTCCTTCCTTCCGAATTCCTTCCTTCCTTCTGAATTCCTTCCGAATTCCTTCCTTCCGAATTCCTTCCTTCCAAATTCTTTCCTTCCTTCTGAATTTCTTCCTTCCTTCCATCTGTTATAGATTACTCCTGGTAAAAGTTTTTGGTAACAGTTTTATTGGCACTAAAAGATCTTTAGAAGGTAATAAAAGGCAATAAAAGCAATAAAAGCAAGCAAAGCAACCGGTTGGGCATGCGAGGGTACAAAACTTCACCCCACAGCAGCCTTACAATAGCTTTCTTCATCTTATATAGTTACATAATCTACATAAACAAGCTTATGCTAAATAGAAGGCAGGCATATGATAATGAGTCTTCAGAATAGGTGATCAAATCCCTTCTCCCTACATTCGGTGTGGTAAGGGTCAAAGCATCCACTTTCACGCATGCTCAATTGTCCAGGCTTCTTATCTAAAGAAAACAAATTCCTAGTTCTTCTCCTCAGCCTTGGTGTCTCCAACTAGCCAAACACACTGTCTCTGTTTAAGTCTGTAAAATATGCGGCTCCCCCTTTGTCCTCAAAACAGGCTCCTGCAAGCTTCTGACCCCCAGTTCCAGTACACTCTAAATTCTCTACCTTTAACACAAATCACAGAATCACCAGTATATTCATAACAATCCCCCATTTTATTTTTGTCAACATTGATTTGTGTTAAAATTTCCAAATCTTTCAGAACCTCCTTAATTGGATCATAATTAAGTTCCTCTATTTTGATCACCTTCAGATCATAACCATCTGCTTGTAACTTATTGGCATAAACAATTTTACCTAAAGGTCTTATCATTTCAAAACACCAATTACAATGAATTACACAGATCAGTATTACAATTATTCCAACAGGTATTACAAACAAATGTTTAAACCTACTTATATTCGATAACCAAGAAGTTAACTTATCCCATATTTCTTTAAATCCACAAGAAGTATCATCCAAAGAAATTTGATGTAATATTTGATTGTGATCTACAATCACTTAACATAACTACAGATTAACATAACTACAACAGCTTACATTTATGACTACACATACTACATGTAAGAAATCCAAAGCCAACCTATTTTCAGTAGATACTTTTGAGAGACTATTGACTTCAAGCTGTTGAGCTTTTATTGCATCTATGCTTGCATTCATCATAATTTCAGCTGTAGCAGAAAAATTTACCATCACTTTTTCAAGTTCACTAACCCCAAGCCAAGGTAGAAACCTCCTAGCAAAACTATGAAACTTGTTATGCCTGGTTGGTAGTGGATTTGCTCCCCTCTTGGTTCTACTTGCAAAGCTCCTGAGTAATTCCTGTGGTTGATTTACTGTAAAGATATGAGGATAGGCCAGTCCTATAGCACATCTTCCTTACCAGCCTAAGGGTAATACCTTATAAGCATTTTTACCACATATCCACAGTATCACAGTATCACAGTATCACTTAGGTTGGAAAGGACCTCGAGGATCATCGAGTCCAACCTATCAACGCAGACCCCATGACTAGACCATGGCACCAAGTGCCACGTCCAATCTCCCCTTGAACGCCTCCAGGGTCGATGACTCAACCACCTCCCTGGGCAACCCGTTCCAATGACGAATGACTCGCTCGGTGAAGAACTTCCTCCTCACCTCAAGTCTAAACCTCCCCTGGTGCAGCTTGAGACTGTGTCCTCTTGTTCTGGTGCTGGTTGCCTGGGAGAAGAGGCCAACTCCTTCCTGGCTACAACCACCCTTCAGGTAGTTGTAGAGGGCAATGAGGTCACCCCTGAGCCTCCTCTTCTCCAGGCTAAACAATCCCAGCTCCCTCAGCCTCTCCTCATAGGGCTTGTGTTCAAGGCCTCTCACCAGCCTTGTTGCCCTTCTCTGGACACGCTCAAGTGTTTCGATGTCCTTCTTAAATTGAGGGGCCCAGAACTGGACACAGTACTCAAGGTGCGGCCTAACCAAAGCAGAGTACAGGGGCACTATGACCTCCCTGCTCCTGCTGCCCACACTATTCCTAATGCAGGCCAGGATGCTATTGGCCCTCCTGGCCACCTGGGCACACTGCTGGCTCATATTCAGGTGGCTGTCAATCAGCACACCCAGGTCCCTCTCTGTTTGGGAGCTCTCCAGCCACTCCGACCCCAGCCTGTAGCTCTGCATGGGATTGCCGTAGACAAAGTGCAGCACTCGGCGCTTGGACTTGTTGAATGACATCCCATTGGACTCTGCCCATCTGTCCAGAGGTCCCTCTGCAGAGCCTTTCTACCCTCTAACTGACTAACATCTGCCCCTAACTTTGTGTCATCTGCAAACTTGCTGATGACTGACTCTACCCCCTCATCCAGATCATCAATGAAGATGTTGAAGAGGACAGGGCCCAGCACTGATCCCTGGGGGACACCACTGGTGACTGGCCTCCAGCTGGATGTGGCACCGTCCACTACCACTCTCTGGGCCCAGCCCTCCAGCCAGTTCCTAACCCAGCACAGAGTGTAATGGTCCAATCCACGGGCTGACAGTTTAGTCAGCAGTTTGCTGTGGGGGACGGTGTCAAAGGCCTTGCTGAAGTCTAGGTAGACCACATCCACAGGCCTCCCCACATCCACCAGGTGGGTCACCTGATCATAGAAAGAGATCAGGTTGGAGAGGCAGGACCTGCCCTTCCTAAATCCATGTTGGCTGGACCTGAGCCCTTGGCCTTGGTTCAGGATCCAATACCATCCTGACCCAATAGGTATCAGCCATCCTTTAGGTATGTGTTCTTTCTTTCTGATCTGATCATGGCTCCCCATATTTCCTTCTTCCTAACTAATAAATTGTGAACACTTTGATTACTGTCCTATAAAAATTACATTCCCACATCCAGGGTCAGTCCTACTTCCCCCTTTATGCCTGCCTATAGTTGTCTCCCAATATCGCTGGATACAAGGTACAGGCATATTTACATCCAAGGGTTCTTCAAATTGTAATCTCCCCCTTAACTGAAATTGTGGAATCTCGGTACAATCCTCAAGTTGCTGGGCTTTTGGAATACTTTTTGTATTTCTGTTACATCAGGAAAGACTATCCCTATCAAAGGAAACCTGTGTGCTGAATTCTCAGGTAGTTGGGAACATATCCAACAGTAAAAGGACACTGCTGCCTGTCTGCTGCAGGCTTGAACCCACGACCCACTGACTGTGCTCCCTTTCAACAACTGCAGATAAGTGTTCTGTTCTCATACCTTTACTTCAGATGATGTTATAATCTTAGCTCCATAATGGCCTTTCAACCTACCTATCATTACTAATATTGGAAAAGAATTTATCCACACATGGGAACATGGTCTTTGATTTTGATTGGACTCCTTATACAAAAATAGGGTTAGGATCAAGATTAGGCTCCACCAGTATATGTTAACTCTGCCTCCTTAGCCTACTGGGTGCACCCAGCAGCCAGGTGTCATGTCTTCTTGGCAGCAGTTACATTCTTCAGGAGCCCCACAGATTCCTTAACCCATTTTAAGATTTCATTTGGTGTCTCTTCTCTACTTCCTCAGTTAGCTTGTTTACCATTTCCCATTGTGCTTTTGTTATTGCAATTCCTCTTCCCTCAAAATCCTCTACAATAATTTTTCTTATGTCTTCCTTACTTTTTTCCTTCTACTAACCCTTTCAATTTCAAAAACCTGATCTCCTTCTATGATCAGGTAACCCGCCTGGTGGATGTGGGGAAGCCTGTGGATGTAGTCTACCTGGACCTCAGCAAGGCTTTTGACACTGTCCCCCACAGCAAACTCCTGGCCAAGCTGTCAGCTCATGTCTTGGACAGCAGCACTCTGAGCTGGGTTAGGAGCTGGCTGGAGGCTGAGCCCAGAGAGTGGTGGTGAATGGTGCCACATCCAGCTGGCAGCCAGTCACTAGTGGTGTGCCCCAAGGATCAGTGCTGGGCCCCATGCTCTTTAACATCTTTGTTGATGATCTGGATGAGGGCATTGAGTCGATCATCAGTAAATTTGCTAACGATACCAAGCTGGGGCAGTAGTTGATCTGCTGGAGGGTAAAGAGGCTTTGCAGAGGGACCTCGACAGGCTGGACAGATGGGCAGAATCCAACAGCATGAGATTTAACACATCCAAGTGCCAGGTACTGCACATTGGCCACAACAACCCCATGCAGTGCTACAGGCTGGGGTCAGAGTGGCTGGAGAGCAGCCAGGCAGAGAGGGACCTGGGGGTGCTGGTTGATGGTAGGTTGAACATGAGCCTGCAGTGTGCCCAGGCGGCCAAGAGGGCCAATGGCATCCTGGCCTGCATCAGGAACAGTGTGGCCAGCAGGAGCAGGGAGGTCATTCTGCCCCTGTATACTGCACTGGTTAGGCCACACCTTGAGTACTGTGTCCAGTTCTGGACCCCTCAGTTTAGGAAGGATGTTGACTTGCTGGAGCGTGTCCAGAGAAGGGCAACAAAGTTGGTGAGGGGTTTGGAACACAATCCCTATGAGGAGAGGCTGAGGGAGCTGGGGTTGCTCAGCCTGGAGAAGAGGAGACTCGGGGGTGACCTTATCACTCTCTACAACTACCTGAAGGAGGTTGTAGACAGGCAGATGTTGGTCTCTTCTCCCAGGCACCCAGCACCAGAACAAGAGGACACAGTCTCAGGCTGCACCAGGGGAGGTTCAGGCTAGATGCCAGGAAGAAGTTCTACAAAGAGGGAGTGATTGCGCTATGGAATGGGCCGCCAGGGGAGGTGGTGGAGTCACCACCACTGGAGGTGCCCAGGAGGAGACCCGATAGGGTGTTTGGTGCCATGGTCCAGTTGATCAGGTGGGTTGGATTGGTTGATAGGCCAGACGCGACGATCCCAAAGGTCTCCTCCAACCTGGCCTACTCCATTCCATTCTATTCTATTCTAATTGTTCTTGGTATCCCTAACTAAAAATTTCTCTAGCCTTTATTTCCCACTTATGCCAATCCCTTTCAAGAATTTTCCATGGGGTTTTAAATCCTTTTTCGTTACCACAAAATAAGATCTCTATATTTATCAATCCAAACTGCCTATTTTCAGGCCTACTTTTACAGTTTTACAGTTACAGCATTCAGGACAAAATACTCCTCAATTATAAGGGATACAAGACCGTTTCTTTACAACATTTAAAACATTTACAAGTTACCCATCCCCCATGAGTTCTATGATGCTTTATACACAGAATGAAATGGGGATATTCCTCAATGTTCTCTTGCAACCCAGATTCAATATCACACACTATTGCATATGTTTCAGGAGGTGGGTCTGTCTTGTAAGTTCCAGAGCTTTCAGACTGAGATGTTACAGTATTACATTGAGTACTTATCTGTCAGCACTAACTGCAATCTCGGAGATGCTTCCAATCATCTGTATAAGTGGCGTGGAATTCATGCTGATGTCAGTTCTGCTTTCTCTGTAGAGTCACTCTAATCTCTCCAGGCTCAGAGGTTACTGTCCTTTTACTCGTGACACATGCGTGCACCCTTTTTCTGCAGTCCTCTGACCGTTTGAGGCTGTCCCTTTAAGAAAGGGGACATTGTGGTTGAATGCTTGTAAACGAAAGACGGATCTAAACTAATTTCATTGGTAGATTGGGAGAAAGCACCTTTTGAACTGGGAGTACAGCAGTTTTCTGGTCAGTCCTGCGCTTTCCTTATTCCCCTTTGCAGCTCGCAGTTTTCTGGGCTTTCGGCCAGACTTGACCTTGAAGCTGATAAAAAGCGTGAGGCCTCTACTAACAAATTCTGCTTACATTAACAGTTTCTCTTTTTCTCTCTTTCTAACCCTCTCTGGGGAAAGGGGGAGAGAAGGGGGAGCAGGGGTGGGGAACCCCCCTCAGCAGAGGAAAGAACCCTCATTTCTGTGTGACTTTGTTGTATATTTCTGTATATATTGTAAATACTGTAAATTCTGTATATATTTCCCTGCGTTCCCTAAACTGCTTTGTAAATATACAGCACACACTCCTTCGCTAATCCAGCTGTGTGTTTTTTTTCCCTTTCAATTTTTTTTTCATCCCTTTACTTACGGGGGGGGCAGAAGGCACGGCCTTTCCCTCAACCCTATGACAAGTCCGGATAGCTGTAATCTGTTGTTGATAACACAAAAAAAAGATCTCTCCCAAGAGAGTGTATTCAGTCTCTGAAACAACTAACAAATCATTTAAACAAATCCTTTTTCAGATTCCATACCTATATTTTCAAGCAGGGGCACCTTAAAAGGTTCCCCTTTAGCTTCAATTACTGTTGCTGGGGTTTTTCCTTCTCAACCCTCTTAGGAGTCTTTTGTATAATCGATTTTTCTGCTCCCATATCTACCAAAAAAAGATTACCTCCTCCTTCTGGGGACTCATTTGATATTCTTGTCCCCAAAATACACAGCCCCTGACAACTCTATCCATGATAGATAGTACCCCAAAGGTCTAAGCAGCTGCCTGATTTCTGACTTTCCCTTACAGCAGTTACAAACAGTTTAGCCTCTGCTTTTTGTTTCCCTTCATCCCACCTTACATATACTTTCTGAGCTTCCCATAGTAACTTCTCTAATCCCCTGTCTTGCCAGTCCTAGATCTTTTCCAATTTCTTTCTAATACCTCCCCATGATTTTGCCACAAACTGTGTCCTGAGAAGTATCACTCTGTGCAGGTCCAGCTCGGTTCACTGAACCTCTACTATTTACCAGCCAGGTTGCTTGTGCTAAATGTTTTTCCCAGTTTTTCAAAGATCCACCCCCCATGGCTTTGAGAGTGGTCTTCAACAAACCGTTGTAGCGTTCAATCTTCCCTGAAGCTGGTGCATAGTAGGGAATATGGAATATGCACTCAATATCGTGCTCTTTTGCCCAGTTCTTTACAAGGTTGTTCTTGAAATGAGTTCCGTTGTCTGACTCAATCCTCTCTGGAGTTCCGTGTCTCCTCAGGATTTGTCTCTCCAGACCGAGAATGGTGTTGCGTGCAGTTGCATGTGGAACTGGATAAGTTTCCAACCATCCAGTGTTTGCCTCTACCATAGTAAGCACGTATTGCTTACCAGAACGAGAACGTGGTAGAGTGATGTAGTCAATCTGCCAAGCTTCACCATACTTGTACTTGGACCATCTGTCACCATACCACAAGGGCTTGAGTCGTTTTGCCTGCTTAATAGCAGCACAAATGTCACAATCATGGATGACTTGTGTGATAGCACCCATGGAAGTATCTATGGATTTGTCACGAGCCCATTGGTATGTTGCATCTCTGCCTTGATGCCCTGACGAATTATGAGCCCACCGAGCTAAGAATATCTCACCTTACATGAGGCTTTCAGTTCTCAAAAGGTTTATATGGGGAAGAAAAAGATAGCAAATCACACCTGCACACTGCCATCCTGTGACCGTTTGAGGCGGTGCCTTTAACAAAGGGACACCATGGCCGAATGTTTATAAACAAGACAGGTCTAAACTAATTTCATTGGTGGAGAAGCAGAAGCACTGCCTTCAGTTTTGATTCCCAGTGAGACTTGTCTCACTCAGTCTCAGTCTTGCACTTTCTCCTTCTGCAGCTCACAGCTTCTGGGCTTTCGGCCAGACTGACCTTGGAAAAAGATAAGGTCTCTGTTAACACATTTGCTCTAACCATATTTCTGCTTTTCCTTTTTCTCTCTTTCTAACCCTCTTTGGGGAAAAAGGGGAGAGAAGGGGGTACAGGTGGAAACCCTCCCTCTATACAGGGGAAGGGAATCTCATTTCTGTGTTACTTTGTTGTATATTTCTGTATATATTGTAAGTACTGTAAATTCTGTATATAAACCTGCATTCCCGAAACTGCTTTCTAAATATAGCACATTCCTTTGCTAATCCAGCTGTGCTTTTTTTCCCTTTCAATTTTCTTCCCTTTACTTATGGGGGGGGGGAAGAAGGCTTTGTGGCCTTCCCCTTCGACCCTCGACACATCATCATTTATGTTTTGGTGTAGACTGCACCAAATAACATGTGATGTTATTATTTTGATATAAAGCACTGTTTGACATAATTAATTAATTGTCAGTCTTGTCCCAGGTAATAGAATAGAATAGAATAGAATAGAATAGAATAGAATAGAATAGAATAGAATAGACCAGGTTGGAAGAGACCTTCAAGATCATCGTGTCCAACCTATCATCCAACACCACCTAATCAACTAACCCATGCAACCAAGCACCCTATCAAGTCTCCTCCTAAACACCTTCAATAATAGTGATTCCACAACCTCCCCAGGCAGCCCATTCCAATGGTCAATCACTCTTTCTGTGTAGAATTTCTTCCTAACCTCCAGACTAAACCTCCCCTGTTACAGCTTGAGACTGTGTCCTCTTGTTCTGGTGCTGGTTGCCTGGGAGAAGAGACACGCCCCCACCTGGCTACAACCTCCCTTCAGGTAGTTGTAGAGAGCAAGAAGGTCTCCCCTGAGCCTCCTCCTCTCCAGGCTAAGCAACCCCAGCTCCCTAGTGAAAGTCCATGTTATATGTCTTCTTCTCAAATAAGATTCTTGGCTGGTTTTTAGATACGGAAACTGCAATATACTCAATCTCCCAAATGTGAATGGGAGACACAAAGTGTGTGTAGGATTAGCTGTAACTTTAGATGCACACTGAACTCCTGTTACAAAGTCATTGTTTGGCACCTTTTGTGAATATCATTTATGAAAAAATGCAACAAAAGGATCAGGCATATGAAAAAGGTCTGAAGCTTCATTTAAAAAAAAAATCCCAGTACCCTCAGCAATTACCCTTCAAATTTTACTAATTATTCACTTAGAAATGTGTCTGGAGCATATCCATTCTAAGATTTATATTTCAGAAGTAATTAAGTATTAAAATAAAGTATAATTACTGTAGCATATCATAGGCAAGGAAAGACAAAAAACCTGGATTTTTAAGTCATTCATTGGCCAAAAATTATATCATAAGTCTTCATAATAGCTTGTATTTTGCAGATAAAATTATTTTCAGACTTTGTTTATTGAATTCCAGAGGCAAAAGATGTCAAAAAACTTAGATAGAGATATACCAGATTGGTGTCTGGGGTAGGGGAAGAATTAGAGTCTTCTGAATTGCTGCCCAAAAAAATTGTTAAAAGATGTCAATTTGGTCCAAAAACTAAAAGCACAGCCTTTCAGCTTCTGCTCCACAAGTTTTACACGTGCCATATTGGCCAGGAAACAAAACAGTTTCTCAGCTGTTGTTCCAATTCTCCGTATTGAGCACATACAAATCAAGCGTAAATAATATTTTTGTTTTTCAGAATCAGCACCGTTGAATCAGTGCAAATGAGGAAGAAAAGACATTTGGGACTGAAAATGTAAAGACCTGGACAAAAAGTGGGCACATTAGTAATAGGAGTTCTATGGAATCATATGCACCTTTGTAGCCTCAGTATGGCAAACATTATTTTGAAACTTTGAGCAGTAGATATTTCTGTTGTATTTAGGAATTAAATAAAAAAAAAACAAACACCTAAACTAAAACTAAAAAACTAATCTTGGAGCACAAGCCCTATGAGGAGATGCTGAGGGAGCTGGGGTTGCTTAGCCTGGAGAAGAGGAGGTTCAGGGGAGACCTTATTGCTCTCTACAACTGCCTGAAGGGCTGGTCTCTTCTCCCAGGCAACCACCAACAGAACAAGAGGACACAGTCTCAAGCTACACCAGGGGATGTTTAGGCTGGATGTTAGGAAGAAATTCTTCATAGAGAGAGTGATTGCCCATTGGAATGGGCTGCCTGGGGAGGTGGTGGAGTCACCATCACTGAAGGTTTTTTGGAAGAGACTTGTTGGGGTGCTTGGTGCCATGGTTTAGTTGATTAGATTATGTTGGATGATAGGTTGGAGGTGATGATCTCAAAGGTCTCTTTCAACCTGGTTAATTCTATTCTATTTTAATACAGCTGATGGAACTAGAGAGAGTTGGAAAGGTTCAGAAGACTGAAGATACTCAAACAAAAAAATGCTCCAGACTGAAATGAGCTGTGCAGCTATGAGCATGACAGAAACAAGTAGGAAGTGCTCTGATTCCTACCACTATTGCTCCAGACCCTTGCTCCTGGGCTCAACATTTTCAAAACAGGTGAATATTTGGGGGGGGGTGGGGGAACTCACAAAAAAAACCACCAACCGTAATGAGGGATACTGGACTTCAGAGAATGGCCTAATTTCATAGTTTCATAGTTTCATAGTTTCATTCAGGGTTGGAAGGGACCACAAGGATCATCTAGTTCCAACCCCCCCGCCATGGCCAGGGACACCCCACACAAGATCAGGCTGGACAGAGCCTCATCCAGCCTGCTCTTAAACACCCCCAGGGACGGGGCCTCGACCACCTCCCTGGACAACACATTCCAGAGTTTCACCACTCTCATTGAAGCACTGGAAAGAAACAGTTCCCTTTGCAACTTCCACCTGTGTTTTCAAGAACACTTCTGTGACCCTAATGGAGTGCACTTTGCAAAGAACTGATGTCACTTACCTGGACCTGAGCAAAGCCTTCGACACTGTCCCGCACCACATCCTGGTCTCCAAATTGGTGACACATGGGTTTGATGGGTGGACCACTAGATGGATAAGGAACTGGCTTGATGGCCGCACCCAAAGAGTGGCTGTCAATGGGTCCATGTCCCAGTGGAGGCCAGTGACAAGCGGAGTCCCTCAGGGATCAGTCCTGGGACCTGTCTTGTTCAACATCTTTGTGGGTGACATGGACAGTGGCATTGAGTGCACCCTCAGCAAGTTTGCTGATGACACCAAGCTGTGTGCTGCAGCAGACACGCTGGAGGGAAGGGAGGCCATCCAGAGGGACCTTGACAGGCTGGAGAGGTGGGCACAAGCCAACCTCATGAAGTTCAATAAGAGCAAGTGCAGGGTCCTGCATCTGGGTGGAGGCAATCCCAGGCACAAATACAGGCTGGGCAGTGACTGGCTGGAAAGTAGCCCTGAGGAGAGAGACTTGGGGGTGCTGGTGGACAAAAAGCTCAACATGAGCTCTCAATGTGCACTTGCAGCCCGCAAAGCCAATCAGATCCTGGGCTGCATCAGGAGAAGTGTGGCTAGCAGGTCGAGGGAGGTGATCCTCCCCCTCTACTCAGCCCTGGTGAGACCCCATCTGGAGTACTGTGTGCAGTTCTGGAGCCCCTATTACAAGAGGGATGTGGAGGTGCTGGAACGTGTCCAGAGAAGGGCCACAAGGATGATTAGAGGGCTGGAGCACCTCTCCTATGAGGACAGACTGAAGGAGCTGGGGCTGTTCAGTCTGCAGAAGAGAAGGCTTCGAGGTGACCTAATTGTGGCCTTCCAGTATCTGAAGGGGGCCTACAGGAAGGCTGGGGAAGGACTTCTCAGGATCTCAGGTAGTGATAGAACTAGGGGGAATGGAATGAAGCTGGAGGTGGGGAGATTCAGGGTGGATGTGAGGAGGAGGTTCTTCACCATGAGAGTGGTGAGACCCTGGAATGGGTTGTCCAGGGAGGTGGTCGAGGCCCCGTCCCTGGGGGTGTTTAAGAGCAGGCTGGATGAGGCTCTGTCCAGCCTGATCTAGTGTGGGGTGTCCCTGCCCATGGCAGGGGGGTTGGAACTAGATGATCCTTGTGGTCCCTTCCAACCCTGAATGAAACTATGAAACTAAGAGCAGGGCTGTCATTCAGTTCTCCCATGAAAACATTTCCTTCCCTTCTCACAGATTCATAGATTGCATTGAATTGGAAGGGACCCTCAAAGGTCATCTTGTCCAAACCCACTCCAGTCAGCAGGGACACCTCCAACTAGATCAGGCTGCCCAGAGCCACATCAAGTCTGATCATGAGTGTCTCCAAGGATGGGGCCTCCACCACATCTCTGCACAACCTGTTTCACTATTTTACCCCCCTCATTGTTTAAACCATTGTCCCTTGTCCTATCACTACAAACCCTTCCAAACAGTCCTTCCCAAGCCTTCCTGTAGGTCCCCTTCAGATATTGAAATGCCTCTCTAGAGACTTCTCTTCTCCAGGATGAACAGCCCAAATTCTTTCACCCTGACTTTATAGGAGAGGTTCTCCTGCTGTCTGATCATCTTTGTTGCCCTCCTCTGGACCCACTCCAGGAGGTCTATATCTATTTTGTGTCTCTTTGGTGTTGGGGATCCCTTAGCTGGACACAGTACTCCTAGTGAAGTCTCACCAGAGCAGAGTAGAGCAGCAGAATCACCTGTCTCAATGTGCTGGACATGCTTCTTTTGATGCATCCCAGCATGTGGTTTGCCTCCTGGGCTGCAAGTGTGCATTGTCGGCTCATGTCCAGCTTCTTCTCCACCAGTACCTCCAAGTCCTTTTCTTTTCTGCAGGGCTCCTGCATCATCCCGCCCTGCTGTGCGAGCCGACTTTAGAGGGCCGACCCCACGGACCGACCCCGACCAGGACCAATCCCTGTCGTCTGAAGGGAATTGAATATCTTCCACGTGCTTTCCATCCACTAGCACTCAGTTCAAAGTATCCGCATCTAGCAGAGTAAGCGCTGACGCATAGAAAGATTGTAATATTGCTGTGTATAGCCAGGAGCCGCCCGCGTCCCGCCGAGTCGCCAAGTGGCCAAGCGGCGGAACTGCACCCTTCGTTATATAAATATAGAAAGGGTTTATAGATAGTTCGATTAAGTTATAATCATAACACTAAGCCAGTTGTGGAATCTATTTCACGAACGTGCACTAGAACATGTATATAATTGGTGATTCATCGGTTATTAATAGTTTGATAATTAATAACAATTATATTTTCATAATTCATATTTCATATTCATAAATTTATTAACCTCTTCACCACAATGATCCTCGAGGTCCTTTCCAACCTAAGTATATACTGTGATACTGTGATAAATTTGCTGACGACACCAAGCTGGGGACAGGAGTTGATCTGCTGGAGGGTAGGGAGACTCTGCAGAGGGACCTCGACAGGCTGGACAGATGGGCAGAGTCCAACAACATGAGATTTAACACATCCAAGTGTCAGGTTCTGCACATCGGCCACAACAACCCCATGCAGTGCTACAGGCTGGGGTCAGAGTAGCTGGAGAGCGGACAGGTAGAGAGGGACCTGGGGGTACTGGTCGATGGTAGGCTGAACATGAGCCTGCAGTGTGCCCAGGCAGCCAAGAAGGCCAATGGCATCCTGGCCTGCATCAAGAACAGTGTGGCTAGCAGGAGCAGGGAGGTCATTCTGCCCCTGTATACTGCACTGGTTAGGCCACACCTTGAGTACTGTGTCCAGTTCTGGGCCCCTCAGTTTAGGAAGGATGTTAACTTGCTGGAACAAGTCCAGAGAAGAGCAACAAGGTTGGTGAGGGGTTTGGAACACAAGCCCTATGAGGAGAGGCTGAGGGAGCTGGGGTTGCTCAGCCTGGAGAAGAGGAGACTCAGGGGTGACCTTATCACTCTCTACAACTACCTGAAGGGAGGTTGCAGACAGGCGGATGTTGGTCTCTTCTCCCAGGCAGCCAGTACTAGACCAAGAGGACACAGTCTCAGGCTGCACCAGGGGAGGTTCAGGTTGGATGTTAGGAAGAAGTTCTATACAGAAAGAGTGATTGCCCATTGGAATGGGCTGCCCAAGGAGGTGGTGGAGTTGCCGTCATTGGAGGTTTTCAGGAGGAGACTTGATGGGGTGCTTGGTGCCATGGGTTAGTTGTTTAGGTGGGTTGGATTGGTTGATGGGTTGGACACGATGATCTTGAAGGTCTCTTCCAACCTGGTTTGGTTTATTCTAAATAAAGGTTTATTCTAAATATTTCATTCCCTTCATGATTTTTGTGTTCCTGCACTGAACTCATATCAGTAAATCCATGTCTGTCTTGTTGTGAAGAACCCAGAACTGCAGCATTCCAGATATATCTCAGTGCAAAGCAGAGGGAAAAGATTACCTGCCATAACTTGCTTTCTTCATGCAGCCCAGTGTGCTGCATGAGTACATTTTTGCCACATACTCATTTTCTTGTCCACCAGGATCCCAAGGTCCTTCTCTGCAAATGAGCTATCCAGCTGGACAGTTCCCAGTCTATACTGGTGCATCAAGTTATTCCTCCTCTGACACCGGATTTTGCATTTCCCTTTGTTGAACTTCATGAGATTCCTCCCAGCATGTTTCTCAAGCCTGTCAATGTTATCTGAATGGTGGCACACATATTTGATTATATCAAGCACTCTTCTCACTTTTATATCATCTTCAAACTTGCTGACAGTGCACTCTGTCCCATCATCCAGACCATTAATGAAAATGTTTAGCAGAACTGGCCACAGCATCATTTCCCAGGGAATACCACTGGTGACTGTGCCACTGATTACAGCCTTTGAGCCTGGCACATCAGGCAGTTATCAATATACCTGATTGTCCTCTTATCTAATCCCACTTCATCAGTTTGCTTATAAGGACCTTCTCAAAGACAGAAATCTTAAAATGCTTAAGATGAGCAACTTCCACAGCTCTCCCCTCATTTTCCAAGCCAGTTATCTCATTGTAGAAAGCTGCTAGCATAGCTAGATATGAAAAGTTAGGTAAGATTTGTGGAGCAATTTGTACATGTTTATATGTCTGTGTATCTATATTTAAAATATATATTGAGATATAAAAATGTACCAAAAATACTAAAATCACAAGTTAACAATATGTAACTCATTTTAAAAGTCACTTTATGTAATTTATTATGATAGGAAGGAAGAGGATAGGATACTCTTCACCTCTGCCCAGGCTAGGTGTCATAGGCAGGCACCATTCCAAGAACAAACTGCTAGTAGGATGATTTCCACAAAGTTACAGCTTTCGATATGGTGAAAATATGTTCATGATTTTGAGCATTGAACAAAATGCTTTTGAATCCAAGAAGCATCTTCTCACCTCTTCAAAGAAGCATAGCTGATGTTGTAGCATGAGCTTTACCTCAGAAGCAGAGACAACAGTCCTTAAGTAGTTTCTCCCCAAGAAAAGAACATCACTTTCCCAGAAGTAGACAGCCTTATAGCGCAAATGCAGATAGTTTGGTTTCATTACTTGTTGGTGGAACTAAACATATGGATCAGTATTAGAAGATTTACACAAGAAGAAGAGATTTTCCCAGAATTTGAAATTAATATTGAAATAATCAAGGTAAAAGAGAAAGAGAAAGAAACCTTTGATTAACAAAATAATTTCTATTTCAAGCCCCCTCCCCCCACCTCACCCCAAGTCAGTTGGAACCGTAGTACATAAAATAAATATGCTTGAACATGCTTTCAAACACCATGATTTTTTGCTCAATAGAGTATTTTCCATCATTCTCTCTAACATGTTCATAATGTATATCTACTGTGACCGTTTGAGGTTGTGCCTTTAAGAAAGGGACAGTGCTGGGACACTCTGGATGAATATTTTGTAAACAAAAGACAGGTCTAAACAAATTTCATTGGTAGATTGGTAGAACGCAGTTTTAAATTTTAGTGCAGCTGGAATTTTTTCTCCGTTCGTTCCTTTCCCTCTCTCTTCCAGCTTGCCTGCTTCTGGGCACCTAGCCAGAGCGACCTTGGATAAAGATAAGCACTAATCCTGCATGAGGCCTACTAACTTCCTTAATAACTGCCTTTTTCTCTCTTTCTAACCCTTTTTGGGAAAAAAGGGAGGTAGGGGGAGAGAGTGGGGTACGGGGGGGGAACCATCCTCTGTCCGGAGGAGGGAATTTCGTTCCTGTATTCTTTTTTTCCCTTGCTGTATATTTCTGTATATATATTGTAAATACTGTATATATTGTGTACATATCTTGCATTTTCCCATTGCTTGTAAATATAGCTACATCCCTTTGCTTCTCCGGCTGAGTTAGCTGTGGGTTTTTTTTCCTCTTTATGGGGGAGAGAAAGCTAGGCCTTCTCTCTCAACCCACTACATCTACTTATAGTATCTGTGTTGTATAAGAGTAGAAAAAGAAGAAAGAAGGGTCAAGTAGAGAGGATTTTGTGCCACAAGCAAATGCAGAACAAAGGGGGGAAGTGTGGAAAGAGGTGCAGAAAGACAAGTCTCTGTCTGTCAAAACATGAGAATCAAAAATCATTAGAGTCCAAATTACAATTCTGTCTGTCATGAGGCATGATAGATTTAAAATACAGGAGAAGGCAACTGACAGTTAAAGAACAAGCTGGAAAAAACTTTGCCAAAAAGAGGAAAACCACAGAAAAGTAGCCTGACGTAGCCAATCAAATTAGAAGAGCTTTTATTGATGGAAAATTGCTTATTGTAAGTGTGGTGAAGAGGTTATTAAATGTATGAATATGAAATATGAATTATGAAAAATATTATTTTAATTAATTATCAAACTATTAATAACCGATGAATCACCAACTTATATACATGTTCTAGTGCACGTTCGTGAAATAGATTCCACAACTGGCTTAGTGTTATGATTATAACTTAATCGAACTATCTATAAACCCTTTCTATATTTATATAACGAAGGGTGCAGTTCCGCCGCTTGGCCACTTGGCGACTCGGCGGGACGCGGGCGGCTCCTGGCTATACACAGCAATATTACAATCTTTCTATGCGTCAGCGCTTACTCTGCGAGATGCGGATACTTTGAACTGAGTGCTAATGGATGGAAAGCACATGGAAGATACTCTATTCCCTTCAGACAACAGGGATCGGTCCTGGTCGGGGTCGGCCCGTGGGATCGGTTCTCACAGTCGACATGCACGGCAGGGTGGGACGACGGTGGCCGGTAGGTGGGCTTGAACGACGCGGCAGCAGGCAAAGCTAAGGGAGTCGGCCCAACCATGGCGGTCGTCGGGGTCAATGCAAACAGCCTCGGGGAGAGAATGCGGCTGCGTTAGGCGGCGGATTCTCGTTTACTGAGTTTAAAGGAGCAGCGGGACTCTCGGGGTGGTCCCGGGTTCGGTGCAGTATAGGCACGAACAATGCTTTAGTCTTCCCTGAGGATCACAGGGCAAGAGCGGCACTCGGCGGCTCCTCAGAGCGGCACTTGGCAGCTGCTCTACCGCTACGGCGGGGCTAGGCATACGTGGACTCGGTATCGATCAAGTCCCTCCTCCCTGGTAACTGGGCAGATCTTACCCTCGGGGGTTGGTCCAGTCCTCCAGTGGCACGGTGGGCTCTCCCGGTCGGTATGACTGGCTGTAGTAACGCTGGATTCCTCAGAAACAGCGAAGGTCCTCCCTCTGGGATTCTTCACTATGCAGACGCTTCCAGTATGCGTGCATGTATAACAGAAGCTAACAACAATAAGCTCAATGGCAAAGGCTGTAGCTCGAGAGTTACTCTCTTGAGCAAGCACAGAGACAAAGTGAATGAGGGGGCAACTTGTTTACCAACTGGGGTGATACTTATAGATTCCTCGAGGCTGGGCTTGACCAATGGGCACTCTCATAAACAACTGGTTTAAGCCTATAGAAAGCGTGAAGCCAGAATTATGCCCGTACTTGGTGTCAGCACGAGCGCTGCATGCGCTGGGTGTGTGCAAGCCTGGCTAATGCCTTGGTTTTTGTCTTTCTCCAAGGGAGGGGGAACTTGCCCACATGCTGGGACAAGATTCAGTATCTGGGCATAATGTGCCTTCACCACAATCATCGAGTCCAACCTATCAACACAGACCCCATGACTAGACCATGGCACCAAGTGCCACGTCCAATCTCCCCTTGAACGCCTCCAGGGTCGATGACTCAACCACCTCCCTGGGCAACCCGTTCCAATGACGAATGACACGCTCGGTGAAGAACTTCCCCCTCACCTCGAGTCTAAACCTCCCCTGGCGCAGCTTGAAACTGTGTCCCCTTGTTCTGGTGCTGGTTGCCTGGGAGAAGAGACCAACCCCTTCCTGGCTACAAGCACCTTTCAGGTAGTTGTAGAGGGCAATGAGGTCACCCCTGAGCCTCCTCTTCTCCAGGCTAAACAATCCCAGTTCCCTCAGCCTCTCCTCATAGGGCTTGTGTTCAAGGCCTCTCACCAGCCTTGTTGCCCTTCTCTGGACACGCTCAAGTGTTTCGATGTCCTTCTTAAACTGAGGGGCCCAGAACTGGACACAGTACTCAAGGTGCGGCCTAACCAAAGCAGAGTACAGGGGCACAGTGACTTCCCTGCTCCTGCTGGCCACACTATTCCTAATGCAGGCCAGGATGCCATTGGCCCTCTTGGCCACCTGGGCACACTGCTGGCTCATATTCAGGTGGCTGTCGATCAGCACACCCAGGTCCCTCTCTGTTTGGGAGCTCTCCAGCCACTCCGACCCCAGCCTGTAGCCCTGCATGGGATTGCTGTGGCCAAAGTGCAGCACTCGGCACTTGGACTTGTTGAATGCCATCCCATTGGACTCTGCCCATCTGTCCAGTCGGTCAAGGTCCCTCTGCAGAGCCTTTCTACCCTCTAACTGACTAACATCTGCCCCTAACTTGGTGTCATCTGCAAACTTGCTGATGACTGACTCAACCCCCTCATCCAGATCATCGATGAATATGTTGAAGAGGACGGGGCCCAGCACTGATCCCTCGGGGACGCCAATGGTGATTGGCCGTCAGCTCAATGTGGCACCATTCACCACCACTCTCTGGGCCCAGCTCTCCAGCCAGTTCCTAACCCAGCACAAAGTGTAGTGGTCCAAGCCACGGGCTGACAGCTTAGCCAGCAGTTTGCTGTGGGGGACGGTGTCAAAGGCCTTGCTGAGGTCCAAGTAGACCATCTTTTGTATGAGAGCCTGTCAGAGGCGGGACTGTTCAGACTGCAGAAACAAAAGCCCAAGGAGTTGTTATCAATGTGTAGATGGATTAGAAGATGAAAATGTCGTGGGTTTGGGATAAAGGCCCAGCCTTCTCCCCCCACAAAGTGAAGGAAAAAAAATGACCACAGCTAACCACAGCGGGATGAGCAAAAAGGAAATGCTATATTTACAAGCAGTTTTAGGGACTGCAGGGAATATATACACAATTTATAGTATTTACAATATATACACATAAATATATAGCAAAGTAATACTGGAACGAAATTCCTCTCCCCCTGCTGGAGGAGGGTTCCCCCCCTGTACCCCCTTCTCTCCCCTTTTTCCCCAGAGAAGGTTAGAAAGAAAGGAAAGGAGCAGTTGTTAATTAAAAGCAGTTATAAATTAGAGCAAAATGTTAGTAGGTTTGCAGGCCTCACGCTTATCAGTCCATTGTAAGTGCAGACTGCCCATTGTAGGTGCACACTACCCATTGTAAGTGCAGATGAGGTTCGTGATCATCTGAAGAACCTGAAAGTGTTCAAGTCCATGGGACCCGAAGGGATACACCCACGAGTACTGCGAGAACTGGCAGATGAGGTTGCTAAACCCCTCTCTATTATATTTCAAAAGTCATGGCAATCTGGGGAAGTCCCCACAGACTGGAAAAGGGGAAACATTGCCCCCATCTTCAAAAAGGGTAAGAAGGAGGAACCAGGGAACTACAGGCCAGTCAGTCTCACCTCTGTGCCTGGAAAGATCATGGAGCAGATCCTCCTGGAGTCACTACTCGCTCAAAAGAATAGTGAAGAGGTGATTGGGAACAGTCAGCATGGCTTTGCCAAGGGCAAATCCTGCCTGACCAACCTGGTGGCCTTCTATGAGCAGGTGACAAAATTAATAGATGAGGGGCGAGCAACTGATGTCATTTACCTGGACCTGAGCAAAGCCTTCGACACTGTCCCGCACCACATCCTGGTCTCCAAACTGGTGACACATGGGTTTGATGGGTGGACCACTAGATGGATAAGGAACTGGCCTGATGGCCGCACCCAAAGAGTGGCTGTCAATGGCTCCATGTCCCAGTGGAGGCCAGTGACAAGCGGAGTCCCTCAGGGATCAGTCCTGGGACCTGTCTTGTTCAACATCTTTGTGGGTGACATGGACAGTGGCATTGAGTGCACCCTCAGCAAGTTTGCTGATGACACCAAGCTGTGTGCTGCAGCAGACACGCTGGAGGGAAGGGAGGCCATCCAGAGGGACCTTGACAGGCTGGAGAGGTGGGCACAAGCCAACCTCATGAAGTTCAATAAGAGCAAGTGCAGGGTCCTGCATCTGGGTCGAGGCAATCCCAGGCACAAATACAGGCTGGGCAGTGACTGGCTGGAAAGCAGCCCTGAGGAGAGAGACTTGGGGGTGCTGGTGGACAAAAAGCTCAACATGAGCTCTCAGTGTGCACTTGCAGCCCGCAAAGCCAATCAGATCCTGGGCTGCATCAGGAGAAGTGTGGCTAGCAGGTCGAGGGAGGTGATCCTCCCCCTCTACTCAGCCCTGGTGAGACCCCACCTGGAGTACTGTGTCCAGTTCTGGAGCCCCTATTACAAGAGGGATGTGGAGGTGCTGGAACGTGTCCAGAGAAGGGCCACAAGGATGATCAGAGGGCTGGAGCACCTCTCCTATGAGGACAGACTGAAGGAGTTGGGGCTGTTCAGTCTGCAGAAGAGAAGGCTCCGAGGTGACCTAATTGTGGCCTTCTAGTATCTGAAGGGGGCCTACAGGAAGGCTGGGGAAGGACTTCTCAGGATCTCAGGTAGTGATAGAACTAGGGGGAATGGAATGAAGCTGGAGGTGGGGAGATTCAGGCTGGATGTGAGGAGGAGGTTCTTCACCATGAGAATGGTGAGACCCTGGAATGAGTTGTCCAGGGAGGTGGTCAAGGCCCCGTCCCTGGGGGTGTTTAAGAGCAGGCTGGATGAGGCTCTGTCCAGCCTGATCTAGTGTGGGGTGTCCCTGCCCATGGCAGGGGGGTTGGAACTAGATGATCCTTGTGGTCCCTTCCAACCCTGAATGAAACTATGAAACTATGAAGGTCAGTCTGGCAGAGAGCCTAGAAGCCACAAGCTGCGAAAAGGGAGGAGGGAAAGTGAACTGAGGAAAGTCTCAGTCACATTCAAACCTTAAAGCTGCACTCTACCAACCTACCAATGAAATCCATTTAGACCTTTCCTTTGTTTATAAAACATTCAGCCATAGTGTCCCTTTCTTAAAGGCACAGCCTCAAACAGTCACAGTAAAGAAGATAGAGACAGACTTTGGAGGAATTGAAACCCACCAAATAATTTTTTAAATGCAAGGAAATCCTTTTCTCCTAGAAGACTCATCAGACACTGCAACAAAATGCTCAGTGAGGTAGTGAAGTCTCCATCTCTGGAGAGGTGGTGGAGTCACCATCACTGGAGGTGTTTAGGAAGAGACTGCTTGAGGCACTTGGTGCCATGGTTTAGTTGATTAGATAGTATTGGATGATAGATTGGACTCAATGATCTCAAAGGTCTTTTCCAACCTGGTCAATTCTATTCTAGTCTAGTCTAGTCTTGTCTAGTCTGTATTGTGTGTGAGAAAGACAAGGTTGAGCAGAGACAATATTAGAGTGAAAAAAAAATTAAAAAATAATTATACAGCTGATACACTCTTTGTGGTTGAAGAGCTAACTGGAAAAAATAATTTCATTGTGCCACCATGAGGCCTATTAACTGATACTAACAGAAAATTATAGTACATCCGAATGACAATAGCCTGCTAGGCATGGAAGTTCAAGGCAATCATAGAATCACAGAATGTTAGGGGTTGGAAGGGACCTCAAAAGATCATCTAGTCCAATCCCCCTGCCAGAGTAGGATCTCCTAGAGCATATCACACAGAAATGTGTCCAGGTGGGTTTTGAATATCTCCAGAGAAGGAAATTCCACAACCTCTCCAGGCAACCTATTCCACTGCTCTGTCAGCCTCACAGTGAAAAAGTTTTTCCTTATGTTTACGTGGAACCTCCTATGCCACACCTAGCACTAGTTACCTCTTGTCCTATCATTGGACATCACTGAGAAGAGCCTGGCTAAGGGAAGAGATGACAGCAGAATACACAGCAGGGAGTATGCAATTTGCCAAAACATTCTAGAGAAGGGAGAGAAAGAGGAAAATTAATGAGATATCACTGCTTTCAACGGAGACAAATTCTTATCCTTAATTGCTTTCAGGATCTGTAGATTATATTATCCATTTCAAGGTTGTCTTCCTGTATTGTTCATGTTTAGCAGCAAGACAAATGTCAGCAAAGTGTACAACTGTAAGAAAAGCCCCCCTTTCTATTCTAATAAATGCTTTTATGGCTATATAAACCAAATATGGTATACCTCTCTCTGATACATATGTACATATCCCCAGCATTATTAGCTTTACACACTTTGTAGAGCAATGGAAGAATATTTAGTAGTTTCTCAATACTGTGGTACCTAGGAATAATGCCCAGAACCTAGATCTGGGTGGACATCTTGTCTGCCTCACAGCTCTCTTGAATCCAAAGCAACTCTTGTGAATGAGAAACATGGAATATCTTGCTCTGAGCAACAAAACCCTATGACATATACCTGCAGTTCAGCCTAGATGTCACTAGAGAGTCTACAGTATTTATGTTTTCTGTGGGAACAAGATTTTCCTTGATGAAGGCAGCTTTTGGTTTTGATTTGAGTAATTTCTTTTATTCTCTCTCTCTCTCTCAATTTTTTGTTTGATTGTTTTTTTGTTTGGTTGGTTTTGTGGGGTTTTTTCATTAGCTGTTAGGGATTTAGAGACAGGTAGTATGACTCAGTAGTGCTGTGTTTCCCTGCTTGTAACCTGTAGGTTATCTGTAAATAAATCTGCAGGTAAACAGCAGGACAAGTCATTTACATGAGAGAGTATTATGAGGGGAGTCTTGCTGCAATATTGTTTCTTCCTACTTTTGCAGGAACTTCAGATCTGGATGGAGACTACTGGCAGTGACTTTCTTTTTCTTAGTAATCCATGACTGCAGGATGGAATTTGAAAAATCACCCAACTTCTGTACTCACTGTCCTTATTTCCCCCGTCTTTGCCACAATTTTGCCTCTAATCTGAGAGGACATAGGGGCACTCATTTCCAAGGCAGTAAGTGAAATGGAAGCAGGTTGTTTGGGTCTTAGCCAAATTGTTACATGAATAAAAAGTATGCTGACCAGGCACAATTTTTCTGAAAATAGAACAGGCAATTTCTCAGGCTTTGCCTTTTCTTTGCAGATTTGCATGCTAGTTACATACACATATGTTTACATCACACATACTATATACAAGAGTTTTGAGTCTATTTATCCCTGTCAGTTTAACATTATGCCTCCAGAATGACCTTGAGACGGCCTCCAGTTGCTTGTAGAACAATTCATCAGCCTCCTCATCTTGCTTGGGTGGTCTGTAACAGACTCCAACCAGGATGTCAGATTTGTTAGGCTGCCCTCTGATTTTAACCCACAGGCTCTCAACTACCTCATCTTCCACCTCAAGTTGTGTGGCAGAGAGTGACTCCCTAATATACAGAGCCACCCCTCCTCCTCTTCTCCCTCGCCTGTCTCTCCTAAAGAGCCTGTAGCCCCCCAGTGTAGCACTCCAATCGTGCGTGTTGTCCCACCATGTTTCTGAGATGGCGACTATATCATAGTCGCCCTGATGGATTAGGACCTCCAACTCCTCTTGCTTGTTGCCCAGGCTGCGTGCATTGGTGTAAATGCATCGCAGCTGGGTTCCTGACTTCTCAACTGACCCTACCTTGTGCCCTACTCTTTCCTCTGCAGAGGGACCGATATCCTCACCCACCCCCTTCAGACCTAGTTTAAAGCCCTTCTAATGAGCCCTGCCAACTCCAGTGCCAGGACTCTCTTACCCCTTCTAGACAGATGCACCCCATCAGGACCCAGCAGGTCAGGTGCGGTGAAAGTTGTCCCATGATCAAAGAACCCAAAGTTCTGCTGCTGGCACCATCCCCTGAGCCAATTGTTGATGGTATGGGTTCTCCCATTCCTCTCAGTGTACACCCCTGCCACTGAAGGAACTGAGCAGAACACCACTTGAGCTCCTGCCCCATCAATCAATTGTCCAAGGGCCCTGAATTCCTTCTGTTTCTTTTTGTTTGTTTGTTTCTTTTTTCTTTTCCCTCTTTTCTCACTTAGTGCAACATTCAGAGACCAGCTGCCAAACATCCACAATGGATAAAATCTATTTTGGGGAATGTGCTGTTACTTGCTTTGCTGGTCATTCTTACAGCAGTGTTTTGCATGCGGTATTTTAAACATCTGCCTTACCCAAGAACATAATTTGGAAACCATGTAACAACCTTTGTAGCAGTTGGCCACATTCCCGGTTTGAGTTCCTCAAAAGCTTTGGCTGTGGGCCACAGATGAAAGGAAAGCAAATGCAACAAGATGGTTTGAAAAGTGGTCTACTCTCAAATGTGGCAAAGTAACAAAGGAGCTTAATTCTTCCAGATCTGCTTGCTGTATGCATTCCATTTAACACCTGGTGGCTTATGTATCTAAACAAATTTTTACTCCATGATCCTCCTGTCAGCTTGGTGGAGCCAGTGCCAATACTAGAGGTAATTTTTGTTTTGCTTTGTGTTGTATTCAAAGCTTTATTTTCACAGGGGTAATTGGTAGCCCTTTGAAGGAGCTGAACAGATACTCATGGTTTAGCTGGCACACCTGACCTCTTCTCCCTGTGCCTCATTGTTACAATGGCTACGGCTGCTCCCCAGTGCTAGTTACAAAGAAGCCAAGGAATAAATGTAGGTTTTCTGCACAGTATTATTAACCCAGTGGAAAGGGCTATTACAGCTTCAGCAAGTGGGAATGGGACTTGAGTCACAACAAATCCATGCAATGCTTCAGACTTGGTGGGGAGTGACTGGAAAGCTTCCTGACAGGGGAAAAAAAAACTGTGGGTATTGGCCAATAGACAGATGAATACAAGCTGGCAGTGTGCCCAGGTGACCAAGGAGACCAACAGTATCCTGGACTGTAACAGATATAATGTGGCCAGCAGGACCAATGAACTGATTGTACCCCTGTACACTGGTGAGAACATACTTTGGTTACTATGCTTAGTTTTGGGCCCCATACTACAAGAAGGACGTTGAGGTGCTGGAACATGTCCAAAGAACGGCAACAAAGCTGGTGAAGGGTCTGGAGAATAGGTCTTATGAGCAGCAGCTGAGGGAAATGAATTTTTTTAGCCTGGAGAAAAGGAGGCTGAAGGAGACCTTATCACTCTCTACAGCTACATAAAAGGAGGTTGTAGCAAGATATTTCCTGGTCTTTTCCAATGTAGCAAGCAATTGGACAAGAGAAAATGATCTCAAGTTGTGCCAGGAGAGATTTGGATTGGAAATTTGGGAAATTCCTTTACTGAAAGTGTTGTCAAGTTTAAATACAGGCTGTCCAGGGATGTGTTGGAGTCACTGTCTGTGCTGATATTTAACAGACATGTAGATGTGGTCCTTAATTACATGCTTTAATGGTGAACTTGGTAGTGTTAGGTTAATGGTTGCATTCAACCACAGAATTGTTCCATTTGGAAAAGACTTCTAAGATCATCAAGTCCAACCATCAACCTAAGACCACTGTGGCCATCAAATCATGTCCTTAAGTGCCATGCCTGCACATTTCTTGAACACATCTAGGGATGATAACTCCACCTCATCCCTGGGAAACATATTCCAATACCTGACCAGTCTTTCAGTAAAGATTTTTACCTAGTATCCTACAGATCTTTTCCAGCATAAATTATCCTTGAAACTACTCTTTTTGTTAATAATTAGACTAAAAGTACAGGTCAGTTCAGCTTTGATAAGCAAAGCATGTGGATACATGCTTAACTTTAAGCACACAAATAATATCAAAATGGAAGATATATTTAAAGCTAAACATACGCTTAAGGGTTTAACAAGATCAGGATCTGAGTACTTAGTCTGAGACTATGGTATTGGCTACCTCTTCATTCCACCTGGTTTAAAGTTTTTTTATTGATTAACCAAAGGAAAATATGGAATGAATCAAATACAGTATTTCATAATTTTTCTCCAAAAATATCTTAAAAGAGCCTAGAGAATAATACAAGTATGTATTCTGAACACACTGATACAAAGGCATAGCCTGTCTACACATTGCATTTGCTATTGAATAATGCCTTACTTGCATTGCATTTTTCCCCATTTCCCTTCAACTCTTCCTGTGGTATTAAGTAATATTCTTGGCACTAATAAGTTAGATAAAGGATGTTGTTTCTGATGTGTAATAGGCATGGTGTAATTCATCATTTAGCACTTCATTTGCATTCATATTCACACTGTGTGACTTCTTATCGGCTGCAACAGAATATGTCTGTAAACCAAAATTATGTAATGCTGTATAACAAAGGCTGTCTGTTAATTTTGATTGTGCATTTTTACCATATAGATTCTTTCTTTCAACTTATTTAAGTAACTTTGAAAGAGACTTCCAGATACATGAAATGTTTGACAATTTTAATGTGGGTGGTGTATTTTCTGTGGAATTTATCTGACAGTGTTCTCAGGATGCTTTACAAATTCTGATTGATTTGATTTTAGAACCAGGTGAGTCAGAGAAATTTTCTTTAGTTCTGATGAGACACAGAGAATGAGAAACTGCAAATTGTGTTGTACTGAGCTCAGATCCAGGTGCTTAGGCATTGTCAATATACATCTTAAAGCCTCAATATATTTGAAAGCAGTCAGCATTGCAGATACCTCTAAGTGACCCCTCAAAGTTACCCTTCTCTATCAGTAAATATTTGCGAGAGTTTCTTGAGAAAGTATGATACTCAGGTCTTCTAACCACTGGGGGTGGGAGGGGGAAGGTTGTTTGGGTTTTTTTAGACATGATGTTTTGTTTCAACGTTAGACACTTTGCAGCTGGAAACTTTGCAGTAGCCATAAATTTGTCTGCAAATTCTTAAAATCATCTTACTTCAGGACATCTAGACATTCAAACAAACAGCCTCTGGGTTTTTTTTTTAGTTTTGGCATATTAGTTTCTTGCAGATTACTGATAGAAAGAAAAAAAACCCACATGTCAGATTTTATCCCAGGGTTCAGTTTCATGAATACTCTTTGAATTTGACAAAGGAGCAGAGTACGTATGTGGTGGGGTTGGAAGGGTAAGGCCAAGAAGCCTCCTCCCTTCCCCCTTGTAAAGTAAAGGGAAAGAAAATTGAAGGGAAAGGAAAAAAAAACTCACAGCTGAATTAGCAAAGCAGTGGAGCTGTATATTTACAAAGCAATGTAGGATATGCAGGGGAATATATATAAATTTACAATATTTACAATATATACAAAGATATACAATAAAGTAACACAGAAATGAGAGTTCCCCCCCCCCCCCTTGCTGAGGGGGTTCCCCACCTCCGCTCTCCCCTCTTTTCCCCTTTCCCCAGAGTGGGATAGAAAGAGAAAGAAAAGAGAGAAAAAAGGTTAGAAGCACTTGTGTTAATTGGAAAGCAGTTAATACAGGCCTGGTAGCTTATCAGTTTTCAAGGCCGAAGCCTTGGCAGAAAGCCCAGGAGCTGCAAGCTGCTGCCCGAAGGAAAAGCGGAAGCAAGACTGAAGAAAAGTGCTGGAAAGCCCAGTATACCTTCCTGCACTCCCAGTTCAGAAGGTGCTTCCTCCCACTTCACCAATGAAATTAGTTTAGATTCTTCTTTCGTTTACCAACATCCGTCCACCATATTCCCTTTCTTAAAGGCCCAGCCTCAAACGGTCACAACGTACAAGAATGACTATGTGTAAGAATGATTTAGCATAAAATCTCAGGTGAAAGTTTTCCGTTTCACTCAGCTTTCTTCTAACTTTTACAAAGGGTCCTGTTGCCTAACTGAAGTTATCAAAACTATTCATAAGGTTACTTTGTAGGACTTACATCTGTAAGTTGGTAAATGAAACTGGGATATTTATGCTAATACATCTCACAGCAAAATAACTCAGAGTGATTTACATAATGAATAATAGAAATCAGAGATAAAATTTTTCTCTAGAGCAATTAGGAGGGTATAATATGGGTCTAAAATACGAGAAAACTGTAAACAAACAAAATAAGATCAAAGAGGAAAAGTATAAAGTGCGATGCAGATGAAAATGCTATTTTAGACTGGAAGCTCATAGAAGTGGGATATAGCTGTTTGGTTACAGAGTAACTGGAATGGCATTTTCCAGCTCTCCATACATATTTGAGGAGTAGAGACTGAAGAGAGTGCTAAATACTAAGACTATCCAAAGAGGATAAAGAAATAGAAAAAGGTAACTCTTGGATTGAATATTGGATTAGAAAAGGTTATTCTAATAACAATGATTAATTTGCTATAAAATGATGAAGTAAGCCTGCAGTGTTGCACCTTAGGATAGGTTCTTACAGAGTAATTCAAGTACATGGTACCACCTGCCTCTCATTGTGTGATAGAAATATTGCTTTATAGAACAAAACTTAATAGACTGAAGAAATTTTGAGTCAAGTGAGACATGTGGTCAATCATATGATGTAGTGTGCAGAGATAACTGGATTGGTTGTGTTAATATGAGTGTATTTTTGTGTGACCAGATATCTGTCTATGATCTGATGTGGAAAACCTACATTTCATCATGAAATAAAAGTATTCCGGGGGCGCGGGGGCAGGGGTGGTGGAAATTAGAACTATTCACCTGGAATCAAGAAATGAGCCACTGGCTGTATGAATTATCTGAAACATGCTGCACATCTGTAAGGTATGTGGAGGATAATCTAGCTTCACTTGGTTCATTTAAATCCATACTTGAAAATAATTGCTGCCATAATCTTACCAGACAAGTTAACCTAATAGATCATGTTTATACTATCTGGAAATGTTCCATGGAAAACAATCAATTTTCATTTTGTGTTTCTTTCCTAAAAGGTACTGATCTGTTTTACTGGTTTGACTATAGAACATATGTTTGATTAATGTTATGCATGTTTATTCTTAAATTTCACACAGTAGCACTCACAACAGCCTGTTTCAATTGATAGTATCCATTTAAAGTTGATGTAGTTTTCACTGCCTCTAATACATGAAGAACAGATTAATTCTGCCATGTAGGTTATAGGTAAATCTAGGCTGAGACATCAAAACTGTAGAAGTTTTGTCATTGAGAAGAAACTTACAAATTATGAACCACAAAGGCTGAAGCCCAGGAAAACCTCCTGAAGTTAACTTAACTGAGTTAACAACTTTGAGTTGTTAAAATCAGAATTTGTGACCTAGATTGTGAGTGTAAAACCTCTGGAAAGATGAGATACTCTGCATTATGAAGAAAAATTCCCTGCCACTGGCAAAATGCTACATAGTTCTGTTTATTACCAAGTTATTTAGATCAATTTCTACTTAACAGTATCTGTGACACTCCTTGTTCTTGTTACTTCCAGCTGTAATAATATATCCCTCATATACTGAGTATAACATGCCCAAAATACTGCACATTAACTGTAATAGTTGCATTGAATTTTAACTACTGTATTCAAGGCTGAGTTCCTTTCAAAGTTACGACTGTCAGGCAAGAGTTAAGAACAAAGATTCCACTTCCTCCCATGTCAAAAACTATAATAAAAGGAAATGGAACATCAGTCCACTTTTCCTGACAATGATTGTTAAGAGACTGGGAAATGCAGCAACATAGTCTTACTTCAGTTTCAAGATTATAATCTCGTTGGAGAAATGAATTGCTAGGAAGAGCTTTTTACCTCTTGACTGGTGACTTAAACACAGCCAAGGTCAACAGAGATAAAAGTCATGACTGATCAAGTGAGCATTTATCTGACAAAAGCCTCAGCTGATTACAGCTTTTGTGGAGAAAGCTATCTGTGGAAAATTACTTGCACTTTTCACCCCCACAATACTATCATTAGAAAAAGCAGTGGATGAACCATCTGAGAATATGGACAGCCCTTCTTTTAATGTATGATCTCTAATATCTTTGGTGGTGATTTTATGATGCAAATTAATACAACGAACCACAGAAAACTATACCGCTGCTGTTTATGATATACTCTTTTACATTCTAATCTAGTACATTTTGCCCACAAAACATACCAAGGACAATTTCAGATCTTTTAGTGAAATTATTAGTGCAGTCTGCACATTCCTCTGAGGTACACAGAAAAGTAACCACACCTGTAGAAATGTTTTCCTACAAGACAGTGTATCAATGGATGCATCGTTGCCCCATCATATTTGCAAAAACACTTCATCATCTTCTTGTTTCTGCAGCAATAATCCTGACTGTAAAAGCAGCTGATGATCTGTAGTGGCTCTACACAGTTGATAGTAACCAAATCACTTTAAGTTTAATCAAATAGTGAGTAGGTAACAATATTCAAAGACTGCCTCAAAAATTGAAGAATATTCCTTTCTCTGCATGAGATTTTTATAGTTACTCTCCTTTATAGCCTAAATACCTGTTTCTAGTTTATATTGCAAAAATACTATAAACATTCTGACTAATACTTACTCTTCCATGTTCGCCATTTCTCTCTGTTTCCAAGTGTTCCACACAGTTTCTTTTTATAATTAAAAGGAAAGTCTTGAAGTTTACAAAGCTGATCATAACATTAGTAACCCTATTTTGAACCCATCTGGCAAAAAGCAGGTTGTGGTGAAGAGGTTATTAAATTTACTAATATGAAATATGAATTATGAAAATATTATTTTAATTAATTATCAAACTATTAATAACCGATAAATCACCAACTTATATACATGTTCTAGGGCACGTTCATTAAATACATTCCACAAGTGGCTCAGTGTTATGATTATAACTTAATTGAACTAGTTACAGACTATCTCTATATTTATATAACGAAGGGTGCAGTTCCGCCGCTTGGCCACTTGGCGACTCGGCGGGACGCGGGCGGCTTCTGGCTATACATAGCAATATTACAATCTTTCTATGCGTCAGCACTTACTCTGCTAGACGTGGATACTTTGAACTAAGTGCTAGTGGATGAAAAGCATGTGGAAGATATTCAATTCCCTTCAGACAACAGGGATTGGTCCTGGTCGGGGTCGGCCCGTGGTTCGAACGGCAGGGCGGGACGACGGTGGCCGGTAGGTGGGCTTGGATGATGCGTGGCAGCAGGCACAGCTACGGGGGTCAGCTCGATCACGGCGGTTCTCAGGGCTGATGCAAACAGCCTCGGGGAGAGAATGTGACTGCGTCAGGCGGCGGATTCTTGTTTACTGAGGTTAAAGGAGCAACAGGACTCTCAGAGTGGTCCCAGGTTCGGTGCAATATAGGCACGAACAATGCTTTGGTTTTCCCTGAGATTCACAGGGCTCAGAGCGGCATTCGGCGGCTTCTCTCCCGCTACGGCGGGGCTAGGCATACGTGGACTCAGTATCGATCAAGTCCCTCCTCCCCGGTAACTGGGCAGATCTTACCCTTGGGGGGTCGGTCCAGTCCTCCGGTGGCACGGTGGGCTCTCCCGGTCGGTACTGGCTGTGGCGACGCTGAGCTCCTCAGAAACAGCGAAAGTCTTCCCTCTGGGCTTCTCACCATTCACGGGCTTTCAGTATGCATGCATGTATAACCGAAGTTATAGCTGGAGGTGGGGAGATTCAGGCTGGATGTGAGGAGGAAGTTCTTCACCATGAGAGTGGTGAGACCCTGGAATGGGTTGTCCAGGGAGGTGGTCGAGGCCCCGTCCCTGGGGGTGTTTAAGAGCAGGCTGGATGAGGCTCTGTCCAGCCTGATCTAGTGTGGGGTGTCCCTGCCCATGGCAGGGGGGTTGGAACTAGATGATCCTTGTGGTCCCTTCCAACCCTGAATGAAACTATGAAACTATGAAACTATGAAGCTAACAACAATAAGCTCAATGGCAAAAGCTGCAGCTCGAGAGTTACTCTCTCGAGCAAGCACAGAGACAAAGTGAATGAGGGGGCAACGTGTTCACCAACTGGGGTGATACTTATAGATTCCTCGAGGCTGGGCTTGACCAATGGGCACTCTCATAAGCAACTGGCTTCAGCCTATAGAAAGCGTGAAGCAAGAATTATGCCCATACTTGGTGTCAGCACGAACACTGCATGCGCTGGGTGTGTGCAAGCCTGGCTAATGCCTTGGCTTTTATCTTCCTCCTAGAGGAGGGGGAACTTGCCCACATATTGGGACAAGATTCAGTATTGGGGCATAATGTGCCTTCACCACACAGGTAAACCATGTTTCCTCCTCAAAACACCACGTGTCCAGATTGTTAAAAACTACGATAAAATTAGTAACTGATATTGTCTTTCCAGTATTTGCATTCTAATATTTACATTTTTAAGATTAATTTTCACTCTTATCCATAGCCAAAAAAAACCAACCAACCCAAACAAAAACTTTTTTTTGTTTGCTTGATAAATAATGAAAAATTAAACTTCCTAATATTAACTTTGCTTTGTGAACTGGAATAATAAGTCAACCACACATCTTTTCAACGCTGAGGTTAGAATCCTGAGGACATACTGTTGTCACTTTACTCTTTGTAATTTCTATTTCTTTACCATAAACAGTATACCTCTGATCTCTCAGTTTTATAGCCCCATGCATAACCTCAGAGTAATATTTTCCAGACACACAGAATAGCCATATACAATATGGTTATCATCAATTTTACTTTAGATTGAGGAAAACCAAACCAAAACAAATATGTATTTTATAAAATGTTGTGACCGTTTGAGGCTGTCCACTTAAGAAAGGGAATATGGTGTTCGGATATTTGTAAACGAAAAGATGGATCTAAACTAATTTCATTGGTAGATGTGGGAGGAAGCACCTTCTGAACTGGGAGTGCAGCAGGGTATCCTGGGCATTCCTGAACTTTTCTGGTCAGTCTGTCTTCCCTCCTTCGATGGCTTTGCAGCTCACAGCGTTCTGGGCTTTCAGCCAAGGCTTGAGCTTGAAAAACTGATAAACTGCAAGGCCTGTATTAACTGCTTTCCAATTAACACATAACTGCTTCTAACTTTTTTTTTCTCTTTTCTCTCTTTCTATCCCTCTCTGGGGAAAGGGGGAGAGAAGGGGGAGCAGAGGTGGGGAACCCCCTCAGCAGAGGGGGTGAACTCTCATTTCTGTGCTGCTTTGTTGTATATTTTTGTATGTATTGTAAATATTGTAAATTCTGTAAATTCCCCTGCATATCCTATATTGCTTTGTAAATATACAGCACCCACTGCTTTGCTAATTCAACTGTGAGTTTTTTTTTCTTCACTGTCTGGGGGCAGGAGGCCTTTCCCTTCCAACCGTACAACATTTTTTTTTTCTCCTATATATGATGAATGAATGTAAAGTTGCAGAACACAGGAGAGACCACATAGCATTGACAAAGACAATTCTTCAGGCTTACTGCAATCCAACGCATTTTCCCCTATATTATTTATTCTTACTCCTCTGAAGGATTTAACATTCTTTTCATATATTACCTTACATCTCACATCATTTTTATAAAGTAGGATAACATTACAGCTGATTTCAAATTTTGTATGAAATCTACCCTGGAGAGGTAGGACACAGCCTTTGGGAAAGAATGCATTTTAAGAATAGCTCTCCTGGACAGATGGGCAGAGTCCAATGGGATGTCATTCAACAAGTCCAAGTGCCGAGTGCTGCACTTTGGCTATGGCAATCCCATGCAGAGCTATAGGCTGGGGTCGGAGTGGCTGGAGAGCTCCCAAACAGAGAGGGACCTGGGTGTGCTGATCGACAGCCACCTGAATATGAGCCAGCAGTGTGCCCAGGTGGCCAGGAGGGCCAATAGCATCCTGGCCTGCATTAGGAATAGTGTGGCCAGCAGGAGCAGGGAGGTCATAGTGCCCCTGTACTCTGCTTTGGTTAGGCCGCACCTAGAGTACTGTGTCCAGTTCTGGGCCCCTCAATTTAAGAAGGACATCGAAACACTTGAGCGTGTCCAGAGAAGGGCAACAAGGCTGGTGAGAGGCCTTGAACACAAGCCCTATGAGGAGAGGCTGAGGGAGCTGGGATTGTTTAGCCTGGAGAAGAGGAGGCTCAGGGGTGACCTCATTGCCCTCTACAGCTACCTGAAGGGTGGTTGTAGCCAGGAGGGGGTTGGCCTCTTCTCCCAGGCAGCCAGCACCAGAACGAGGGGACACAGTCTCAGGCTGCGCCAGGGGAAGTTCAGACTCGAGGTGAGGAGGAAGTTCTTCACCGATCGAGTCATTCGGCATTGGAACGGGTTGCCCAGGGAGGTGGTTGAGTCATCGACCCTGGAGGCGTTCAAGGGGAGATTGGACGTGGCACTTGGTGCCATGGTCTAGGCATGGGGTCTGTGTTGATAGGTTGGACTCGATGATCCCCGAGGTCCTTTCCAACCTAAGTGATACTGTGATACTGTGATACTATCATAGGGACTGCTATACAAGTAAAGAAACTAAGTTGAAAAATTGAATGCTATATATATATATGATTCTTTTTTTTTTTATGCCTTCCTTTCTGTTCGCAGGTTGTGGTCACAACAGGCTTAAGAACTCCAGCAGGATATATTTTCTAACTTCCTAAGCCTTTGGAGCATTATCTATTTGCAGGTATCTGTAATGGGTTGGGGCAGACCCCCTCCCCACCACACGCAGAAATGACGACTCAGACAAATGGATTGCAAAAGTGATGGAAAGTTTAAATAGAACTGTGAGTGCGTGCAGAGAATTAGAAACACAGTGACAAGAGAGACCCCAAAACAGACCCAGAGAGATCCCATCCCCACCTGAGGGTGCACCCAAAACCCCCAGGGCTCCTCCTTCCACCCCCCACTGCTAGGCTAGTCTCAGCTGGCCAGATCTGAGACTGCCCATCCCCCCGTGGCCTTGGGCCTAACCAGGCCCATGGCCGGGAGATCTCTCCCCCAGTTACCGGGTGGTGAGGAGGAAGGAAAGAGGAAGTGCCAGACCCCACCGTGAAACTTATAGTGGTGCAAGGGATCATGGTAGGAAATGACCTAATTTCCTGTGTCCACCCACTGAGCTGGACTTCTGGACACAGGAAACACCCCTGTAGCAGCGGACACCCAGCCCAAACTACAACAGGAGCCACCCCTTATTTCATACCATAATCCCTGCACCCAAACACATCATCAAATCAGAAAACTGATGACATGTCTGGCGAAGTCCGTGTCTTCATCTGGGCGTCCACCCAAACAGTCTCTCATTCAGGCTCAAGTGTCTGTCCATTCCAGTTCTTCCTCCTTCATCCAATGGAACCTCCCGGCGATGCAGAGCTCATTCTCCTGCGGTGCAAGTTCTCCATGGATTGGTTGGACATCCTGGTCATTTGGAAAAGCCTAACGACTTCTCAGCCAAACCTTTATTTTTCACCTATGTTCACTCGGCGGCATATTCTCCACCCCTGGGGCAGGCCAGTCGAAACAATCCAACCCACGATTGCCTTTTTCAATCCATCCAGGGTGCCGCAACCAACCACTTCCAACTGCGGTCAAAAACTACACAGATGCATGTCCGAGGCACTCCGCCCCCCCACTAGGCGTACCCGTACCGAGGCATGACAGCATCCGGCTGCACACCCCCCCCCCAGAAAGGGAGGGAATGCACCACAGCTCACTGAGAAGAAGGGAGGTGGAACCAGGTGCTCGGCGCCATTTTCGGAACTCGTCCGAAAAACTCGGGGAAGAGACTAGGGCCGGCCTCGCCGCAGCCCGAGCGCACGGCCGGGTCTGCCACAGCCAATCGGCACACAGCAGGGCTCCGCCCACCTCTACCGCCACAGCACAGAATCAAAATCACCTCCACCCTCGGACACTCAAACGGCTTCTCCAGCGAAAGCCATACCGCGTTCTCAAGCGGTACCCAGATGGATATTAGAATAAACCTTTATTAGAATAAACCAAACCAGGTTGGAAGAGACCTTCAAGATCATCGTGTCCAACCCATCAACCAATCCAACCCACCCAAACAACTAACCCATGGCACCAAGCACCCCATCAAGTCTCCTTCTGAACACCTTCAATGACGGCGACTCCACCACCTCCCCGGGCAACCCATTCCATAGCACAATCACTCTTTCTGTATAGAACTTCTTCCTAACATCCAACCTGAACCTCCCCTGGCGCAGCCTGAGACTGTGTCCTCTTGTTCTGGTACTGGGTGCCTGGGAGAAGAGACCATCATCAGCCTGTCTACAACCTCCCTTCAGGTAGTTGTAGAGAGTGATAAGGTCACCCCTGAGTCTCCTCTTCTCCAGGCTGAGCAACCCCAGCTTCCTCAGCCTCTCCTCATAGGGCTTGTGTTCCAAACCCCTCGCCAACTTTGTTGCTCTTCTCTGGACTCGTTCCAGCAAGTTGTGGCCGGTTGACGGTGTCCCTTTAAGAAAGGGAATATGGTGGACGGAAGTTGGTAAACGGAAGGAAGAGTCTAAACTAATTTTCATTGGTCAAGTGGGAGGAAGCACCATCTGAACTGAGACTGAAATGGGCATTCCCAGCACTTCTCTGTCACTCTTGCTTCCGCATCTCCTTCGGTGCAGCAGCTTTCTGCCTGTGCTGGGTTTTCTGCCAAGGCTCCGGCCTTGAAGACTTGATAAGATAACCAGGCCTGTAACTGCTTCTAATTAACACAAACTGCTTTTAACTTCTTTCTTTCTTCTTTCTCCCTCTTTTCCGAACTATTCTGGGGAAAGGGGGGAAGAGAGGGGAGAGCGGAGGTGGGGAATCCCCTCGGCCGAGGGGGGCTACTCTCATTTCTGTGTTACACTGCTGTATATCTTTGTATATATTGTAGATATTGTAAATTTGTAAATATTCCCCTGCAAAATCCTACACTGCTTTGTAAATATAGCTCCACTGCTTTGCTAATTCGGCTGGTGAGTTTTTTTCCTTTCCCTTCAATTTTTTTCCCTTTTACCTTACAAGGGGAAGGGAAGAGGCTTCTCGGCCTTACCCTTTCACCCACCACATTTTTTTTTTATTGGCGTACCCAACGTGCGGCAGATAATTAGTTTAATTTATTACTTGATTGATTTAGTGTTTTCCAGCTGAATTAGCAAGCATGAAGGTATTGTGGTTTGTGGAGCGATTATTCTTTTCAATTTTTGGGGCTCTGGTTTACAGATATTTTTTGGGTTTGATTTTGGATTACCTGGGCAAATATTTGGTGCGGACAATTTATATGTGGGTTATGTATAGAGTTAAATTATGGTATGGAAAATGTATTAATTTATTATGGCCAGTGAGATACAGAAATGTTACCTCCACCACTCTCCCAATTGAGATAAAGGGTTTTAAGATTCCACCGGAGGAGAGAGTAACTTTAGGTGATGCCTGGGATCCAAAGGTGATTTATGTGATGTGTATAATTCTGCTGCTGGTGATAACTAATGTGTTTTCTCTGTATTCCTTGTGGCGAGAGAAAAAGGTGTCCAGGGCGTGTTTTGTTATTAAAACTAGATCAAAAAGAAAACGCCGTGGCTCTCGATCAGTCCCAGAGTCATCTAGTGATGAGGACTGTGGAGAACCCGTGTCAGTTAAAAAGAAGGCTAAAAAGTTAATTGGTAAAGCAGCTCTAAATGACTTTGCTGATTCTAGCAAACAGCCAAGGGCATCGGCTGGTATCAACATGGCGCCTACTCCTTCTCCTACTCCTTCTCCTTCTTCTTCTTCTCCGTCGGCCATTAACGGAGCAACGTCACTTCCGCCTACTTCCTCGGTGGGACCGGAAGTCACTGCCCCAGCAGCTGATTTATCTCAGGATCTGTCAGCTTCCATTAAGGTGGCTGTAAATTCAAACACAGCTCCAGTTAAGGTGGCTCCTTTAAAGACTAGAGGTGCAAAGGCCAAAGATGGAGAAGAAGAGGAGCTGGAGACTGATCCTGGTGAGGGGCCCTCTACTCTAAGAGATCCTGCTCAGGAGGAAGAGGTGGTTTGTTTTAAAGATCTAGCTAACCTAGTGAGATCAAAGCAGGATACAGATGAAGCTAGGAAAGCAGCTGGCAAAGGTGGTTCTCAGCTTAAAGAGATCCTTAGGAGAATGACAGCAGGATTATATGGACAAAAAATTCAGGGAGATGAAGAGCAAGATGATATTTTGGAATGTTCTTCGCCCCGCGAGGAATTGCGAAATGTCCGTAAAGATTTCACCAGGGCAGATAAGGAGCCAGTTCTAGCTTGGCTTAGTAGGTGTTATGATACAGGCGCTCCGGCTCTAACAGTTGGAGACAAGTCAGCAGCTCAGTTAGGAACTCTCTCAAGGGACAATGGAATAGATAGACATCTAGGCAGAGCTCTCGGTAAGGTTAATCTGTGGATACGCCTTTTAATGGCGGTTGCCCTGAGATATCCTTCCCGAGATGATCTTCCATGGAATCCTAAACCCTGGACTACCATAGATGAGGGAATTAAGCGCTTGAGAGAATTTGCTGTTAGAGAGCTACTCTATGGTGAACATGAAACTCTGAATCCTGATGACATTCCTGTGGGTATTGGTCTTGCTAAAAAGATCATCAAACTTGCTCCTTCCAATTATGCAAACATTCTGGCAAGCAGAATTGTGTCAAGAAGTTATGGTGGAGCTTCTCCCACGGTTGGCCAATTCAGTGATCAAATGAGACAATTGGAGGATAGCATGACACGTGGTTCTTTGGTTTCGGCTATTAAAACTATGTCTGGTGATATACAGAATTGCATAAGAGAGTTAAAAGATGAATTTAGAAATTCCATATCCCAATTGGCACAAAGGGATAATTTTAATTCTTCCTCCAGGTGGGTACAAGTTTCATCTGTGAGGAATACACGTCCTCCAAGGAGGTCATTCCAAAACAGGTCATTCCAAAACAGGTCATTCCAAAACAGACCACCAAGGCAATCACGTAGAACTATTTGGATAACTCTGCGTGATGAGTTTGGTGAGAACATGAACCGCTGGGATGGCCAACCAACTTCTAATCTTTTCAGGAGACTGAGGGAATTGCAAAGTGGCAGAACCCGAGGTAGCAATACCAGAAGGGTAGCTGTTACTTCCACAGTTCCCCAGAACGACTCTTATGGTTCCAACAGTGGCTCCAGTTATAACATGCAAAGTTATAACCCTGCAAACTATGTGCAATGCACATGTGCGCATGTTCCCCATAACTAGGGGTGCCCTGCCTCCCGCCAGGGGGAGGAGAGGGATAACAGGATAATAGAATCTATTGGGATGTGTACATCCAGTGGCCTGGCACTTCACAATTTCGGAAGTACAGGGCCTTGGTTGACACAGGAGCTCAGTGCACCATAATACCATCAAATTATCAGGGATCAGAGTCTATAACTATTCTGGGAGTCACTGGAGGATCTCAAGAGTTAAGTAAGGTAGAGGTTAATATAAGTTTAACTGGTAAACAATGGAGGAAGCATACAATTGTGACCGGACCTGATGCACCTTGTATTCTGGGAATTGATTTTCTGAGAGAAGGGCGTTTCAAAGACCCTAGAGGTTACAAATGGGCTTTTGGAGTAGCTTCAATAGAAATTGATGGACAAAAATTGAAGCTATCTGCCAGACCTGAACTTTCTGATGAATCTGCAGTTGTGGGACAACATAAGATACAGGACATTAAATTGCCGGTTGCTTCTCAGACTGTGCATCACAGACAATACAGAACCAACCGTGACTCTTTGTTGCCCATTCAGAATCTGATTCGTCAGTTGGAGAGTCAGAAAGTCGTCAGCAAAAATTATTCACCTTTCAACAGTCCAGTGTGGCCTGGGAGAAAGCAGAATGGAGACTGGCGTCTGACGGTGGACTACCGAGCCCTGAATGAAGTGACACCACCTATGAGTGCAGCAGTACCAGACATGATGGAACTACAGTATGAGCTGGAATCCAAAGAGGCCAAATGGTATGCTACCATAGACATTGCTAATGCATTTTTCTCTATTCCCATAGCAGAGGAATGCAGGCCTCAGTTTGCTTTCACCTGGAGAGGAATCCAGTACACTTTCAACAGCCTGCCAATGGGCTGGATCCACAGCTCAAGCATCTGTCATGCAGTAATCCACGATGCTCTGGAAAAAGGCGGTGCTCCAGAACACATCCAGTTCATCGATGATATCATTGTCTGGGGTAAAACTGCTGAGGAGGTCTTCGAGAAAGGTAACAAAATCATTGACATTCTTCTGAATGCAGGTTTTGCCATCAAACGAGACAAGGTGAAAGGACCTACCACCGAAATTCAGTTTCTGGGAGTGCGATGGCAGGATGGACGCCGACACATTCCAGTGGATGTGGTAAATAGAGTCTCTACCATGGCAAGTCCCACAAACAAGCAAGAGACCTTACGTTTCTTGGGGATAGTGGGATTTTGGAGACTGCACATTCCTGGATACAGTCAGATTGTGAAACCTCTGTATGATGTGACTCGAAAGAGAAACCATTTCCACTGGGGACCTGAACAACAAGCAGCCTTTGACCAGATAAAGCAAGAGGTAATTCAAGCAATGGGTCTGGGACCTGTCCGAGATGGTCCAGACATTAAGAACATTTTGTACTCGGCTGCAAGTGACAATGGTCCAACCTGGTGCTTGTGGCAAAAAGCTCCGGGTGAGACACATGGACGACCTCTTGGTTTCTGGAGTCGAGGTTACAGAGGTTCAGAGGCTAACTACACTCCAACAGAGAAAGAAATCTTAGCTGCCTATGAAGGAGTAAAAGCATCCTCTGAAGTGATTGGAACTGAATCACAACTTCTCTTAGCTCCCAGATTACCAGTTTTGAATTGGATGTTCAAAGGCAAAGGCTCCACACCACATCATGCCACAGACTCCACATGGTCTAAGTGGATGGCTCTGATAACACAGAGAGCTCCAATGGGAAATCTTGAAAGACCTGGTCTAGTGGAGGTGATCTCAAGTTGGCCTGAAGGCATCAACTGTGCTAAACCTCCAGAGGAGAAAGTAACTCGTGCTGAGGAAGCTCCTCCTTACAATGACCTTTCTGATGATGAAAAGAAATATGCTTTGTTCACAGACGGTTCCTGTCGTCTTGTTGGAAACAAGCGAAGGTGGAAGTCTGCAGTGTGGAGTCCAACACGCCGAGTTGCAGAGGCGAAAGATGGAGAAGGAGAATCCAGTCAGTTAGCAGAGGTAAAAGCTGTCCAGCTAGCTCTCGACGTGGCTGAACGTGAGAGATGGCCAAAGCTTTATCTCTACACCGACTCATGGATGGTAGCCAATGCTCTATGGGGTTGGCTAAAGAACTGGAAGAAGAGTGGTTGGCAGAGAAAAGGAAAACCCATTTGGGCAACAGACCTGTGGCAGGACATTGCTGATCGAATCAAGAGAATTCCAGTGAAAGTGAGACACATCGATGCTCACATTCCTAAGAGCAAAGCTACTGAGGAACAGCAACACAACCATCAGGCAGATCTAGCTGCAAGAGTTTCCCAAGTAGACATGGACTCTAATCTTGATCTCGACTGGAAACACCGAGGTGAGATATTCTTAGCTCGGTGGGCTCACGATTCGTCAGGACATCAAGGCAGAGATGCAACATACCAATGGGCTCGTGACAGATCCATAGACATTTCCATGGATGCTATCACACAAGTCATCCATGACTGTGACATTTGTGCTGCTATTAAGCAGGCAAAACGACTTAAGCCCTTGTGGTATGGTGACAGATGGTCCAAGTACAAGTATGGTGAAGCTTGGCAGATTGACTACATCACTCTACCACGTTCTTGCTCTGGTAAGCAATACGTGCTTACTATGGTAGAGGCAAACACTGGATGGTTGGAAACTTATCCAGTTCCACATGCAACTGCACGCAACACCATTCTTGGTCTGGAGAGACAGATCCTGTGGAGACACGGAACTCCAGAGAGGATTGAGTCAGACAACGGAACTCATTTTAAGAACAACCTTGTAAAGAACTGGGCAAAAGAGCACGGTATTGAGTGGATATTCCACATTCCCTACTATGCACCAGCTTCAGGAAAGATTGAACGCTACAACGGTTTGTTGAAGACCACTCTTAAAGCCATGGGGGGTGGATCTTTGAAAAACTGGGAAAAACATTTAGCACAAGCAACCTGGCTGGTAAATAGTAGAGGTTCAGTGAACCGAGCTGGACCTGCACATTCAGATTTGCTACGGAAAGTAGAAGGTGATAGAGTTCCTGTTGTTAGAGAAAAGAATCTGTTAGGTAAAACTGTTTGGGTATTTTCACCCTCAGGAGAGGCTAAACCTGTCCGAGGGTGGTTTCAGCTGAAGGTCCGGGTCACACTTATTGGGTAATGCAAGAGAATGGTGAAATTCAGTGTATTCCACAAAGAAATTTAACTTTAGCTGAAAGAGGTTAACTTCGAACTGCTGTACAGCTACATCGCGCCCAAAAGAAGAATCAACGAGGAATCTATGGTGCACGAACCCTGAGATCCCTGAGAGCCCTGAGTCAACTAAGAGACCCTGAAATTTCCCTGTTTCCCTTTTCTTTGCTTCTTCGGCGAAGAAATGAACTGTTTTCCATTTTTCTCATTTTCTGATTTTCTTGGACTTTTGAATCATCTACACCTGAGCATAGCCGGAATGGACTATGAACTTTACTCACGAACTGTAAATATCATCTTGGATTGGATGGACAGTATAAACAGTCAATGAAAATTGTTTAGAAGGGGTGGACTGTGGCCGGTTGACGGTGTCCCTTTAAGAAAGGGAATATGGTGGACGGAAGTTGGTAAACGGAAGGAAGATTCTAAACTAATTTTCATTGGTCAAGTGGGAGGAAGCACCATCTGAACTGAGACTGAAATGGGCATTCCCAGCACTTCTCTGTCACTCTTGCTTCCGCATCTCCTTCGGTGCAGCAGCTTTCTGCCTGTGCTGGGTTTTCTGCCAAGGCTCCGGCCTTGAAGACTTGATAAGATAACCAGGCCTGTAACTGCTTCTAATTAACACAAACTGCTTTTAACTTCTTTCTTTCTTCTTTCTCCCTCTTTTCCGAACTATTCTGGGGAAAGGGGGGAAGAGAGGGGAGAGCGGAGGTGGGGAATCCCCTCGGTCGAGGGGAGCTACTCTCATTTCTGTGTTACAATGCTGTATATCTTTGTATATATTGTAGATATTGTAAATTTGTAAATATTCCCCTGCAAAATCCTACACTGCTTTGTAAATATAGCTCCACTGCTTTGCTAATTCGGCTGGTGAGTTTTTTTTCCTTTCCCTTCAATTTTTTTTTCCCTTTTACCTTACAAGGGGGAAGGGAAGAGGCTTCTCGGCCTTACCCTTTCACCCACCACACAAGTCAACATCCTTCCTAAACTGAGGGGCCCAGAACTGGACACAGTACTCGAGGTGTGGCCCAACCAGTGCAGCATACAGGGGCAGAATGACCTCCCTGCTCCTGCTGGCCACACTGTTCCTGATGCAGACCAGGATGCCATTGGCCCTCCTGGCCGCCTGGGCACACTGCAGGCTCATGTTCAGCCTACCATCAACCAGCACCTCAGGTCCCTCTCTACCTGCCTGGCTGCTCTCCAGCCACTCTGACCCCAACCTGTAGCACTGCATGGGGTTGCTGTGGCCGATGTACAAAACCCAGCACTTGGATGTGTTAAATCTCATGCTGTTGGATTCTGCCCATCTGTCCAGCCTGTCGAGATCCCTCTGCAGAGCATCTCTACGCTCCAGCAGATCAACTCTTGCCCCCAGCTTGGTGTCGTCAGCAAATTTACTGATGATGGACTCAATGCCTCATCCAGATCATCAATAAAGATGTTAAAGAGCACAGGGCCCATCACTGATCCTTGGGGCACACCACTAGTGACTGGCCGCCAGCTGGATGTGGCACCATTCACCACCACTCTCTGGGCTCGGCCCTGCAGCCAGTTCCTAACCCATCGCAGTGTGCTCCCGTCCAAGCCATGGGCTGACAGCTTGGCCAGCAGTTTGCTATGGGGATGGTGTCAAAGGCCTTGCTGAGGTCCAGGTAGACTACATCCACAGGCCTCCCCACATCCACCAGGCGGGTCACCTGATCATAGAAGGAGATCTGGTTGGTCAGGCAGGACCTGCCCTTCCTAAATCCATGCTGGCTAGGCCTCATCCCTTGGCCATCCTCTAAGTGCTGTGTTATTGCACTCAGGATGACCTGTTCCATGATCTTGCCTGGCACTGAGGTCAGGCTGACAGACCTATAATTCCCTGGCTCATCCAACCGGCCCTTCTTATGGATGGGCACCACGTTGGCCAGCTTCCAGTCCTCTGGGACCTCGCCAGTGAGCCAGGACTGCTGGAAAATTATGGAGAGTGGCTTGGCCAGCTCATCTGCCGGCTCTCTCAGCACCCTAGGATGAATCCCATCTGGTCCCATGGACTTGTGGGGATCCAAGCTGCTAAGGAGAGTTCCAACCACCTCCTCATGGAACATAGGGAAACTGTGCAGCTCCCTGGCTCCTTCTGCCAGCTCTGCAGGCCAGCTGTCAGGAAGATGTTCTGCCCTTCTAGTAAAAATTGAGGCAAAGAAGGTGTTAAGTATCTCTGCCTTTTCCTCATCCTTTGTTACAATGTTCCCCTCCGTATCCACCAAGGAGTGGAGGTTGTCCTTTCCTTCCTCTTACTATTAATGTATTTATAGAAGGACTTTTTGTTGTCCTTCACAGTAGAGGCCAGTTTAAGCTCCAAGTGTGCTTTTGCCTCCCTAATTCTCTTCCTACAAGACCTAGCAACATCCTTAAACATTCTGTGGGTTGCCTCCCCTCTCTTCCAAAGGTGATACACCCTCTTTTTTTCCTTCAGTTCCATTAAAATTTCATGAACCATCCAGGCTGGCCGTCTGCCCCGGAGGCTCCTCTTCCGGCACATTGGCACAGCCTGTCCCTGAGCCTTCAACAATTCTTCCTTGAAGTAGGTCCAGCTCTCCTGGACCCCTTTGTTTTTAAGGGCTTTATCCCGAGGAACCCTCTGAATTAGTTCCTTGAGTAACCCGAAGTCTGCCCTCCAGAAGTCCAGAGTGGAGGTCTTCTTGCCGCCCCTCTTGGCTTGACCAAAAACCGAGAATTCAATTATCTCGTGGTCACTGGACCCCAAACACCCTCCAACCACCACATCACCCACCAGTCCTTCCCTGTTGGTGAAGAGGAGGTCAAACATAGCCTTGCCCCTGGTAGGCTCTCGCAGCACCTGGGATAAGAAGCTGTCCTCCATGCATTCTAAGAACCTTCTAGACTGTCTCCTCTCTGCCGTGTTGAGTTCCCAGCAGATGTCAGGCAGGTTGAAGTCGCCCATGAGAACAAGGTCTGGAGATCTTGAGACAGCCCTAAGCTGCCTGTAGAATGCTTCGTCAACATCTTCCTCCTGGTTGGGTGGTCTATAACAGACTCCAACCAGGGTGTCTGCCCTGCTGGTCTTCCCTCTAATTCTTATCCACAAGCATTCAACCCGATCATCCCTAATCTCCATCTCAATAGCATCTAGTGCCTCCCTGATGTAAAGGGCCACCCCTCCACCCTTGCCTGTCTCTCCTGAAGAGTCTGTAGCCATCAATTGCAGCGCTCCAGTTATGTGAGTCGTCCTATCACGTCTCTGTGATGGCAACTACATCATAATTTTCCTGCTGCATCAAGGCTTCCAGCTCCTCCTGTTTGTTACCCATGCTTCGTGCATTAGTGTACATGCACTTCAGCTGGGCTGCTGGTTTCACCTCCGACTCTAGCTTGTCGCCCCCAGACTCTTGTCTGAGAGGACTATTTTCAGCCCCTTCCCCCTTCGAAACTAGTTTAACGCCCTGCCAATGAGACCCGCCAATTCCCTACCCAGGATCTTTTTATCTTTGGGGGACAGTCCGTTCTCATATACAGTGATCTTTCCCCTTCTCTGGGACAGATGTACTCTATCTGTTGCCAGCTGGCCTGGTGCAGTAGAAAGTTTCCCAATATGAAAAAAACCAAAATTCTTTTGACTGCACCAACCTCTAAGCCACTTGTTAACTATAGCTGCTGACCTGTTCCTTATGGTATTCCCTCCTGCAGTTAAGGGTATTGATGAAAAAATTATTTGTGCCCCTGACCCCTCAACCAGGTCTCCCAGGGCCCTGAAGTCATCTTTGATAGCCCTGGGAGTTCTGGTTGCAACATCATCATTCCCTAACTGCATAACTAGTAATGCTGATGGTCGAGAACCACCCCTGCTTGAAATAGCAGGAGAAGGTCCGTGCCACTGGCAGCGCACCAGTTATCCCCCCACAATCTACAAGAACTTACATGGTCGCCCCGGCAACATCACTTGAGCCCCCAACTGCCAAACCCAAACCGATGCCCAGAACTAAATTTAAACTCTCCATATTGTGGTGGATATGCCCTCAGAAATGAGCGGCAGAAGTATCAATGGAAATATAAGTTTATTTTTATATATATACAAACTCTGTAACGGGGTATTTACAGTCATCCTTCCCAGGTATCAATATTCGGTTAGTGGAGCTATCTTTACAGAATGTTATGTATGGGCACTTAAATCAAAATGATTCACAGAACTTATAATTGAAACTGAGTCAGAGAGTGGCGGGGGAGGGGTTGGTCAGTGACCGGCAACCCTCCAACCCGGAGCAATATAAACGCTATCCTAACTGAAGCTCTGTAAAGAAGGGCTTGGCTTACTCACAAGCTGAGAACTTCGTGGAGTCTTTCCTCAATAATGTTTATAATCCAGACAACGTGGCACGGATATGCCGTAATAATGAGACAGGAAATGGCGCCGGCCACGTGGCCGCACCGCATGGCTCTGCTGTTCTCTCCCAGGATACAAAAGGTTCCTCGCTTGAAGCGGGGGGGGCAGTGGCAGATCAGCAACGCTGGTTCACACGATCTACCAGGTTTTCTCCTACAATGGATCACGCAGCGTTTGATCCCACGGAGTGCTGTCCACGGCACCGCACGCAGCTGGGTGATGGTGGCAAAAGGACCACGAGGCCTCCCGAAGCACTGGCTGGCACGCACGCACGCACACACAGGCACCAACACCGAGGTGGGGGGGCTCATTTGCCAAACGACCCCTATTTACCATTTGCCCCAGTGAATACTGGCCCAATAAGCATCTGTTGCCAACGCAAACATTAACCAATGAACTACCACCTACCAAATATGGCCTGAGTATATGCTATACCCAGGAAACAAACATATAGCCTGCCTTTAGTACTGCAGGGGTGAGACCACGCCCAGGTAGGCTGTTTACCTGGACTCAGTGGTGCCAGGATCCCCCCTGCTGCCTCCAGCAGGAGGGGGAACAAAGGAGAGTTAACACATAGAGAAATATATCCTACCCAAATATTTGGGGCACAATCCTGATCATAAGCATCCTTCACTACACATATTTTGCAATCGATCTGCAGAGTGGGCACAACAGCCAGCCCCACGTTGGGCGCCAAGAAAAAAAAAATGTCGTAGGGTTGGAAGGGTAAGGCCAAAAAGCCTCCTCCCTCCCCCCTGTAAAGTAAAGGGAAAGAAAATTGAAGGGAAAGGGAAAAAAAACTCACAGCTGAATTAACAAAGCAATAGGTGCTGTATATTTACAAAGCAATACAGGATATGCAGGGGAATTTACAGAATTTACAATATTTACAATACATACAAAAATATACAACAAAGTAGCACAGAAATGAGAGTTCCCCCCTCTGCTGAGGGGGTTCCCCACCTCCGCTCCCCCCTCTCTCCCCCTTTCCCCAGAGCGGGTTAGAAAGAGAGAGAAAGAGAAAAAAAAAGTTAGAAGCAGTTATGTGTTAATTGGAAAGCAGTTAATACAGACCTTGCAGTTTATCAGTTTTTCAAGGTCAAGCCTTGGCCGAAAGCCCAGGACAGAGAGCTGCTGCCCTAAGGATGAGCGGAAGAAAGACTGAAGATAAAAGTGCTGGAATGCCCAGGATACCCTGCTGCACTCCCAGTTCAGAAGGTGCTTCCTCCCAATCTACCAATGAAATTAGTTTAGATCCTTCTTTTCGTTTACCAACTTCTGACCACCATATTCCTTTCTTAAGGGGACAGCCTGAACCGGTCACAGTATCATATATTACCTCTGTGTGGGGCCTGCAGGTGAAATCTATTTCAGGAGTAGTCCTTGCTGGTAGATTTCCAGAAAGCTGTCTGTTCCCAATGGGGCATCTTGTCTGCCTTCCCTAGCAATTAGAAAGCAGCAGACGAAGATGCAAGGCATTAAAAGGGAGAAGGACATGAAAGAATACAAAACTGTATGAGAAAATCCTGTTTGAAGAAATGTGATGGCAAACTCTTAAAAACATAAAGGCTGTAACTATATGAACAAAAGGATTTTTTTTTTACAAACTCTCTGCAATAAACCCCAGTTCCTGTAACACACACTCTCCACCATTCATTGCTGTTTGGTTAAGTTTCTCACTGACATAAGTTTCTCATTAATCAAAATACAAAAAAATAGACACACATATTGTACGTTATGGAGAAAACAATGGCTGTCACACAAATGTTTCCTTATGAATGGAGGATGTTTGGATTTATCACCAAAAAAATGTCTTTTGTTTTAGTCTTTTTGACTCTGATTCTGACACAACTACACTTTATCTCAAAATTGAGGGAATTAATTATAATATTAACATAAAGATGATTCTAGTCAGTAGCCTACGATAGATGAATTACAGTCTTAAAACACAATTTATGATACAGAATAACTTTTGTTTGTTTGTTGAATATATACTAACACAAAAGGAGAAACTGTCAAATTGTTTTCCCTTTAAAAGACATGGGTGTGATCTAATCCTCATCACTCGTGCTCCATCTACACTTAGACAAAAATCAACATCTCTAGTTTTAACCATATTGCCTTTAATATTTTCCTTAGCAGGAATGAATGCTCTCTAGAAGTATCTACAGCTCAAGGACTCAAGATAACCAGATGAAACTACACAACTTACCTGAAGGGAGGTTGTAGCCAGGTGGGGGTTGCTCTCTTCTCCCAGGCAACCAGCACCAGAACAAGAGGACACAGTCTCAAGCTGCACCAGGGGAAGTTTAGGCTGGATGTTAGGAAGAAGTTCTTCACAGAAAGAGAGATTGCCCATTGGAATGAGCTGCCCAGGGAGGCGATGGATTCACCATCACTGGAGGTGTTTAGGAAGAGTCTGGATGGGGTGCTTGGTGCCATGGTTTAGTTGATTAGATAGTGTTGGATGATAGGTTGGACTCGATGATATCAAAGGTCTCTTCCAACCTGGTTAATTCTATTTTAGTCTAGTCTAGTCTAACTTACATTTAAACAGATCTGAGATGAATTGAATATTACCCCAATTGATTTTAAAATAATTTTTAACATTTAATTTTATGTATACCTTTTTCTGTGTTTATGTTGGAAAGATAGAAACCAAAAATGAGATAAAAACTTTCATCATAGAACTGCACAGACTCTGCATAAAATGTGGCAAACTTTCAGTATTGGAAGCATGGTATGCAACTATATGATTTAATTTTAGCAACATGGAAAGGTTGTATATGTAGATCTTTGGTTCATACATGTTTTACCTAATACCTTGTTAATTTCAGGAGTTTCAATGTAAAGCTTCCCAAATTCTTAACTTTCCAAAGTAATAATTATAGTCATCATCATCCTCCAAGGTTTCTCTTTATTCCCATTGTCCCAGTGTCTCTTCATTTCCTTCAAAATATATTTACACCTGTCCCAGGATACTTGTCTTCTCTGTTTTTCATAATTTTATTCACATCCTCTCTAGTAGGTCTTTTAAGTTCTGTTTTATCCCCTCTGATCAGTCTCTTTATCTCTTAGTGCCAGACTCATTCACTTTCAGATTCATGGTCCATTTTGCCCATCCCACTCTATTTCCATGCAACTGAGGCTGTTCCAGTGCTTTTAAAGAATCACAGAATGGTAGAAGTTGGAAGGGACCTCTGAAGATCACCTAGACTAATTGCCTTGATAAAGCAGGATCATTGAGAGTAAATCATACAGGAATATGTCCAGGTGGGTTTTGAGTATCTCCAGAGACAGAGACTTCACAACTTCTCTAGGCAATCTGCTCCAATGTTCTGCCATCCTCAAAGTGAAGATGCATATTCCTTGTTTTTATGTGGAATCTCCAGTGTTCCAGTTTCCTTCTCCTCCAAATAATTTTCACATCCTCCCCCTTGCAGCCAGCCTGCTTCTCCTCTTGAGCCCAGGCTGCTCTGAATTTTCAAAGATACATTTATTTCTGTTGGCCGTTTTATTCTGCATGTTTGGGACCAAGAAGAATAATGCTTAAGATGGGCAACAGGCATCGTGTCATTGACCAAACAATGAAAAAAAATTTCATGATGAGCCTTTTGACTGGAAGATAAAAAAGTGCTGATATTCAGCAGTCAGTTTAAAGACTGAAATCTGAAGTGAATGAAATATAAAAGAAATTGAAATAATATTAAAGAAAGGAGTCTGAGCAATAAAATGGAGATATCTGGGTAATAAAATAATTATTATAAGGATTTCAACAACATTGTGAAATATTATTATTAATTCAATATGCCTTAAGGGTACAAAAAAATGTAATTTCCTCAGGTAGGACAGAAATAAAGTTAAAAGAAGTGGATAGACATTTTATCTCAGTGAAGCAGTAGAGACTCACAGGCGTCAAATCCAGCTCAAAATTGCTTTAAAGGCTCTCCAAAATAGGTTCTCTAGAAGTGGTACTGAGAACCTGCTATAGATTCCGCAATCAGAATTCGATATGGACAGAGAAATGTCTTGAAATTATTACAGTGATAAATACCACTAGGAGTTGTGTCATTGTGGGGAAACTTCCCAGTTGTAAAATGAGTTACAAATGAATAATTTCTCAACTATTCAAGTAACTGAAGAACTTAAGTAACTAATCTTGGTAGAACTCACTTATTCCTGGATGTATTAGTAGACAGTTTTACATCTTAGATCAAAGACACTATCTGAGAGGTCAAATACAAGAAATTAATATACCTAACTAGTGAAATCAATAGATGTGAAGACGTTAGACAATCTAATGTGAAGCTGACTGAAATTTCTTTCAATCGGATTTGTATAAATTATCAGGAATTTTTAAAGATAGGATGAATTTAAAATAGGATTAGAAACCAATAGGGAAGATTCTGTTTATAAATGAATGAACAATCACATTAAGAATTATTTAGGAATAATAAGACACTACAGAGTAGTGAAAAAATGAGTGAAAAGATGATGAAAGCTACAACTTGGAGAACAGGAAATTTAAGAATTTAAGTAAAAAACTCTTGCCAAAAGTCTAATTCATCTTGTCACTGCAAAGGAAGTTAAAACAAATAATTTTTCAGCCATATGAGTATAAAAAAAGAAATAAACTTTCTATGAAAAGGGGAAAGAAAGAAGTTTATAATAAAAATGTAGACTTTTTTTTTTCTGTTTTTAGAGCAAGCTGAGTGATTGATAGATAGATAGATACATAGATCGATAGATCGATAGATAGATAGAAAGAAAGGTAGGTATGAAAATGCCTGTGGTCAGGTTGCTCAGGGCCCCATGAAGTTTGACCTCAAACATCTCCAGGGATGGGGGCTCCACTACATCTCTGCACAACCTGTTCCAGTATTTCACTACCCTCATTGTAAAGAACTTCCTTTAAATGTCCAACCTAAATCTACCCTGTTCCAGTTTAAAACCATTGCCTCTTGTCCTGTCACTACAAGCCCTTCCAAATCCTAGCCTTCTTCCAGGTCTCCTACAGATACTAAAAAGCCACTAGAAGGTTGCCGCGGAGCCTCCTGTTCTTCAGGCTGAACAAACCCATCTCTTTCAGCCTGCCTTTGTAGGAGAGGTGTTCCAGTCCACTGATCATCTTTGTGGCCTTCCTCTGGACCTGTTGCAGCAGGTCCACGTCTTTCAATTGTTGAGGACTCCAGAGTACAGAGATGGACACAGTACTCCAGGTGACGTTTCACCAGAGCAGAGTGGCTGACTCACCTCTCTTAATCTGCTGGCCATGCATCTTTTGATGCAGTCCAGGATGTGATTTGCCTTCTTGGCTGCAAGTGCACATTGCTGACTCATGTCATGAAACAAAATTATTCAACACACTCAAAGATAAACCTGACCATGAAGAGCTACAGAAGGATCTCACGATGCTGAGTGACTGAACAATAAAAAAGCATATGAAATCAATTATTGATAAGACAAAGTTCAGTCTCATGGCCCCTCTCCCCAATGGTTGGTCGTATATGCAGAATATAAGGCAGCAATTATTACTCAGGAAAGAGATTTTAATAACAGCGTATGTAGATGGTTCCTTGAAAACTTCTTTTTGGTAGCTTGTGACACTAAAAAAAAAGGTTAGGATTACTGACAAAGTGGGTGAAAAGTAAAATTAATCATCTTTGAAAAGAGACATTTGAAAATGGTGTCTATTCTGCTGTCTATCTGTCTGTAGATTGGGGTTTATCTGCTGTCAGTAGATTGGATCCTATTTTGGATTCTATCAAACTGAAAAAGATATTGGAAAGATTTTTAGGGAATGACTGTCCACTTTTATTTTTAAGAGGAGAACTAGCTTGACCAGGACCATTAAAACAAACAAACAAAAAAGAGAGCTTTTCCTTACAGAGAATAGTTGCTTTGTGGAATTCATAGCCTCAGGATGTTGCAGAACCTAAAATTATCACTGGATTCACTAATGACTCAACAGATTCATAGCAGAGTAGGTATTAATCACTGTGGCCTGGGTGGCCTGGGTGGTGCTTCCAACTCAAACTTATCATGCTGGTTGCCAGAAACTGAGAAGTATTTGAGAAGTAGGATCAGTCTATATTTGCTCCTTATATAAACTCTTTACACATCCTTTCTCTGTGCATCTTCTGTTCATCTTGTCAAAAATAAGGTACTTTCTAGATTTTTTTTGTTTGAACCTGTGACCATTTGAGGTTGTGTCTTTAAGAAAGGGACAGTGCTGGGACACTCTGGCTGAATATTTTGTAAATGAAGACAGGTCTAAACGAATTTCATTGGTAGATTGGTAAAACGCAGTTTTAAGTTTTTAGTGTAGCTGGAATTTTTCTCAGTTTGTTCGTTCGTTCCTTTCCCTTCCAGCTTGCCTGCTTCTGGGCAACTAGCCAGAGTGACCTTGGATAAAGATAAACACTAATTCGCATGAGGCCTACTAAAATAATTTTTCCTTAATAACTGCCTTTCTCTCTCTCTAACTCTTTTTGGGAAAAAAGGGAGATAGGGGGGAGAGCGGGGTACAGGGGAGGGAACCCTCCTCTGTCTGGAGGAGGGGATTTCATTCCTGTATTCTTTTTTTTTTTCTTGCTGTATATTTCTGTATATATATTGTAAATACTGTATATATTGTGTATATAAATAACCTGCATTTTTCCACATTGTTTGTAAAATATAGCATCCCTTCCGCTTCTCCGACTGAGTTAGCTGTGGGTTTTTTTCCCTCTTTGTGGGTGAGGGCAAGCTAGGCCTTGTCTCTCAACCCACTACAGTGTGAGGGATTTTATATTTTGGTGAGTTAAAGAGTATGAAGAAAGAAAAGGTAAAATAACAAGGGCTACCTGATTCAACAAGAAATGAGCAAGACTGGCCACAAAGTATGTTTAAGCAGGACAACAGGAGAAAACTGAAGAATGAGCAGAGGAATGAAGTCCTAGAGTTCCTTTCAGAATGGAATATTGAGAGTTAATTTCTAAAATGTTTAAGGTTTTTTTTTTAATTAAAAATAATTTATGAATTGTCTGTAAGTAGTATGTTTGCTTATATATGTTTGTCTATGATGGTGGAGATTTACTATAAGGTTTGTTGTAATCCCATGTCCTAAACAGAAACCTGAGCCTTTTGAGCCAGCCCATCACTAATTGAAATTTAGAGCTGTATGCACGAAGCTGTGCTCAGTTGCTCTAAGTTCCATCTTTGAAACTGCATTAACATTTAATGGTTAAAAGAAAGGGAAGTTGAGATGGCTATTTTTATGATGCATTATTGCTACAAAAGAGAGTAAGGATATTTATATTATATACAGGTTTCTCTCATCCTTTGCATTTGTTCTAGGGCTGTCAAAACCAGTTCAGACTATGGATGAAAATTCTGTGCTTGGCCATGCCTTAGCAACAATAGAGTGATAGTAGAACCTCTGACAGCACATTTGTACCATCTTGTGTTTCACTGTCATATTTATTCTTAAAATTTTATGGGTAAATGTATGTAGTAAGGTCCTAACTCATGGAACTAAAGACTAAAGTTTTTAAGCCTGAAGTATGCATGAAGTCAGTGTGACTCCATTTTCTTAATGTATAGCTTCTAAGAACACCAAGTTAAGTTATCAGAAGTGATCAGACAAATAACAAGTCAGGAAAACAGCCTGGCAGGCCTTTTCCAGTCTCTGTTGTAATATTTAGGGAGTTTGTAGTAAAATGTCAGTGCTGCAGGAAAAGCAGATTGCTGTGTCCTGGCGCACATTCAACTGAGTTTACAATGTGTCAGGATGTTCGGTTGTGTGAGAAAAGAGCAGGAGTGATTCAAGATGATTGTGTGGTTTTTGTATATGCATATACACACACCCTGAAGGAGGCAAAGGAACTGTGAAATAGATACAACATCTGAGACACTGCATTTCAGCTGGAAGACCACATGCTCTGTGAGTCACTTTGCACAGTGCTGGTAGGCTGGATATTATGCTCAGGATAGGTGAGTGTCTTCAAAACTGTTACTCTTCCCATTTTAAAAGAAAAGGATAGGCTAGCATCACTGCTTTGTGTGTGCATGTCACAGACATATTTTGCTTTGGATCCCTTTAAAAAAGTTTCTGATTAGGATATTTTTTACATTCTAAACTGCTGTAACAAATTCTGTTAAAAATACCCAACTAAACAAAATTTGCATCTTATCTATTTATCAGGAGTATCTGACATCATAAAGCTGTAGGTCTCTATGTGTAGATTAACAATAATTTTGAGGAAATCATGCATTGGTATGAAACACAAGTGTAAGCCTACTTCATCTAAAATGACTTCAGAAGCCCTCAGAATATTGAATACAAGGGTTCCACAATGATTTCTCAAGTTCAGTTATTAATTCATACAGAGATTGTCTTAGGAAACTCTTGGCTTTGCATTCCTGTGGTGACATTAGCAGTAACTTAAATGGATATGTAAGAACAAGGGAAAAACCTTATTTTTTTTTTATCTGACAAAAAGATATCTCATAGTAATTAATAATGCTGTTTCCTAATTTAATCTCTTCACCTATCTTCTTTCTTACTTTCTTCCCCTTGTCTTGTTTCTTTGTCTCTCAACTTCCTTCCTCTGTTTCCCTCAAAACATCCTTTTTCCTGATCCTCTTCTGCTTGTACATGTTTCCTTGTTGCATGGTTCCAAATGCTGAGACTCCTTCATCCTCTAGAAATGAGTGATGAGGCCTGTCTGCCTCATCACTGGCACCCAGTGACTTTGGGCATTTCCCTTCAACAGCTGTGAAGGAGGTTTCAGTGTACCCATTTCCTCAGTGTGACTTAAGTTTCTGTCCTTTTCTTTTTTGTAGAGTTGCATCTTCCCATTACCAAAGTCCTGGGAAAAGATTACTTACTTAATTCTCTCTAAGAAATTAAATGCTCTGTGCTGCTTGCCTCAGTTTACATTATGAAGTGCAGTATTTATATTACTATTAGTCCATCTTAAAGTATCCCATTTCTGTGCAGCTGGTGCAGAAAACCAGTAGTCATTTCACAGTGGTGAAGCACAGCATTATCAAAAACTCATTCATAGCCATATCAATGACCTATGCAAGATAGTATTTTTATGTGGTTACTTCTTCACTGTGCCAAAGGCAAAACCATTCAATTATTTCTTCCCCATAAAAACATATTCTCCATTTTCTTCAGGTGTATATTGACCAGGTTGACATGATGCTACTAAACGCAGGAAACTGCATCTCACTGCTGTCTCCCTAAATAGATTAAATTCTTGTATCTTACTTTCTTGTGAGTTGGGCCTTATTTTCTGACAACCCTGAGAAGGAGATGTCCTTTTCTCTTCTTTTGGCTCTCTGAATTCAAAGCCAATCTTAGATAAGGTAGATATTTGTACAGTTTTGAAATGTTTGTATCAGATTTCATTGTGAGTAACAGCCCCATTTTTAGAGAAATTGAAATTGTTAAAGACTGAAAATCTGGTTTTACAATTAAAAAAATCAAGATTTTAGGAAGTTGTTTAAAATTATAGTATAAATCCACAGCATGCCTAATACATATTTATGTGGTCAGGCAGAACTATGAGTGAGAGCCCTGCCTCCCTGATTTTTAGTTTTACAATAACTACACATAAAAGAACCTGAGGCATATGTGTGTACATGTAGGTGAAGGATTTCACAGATCTTGAGGGTCATTTGATGGTTCTGATGTTCTTGTTTCTACATTTGACCTGCAACTGGAAGAGCTAGATATATCGGTGTTAAAAATTCTACATTCTTGGGATTTTAGAATTCTTGGATTCAGGAAAACACCAAAGTCACAGTTTAGAACCAGAGAAGACTACTATAGTCATCTCTCAGGTCCTGCATGAGACAGACTAAAGATCTCCAATCATTTCTGCATCAAGCCCATGTCTTCTGTTTGAGGAGCAGCACAGCTTTGTGGTGGGTGGGAAGGGTAAAGCCAAGAAGCCTCCTCCCTTCCCCCTTGTAAGGTAAAAGGGAAAAGCAAAATTGAAGGGAAAGGAAAAAAAACTCACCAGCTGAATTAGCAAAGCAGTGGAGCTATATTTACAAAGCAGTGTAGGGTTTTGCAGGGGAATATTTACAAATTTACAATATCTACAATATATACAAAGATATACAACAGAGTAACACAGAAATGAGAGTAACCCCCCTCGCCAGAGGGGATTCCCCACCTCGGCTCTCCCCTCTCTCCCCCCTTTCCCCAGAGTAGTTCGGAAAAGAGGGAGAAAGAGAAAGAAAGAAGTTAAAAGCAGTTTGTGTTAATTGGAAGCAGTTAATACAGGTCTGGTTATCTTATCAAGTCTTCAAGGCCGAAGCCTTGGCAGAAAGCCCAGCAGAGAAAAAACTGCTGCATGAAGAAAAGGCGGAAGCAAGACTGACAGAGAAGTGCTGGAAATGCCCATTTCACTCCAGTTCAGAAGGTGCTTCCTCCCACTCGCCCAATGAAAATTAGTTTAGACTATTCCTTCCGTTTACCAACTTCCGTCCACCATATTCCCTTTCTTAAGGGGACACCGTCAACCGGCCACAGTCCACCCCTTCTAAACAATTCCATTGGCTGTTCATACTGTCCATCCAATCCAAAATGATATTTACAGTTCGTGAGTAAAGTTCATAGTCCATTCCGGCTATGCTCAGATGTAGATGATTCAAAAGTCCAAGAAAATCAGAAAATGAGAAAAATGGAAAATAGTTCATTTCTTCACCGACGAAGCGAAGAAAAGGGAAACAGGGAAATTTCAGGGTCTCTTAGTTGACTCAGGGCTCTCAGGGCTCTCAGGGTTCGTGCACCGTAGATTCCTCGTTGATTCTTCTTTTGGGTGCGATGTAGCTGTACAACAGTTTGAAGTTAACCTCTTTCAGCTAAAGTTAAATTTCTTTGTGGAATACACTGAATTTCACCATTCTCTTGCATTACCCAATAAGTGTGACCCGGACCTTCAGCTGAAACCACCCCTCAGACAGGTTTACCCTCTCCTGAGGGTGAAAATACCCAAACAGTTTCACCTAACAGATTCTTTTCTCTAACAACAGGAACTCTATCGCCTTCTACTTTCCGTAGCAAATCTGAATGTGCAGGTCCAGCTCGGTTCACTGAACCTCTACTATTTACCAGCCAGGTTGCTTATGCTAAATGTTTTTTCCCACCTCCCATGGCTCTAAGAGTGGTCTTCAACAAACCGTTGTAGCGTTCAATCTTCCCTGAAGCTGGTGCATAGTAGGGAATGTGGAATATCCACTCAATACTGTGCTCTTTGGCCCAGTTCTTTACAAGGTTGTTCTTAAAATGAGTTCCGTTGTCTGACTCAATCCTCTCTGGAGTTCCGTGTCTCCACAGGATCTGTCTCTCCAGACCAAGAATGGTGTTGCGTGCAGTTGCATGTGGAACTGGATAAGTTTCCAACCATCCAGTGTTTGCCTCTACCATAGTAAGCACGTACTGCTTACCAGAACGAGAACGTGGTAGAGTGATGTAGTCAATCTGCCAAGCTTCACCATACTTGTACTTGGACCATCTGTCACCATACCACAAGGGCTTAAGTCGTTTTGCCTGCTTAATAGCAGCACAAATGTCACAGTCATGGATGACTTGTGTGATAGCATCCATGGAAATGTTTATGGATCTGTCACGAGCCCATTGGTATGTTGCATCTCTGCCTTGATGTCCTGACGAATCGTGAGCCCACCGAGCTAAGAATATCTCACCTCGGTGTTTCCAGTCGAGATCAAGATTAGAGTCCATGTCTACTTGAGAAACTCTTGCAGCTAGATCTGCCTGATGGTTGTGTTGCTGTTCCTCAGCAGCTTTGCCCTTAGGAATGTGAGCATCGATGTGTCTCACTTTCACTGGAATTCTCTCGATTTGATCAGCAATGTCCTGCCACAGGGTGGCTGCCCAAATGGGTTTTCCTTTCCTCTGCCAACCACTCTTTTTCCAGTTCTTTAGCCAACCCCATAGAGCATTGGCTACCATCCATGAGTCGGTGTAGAGATAAAGCTTTGGCCATCTCTCACGTTCAGCTACGTCGAGAGCTTGCTGGACAGCTTTTACCTCTGCGAACTGACTGGATTCTCCTTCTCCATCTTTCGCCTCTGTAACTCGGCGTGTTGGACTCCACACTGCAGACTTCCACCTTCGCTTGTTTCCGACAAGACGACAGGAACCGTCTGTGAACAAAGCATATTTCTTCTCATCATCAGAAAGGTCATTGTAAGGAGGAGCTTCCTCAGCACGAGTTACTTTCTCCTCTGGAGGTTTACCACAGTTGATACCTTCAGGCCAACTTGAGATCACCTCCACTAGACCAGGTCTTTCCAGATTTCCCATTCGAGCTCTCTATGTTATCAGAGCCATCCACTTAGACCATGTGGAGTCTGTGGCATGATGTGGTGTGGATTCTTTGCCTTTGAACATCCAATTCAAAACTGGTAATCTGGGAGCTAGAAGAAGTTGTGATTCAGTTCCAATCACTTCAGAGGATGCTTTTACTCCTTCATAGGCAGCTAGAATTTCTTTCTCTGTTGGAGTATAATTAGCCTCTGAACCTCTGTAACCTCAACTCCAAAAACCAAGAGGTCGTCCACGTGTCTCACCTGGAGCTTTTTGCCACAAGCACCAGGTTGGACCATTGTCACTTGCAGCCGTGTACAAAATGTTCTTAATGTCTGGACCATCTCGGACAGGTCCCAGACCCATTGCTTGAATTACCTCTTGCTTTATCTGGTCAAAGGCTGCTTGTTGTTCAGGTCCCCAGTGGAAATGGTTTCTCTTTCGAGTCACATCATACAGAGGTTTCACAATCTGACTGTATCCAGGAATGTGCAGTCTCCAAAATCCCACTATCCCCAAGAAACGTAGGGTCTCTTGCTTGTTTGTGGGACTTGCCATGGTAGAGACTCTATTTACCACATCCACTGGAATGTGTCGGCGTCCATCCTGGCATCGCACTCCCAGAAACTGAATTTCTGTGGTAGGTCCTTTCACCTTGTCTCGTTTGATGGCAAAACCTGCATTCAGGAGAATGTCAATGATTTTGTTACCTTTCTCGAAGACTTCCTCAGCAGTTTTACCCCAGACGATGATATCATCGATGAACTGGATGTGTTCTGGAGCACCGCCTTTCTCCAGAGCATCATGGATCACTGCATGACAGATGCTTGAGCTGTGGATCCAGCCCATTGGCAGGCTGTTGAAAGTGTACTGGATTCCTCTCCAGGTGAAAGCAAACTGAGGCCTGCATTCCTCTGCTATGGGAATAGAGAAAAATGCATTAGCAATGTCTATGGTAGCATACCATTTGGCCTCTTTGGATTCCAGCTCATACTGGAGTTCCATCATGTCTGGCACTGCTGCACTCATAGGTGGTGTCACTTCATTTAGGGCTCGGTAGTCTACCGTCAGACGCCAGTCTCCATTCTGCTTCCGCACAGGCCACACTGGACTGTTGAAAGGTGAATGAGTTTTGCTGACGACTTTCTGACTCTCCAACCGACGAATCAGATTCTGAATGGGCATCAAAGAGTCACGGTTGGTTCTGCATTGTCTGTGATGTACAGTCTGAGAAGCAACCGGCAATTTAATGTCCTGTATCTTATGTTGTCCCACAACTGCAGATTCATCAGAAAGTTCAGGTCTGGCAGATAGCTTCAATTTTTGTCCATCAATTTCTATTGAAGCTACTCCAAAAGCCCATTTGAAATCTCTTGGGTCTTTAAAACGCCCTTCTCTCAGAAAATCAATTCCCAAAATACAAGGTGCATCAGGTCCGGTCACAATTGTATGCTTCCTCCATTGTTTACCAGTTAAACTTATATTAACCTTCACCTTACTTAACTCTTGAGATCCACCAGTGACTCCCAGAATAGTTATAGACTCTGATCCCTGATAATTTGATGGTATTATGGTGCACTGAGCTCCTGTGTCAACCAAGGCCCTGTACTTCCGAAATTGTGAAGTGCCAGGCCACTGGATGTACACATCCCAATAGATTCTATTATCTCTGTTATCCCTCTCCTCCCCCTGGCGGGAGGCAGGGCACCCCTAGTTATGGGGAACATGCGCACATGTGCATTGCACATAGTTCGCAGGGTTATAACTTTGCATGTTATAACCGGAGCCCCTGTTGCAGCCATAAGAGTCGTTCTGGGGAACTGTGGAAGTAACAGCTACCCTTCTGGTATTGCTACCTCGGGTTCTGCCACTTTGCAATTCCCTCAGTCTCCTGAAAAGATTAGAAGTTGGTTGGCCATCCCAGCGGTTCATGTTCTCACCAAACTCATCACGCAGAGTTATCCAAATAGTTCTACGTGATTGCCTTGGTGGTCTGTTTTGATTTGATCTACTTTGGAATGGCCTGTTTTGGAATGACCTCCTTGGAGGACGTGTATTCCTCACAGATGAAACTTGTATCCACCTGGAGGGAGAATTGAAATTATCCCTTTGTGCCAATTGGTATATGGAATCTTTCAGATCCTTCATGCAATTCTCAATTTTTCCAGACAGAGTTTCAATGGCTGAAACCAAAGAACCTCATGTCATGCTATCCTCCAATTGTCTCATTTGATCGCTGAATTGGCCAACCGTGGGAGAAGCTCCACCATAACTTCTTGACACAATTCTGCTTGCCAGAATGTTTGCATAATTAGAAGGAGCAAGTTTGATGAGCTTTTTAGCAAGACCAGTTCCTACAGGAATGTCATCAGGATTCCGAGTTTCATGTTCACCATAGAGTAGCTCTCTAACAGCAAATTCTCTCAAGCGCTTAATTCCCTCATCTATGGTAGTCCAGGGTTTAGGATTCCATGGAAGATCATCTCGGGAAGGGTATCTCAGGGCAACCGCCATTAAAAGGCGTATCCACAGATTAACCTTACCGAGAGCTCTTCCTAGATGTCTATCTATTCCATTGTCCCTTGAGAGAGTTCCTAACTGAGCTGCTGACTTGTCTCCAACTGTTAGAGCCAGAGCACCTGTATCATAACACCTACTGAGCCAAGCTAGAACTGGCTCCTTATCTGCCCTGGTGAAATCGTTACGGACATTTCGCAATTCCTCGCGGGGCGAACAACAGTCTGAAATATCATCTTTCTCCTCGTCTCCCTGAACTTTTTGTCCATATAATCCTGCTGTCATTCTCCTAAGGATCTCTTTAAGCTGAGAACCACCTTTGCCAGCTGCTTTCCTAGCTTCATCTGTATCCTGCTTTGATCTCACTAGGTTAGCTAGATCTTTAAAACAAACCTTCTCTTCCTCCTGAGTAGGATCTCTTAAAGTAGAGGGCCCCTCACCAGGATCAGTCTCCACCTCTTCTTCTCCATCTTTGGCCTTTCCACTTCTAGTCTTTAAAGTAGCCACCTTAACTGGAGCTGTGTTTGAATTTACAGCCACCTTAATGGAAGCTGACAGGTCCTGAGATAAATCAGCTGCTGGGGCAGTGACTTCCGGTCCCACCGAAGGAGTAGGTGGAAATGACGTTGCTCCGTTAATGGCCGACGAAGAAGAAGAAGGAGAAGGAGTAGGAGCCATGTTGATACCAGCTGCCGCCTTTGGCAGCTTGCTAGAATCAGCAAAGTCATTTAGAGCTGCTTTACCAATTAACTTTTTAGCCTTCTTTTTGACTGACACAGGTTCTCCACAGTCCTCATCACTAGATGACTGTGGGACTGATCCAGAGCCACGGCGTTTTCTTTTTGATCTAGTTTTAATAACAAAACACGCCCTGGACACCTTTTTCTCTCGCCACAAGGAATACAGAGAAAACACATTAGTTATCACCAGCAGCAGAATTATACACATCACATAAATCACCTTTGGGTCCCAGGCATCACCTAAAGTTACTCTCTCCTCAGGCGGAATCTTAAAACCCTTTATCTCAATTGGGAGAGTGGTGGAGGTAACATTCCTGTATCTCACTGGCCATAGGAAATTAATACATTTTCCATACCATAATTTAACTCTATACATAACCCACATATAAATTGTCCGCACCAAATATTTACCCAGGTAATCCAAAATCAAACCCAAACAATATCTGTAAACCAGAGCCCCAAAAATTGAAAAGAACAATCGCTCCACAAACCACAAGACCTTCATGTTTGCTAATTCAGCTAGAAAACACTAAATCAATCAAGTAATAAATTAAACTAATTATCTGCCCCACGTTGGGCGCCAATAAAAAAAAATGTGGTGGGTGGAAGGGTAAAGCCAAGAAGCCTCCTCCCTTCCCCCTTGTAAGGTAAAAGGGAAAAGAAAAATTGAAGGGAAAGGAAAAAAAACTCACCAGCTGAATTAGCAAAGCAGTGGAGCTATATTTACAAAGCAGTGTAGGGTTTTGCAGGGGAATATTTACAAATTTACAATATCTACAATATATACAAAGATATACAACAGAGTAACACAGAAATGAGAGTAACCCCCCTCGCCAGAGGGGATTCCCCACCTCCGCTCTCCCCTCTCTCCCCCCCCCCTTTCCCCAGAGTAGTTCGGAAAAGAGGGAGAAAGAGAAAGAAAGACGTTAAAAGCAGTTTGTGTTAATTGGAAGCAGTTAATACAGGCCTGGTTATCTTATCAAGTCTTCAAGGCCGAAGCCTTGGCAGAAAGCCCAGCAGAGAAAAAACTGCTGCATGAAGAAAAGGCGGAAGCAAGACTGACAGAGAAGTGCTGGAAATGCCCATTTCACTCCAGTTCAGAAGGTGCTTCCTCCCACTCGCCCAATGAAAATTAGTTTAGACTATTCCTTCCGTTTACCAACTTCCGTCCACCATATTCCCTTTCTTAAGGGGACACCGTCAACCGGCCACAAGCTTCTACAGAAATATTAAAGTATTGATCAGCTTTTGTGAGATACAATAAAATTGTAACTACAGACAATGCTGAATCCAGTATTCATCAATTATTTCATAGCATTTGTGGGAGTGATGGAGTTGACAAATCAGATGCAGTATCTTTGGAGCTCCAGAACGTTAACCTCATAAAAAAGCTATCTGCTCTCTGTATGACAAAGTGTGGTACAGCACAATGTCAATATTTACAAATGATAAATAATAATAATAGATCTGCTTCTATAGTGCTTCCAGAAGATAGCAGCTGATCATATTTACTGAATAAAGGGCGCCAAAAGAACAACAAATTAATCTAACCAGCTGTGGAGTGATTTTTGAGAAGCTGAAGAATTCAACTGCTAGCTTTCTATTGCCTTTAAAAGCAGTATGGCAATATCTTAGAGTTATCCATGCAGCTTTCATACAAAAAGAGTTTTAGAATTGCCTTTTAAGTGTTCAAGGGAATTACTGGACTCCAATGGCTTACAGAATACTTGTGCATGTGAACAATGCACATAAACACTGCTCTGTGTCTACTGTCTGAAATCCAAGGTCCCTCTGTCCATCACTTCCAGCACTGAAGGAAATACGACGTCAGAGTGCCTGACCAAATGTCACAGCTCCAAGGCCCACTGAAGTCTGCATGGCACGTGTACCCTGCAATGAATGCAACATCATAGCTCCAAGGCTCTTTGTGCCTCAGCTCTTATATGGATGTGAACGCAGTATCACAAGTCCAAGGCCTTTTTCTGCCAAAACTCTTACACTGCAGTTCCAAAGGAGTTGCAAGGCCCTTTCGCTTCTGCCAAGGCAATTTAAATGAGAGTGAATGAAACTTAGGTTGGGTGCGATTTTGAGCGTCTTGCTGAAGCATGCCATAAAAACAGTTTACAGAATAGGAAGAAATGCCATAAAAATTGCTTTTCTGTGTAAGTGAGAGTTGACAGGTCTTTCTCAGCTCCCCAGCAGCCTTTGTCCCCCTCTTTTACCCTGGCAATGAGCCTTAAAAAGAACTCAGTGACATTTATATGCTGACCAAAGAAACTATTTCTATAAACAAGCAGGGAAGGGTTTATATTAAATGTAGGTTGTTTATCATTGCCATTGTTGCAGTATATTAAGATAACAGGCAAGAGAGAACATTGGCAGATACTAAAGCCACTGAATAAACCTAAGCCATCACATAGTTTGCTACCTGGGGCTCCTTAAAGCTACTGCCTTGCTTTTCTTCCTGCCTATGCTTGTTGATTTCTATCAAAATGAGTTAGAAAGCAGCTCATCATGCCTATATAATTCCATGCACACTTCCTCTCACCTCCAAACAGGAAGGTCAGTTTCTGGACAAACTTTGTTTCTACAGCTTTGAAAGACTCTGTTGTGTTTCATTTTGTTTTGAGTGGTGTAATTATCAGTAATTATTGGGAAATGAGCAGGAGTCAGAGGCAATCCCAAAGCCACCCAGAATAAACCGTCCATTGTTGCAGGATTGTAGCATGGCTATTTTACAGAATTAACATTCTGAAATAGTTGGAAGTGACAGTTTCCTTTTTAAAGAGCAGAGAGGGCAAAGACCTATGCCGCTGCTTGAAGGTTAATCTTTACATTCAGGAAGAAGTTTGAACTGGAAAACACAGGGGCACGGAACAGATGCCCGTGTAGCCCATTGTTTAAGTCAATCTTCCTGGGTAGTTACTGTGGCCAGAGAAAGACTCCAAATATCAGAACAGGTGAAAAACTTGTTATAAGTCATATATAAGGCAATCAGTGAGATTTCCATTAGAGAACACAGAATTGCAAGGAAAATTTATGAATAATTATATTATTCAGTTTCAAATCACAGACTCTGAAAAATAAGGTTCTTAGAATAACTGGGTTAGTCCAGTTTTTAAATAGTACTAATGTCCTTTTCGTCCAAGCAAATAACTAACTAAATAAATAAATGAAGTGTTGTCTGAGTTCAGTCAACTGTGAGATATTGAAGACTGTAAAGGAGAGAACTTGGTTACTGATTGATAATGGACAACATACTCATGTAAGTCATGGGTTCATTGCTAGGATGTGTTAAAGGTTTGGTGTTTTGTTTTGTTTTGTTTTCCTGCAAAACAAAAGTGTCTTTATGATCTGAATGCAGACACTAGTGTCCACATCCAGACTGTGATGTGAACTATCCAGGTCCCTCTGGATGGCATTCTGTCTTTCAGTCAACTGCACTTCTCATCACAGCATCACCTGTAAATTTGTGTGGTGAGTTGAGAGAAGAAGGCCTAGCTCTCCCTCCCCCACAATGAGGAAAAAAACCACAGCTAACTGTCTCAGTCTGGAGACACAGTTCTTTTAAATATTCCCATGTTGTGAAATTAGAGGCACAAACGAGGTCAAAATATCAACAGCTAGACTATTTATTACATAAATAAAGTGGACATAAGAAGGGGAGAGGGAGAAAATAGAGAGGGAGAGAGAGAAGAGAGAGAGAAGAGGAAAGGAATTATATTACCACACCCCTCATCCCCCCCCAAGACATTTTGAGTCTGTGGAGGAAAGGTGCTGCAGGAGATGTTGGGTCTGTAGAGAAACGGTGCTGAGGCTTTTGCTGGAGAAGAGCTGTGGTCCTCTGGGGAGATGTTGGGTTGGTACAGGAATGGTGCTGAGGCTCTGGCTGGAGAAGAGATGTGGTCCTCTGGGCAGCCTGGGTCTGTAGAGAAAGGGTGCTGAGACATTGGCTGGAGAAGAGCTGTGGTCCTCTGGGCAGCCTCTTTTCTCTGGAGCAGCATTGTCTCGACTTTTCCTTCTCAGCGGCATGGTCCGTCTTAGAATGCATGGAGGACAGCTTCTTATCCCAGGTGCTGCGAGAGCCTACCAGGGGCAAAGCTATGCTTGACCTCCTCTTCACCAACAGGGAAGGACTGGTGGGCAATGTGGTGGTCGGAGGGTGTTTGGGGTCCAGTGACCACGAGATAATTGAATTCTCGGTTTTTGGTCAAGCCAAGAGGGGCGGCAAGAAGACCTCCACTCTGGACTTCCGGAGGGCAGACTTCAGGTTACTCAAGGAACTAATTCAGAGGGTTCCTTGGGATAAAGCCCTTAAAAACAAAGGGGTCCAGGAGAGCTGGACCTACTTCAATGAAGAATTGCTGAAGGCTCAGGGACAGGCTGTGCCAATGTGCCGGAAGATGAGCCGCCGGGGTAGACGGCCAGCCTGGATGGTTCATGAACTTTTAATGGAACTGAGGGAAAAAAAGAGGGTGTATCACCAATGGAAGAGAGGGGAGGCAACCCACAGAATGTTTAAGGATGTTGCTAGGTGTTGTAGGAAGAAAATTAGGGAGGCAAAAGCACACTTGGAGCTTAAACTGGCCTCTACTGTGAAGGACAACAAAAAGTCCTTCTATAAATGCATTAATAGTAAGAGGAAGGGAAAGGACAACCTCCACTCCTTGGTGGACACGGAGGGGAACACTGTAACAAAGGATGAGGAAAAGGCAGAGATACTTAACACCTTCTTTGCCTCAATTTTTGCTAGAAGGATAGAACGTCTTCCTGACAGCTGGCCTGCAGAGCTGGCAGAAGGAGCCAGGGAGCTGCACAGTTTCCCTATGTTCCATGAGGAGGTGGTTGGAACTCTCCTTAGCAGCTTGGATCCCCACAAGTCCATGGGACCAGATGGGATACATCCTAGGGTGCTGAGAGAGCTGGCAGACGAGCTGGCCAAGCTGCTCTCCATCATTTTTCAGCAGTCCTGGCTCACTGGCGAGGTCCCAGAGGACTGGAAGCTGGCCAACGTGGTGCCCATCCATAAGAAGGGCCGGTTGGATGAGCCAGGGAATTACAGGCCTGTCAGCCTGACCTCAGTACCAGGCAAGATCATGGAACAGGTCATCCTGAGTGCAATAGCACAGCACTTAGAGGATGGCCAAGGGATCAGGCCTAGCCAACATGGATTTAGGAAGGGCAGGTCCTGCCTGACCAACCTGATCTCCTTCTATGATCAGGTGACCCGCCTGGTAGATGTGGGGAGGCCTGTGGATGTAGTCTACCTGGACCTCAGCAAGGCCTTTGACACTGTACCCCATAGCAAACTGCTGGCCAAGCTGTCAGCCCATGGCTTGGACGGGAGCACACTGCAATGGGTTAGGAACTGGCTGCAGGGCCGAGCCCAGAGAGTGGTGGTGAATGGTGCCACATCCAGCTGGCGGCCAGTCACTAGTGGTGTGCCCCAAGGATCAGTGTTGGGCCCTGTGCTCTTTAACATCTTTATTGATGATCTGGATGAGGGCATTGAGTCCATCATCAGTAAATTTGCTGACGACACCAAGCTGGGGGCAAGAGTTGATCTGCTGGAGGGTAGAGAGGCTCTGCAGAGGGACCTCGACAGGCTGGACAGATGGGCAGAGTCCAACGGCATGAGATTTAACACATCCAAGTGCCGGGTTCTGCACATTGGCCACAACAACCCCATGCAGTGCTACAGGCTGGGGTCAGAGTGGCTGGAGAGCAGCCAGGCAGAGAGGGACCTGGGGGTACTGGTGGATGGTAGGCTGAACATGAGCCTGCAGTGTGCCCAGGCAGCCAAGAGGGCCAATGGCATCCTGGCCTGCATCAGGAACAGTGTGGCCAGCAGGAGCAGGGAGGTCATTCTGCCCCTGTATACTGCACTGGTTAGGCCACACCTCGAGTACTGTGTCCAGTTCTGGGCCCCTCAGTTTAGGAAGGATGTTGACTTGCTGGAACGAGTCCAGATAAGAGCAACAAAGCTGGTGAGGGGTTTGGAGCACAAGCCCTATGAGGAAAGACTGAGGGAGCTGGGGCTGCTTAGCCTGGAGAAGAGGAGACTCAGGGGTGACCTTATCACTCTGTACAACTACCTGAAGGGAGGTTGTAGACAGGCAGAGGTTGGTCTCTTCTCCCAGGCACCCAGTACCAGAACAAGGGGACACAGTCTCAGGCTGCGCCAGGGGAGGTTCAGGTTGGATGTTAGGAAGAAGTTCTATACAGAAAGAGTGATTGCGCTATGGAATGGGCTGCCCGGGGAGGTGGTGGAGTCGCCGTCATTGAAGGTGTTCAGGAGGAGACTTGATGGGTTGCTTAGTGCCATGGGTTAGCTGTTTGGGTGGGTTGGATTGGTTGGGTTGGACACGATGATCTTGAAGGTCTCTTCCAACCTGGTTTGGTTTATTCTAATAGTTTATTCTAATAGTCTCCTGTGTTTTCCTTCATCTCCGTTTTTCTCCCCCCTAAGCCATTCCGGGGGATACAGTCCCCCACACTTTCCTTCCGCGTTTTTCTTCCAAAATAGCCAGTAGTGGCTCCAGTCTTTTATACAGTTTTTAGTCCTTAGGTATGTATCCAAGTATTGTCCCTCAGGAATTCCAGGGGCAGGAAATAATCCTTGGGTAAATATCCAGGTATCGTTCCCCTGGAGATCTTTCTGTGCATTTCTGTGTGTTTGGGCAAGAGATCTGGTTGGGGGGTGGAGGGGGCCCTCCGCCTCCTTGGCCTTCATCCAGACAAACCCCCACACTCGTTACACATCATTGTCTACCCTTCCCAGGGTACTTGATGGGTGGAGATTATCTTGTCCTGAAGGCGTGAATGGCTGGGTCATTGTTGTAGGCCAGCTGTGGCCCAGCGAGCAATGTTATCTTTGCACCTTCCAAGAGTCCTTAGTGGTTCTGCCCAACACATATTGTCTGGGCAAACAGCAAGTGATTTTATCTTTGTTGAGTACACCAAGAGAGACAAACTTTTAGTCTCTCACACTAACTCAGTCGGAAAAGCAAAAAGGAAGTTATATTTACAAGCAAAAATGAAATGCAGGTTATATATATCCACAATATACAGTATTTACAATATATATACAGAAATACACAGCAAAGAAAAAAAAACAGGAACAAAACTCCCTCCTCCGGACAAAGGAGGGTTCCCCCTCTGTACCCCCCTCTCTCCCCCTACCTCCCTTTTTTCCCAAAAAGAGATATATAGAGAGAAAAGGTAATTAATAAGGATGAAATTTTGTTAGACCTCAAAAGCGCATGCGGGATTAGTGCTGATCTGGTATGCAAGGTCAAACTCCGGCTGCTCAGAAGCAGACAGGCTGGAAAAACAGGACAGAAAGAAACTGACAAAAAATTCCAACTGAACTAAAACTTAAAGTTGCATTCTACCAATCCACCAATTAAATTCATTTAGAATATCTGATTGTTTTCATTATTATTCCAAAACATTCAGCGAGAGTGTTCCAGCACTGTCCCTTTCTTAAAGGCACAGCCTCAAGCGGTCACAATTTGCTGAGGGTACACTCAATCTCACTGTCAGAAATGTTTAACAGAAATGTTTAAGATCCCACTGAGTCTGGAGCTGATTTTGCTATTCTCAAACTGTTAGGTAAGCATAAAACCATCTGCCTGGCCTACACTAATCCTAACTGTAGTCATTTCCTGATATAAATGCACCTATCTGAATTGAAATCCTTTTCCCTTAAGAAGCTCATGCATTTAAATTCAAAGTATATTTGGTCATGCTTCGGGCTGTTGCAGTGTTCTGTGGATAAACAGAACATCCATAATTGAAAAAGAATCCATTACAAGTGCAGAGAGGAAACAAAGGGTGTGAATTTGGTGATTAAGAAGGTCTATGATTAATAGCATGTATTAGTGCCAGACATAACACAGACAGATGCTGCCCCAACCATGCAGATCTGCTAGTATTTAAAAATTATATCTTCTATCCTTTCTACTCCAGCCTTGAGACATTCTGGAAACAGTCACCAGTGCTAAATTTTTAGTGGTTTTACAATGAGAACAAGAGAGAAGAATACCTCAATTAATGTTTGTCCTTGGGATTACAGAGGTAGAAAACTGCAGAAATAGGACTTCACTTCCATTTGCAGCATTTATTTTTTGCCTTTGAGAGAATGCTGCATAGTAGAGTGTGACAATATATCCGTCTTACCCTGTAAATAGCCAGAAAACAAGAGATGTATAAATACCCTTTTTTTTTGTTTGCTTCCTTTCCCAACATGGTTTTGTTACACTTAAAATGTGTTTGTGACTTGAAATACAGAAAGGCTTCCTTGAGTGGTGTGACCGGTTGAGGCTGTCCCCTTAAGAAAGGGAATATGGTGGTCGGAAGTTGGTAAACGAAAAGATGGATCTAAACTAATTTAATTGGTAGATTGGGAGGAAGCACCTTCTGAACTGGGAGTGCAGGAGGGTATCCTGGGCATTCCTGAACTTTTATCTTCAGTTCTTTCTTCCGCTCCTTTGGGCAGCAGCTCTCTGCTGGGCTTTCAGCCAAGGCTTGACCTTGAAAAACTGATAAACTGCAAGGTCTGTATTAACTGCTTTCCAATTAACACATAACTGCTTCTAACTTTTTTCTCTTTCTCTCTCTTTCTAACCCGCTCTGGGGAAAGGGGGAGAGAGGGGGGAGCAGAGGTGGGGAACCCCCTCAGCAGAGGGGGGAACTCTCATTTCTGTGATGCTTTGTTGTATATTTTTGTATATATTGTAAATCTTGCATATATTTCCCTGCGTTTCCCTGCTTTGTAAATATACAGCACCTATTGCTTTGCTAATTCAGCTGTGAGTTTTTTTTTCCTTTCCCTTCAATTTTTCCTTCCCTTTACTTTACAGGGGGGAGGGAGGAGGCTTTTTGGTCTTACCCTTCCAACCCTACGACAAGTGGGTTTTTTTTTTACTTCATTGTAAAATACATTTTTCACTTCTCAGTTGCCCTGCCCTATTTTCTCCATTCAAAATACAATAACACATGCTGAAAGCAACCAAGTCTTGCACTGGAAGTTGAAATTTTCTTCGATAATGTCTTCTGTCCTCCTAAGCAACTTGAAGTGATGCACTTAATTCATGTCTTACTAGAAATATTCTCTAGAAGGATACTTGACTTTGGCCAAAGATGTCATTCCACTTCAGTAATGTTGATTTATCTGGCAACTTCTTGTGAGAAATGAGCTCATAAAGCAGGAGTTACCTGGCTTGAGTATTTGTAAGTAATTGCATCAATATACTGACAACAATTTCTCCTAAATCACTGTTCACCTCAAGAGAAATTCATCTATTTCTTTCAGTTGAAAATATGCCAAGGTGCTATTTTGGAAAGAACCTCTTGATATTCAGATTTGCTGTTTGTAACATTGGTGTCAATGTTCTTGTCAGAAGTCCTCCTGTAAATCTTAGCTGTGAGACCTTGAGTGACTTGTAAATAGGATAAATGCAGCATAGAACAAATTGATAACAGTGCACTGCCATCTACTTTTTAAGTAGTATTTTAAACGTGGACATCCTTCCAGATATATAAGTACGGGGAATGGAGAAACACAGGACTTTATGTGAAGAGAGCTTTTGTGCTCTGTTTCAGAAGTGGTTACTCATTTCCTGTTTGACTTTGGGAAGTCACATATGCTTTGTTTCCTCATTAAAGAAAAAAAATATTAAAAGATAATAAAGATTGTGGTTTCCAGTCTGTATGAAAGTCTGGACATCTAATATATTTGTAGATCACAAATATTATTTTTTTAAATGGTATTTTTCCTCCAGAAGTATTTTAAAATGTGAAGAATTAGATGTTCATAAAACAAATGGAGAGATTTTTGACTGTGGGATCTTAAAGTGTGAATAATCTATTTTGTCTCTGAGTTTCTCTGAGCTGGAATTAGAAACATGTGACTATGTGGCCAAGCCTACTTCCATCTGTGTGTTTTAGAACTGTATATGTCTAGAACCAGTGACAGAGTTTGGGTGTGATATTTACTAAACCATTTCCTAAATCTCCTCCAGCAATGACAAATGCAAACAGAGGAAAGTTTTAATAATTACAATATCTTTCCTGAAGCTATTGTCTTCCAGGGTGGTATTATGTGAACAAATTTTAAATATCTGGCTAGACAGATAAGCAGGTATGGGACTTTAAGGACAAAAGCTTACCATTCATGCACCAGAACAATTTTCTTCCATTTGAATAAGAAAGTAGTTCTGAGCCCTTTTGGTGGTAAGATCAGAGAAATGGTGGTTTCTGACAAAAGCTTTTCCTTAGGGCATAGTCCCAGGACTTTGATGTGGCAATGATTTTCTAATTGCTACTAACTGCTCCTTAAGGGATGGATTGTAATGGAAGCCTTTGTTTTCTCTTTAACCTGCATCGGCTGAATCAGAACTTTTATTCCTGGTTTGGAGTATAAGACCAGGATTTCAGGTTTAAATACTTCTTTCCTGAAAACCTTTGCTCTGGAATGCTCATATGTTTAAAATGAAAGGGGGTTGCTAAAAGCATTTTCACCATTTTAACATTCCATCTACAGACTATATTTACAATAATATTTTATAAATTCTTTTAGTTTGATCTAAATTAGCTTGAGGGCTGTAAAGATGATTAGGGTACTAGAGCATCTTTCTGACGAAGAAAGGCTGAAAAACCTAGAGTTGTCTAGCCTAGAAAATACTGAGAGGGGATCTACTCAATGCTTATCAGTATCTAAAAGGTGGGTATCAACAAGATGGGCCAGATTCTTTACAGTGATGTCCAGCAGTGAGACAAGGGGTGATGGGCATAAACTGGAACACAGAAAATTCCTTTGGAACATAAGGAACAAATTCTTTTCTTTCATGGTGTCAGAGTATTGGAACAGGCTGCCCAGAGAGGCTGTGGAATCTCTTTCTCTGGAGACTTTCAAAACACGCCTGGATGCAATACTGTGCAATCTGCTGTATCTTGGGGGATTGGATTAGATGATCCATGAAGATCCCTTACAAATCCTTCCATTCTGTGATTCTGTGTTCCATATTGCTTGCATCAGAGTTTTCTGTGTTGTCCTCCAAAAAATCTCTTAGTGGTGCTGCCCAAGAGGATAGCATCAAGGACTTCAGATCTGCCCATGTATGCAATTCACATAATGGCTGACAAGCTGGTGAGGAGTGGCAACTGGAGGTCTTCTCCAGCCTCTCTCTCTCATAGCAGAATTAGTCACCATGCTGGCTCAGGTTAGCCCTGGATTTGTCCAGCTGAGTCCTGGAAATCTCTAAAGACAGAAACTATCTGTGAGTGACCTTTCCTTTTGCTGTCATACTCTCCAAGTTAATTTTTTTTCTAAAACACAACCTGATTCTCCCAAACTGCAGCATAGAGCTCTTGTGCCTTGTTTTGCCATCTGCTACCACCAAGAAGATTTTACTCCATGTGACCGTTTGAGGCTGTCCCTTTAAGGAAGGGGACATTGTGGTGGAATGTTTGTAAACGAAAGACGGATCTAAACTAATTTCATTGGTAGATTGGGGGGAAGCACCTTTTGAACTGGGAGTACAGCAGTTTTCTGGTCAGTCTTTTTTCCCCTCCTTCGGTGTCTTGCAGCTCGCAGCTTTCTGGGCTTTCGGCCAGACTGATTGATAAGGCCTCTTCTAACACATAACCGCCTAACTGCTTTTTAACATTTTTAACATTTGCTCTTTTTCTCTCTTTCTAACCCTCTCTGGGGAAAGGGGGAGAGAAAGGGGAGCAGGGGTGGGGAACCCCCCTCAACAGAGGAGGGAACCCTCATTTCTGTGTGACTTTGTTGTATATTTCTGTATATATTGTAAATACTGTAAATTCTGTACATAAACCTGCATTTCCTAAACTGCTTTGTAAATATAGCACCCACTCCTTTGCTAATCCAGCTGTGCATTTTTTTTTTTTTCCCTTTCAATTTTCTTCCCTCTACTCATGGGAGGGGGAAGGGCCTGGCCTTTCCCTCAACCCTACGACACTCCATCATATTTGCATCTCCAAATTGTAGGCTTGGGTTAGATTGTCTCAACTTCCACTTTTGCCAGAATTAAGCATCCAAACTTCAAATTTTGTTGACTGGCCAATATAAATTGTTTAGCCATATTGGTAGCTATATGATGGACGATGTCAATTTCTGAACAACCTTTTTTGAATGAAGTACCCCAAAACGAAGCAGAGCATTCCAAGTGCAGCCTCATCACTGCAAGGCAGAGGAAGATACTAACTTTTCTTGACTGACTCTCTGCTTGTAGCCAAATAAGCAGTTTGCACTGCAATGAGCACATTGTTAGCTATATTCATTGTGCTATCTGCCATAATCCCCAGATCATTTTCATCAGGGCCTGTACTGTTGCACCTAGTTGTCCTGCCTTAGGTACCAAGCTCTATTTCTTCTTGCTGCTTGTTATGATTCATTCCTATGATCTGAATAACCTTTATTTCCTTAATTTCCTTCAATCTTCTGCACAAACATACATATTTTTTACTGTGGGATTTATTGTGTATGCTTTTTTCAAATCTTTTAATACTGTTAAATTTCTCATGGAGAATTTGGCACAAAGAGCATAAGTGTGGTGTTTCAGTCACATTAAACTGAAAAATATATATCAGATCTGTCTTGTTAAAGTCTTCAGAGTAAGAAAAGATGACTCAATTTATTAAAAAGCTCCCATCTTCCCAAGAAAGAGTTAACTGATTATGCTCAGATGGAATTGAAATACAATTATTTTAATATTAAATAAAATGTTCACTTTTTTTCAACATCAAGTTGCATGCTCAGATATGGTATAAAGTAAAGCAAAAGAAGATCTTTCTAATGATTTATTTGGGTTTGCTGGTTTTTGAGGGTTTGGGGTTTTTTTGGTTTTTTTTTTATAAAATCATCCTTATTTTGAAATGTTTTCTCATCAGGAAGTTTTGGTATTATTTGAAGAGCTTTTACAGAGGAAAGCATAAAGGACTTGCAATAGCTGCAAGCATGACATCATTATAAAGCAATGAATGTTAGGAATATTCCTGTTCTAATCCAGGCCACACATCCTGCTGCCCTGGAAGACAGACAAGCCCAACATCCTTTTAGGGTTACAGGGCAGGCTGTGGCCTGTCACAGTTTACTTTAGTAATCTCTGCATGTGGAATATTCACTGGCAGGCATTACAATAAAATCTAAAATTACTCCATCAGAGAGATGGTGTTCCACCCTTCCTGCATTCTTCCCCAACAGTGAAATTGGCCAAAAAGAGCTCTATTGCATTTCACAGATTTCTGTGAAGGATTGTGACAGAGATAGTGGGGATTTTTTGCACATAGGTTCAACATTGTGTTCCACTTGAGAAAAAAAACCCATTGTTTAGACTGCTTGAAGACATGTTGTTCTAATATCCTTATTAGTTCCATTTTATGAATCCATTAGGTTTAATCTACAAGCTTTTTTTCTGTATTTTCGGTGAAGATTTTGGATGACCAGAGGAAAAATGATCAGTCCTTTCCTTTACACAGCACGGTTGTCACATCAACTGTACAGGGTACAGTTGTCTAGGCCCAGTCACTCTGCCATGCTGAATCTCTTTACACTATTCCTCTGTGAAAAAAGGGAGGTAAAAGATGCCACAAAATGAACAGGTAAACACTCGCAGAGCAGTGATGTTACTTAGCTGTCAAAAAATGAGGAGCATAATTGATTTTGGGATGCTGTGGTTTTATTCCCCTTTAATGTCCTCAGCAGCATTCATAGCAGATACTCATACTGTTAGCACCTTATTTAGATGATGAAGTAAGATCATGGTGGGGGTACATAGTCTGTAATTAGATGCCTAAAGAGTAACTTAAATAAAATATTATTTCTCTGACTGACTCTTGGAGAGAGACACATACCCTTGCAGGCCTCACAGTGAAATCATTTTTACATAAATGTAGATAGAAGTTATTGCTTGGCTTTTTCTATTGACTGCATGAGGGATGTATGAGTGATATTTTAAAAGTGTCCATTACAGGCTTAAAATTAAAGTACATTACAGATACTCCAGTCAGGTGATTTGACAGTACCCCTGTCTTCCTAATCTTCCTGAACCACCTGTGAACTCAAATAGCTTACTTTATAAAGCAGACAAATTTTGCTTGTGATTCAACAGGTAAAATTATCCAGGTTATATTTAACTACTCCTCCTTTTTATCAGATTGCTGTATTACAGCATAGTTTCACAAAATGTTGGGTCAGCACAGGTCAGAAGGTGATGAAGTATGACTTTATAAATTTGCTTTCCCCCCAAAACTACAATCTCCTGAAATTACACCTCAAGGCACATAAATTAGATGTCTAAAATAAGTCAACTGAATTAAATCTCTTATTTACTAATCTTTCATTTGGTTCTACAGAGTAATTAGTAATTATGCTTAGACCAAAATATGTTACAGGTTGACAGACAGAAAAGCAACAATTCATGCTGTGAATTCTTCAGTAAGTGTTCAATTGCAAAATCCTGCCTTTAAAAAGTATGTTTGGAAAAATGATACAGCTGTCTTACAATAAAATCAATCTCCTATAAACTGAATGGTTATCTAGAAGAAAAGAAGTTACTCACATACAGTCACACTGAGAAAGACAGTAGAAACTGAAATGTCCCTTGTTGGTTTATAACAAATAGCAGTGCTTAGCAGACAAGGCAATCCCAGAGAGGCAAAGTGAGGGAAACACAGACACTCTGAAACATATTGTTACACATCAGTTCTTTGTCTTGCAGGGTTGTCATTGTTACTTTGTATAATAGAAAAGGAGGTATAGTGGAAAAGCAGTCTTGTTTTGTCTATGTCGTGGGTTAGAGAGGAAGGCCCAGCCTTCTCTCCCCACAAAGAGAAAAAGAAATAAAAACCACAGCTAGCCACAGCTGGAGAAGCAAAAGGAATGCTATATTTACAAGCAATTTTTAGGGAATGCAGGATATATATACACAATTTACAGTATTTACAATATATACACAGAAATATACAGTAAAGTAAAAAAACCAATAATACAGGAACGAAATTCCCCCCCCCCCGGAGGAGGGTTCCTCCCTGTACCCCCTTCTCTCCCCTCTTTCCCCAAAGAGGGTTAGAAAGAGAGAAAAAGAGCAGTTGTTAATTAAAGCAAAGTGTTAGTAGGCCATGCTTATCTGTCCAAGGTCAGTCTGGCAGAGAGCCAAGAAGCAGACGAGCTGCAAAAAGGGAAGAGGGAAGAGCGAACTGAGGAAAATCTCAGCGACTCTCAAAACTTAAAGTTGCATTCTACCAATCTACCAATGAAATTCGTTTAGACCTGTCTTTTGTTTACAAAAAATTCAACCACAGTGCCCCAGTACTGTCCCTTTCTTAAAGGCACAGCCTCAAACGGTCACAGTCTATAGCTACCATTTTACTATCAAATCTATCCCTTTGCTTGGCTGAAGAACATGCGTAACATAAAAAACTGATGGCGGAAAAGTTTGTGGAAGTCTATACCTTCTTTACATCATGGCATAATCTCTGATATTCACTGTCAGAAACCTTGAGAAGTGGTAGAATTGTCTAGAGGTGAAGCATGACACACTGCTGTCTCTCTGACTCCTTTATATCTGATAGAACCACTATTAACTACTTTTGGAAGATTCATATCCTCCTTGAGAAGGAGTTTCTTAGTGCAGGAGCCATCCCTTGTACTACAGATCAAAGTGACTTATGCTTGGGAAGGGTGCATAGCAATTCAAACAGTATTACATGTAGGAGCAACTGCAAGGCTAGATTAATCATCTAGCACCATTTCTGACCATACTCCTGTGGTGGTTTGGAGAGAAGGCCTAAGCTTTCTCTCCCCCACAAAGAGGAAAAAAAAACACAGCTAACCCAGCCGGAGAAGCAAGGGAAATGCTATATTTTACAAGCAAGGTGGAAAATGCAAGATATGTACACAATATACAGTATTTACAACATATATACAGAAATATACAGAAAAGTAAAAAAACAAGAATACAGGAATGAAATTCCCTCCTCTGTGACAGAGGAGGGTTCCCCCCCTGGACCCCCTTTTCTCCCCCTAGTTCCCTTTTTTCCCAAAGAGGGTTAGAAAGAGAGAAAAAGGCAGGAATTAATAAAGCAGAATCTTAGTAGGCCTCATGCGAATTAGTTTCTTACCTGTTCAGGGTCGCTCTGGCGGGGAGCCCAGAAGCAGGCAAGCTGGAAGAAGGAAGGAAAGGGACAAACTGAGAGAAAATCCCAGCTGCACAAAACTTAAAACTGCACTCTACCAATCTACCAATGAAATTCGTTTAGAATATCGATGTTTTCGTTTGTCTTCACCAAAACATTCAGCCAGAGTGTCCCAGCACTATCCATTTCTTAAAGGCACAGCCTCAAGTGGCCACAGTCCACCCCTTCTAAACAATTTCATTAGTTGTTCATACTGTCCATCCAATCCAAAACAATATTTACAGTTTGTAAGTAAATTCATAGTCCATTCTGGCTACACTCAGATGTAGATGATTCAGAAGTCCAAGAAGATCAGGAAACTAGAAAAAAGGAAAGGAGTTTATCTCTTCGCCGACGAAGCGAAGAAAAGGAAAACAGGGATTCTCAGGGTCTCTTACTTGACTCAGTGCTCTCAGGGTTCTCAGGGTTTGTGCACCATAGATTCCTCGTAGATTCTTCCTTTGGATGCAATGTAGCTGTACAACTGTTTGAAATTAAACTCTTTCAGCTGAAGTTAAATTTCTTTGCTTTTTGCCACAAACACCAGGTTGGACCGTTGTCACTTGCAGCCGTGTACAAAATGTGCTTAATGTCTGGACCATCTCGACCAGGTCCCAGACCGACTGCTGTGACCCTTTGAGGCTGTGCCTTTAAGAAAGAGACAGTGCTGGGACACTCTGGCTAAATGTTTTGGAATAATAATGAAAACAATCAGATATTCTAAACTAATTTCATTGGTAGATTGGTAGGATGCAACTTTAAGTTTTGAGTTCAGTTAGAACTTTCCTCAGTTCGCTCCTTTCCTTCTCCCTTTCCAGCTCGTCTGCTTCTGGGCTCCCTGCCAGAGTGTGGCCGGTTGAGCCTGTCCCCTTAGGAAAGGGAATATGGTGGACGGAAGTTGATAAACGAAAAGAATGGATCTAAACTATTTCATTGGTAAAGTGGGAGGAAGCACCTTCTGAACTGGGAGTGCAGGAAGGTATACTGGGATTTCCAGCACTTTTCATAGTTTCATAGTTTCATTCAGGGTTGGAAGGGACCACAAGGATCATCTAGTTCCAACCCCCCTGCCATGGGCAGGGAAACCCCACACTAGATCAGGCTGGACAGAGCCTCATCCAGCTTGCTCTTAAACACCCCCAGGGACGGGGCTTCGACCACCTCCCTGGACAACCCATTCCAGGGTCTCACCACTCTCATGGTGAAGAACCTCCTCCTCACATCCAGCCTGAATCTACCCACCTACAGCTTCATTCCATTCCCCCTAGTCCTATCACTACCTGACATCCTGAGAAGTCCTTCCCCAGCCTTCCTGTAGGCCCCCTTCAGATACTGGAAGGCCACAATTAGGTCACCTCGGAGCCTTCTCTTCTGCAGACTGAACAGCCCCAACTCCTTCAGTCTGCTCTCATAGGAGAGGTGCTCCAGCCCTCTGCTCATCCTCGTGGCCCTTCTCTGGACACGTTCCAGCACCTCCACATCCCTCTTGTAATAGGGACTCCAGAACTGGACACAGTACTCCAGGTGGGGTCTCACCAGGGCTGAGTAGAGGGGGAGGATCACCTCCCTCGACCTGCTAGCCACACTTCTCCTGATGCAGCCCAGGATCTGATTGGCTTTGCGGGCTGCAAGTGCACATTGAGAGCTCATGTTGAGCTTTTTGTCCACCAGCACCCCCAAGTCTCTCTCCTCAGGGCTACTTTCCAGCCAGCCACTGCCCAGCCTGTATTTGTGCCTGGGATTGCCTCGACCCAGATGCAGGACCCTGCACTTGCTCTTATTGAACTTCATGAGGTTGGCTTGTGCCCACCTCTCCAGCCTGTCAAGGTCCCTCTGGATGGCCTCCCTTCCCTCCAGCGTGTCTGCTGCACCACACAGCTTGGTGTCATCAGCAAACTTGCTGAGGGTACAGTCAATGCCACTGTCCATGTCACCCACAAAGATGTTGAACAAGACAGGTCCCAGGACTGATCCCTGAGGGACTCCGCTTGTCACTGGCCTCCACTGGGACATGGAGCCATTGACAGCCACTCTTTGGGTGCGGCCATCAAGCCAGTTCCTTATCCATCTAGTGGTCCACCCATCAAACCCATGTGTCACCAGTTTGGAGACCAGGATGTGGTGCGGGACAGTGTCAAAGGCTTTGCTCAGGTCCAGGTAAATGACATCAGTTGCTCGCCCCTCATCTATTAATGTTGTCACCTGCTCATAGAAGGCCACCAGGTTGGTTAGGCAGGATTTGCCCTTGGCAAAGCCATGCTGACTGTTCCAAATCACCTCCTCACTATTCTTTTGAGCGAGTAGTGACTCCAGGAGGATCTGCTCCATGCAGGAGGATCTGCAGTCTTGCTTCCGCTTCTTCTTCGGGCAGCAGCTTGCAGCTCCTGGGCTTTCTGCCAAGGCTTCGGCCTTGAAAAACTGATAAAGGCCTGTATTAACTCCTTTCCAATTAACACAGACTGCTTCTAACTTTTTTTTCTCTTTCTCTCTCTTTTCTATCCCACTCTGGGGAAAGGGGGAAAGAGGGGAGAGCGGAGGTGGGAAACCCCCCTCAGCAGAGGGGGGAACTCTCATTTCTGTGTTACTCTGTTGTATATCTTTGTATATATTGTAAATATTGTAAATTTGTATATATTCCCCTGCATATCCTACATTGCTTTGTAAATATACAGCTCCACTGCTTTGCTAATTCAGCTGTGAGTTTTTTTCTCCCTTTCCCTTCAAATTTCTTTTCCTCTACATTACAGGGAGGAGGGAGGAGGCTTTTGGGCCTTACCCTTCCTTCCCTACGACACAGAGAGACCCTGAACAGATAAGCATGAGGCCTACTAATACTCTGTTTTATTAATTTCCTGCCTTTTTCTCTATTTCTAACCCTCTTTGGGAAAAAAGGGGAGAAAAGGGGGTACAGGGGGGAAACCCTCCTCCGGGGGAGGGAATTTCATACCTGCATTTTTTTTGTTTTTCTTTTTTACTTTGCTGTATATTTCTGTACATAAATTGTAAATACTGTGTATTTTGTGTACATATCTTGCATTTTCCACATTACTTGTAGAATATAGCATTTTCCTTGCTTCTCCGGCTGGGCTAGCTGTGGTTATTTTTCCTCTTTTTGGGGGAGAGGATGCTTGAACTACCTCTTGCTTTATCTGGTCAAAGGCTGCTTGTTGTTCAGGTCCCCAGTGGAAACTGTTTCTCTTTCAAGTCAGCTATAGGGTGTTTGAAACACCCTTCTCTCAGAAAATCAATTCATAGTTTGCTCAGGTCCAGGTAAATGACATCAGTTGCTCGCCCCACATCTATTAATTTTGTCACCTGCTCATAGAAGGCCACCAGGTTGGTCAGGCAGGATTTGCCCTTGGCAAAGCCATGCTGACTGTTCCCAATCACCTCTTCACTATTCTTTTGAGCGAGTAGTGACTCCAGGAGGATCTGCTCCATGATCTTTCCAGGCACAGAGGTGAGACTGACTGGCCTGTAGTTCCCTGGCTCCTCCTTCTTACCCTTTTTGAAGATGGGGGCAATGTTTCCCCTTTTCCAGTCTGTGGGGACTTCACCAGATTGCCATGACTTTTGAAATATAATAGAGAGGGGTTTAGCAACCTCATCTGCCAGTTCTCTCAGCACCCATGGGTGTATCCCGTCGGGTCCCATGGACTTGAACACTTTCAGGTTCTTCAGATGATCACGAACCTGATCTGCACTTACAATGGGCAGTTCTTCCTCCCCGTCCCTGGCTTTGACTTCCATAACATCAGGAGTGTGGCTAGAGGCCCTTGCAGTGAAGACTGAGGTAAAGAAGTTATTAAGTACCTCAGCCTTTTCCTCATCACTTGTGACCATGTCACCATTTTCCTTTCTGAGGGGCCCACACCTTCCTAGTCTTCTTCTTCCCATTAATATACCTGTAAAAGTTCTTAGTGTTCCCTTTAATCTCCCTGGCTAGATTCAATTCAAACTCTGCTTTGGCTTTCCTAACCAGGACTCTTGCTGCTCGGGCAGCTTCCTTATATTCCCCCTGTTCTACCTGTCCTTCTCTCCACTTCCTGTAGAGTTTCCTTTTAAGTAATAGTGTGTCCAGTATCTCCTTGCCCATCCAGGCTGGCCTCCTAGCATTCTTACCTGCTTTTCTCTTTGTTGGTACACAGAGCTCCTGGACACAGAGGAGGTGGTCCTAGAACACTGACCAGCTGTCCTGGGTCCCTCTTCCCTCCAGGGCTTTGTCCCACGACACTTTGGCTAGCAGATCCCTGAAGCGATCAAAATCTGCACGCCTAAAGTCTAGGGTCGTGAGCTTGGAATACTTCCTCCTGATTGCCCTGAGGATATTAAGTTCAACTGCTTCATGGTCACTGCAGCCAAGGCTGTCTCTGAGCCTCACATTGCTTCCCTGTTGGTGAGAACAAGGTCCAGCATAGCACCATTTCTTGTTGGTTCCTCTACCATTTGGAGGAGGAAGTTGTCTTCTATGCAGTCCAGGAACATCCTGGATTGCTGGTGCCTTGCTGTGTTGTCCCTCCAGCAGATGTCCGGGTGGTTGAAATCACCCATGAGGACCAGGGCTTGTGACCTGGAAGCCACTTCTATTTGCCTATGGAGGGCCTCATCTGCTTGGATCTGCTGGTCAGGTGGCCTGTAGGAGACCCCCACAGTAATATCTCCTTCCCCTGTCCAGCCTTTAATTTTAACCCATACGCTCTCAACTAGCTCATCATCCCTCCCCAGTTGGAGCTCCACTGATTCCAACTGGCTATTGACATAGAGGGCAACACCTCCTCCTCTCCTTCCCTGCCTATCCTTCCTAAAGAGTTTATATCCATCTATGCCTACATTCCAGTCATGGGATTCATCCCACCAAGTTTCAGTAACAGCCACTATGTCGTGGCATCCCAGCAGCACAGTGGCCCTTAACTCATCCTGTTTGTTGCCCAAGCTGCGCGCATTCGCATAGAAGCACTTCAGCTGGGCTGGCCCTGTCCTCCTCTTGTGCCAAATCCCCTCGGTTTCCACAGAAACAAAACACAAGGTGCGTCAGGTCCGGTCACAACTGTATGCTTCCTCCATTGTTTACCAGTTAAACTTATATTAACCTCCACCTTACTTAACTCTTGATATCCACCAGTGACTCCCAGAATAGTTATAGACTCTGTTCCCTGATAATTTGATGGCACTATGGTGCTCTGAGCTCCTGTGTCAACCAAGGCCCTGTACTTCCGAAATTGTGAAGTGCCAGGCCACTGGATGGACACATCCCAATAGATTCTGTTATCTCTGTTATCCCTCTCCTCCCCCTGGCGGGAGGCAAGGCACCCCTAATTATGGGGAACATGCCCACATGTGCATTGAGCACAGTGTGCAGTGTTATATCTGGAGCCACTGTTGGAGCTGCTAGAGTTGCTCTGGGGAACTGTGGAAGTAACAGCTACCCTTCTGGTATTGCTACCTCGCGTTCTGCCATTTTGCAGTTCCCTCAGTCTCCTGAAAAGATAAGAAGTTGGTTTGCCATCCCAGCGGTTCATGTTCTCACCAAACTGATCACGCAGAGTTATCCAAATAATCCTACGTGACTGCCTTGGTGGTCTGTTTTGGTTTGATCTGTTTTGGAATGACCTCCTTGGAGGACATGGATTCCTCACAGATGAAACCTGTATCCATCTGGAGGAAGAAATAGAATTATCTTTTTGTGCCAGTTGGTATATGGAATGCCTCAGCTCTTTCATTCAATTCTCAGTTTTTCCAGACAGAGTTTCAATGGCTGAAACCAAAGAAACACGTGTCATGCTATCCTTCAATTGTCTCATTTGATCAGTGAATTGGCCAACCGTAGGAGGAGCTCCACCATAATTTCTTGACACAATTCTGCTTGCCAGAATGTTTGCATAATTAGAAGGAGCAAGCTTGATGAGCTTTTTAGCAAGACCAGTTCCTACAGGAATGTCATCAGGATTCCGAGTTTCATGTTCACCATAGAGTAGCTCTCTAACAGCAAATTCTCTCAGGCGCTTAATTCTCTCATCTATAGTGGTCCAGGGCTTAGGATTCCATGGAAGATCATCTCGGGAAGGGTATCTCAGGGCAACCGCCATTAAAAGGCGTATCCACAGATTAACCTTACCGAGAACCCTGCCTAGATGTCTGTCTATTCCATTATCCTTTGAGAGAGTCCCTAACTGAGCTGCTGACTTGTCTCCAACCATTAGAGCTGGTGCACCTGTATCATAACATCTACTAAGCCAGGCTAGAACTGTCTCCTTATCTGCTCTGGTGTAATCTTTACGGACGTTTCTAACTTCTTCGTGAGGTGAAGAACATTCAGAAATATCATCTTCTTCCTCCTTTGCCTCCTGTCCCTCAACTTTTTGTACAAATAATCCCACTGTCAGTCTCCTAAGGATCTCTTAAAGCTGAGAAGGAGAAGGAAAGGGATGAACTGAGAAAAAATCCCAGCTGCACAAAACTTAAAACTGCACTCTACCAATCTACCAATGAAATTCGTTTAGAATATCGATGTTTTCATTTGTCTTCACCAAAACATTCAGCCGGAGTGTCCCAGCTCTGTCCCTTTTCTTAAAGGCCAAATTTAAGGCTTCATGGTGTTAGATAGCATGAAGCTAGGTGAAAATTTCTGACATCCAAGCAAGTCCAGGCTGCATGCTGACATGTTCATACAAAAGTTTGGCAATTTGAACATTGCTGTACTAGTTGCTTCTTCACAAATTCTTCTCTTGCCATGATTGCAGCCTCAGAGCCTTGAAGGAGATCAGATATGACACTTTTTTAAGAACATTTTTATTTTCTTTTTTTTCTTTTTTTTTCCTTTTTTTTTCCTTTTTTTTTTTTCTGGAGGCCTTTTGCTGTACTCACAAATATTGTTGTACATTTTACTCTACTTAAGAGTCCCTGTGAAGGACTTCCACAGCCAGAATTGACATGGGAGCAGAGCTTAGTGAGCATTTTGGCTAGGTGCCCCTGCCTGGAGCACACTCTGTTGCAAGAAATCATATGTAAAAACAGTGAGGTATTCAAGCAGGGGAATGTGTGGTAGCAGGGTGTAAGTACAAACATTCCTAAGGTTGTTTGACCCCTAAACCATTCCCTGCCCTACATTATGACTGCACTGTTTTCTGTACCTCTTATGCTCTTTGTTTCCCCCTTCCTTGTCCTTCTCAGCCCTGACTTCAAATGACAGTATTTTAAGGAAGGGAAAACATGAGGTTTTCCACACTCTCCACAATGCTGCATGACACCAGAGATAGTTGGACTGCATTCACAGTAATAAATTATAATTACCATGCTTGCTGTCTAGGCATGTGGCCAACAGTTACAGTCTGGCAGCTGTCTTTCCCTTTGAAACCAGGTGGCCATATCTAGACTATTTGTTGGGAGTGATGCTTCACCTATGCTAAGGCAAGTACACTAACTTATATGCACTACATGTGAATATTGATTTAGGCTAAAACATTCAAAAATTCTAATAGTTTAGATGGTCAAGATTCAGCACTCATACCCGTGACCAAGAAGTCTTTCATTGAGCAGTATGTGTGTAGTATAGGACCAAGGTATGCTTGAGGTTATAGGTTGCCTAGCCAGGGCACCTGGGCTTTGCTTTTAGTCCATCTGATTTAGGTTTACCATAATCTAGCCTCTCCTACTGCATTTGTCTCAGTCCTTGAAAAGGCAACTGCTGAATACAGTCTGAACGGCTGGATTTGATCTCCATGTAACTGAATGTGGTGGTTTGGCTCTGGCCTGGAGGCCAGATACCCACCAAGCCGCTCTATCACTCCCCCTCTTAAATGAACAGGGGAAGAAGGGAAAGAAAATATAACAGAAGCCAGGGATAAGATAGGAGCAATTTAATAACACTAATAAGCAAACAGCAAATAGACCGCGCGGAAGCAAAGAAAGCAGAGAGAGAGATGTTAGTCTCTACTTCCCATCAGCAGGACGGTGGTCGGTCTCGGGAAGCAGGGCTCTCTAAGCTTGGTGGTTCCTTGGGAGGATAAACGCCATGGATGAATCCCCCAACACTTCCTTCTTTCACGTCCTTCTTGTACCTGAGCTGACGTCATATGGTATGGAATACCTCTTTGGCCAGTCTGAGTCAGCTGGCTCAGTTGTGTCCCCTCCCAAGATCCTGCCCACCTGTGGTGGGTGGAAGGGTAAAGCCAAGAAGCCTCCTCCCTTCCCCCTTGTAAGGTAAAAGGGAAAAGAAAAAATTGAAGGAAAAGAAAAAAAAACTCACCAGCTGAATTAGCAAAGCAGTGGAGCTATATTTACAAAGCACTGTAGGGTTTTGCAGGGGAATATTTACAAATTTACAATATCTACAATATATACAAAGATATACAACAGAGTAACACAGAAATGAGAGTAACTCCCCTCGCCAGAGGGGATTCCCCACCTCCGCTCTCCCCTCTCTCCCCCCCCCTTTCCCCAGAGTAGGTCAGAAAAAGGGAGAAAGAAGAAAGAAAGAAGTTAAAAGCAGTTTTGTGTTAATTGGAAAGGAGTCAATACAGGCCTTCTATCTTATCGGTTTCAAGGCCGAAGTCTTGGCAGAAAGCCCAGCAGAGAAAGAGTTGCTGCCCAAAGGAAAGGCGGAAGCAAGACTGACCAAGAAGTTCCCGGAGTGCCCAGGATATCTCCCAGTTCAGAGGGTGCTTCCTCCCACTTAACCAATGAAATTGTTTAGACTATTCCTTCCGTTTACCAACTTCCGTCCACCATATTCCCTTTCTTAAAGGGACACCGTCAACCGGCCACACCACCCCTCAATGTACTCCTGGGTCAGGGAAATGTTGAAAGGACACAGCTCAGATACCGAATTCAGCTGTAGCCAAAACACTGCTGTGTTATCAACTGCTGCTGCAAAAAACCACAGCACAAAAATGATGCTGTGAGGAGAATTAACTCCACCTCACAGTTTCATAGTTTCATTCAGGGTTGGAAGGGACCACAAGGATCATCTAGTTCCAACCCCCCTGCCATGGGCAGGGACACCCCACACTAGATCAGGCTGGACAGAGCCTCATCCAGCCTGCTCTTAAACACCCCCAGGGACGGGGCCTCGACCACCTCCCTGGACAACCCATTCCAGGGTCTCACCACTCTCATGGTGAAGAACCTCCTCCTCACATCCAGCCTGAATCTCCCCACCTCCAGCTTCATTCCATTCCCCCTAGTTCTATCACTACCTGAGATCCTGAGAAGTCCTTCCCCAGCCTTCCTGTAGGCCCCCTTCAGATACTGGAAGGCCACAATTAGGTCACCTCAGAGCCTTCTCTTCTCCAGACTGAACAGCCCCAACTCCTTCAGTCTGCTCTCATAGGAGAGGTGCTCCAGCCCTCCGACCATCCCCGTGGCCCTCCTCTGGACACGTTCCAGCACCTCCACATCCCTCTTGTAATAGGGGTTCCAGAACTGGATGCAGTGTTTCAGGTGGGGTCTCACCAGGGCTGAGTAGAGGGGGAGGATCACCTCCCTCGACCTGCTAGCCACACTTCTCCTGATGCAGCCCAGGATCTGATTGGCTTTGCGGGCTGCAAGTGCACATTGACAGCTCATGTTGAGCTTTTTATCCACCAGCACCCCCAAGTCTCTCTCCTCAGGGCTACTTTCCAGCCAGTCACTGCCCAGCTTGGATTTGTGCCTGGGATTGCCTCGACCCAGATGCAGGACCCTGCACTTGCTCTTATTGAACTTCATGAGGTTGGCTTGTGCCCACCTCTCCAGCCTGTCAAGGTCCCTCTGGATGGCCTCCCTTCCTCCAGCGTGTCTGCTGCACCACACAGCTTGGTGTCATCAGCAAACTTGCTGAGGGTGCACTCAATGCCACTGTCCATGTCACCCACAAAGATGTTGAACAAGACAGGTCCCAGGACTGATCCCTGAGGGACTCCGCTTGTCACTGGCCTCCACTGGGACATGGAGCCATTGACAGCCACTCTTTGGGTGCGGCCATCAAGCCAGTTCCTTATCCATCTAGTGGTCCACCCATCAAACCCATGTGTCACCAGTTTGGAGACCAGGATGTGGTGCAGGACAGTGTCGAAGGCTTTGCTCAGGTCCAGGTAAACGACATCAGTTGCTCGCCCCTCATCTATTAATTTTGTCACCTGCTCATAGAAGGCCACCAGGTTGGTCAGGCAGGATTTGCCCTTGGCAAAGCCATGCTGACTGTTCCCAATCACCTCTTCACTATTCTTTTGAGTGAGTAGTGACTCCAGGAGGATCTGCTCCATGATCTTTCCAGGCACAGAGGTGAGACTGACTGGCCTGTAGTTCCCTGGTTCCTCCTTCTTACCCTTTTTGAAGATGGGGTCAATGTTTCCCCTTTTCCAGTCTGTGGGGACTTCCCCAGATTGCCATGGCTTTTGAAATATAATAGAGAGGGGTTTAGCAACCTCATCTGCCAGTTCTCTCAGTACCCGTGGGTGTATCCCGTCGGGTCCCATGGACCTCAGTTCAACCCAATACACTGAAATGTAATCCACTGATTTTAAATGTGTGTGGTGTTGATGTGACTGCATGCATTAGAAGAAGCCATCCTAATGCAGGGTGGATGGTTGTGAATTGGTACTAAGAATGCTAAAGATCCTACTGAAGAAGTATGATGATTTGAATTCTTTTACAGGTAGGTTCAAGTCACCAAACAATACTCATGAAAAGGTGAGCCAGCCATTGCTGGTCAAAACATACACCTGTGGACCATAATCAGCCTATGCTTTCTCAACTGCTAGAGACTGAGGGACATTTCTCAAACTACTACAAGAAATTATGTCATGGTATGCAGATGAGTAAATATGAACAATTCCTATGGAATCAGCCATCATACACGTGTTTTAGTGGTCTTTCAGCACTAGATATTGACTTTACATGGTTCTTTCGCTGATGTTTCATGAAACTACAGCTAAGTCTCACCAGTTCTCCACTAGGTAGTACTAGCAATTTGGAGCATATCTAGCTCACAAGATCAAAGCAAATACTAAGGGAATTACAGCAAGTGGGGATTGCTGAATTAAGTGTTTGGGAGTCCATAATGTTGATATGGTGTATGTGAGTTATGTGTGAGTATAAGAATAACCAAGATAAATATGAGTTTTCAGGAGGACTTGTTCTCTTGAGCAACCTGATGTACAGCATTGAGCAGAACAAGGCCATGCTATTCCTCATGTGAAACAACCGTGGAGGTCTGATCCAAAATGTCATAAGGCAACGCATGAAATTGTTCTGATATGACTTTGGTCTACAATAAAAGGACAGTCAAAGTATCCATAGTTTAATCATCTGTAAGTTTCATCTCCCACTACTGTATGGGACAGAGTCCCAACAAAAAGCCTATATTTGAGGAATGTAAAGAAGTGATTTCCCTGATATACTGCACTTCAGAGGAAGTCTGCCCCCCTTTCCCTGTGTGATATTTCCTGAAGAAGGTCTTTGTAAGGTACCTTGTGTTTTATCCACATGGAAGCCCAGACCTGATCTTTATTTAACTGAGAATAGTTGCATTTATTCCTTGTATACTTTGGAAATGTGCAGAGTAGAAACCTTATATGTGAAGTTTAGAGATTTGGCATTATTTCTCAATTCTTCAAGTATCTGATCTCTTCAGTGAAAGAAGAAAAAAAATATTACCACTTAAACCTCCAATTGTGTATGACATTTTTATTAAACCCATTTCCCTCCTTGCTTGTATCCCATCAGGAATTTTGAATGAGAACCTTTGTAAAGCTCTGGTGTTTGACAATACTTTATTTCATTCTCTGTATATGGACTCCACTGGTGCTTTGACAAATTAATAGGTGTTAATAACTCTGGCTCTCCCGTCACCACTACTGCTTTTTCGAGTTCTTGGAAAGTGTGCTAGAAAGGTCTCATGTTCCAAGTCTCTAGTAGATTCATGGAAGACTTTGACAGATTAGAGAAAGGATTCATGCCTTTACTCTTGTGGCAGCTCTTGCGGGTTCCATACAGTGTCACATACTAAAATACTCCTGCAGAGATTTGTAGCTTAAATGTCTATAGAAAGAGAGGAAAGCTCTTGGGTTGCCATTGCAGGCAACACAGATTTGGGAACTGAAAATCAAGTGGTCTTGGCATAAGCAGAAAACCTAAGCAGCTACAGTGAGTTAAGGAACAAAGGAGAAACATATCTTCTCCATTTTATCTTTTGCATGTGTGTTGGGATTCCAATGGGATTCCACATTTTTACAGAATCATGAAATTACCTCATTGGAAAAGATCTTTAAGATCATTGAGTTCATCTTTATGCTAGCACTGATAAGTCCTTGACTAAACCATATTCTTAAGTGTTATGTCTACACTACTGCTTTTAAATACCTCCAGGGATGGGATATCCACCACTGCTCTGGACAAGCAGGTTCAATGCCTGATAAGCTTTTGCAGTAAAGAAATTCTAAACCACTGTTCTCCACATTCCATACATGTCAGGAATATGGGTGGAGTTTGCTCAAACATGTGGACTAGGTTGAGACAGTCTGCGAAGTCTAATAGAGAATAGATATGTCTTTAGAGCAGTATCTGAGTAATGCAAATTCAAGAAGAGGTCTTGTGGCCGGTTGACGGTGTCCCTTTAAGAAAGGGAATATGGTGGACGGAAGTTGGTAAACGGAAGGAATAGTCTAAACAATTTCATTGGACGAGTGGGAGGAAGCACCCTCTGAACTGGGAGTGAAAATGGGCATTTCCAGCACTTCTCGGTCAGTCTTGCTTCCGCCTTTCCTTTGGGCAACTACCTCTGTGCTGGGCTTTCTGCCAAGACTTCGGCCTTGAAGATAAGATAACCAGACCTGTATTAACTGCTTCCAATTAACACAAACTGCTTTTAACTTCTTTCTTTTCTCTTTCTCCCTCTTTTCCGAACTACTCTGGGGAAGGGGGGGAAGAGAGGGGAGAGCGGAGGTGGGGAACCCCCTCGGACAAGGGGAGTTACTCTCATTTCTGTGTTACTCTGTTGTATATCTTTGTATATATTGTAGATATTGTAAATTTGTAAATATTCCCCTGCAAACCCTATACTGCTTTGTAAATATAGCTCCACTGCTTTGCTAATTCAGCTGGTGAGTTTTTTTTCCTTTCCCTTCAATTTTTCTTTTCCCTTTTACCTTACAGGGGGGAGGGAAGAGGCTTCTTAGCCTTACCCCTTCCAACCCACCACAGGTCTCTAAAACATTTTTCTTCATTTCTTCATTTCAACAGTCCTGGCTCACTGGAGAAGTCCCAGATGACAGGAAGCTGTCCAATGTGATGCCCATCCATAAGAAGGGATGGTTGGATGAGCCAGGGAATTATAGACCTGTCAGCCTGACCTCAGTGCCGGGCAGGATCATGGAACAGGTCATCCTGAGTGCAATCACACAGCACTTAGAGGATGGCCAAGGGATCAGGCCCAGCCAGCATGGATTTAGGAAGGGCAGGTCCTGCCTGACCAACCTGATCTCCTTCTATGATCAGGTGACCTGCCTGGTGGATGTGGGGAAGGCTGTGGATGTAGTCTACCTGGACTTCAGCAAACCCTTTGATACCGTCCCCCACAACAAACTCCTGGCCAAGCTGTCAGTCTGTGGTTTGGACAGCAGCACTCTGCACATGGTTAGGAACTGGCTGGAGGGCCAAGCCCAGACAGTGATGGTGAATGGTGCTACATCCAGCTGGCGGCCAGTCACTAGTGGTGTCTCCCAGGGATCAGTGCTGGGCCCCATGCTATTTAATACCTTTATTGATGATCTGAATGAAGGCATTGAGTCCATCATTAGTAAGTTTGCAGATGACACCTAGCTGGGGGCAGGTGTCGATCTGTTAGAGGGTAGAAGAGCTCTGCAGAAGGACCTTGACAGGCTGGACACATGGGCAGAGTCCAACAGCATGAGATTTAACACATCTAAGTGTCGGGTTCTACACATTGGCCACAACAACCCCATGCAGTGCTACAGGCTGGGGTCAGAGTGGCTGGAGAGCAGCCAGGCAGAGAGGGACCTGGGGGTGCTGGTTGATGGTAGGATGAACATGAGCCTGCAGTGTGCCCAGGTGGCCAGGAGGGCCAATGGCATCCTGGCCTGCATTAAGAACAGTGTGGCCAGCAGGAGCAGGGAGGTCATTCTGCCCCTGTACACTGCACTGGTTAGGCCACACCTCGAGTACTGTGTCCTGTTCTGGACCCCTCAGTTTAGGAAAAATGGTGACTTGCTGGAATGTGTCCAAATAAGGGCAACAAAGCTGGTGAGGGGTTTGGAGCACAAGCCCTATGAGGAGAGGCTGAGGGATCTGGGTTGCTTAGCCTGGAGAAGAGGAGGCTCAGGGGAGACCTTATTGCTCTCTACAACTACCTGAAGGGAGGTTGTAGCCAGGTGGGAGTTGGTCTCTTTTCCCAGTCTCAGGCTGCACCAGGGGAGGTTTAGGTTGGATATTAGGAAGTTCTCTATAGAAAGAGTGATTGCCCATTGGAATGGGCTGCCCAGGGAGGCGGTGGAGTCGCCATCACTGGAAGTGTTTAGCAAGAGATTTGATGGGGTGCTTGGTGCCATGGTTTAGTTGATTAGATAGTGTTGGATGATAGGTTGGACTCAATGATCTCGAAGGTCTCTTCCAACCTGGGTTATTCTATTCTATTCTATTCTATTCTATTCTATTCTATTCTATTCTATTCTATTCTATTCTATTCTATTCTATTCTAGTCTATCTGAAGTGGATCATGACAGCTGTTCGCAGTAATTTCAGTGATGGACCGTCTATGTGCATGTGGATTTTGATGTCTGTGTTTAATGTGGAGAAGAATATAAAAATCTGGATACTTTATTAAATGTAGACTTTTTAGTATATTTGGTTAAATCCTGTCTTATTGCTTAGAAATCAGATTAGAGCATCTATCATTGTGGAATATGATACTTGCAAAGAGAACGTTAATAGCACCTATTAATTTTAACTCTTGATCTGTGTCTTGTTAGTAAATACTGCAGAAAATTAGCTCCATGTTAAAAAAACTTCCCTTGGCATAAAATTTCAACAAGAAATGTCTAAATCCACTCTAGTGTCTCTGAGTGGACCATAATTCTTTAATAATACAGCTGAATTGATACAAGAGAGAAGGCTACTTTAATTAGATGCCATTCTATATATTAAGATGAGATATTAGCAGAATCCAGAAATAGAATGCTTGCTGCAGTCATGGTAATACATTTTAAAATGTGCAAATGTTTGAACACAACATTTTTACTAGGAAAAGGTGATACCATACCAGGTAAGCTCAGCACAGACTGTAAGTTGAGCCTTTTTAATTTGTCTGTTGTCTTTGTCAATTCTGGAAAACTAAAATTATAGAGCAGATGCAGCACAGTCATGGCCACTAGTGATGTTAGTATTTTTGAACCAGGTAGCATAGTGTTTATTTGTTAAACTGAAGTACTTTGCTTTATTTATTGCTTTTTATTTATCCACACAGGATAAATAAGTTGATATACAACAGTCACTGTCACTAGGCACTTGGATTAATAATATTTTGTATTAACGTTTTAGAAGCTGACTACAGTAAGCTTTGGAGATTTGGTTCTCCATTAGTTGGACACACTGACTGTCAGGCTTGTTTTTCCTTTGTGTATATAATGGCACTTCAGAATAATCCAGCTGGCATCATGAAAAGGAGGTAGACTGGTGACTGCAAATATTGTGGAGTCATGCTTATTTTGTCTTCAAAAGGATTTCTTTCTGATGGACTAGGAAATGTGACATTATAGCCACAAAGAAGAGACTCTGATTGGCAAATACAATTATTTACTTGGGAAAAAAAATACTTTATTTTCTCTCTCAGTCAGTAAGACATGAAACAGAAGGTGGGAAAACTAGGTTTAAATCCTTATACCAATATCTGCTATAAGGGACCAAATAGAATAACCTGAGTAAGGCAAACTGAGATTTTGAGCCATTGGCAACACTACACAAGCAAGCACAACACAGAGCTGGAAGTGACTGCAAGAGACCAATAACTGGGGCTGAAATAGTGTCAGAGCAGTGCCAGATAAAGCTACAAACACTGCAGAGAGGAAATCTGCTTGTACCATTGCCCTGGTGTCATCGTTCAGCCTGGATGGCCCAAGCACTGTCCTCGAAAGCCTGTGCCGCAGGGCTAGTAGAGCGATAGGCATTAGTTCAGAGATCCTTGTGCATCATAGATACTAGAGAGAATCAACCCTTTGCTAATCAGACAGTAAAGACCAGAATTTATTCTCAAAGCTAAGGGAAGATTGAGATCATAAAAGGGACACTGGCAATTACAAGTCTCCTATCTGTAGTTATCACTAGCACTAGCTACTTCCTTCTTTCTTGCTCTTTTCAAGCCAATATTCTTGCATAAAATCATAGAATGCATTGGGTTGGAAGGGACCTTTAAAGGTCATCTAGTCCACCTCCCCTGCAGTAAGCGATGACATCTTTACCTAGATCAAGTTGCTCAGAGCTCCATCAAACCTGACCCTGAATGTCTTCAGGGATGGGGCCTCCACCACCTCCCTGGGCAACCTGCTCCAGTGTACCACCATTCTCCTAGTAAAGAACTTAATGATTTGGGAATTATTTATTGACTTGTCTGCTGAGACCAGGAAAGAAAAAGGAAATAAAATACAATGGGATGTCGAGGGTTAAGGGGAAGGCCTCAAGCCTTCTTCCCCCCCCGTAAGTAAAGGGAAGAAAATTGAAAGAGAAAAAAAAAAACACAGACGGATTAGCAAAGGATTTGTGCTGTATTTGCAAGCGGTTTAGGAAATGCAGGTTTATATGCACAATTTACAGTATTTACAATATATATACAGAAATATACAACAAAGTAACACAGGAATGAGATTCCCCTCCCCCGCCAGGAGGAAGGGTTTCCCCCTGTACCCCCTTCTCTCCCCTTTTTCCCCAAAGAGGGTTAGAAAGAGAGAAAAAGAGCAATTGTTAATTAAAAGCAGTTATATGTTAGTAGAGGCCTTATCTGCTCAAGGTCAGTCTGGCTGAAAGCCCAGAAGCCGCAAGCTGCGAAATGAGGAAGTGCAAGACAAGACTGAGACTAGTCTCTACTAAACTCAGAGTTAAAAGTTGCTCTCTACCAATCCACCAATGAAATTAGTTTAGACCTGTCCTTTGTTTATAAAACATTCGGCCATGGTGTCCCTTTTCTTAAAGGCACCGCCTCAAACGGTCACATGTGATTATGCTAACTAGACTTGTACATAGCAAAAAAAATTGCACTGACTTTCTTCCAGTTGTTTTCATCCCATGGGAGTAAAACTACAGCATGAATGAAATCAGAGAAAAACTGGTAGCATAATATTTAAATACTTGCTACCATATGATTTGAAGGTGTCAACTCAGCTAACATCTGCAAAGAGGTTTATACCACGACCTTTTGTAGTGGGTTGAGAGAGAAGGCCTAGCTTTCCCTCCCCCACAAAGAGGAAAAAAAACCACAGCTAACTCAGTCAGAGAAGCGGAAGGGATGCTATATTTTACAAGCAATGTGGAAAAATGGAGGTTATTTATATACACAATATATACAGTATTTACAATATATATACAGAAATATACAGCAAAGAAAGATACAAGAACAAGACCCCTACCTCCGGACAGAGGAGGGTTCCCCCCGTACCCCACTCTCTCCCCCTACCTCCCTTTTTTCCCAAAAAAGGTTAGAAAGAGAGAAAAAGGCAGTTATTAAGGAAGTTCGTAGGCCTCATGCAGGATTAGTGCTTATCTTTATCCAAGGTCGCTCTGGCTAGGTGCCCAAAAGCAGGCAAGCTGGAAGGGAGAGGGAAAGGAACGAACGAACTGATGAACTGAGAAAAAAATCCAGCTGCACTAAAAACTTAAAGCTGCTTTCTACCAAATGAAATTCGTTTAGAATATCTGATTGTTTTCATTATTATTCCAAAACATTCAGTCAGAGTGTTCCAGCACTGTCCCTTTCTTAAAGGCACAGCCTCAAATGGTCACACCTTTATGTTCAAGACTCCCTTACAGAGGTGCTAATATTTTGTAATTAGATCAACATCTAATGCTCTACAGTTTCATGTTTCATTAATTAGAAAACTGTTGTAGCTCCTATTTTGTCTGTTACATTGTTAATATATTTGTTTACAGAAGACAGTAATGTCTTTGCAAAGCATTTTGTAGATGGGAATGCATGCAAAGTGATCATTTTCCTTGTCCTTTAGTTTAAATGGAAAATCAACATTTTAAAAGGGTGATAGGCATGAGGTCTTTTTTCTTTAAATACCTTTTCTTTTTTTTAATGCAGAGTAGTATCAGGTTGCTTAATCTCTCTTACCTATTTATATATTTTGGTGTTGAAAATACTTCTTAGAAAACAAGGGGAATGATTTTACAGGGTTTTAAGGAAGCTGCTAAAAGATCAGCCTGTGATATCGATGTTTTAGTTATACCTAGAGGTCTCAGATGAGCTAAAAGATGGGGGGGGGAATTAGTTTGAATATTTTTCTGTGGATGAAAGATAGGGGTAGTATTAGTTTTATTTTTGACAGGGAATGAAGGAACAGAGAGATTGAAAATTGGATTCAGGAGGGAGATTTGAGATACTTCTCAATTTAAGCAAAACTAACATACTAAACTCCTTTTGTTCTGGATTCATAGCAAACAGAGAACTCTGAAGGCATGGGATCTTATATCGAAGTCTCACATGGTAGAGAACCCTGGAACAGAAAATCTACCACATTTTTTTAAAATGATCTGTAGGTAAGGATGAAGTACCTAGTCCATTAGGTATCCAATAGGTAATGAATTTGCTTTAAGAATATTTTTTTCTACTTAGAATTTTTAAATATTCTTATGTCATACTTCAACTAGAATTAATATGTTTTTGTTTTCATTGAAATTATTAATGAGCAGGAAGATCTTTGAAAATTTGACTTTATTAAAGATTTCTTCTCCTTTAAGCCTTTATCTTCCCTGATCTATGAACAGATCCTGGTCTCTCTCCACTTTAGGAGTGTAATGTGAAGATGGTTAACCAGCTGGGAAATTGTAATACAGAAGCACATGGTAAGATAATATGAAAAATAGCTGATGGATGCTAGGCTGGAATATTTGCAAGATTTGGTTTTCTTATCTATTCTGTCTCACTGATTTTCTAAGCAGTTTCTATAAGCCTGAGTTCTGCACATTGTGTGGCACACAGTCCCTTCAGAAAAGGACATATTTACATCTTCATTACTGTAATGGGTTGGGGCAAACCCCCTCCCCACCGCAGGGCAGAAACTACGACTCAGACAAAGGGATTGCAAAAGTGATGGAAAGTTTAAATAGAAAAACAATTTAAAAACAAACAACAATGAAAGCTTTACAGAGAACCACAAGCACCGTGACAAAGAAAGAAATCCCAGAACATGCCCAAGAACATCCCATCCCCACCTGGGGGTACACCCAACCCCCCCCCCCCCAGGGCTCTTTCCTCCCTCCCAATCCAACCTTGGGCCTGGGCAGGCCCAAGGAAGGCAGCTCACACCATTTTACCTAGGCTGCAGCTGGGGACGAAAGAGGAAGTGAAGACCCTTCATGGACATTTTATAGGGGAGCAGGGCATTATGGGATTGGAATACGTACCTGTGACCAAAAAAGGAGGCACACCTCTGGCTCAGCCCAGTGCAGGGTTCGAACCCATGATCTCAACACTCATAGTCCCATGCTCTACCAAGTGAGCCACAGTGGAACTCCTTTTTTTGGCCCCACGTCGGGCACCAAGAAAAAATGTCGTAGGGTTGGGGGAAAGGCCGGGCCTTCTGCCCCCCTGTAAATAAAGGGAAGAAAATTGAAAGGGAAAAAAACCACAGCCGGATTAGCACGAGGAATGTGCTATATATTTACAAAGCAGTTTAGGGAAGAGAGGGAAATATATACAGAATTTACAGTATTTACAATATATACAGAAATATACAACAGATTGACACAGAAACGAGATTTCCCTCCTCTGATGAGGAGGGATCCCCATCCCTGTATCCCCCTTCTCTCCCCTTTTCCCCAGAGAGGGTTAGAAAGAGAGAGAGAAAAAAGAGCAGTTGCTAATTGGAAAGCAGTTAATACAGGCCTTGCAGTTCATCAGTTTCAAGGTCAGTTTGGCCGCAAGCCCAGAAAGCTGCAAGCTGCCGCAAGGAAGAAAAAGAAGAACTGACCAGAAAGCTGCTGTACTCCCAGTTCAAAAGGTGCTTTCTCCCAATCTACCAATGAAATTAGTTTAGATCCGTCTTTCGTTTACAAACATTCAACCACAATATCCCCTTCCTTAAAGGGATAGCCTCAAACGGTCACAATTACCCATTGCAAAGAAAGCAGAAAGACACACAAGTTGAGTGTCAATAATATTTTCAATTCTCCCTTTCTGGGCAATCATATTAACAGTCTTCTTACCAAGATCTGGAGTTTATTTTGCAAATCCTATTTACAAGATATCAATAAAAGTTCTTAGAGTGATTAGAATAGAATAGAATAGAATAGACCAGGTTGGAAGAGACCTTCAAGATCATCGCGTCCAACCTATTGTGACCGTTTGAGACTGTCCCCTTAAGAAAGGGAATATGGTGGACGGAAATTGGTAAACGAAAAAGAAGGATCTAAACTAATTTCATTGGTAGAGTGGGAGGAAGCACCTTCTGAACTGGGAGTGCAGGAGGGTATCCTGGGCACTCTGGCACTCTTCTATCAGTCTTTCTTCCACTCCTCCGCCGAGCAGCAGCTCTCTCTGTTCTGGGCTTTCGGCCAAGGATTGACCTTGAAATTGATAAGCTGCAAGGTCTGTATTAACTGCTTTCCAATTAACACATAACTGCTTCTAACTTTTCTCTCTTTTCTCTCTTTTCTAACCTGCTCTGGGGAAAAGGGGATAGAGGAGGAAGCAGAGGTGGGGAACCCCCTCAGCAGAGAGGGGAACTCTCATTTCTGTGCTACTCTGTTGTATATCTTTGTATATATTGTAAATATTGTAAATTTGTATATATTCCCCTGCATATCCTACATTGTTTTGTAAATATACAGCTCCACTGCTTTGCTAATTCAGCTGTGAGGTTTTTTTTTTCCCTTTCCCTTCAATTTTCTTTCCCTTTATTTTACAGGGGGGAGGGAGGAGGCTTCTTGGCCTTACCCTTCCAACCCTCGACACCTATCATCCAACACCACCCAACCAACTAAACCATGCAACTAAACTATGCATTAGGATTACTCACCCCAGCAAGAGAGATAGGATCAACCTGCAGCTTTAATAAATACTGACTAGCTGGATATATAATCACATTTAGCTGATAACACTTCTAAAATCTGTCATAATCTGAGAAATTGATAGAAGTCAACAGGATCTGGCTTTTTTCATAGTTTCATAGTTTCATAGTTTCATTCAGGGTTGGAAGGGACCACAAGGATCATCTAGTTCCAACCCCCCTGCCATGGGCAGGGAAACCCCACACTAGATCAGGCTGGACAGAGCCTCATCCAGCCTGGTCTCAAACACCCCCAGGGACGGGGCCTCAACCACCTCCCTGGACAACCCATTCCAGGGTCTCACCACTCTCATGGTGAAGAACCTCCTCCTCACATCCAGCCTGAATCTCCCCACCTCCAGCTTCATTCCATTCCCCCTAGTTCTATCACTACCTGAGATCCTGAAATACAACCAGTAGCAATGGAAAAGAGTAACAGCTTTTATCAGATCTTCAAGAAACACCATTGCCTTCACTCAGTTTGCTTCTGGTATACTCAGCTATGTCCTATATCATTGCCTTTTTTTTTTTAGGTTTCTATAAATTTTCAATTACAAGAATTTTCTCCAAAACAGGTATTTCTCAGTTTCTTATCTCAAAATATGGGTTAGCTTTCACTCTTTTATCTCTAAAACATACTTCTATTAGATTGCATAGATACACTAAATAGATTGATCAATTGTTTGATGGATAGATTAGATAGTCAGATATATATAAATGAAGGGGAGAGAGAAAAACAGAGAAAGAGAATCTGTCCTTAGCAGCCACTAATGTAATAGAAAGTAAGTCACATAACTGGAGAAATTCTGTATTCATTAGTAAATTATTTCTAGAGATATAAAGTTGATCTCTGTGATGATGACATGAGCTTTTCTGCATTGGGATGCACATCACATATATGAATATGAACCCTCCTAGTTTTGCCTGTGATAGTTCTAGCATTAGCAACAGTGCATTTTGGAACATGAAGAACACAATTCCAACAGGGTTAGTTATTAACATTCACAGATTAATTATTTTATTTAAACCTGAGGCATTTACTATTTTCATTTGGTCTGAATGGTATCTAGCAGTCACAAGAACCAAATTAACAAATTGTTAATTTGATGTTGAATTTAATCTCAAGTATTTAAGTTTTTGTGCAAGCTTTCTTCTTCCCAGGTTAGGTAATTTAATAGACATTTCCAAAATACCTTACAAAAAATGAAGGGAATTGCCTGAGTACTTGGTTATAATTTAGAAATAATTTATCTGTAATGTTAGACTCTGGGAGGAAAATATTGAGAGTCCCTACAGACTAATAATAAAGCCCAGTTGTGCTGAGCCACCAATGGAGATGCAAAGATCTCCAAACCTCAAACTTGCAGGCAGTCCAGGCATTACATATATCCTGTTTTGACATTTTCTGCCACACTTCTTACTTGAATCAGGAGATATCTTCCACTGACTTACTAAAAAGTAATATTTTCTTTATATTGTGTATTATAACTAAAGCAAAAAATGTAAAAATTATAAGCCTACAATGGTATAATCTTTGTCAAATGTAGTTATCAGAAGAAAACAGACTTAGCAAATCACATCAATGTAATTCCTGCACTCAATGTTATATAAACTACAAAACAAAACCGGAACAGAAGACAAAGTAAGCAAAACCATTTTGCTGTTTCTTCCATTGGTCCCTTGCTCTGTTATACAAGATGAAACATTAATTTTGCTACACTCTCCATAACTGACTTTGAGCTTTTGTAAATGGGAACTGAATAGAATAGAATAGAATAGAATAGAATAGAATAGAATAGAATAGACCAGGTTGGAAGACACCTCATAGCCTTATTCCCATACAAAATAACTGTGTATGAAACAGTCACACACAACTAGACTTCATAATTTTATAGGACTTTCCATCTGGAAAAGTTTTGCTTTAAAAATTAATGTATGCAACACTTATCTGGGTTATGGATGGGAAGTAAGAAACTGTGGCTTTCTGAAAAATAAAGCATTAATTTATAGAGCTATACAAAAAGCTGTATGTTCTGCTTGTCAGTATAAAATACCCTTCGATGTGTATATATATCAACTGATTATACAAATCAATGAAGTATAACTTTAGTCTAACTGAAACTACTCAGGAAAAGAACACTCAAAATGTTTGCACTGTAGAAAGGCTCATGTGAAGGATTCCATTTTCAGAAAACTTGCTCAAACTCTTTCAAGGAAAAAGAAAAACATGGATCATGAAAACTGTTTTTGTATGGACTTGTAAATATTAGTAAAAGTACCAAAATTTTAATGATCCTAAAGTGTCAGGTAATCCTGTGGAACTATGTAGTTACATCGATTCCTCAGTTAGGGCACAGAAGCCCTTAAATTCCTCCAAGACTTATGCAGCATGGAGTTAATGCCATCAGTCTTCTAAAACAACCATATTCATTTTTGTGAATAACAAGTTTACATCCAAACTGATCTAAATAAAAGTAGTTGTCACAGTGTTTAATATTTCCTTTAATATTTATTTTACATATATTTTTGCCTATAATGCCAAGAGACTGTTTATTTTTCAGTAAGTACATAAAAACCTTTATTCTTGTTTTCCTTTATGTAATATCCCAAGCAACATAGGTTACTCTAAAGCCTAAAGCAAATGTTGGAGGCTAGTGGGAGCACCATTCTTGAAAGTTATTCTTGAAGTTCATCAAGATAGTTGCTTTTATTACTTAAGACATATTTAAGACATATTTTTAAAACAGTGACTGATACTGACAAATTATTCAAATAATGCACTCAAAGTGTAATAAATAATAATAATTTTTTCAATGTCTGTTTTTAAAGACATCAGATTTGAACAATATCTGTAGGAAATATTCAGTCACTTGTAGATGAATAGTGGGGTGCATTTAATATTTTATACTTCCCTCATATTATTAGAGGCTAAGAACACAGAGACTTGCTTTAGGCAAGTTTATTTAACCAGTGACAAATCTGCAGGAATAAAATATGGATGTTCTCTGGAAATTTCAGAAAGTGAAGATGGTTTTTCCTAGATGTACACTATGAAATTATGAGAGGTGAAAAGTCATGTGTTTGTCTAAAAGCTGCACCTCTGACTTTTTCACATATTTAAAACTGTTGTTTCCATATGTTCCCTGACTTCTCCTGACTTTTACATCCAGAAAGCTTTGATGTGCCACAATGCCACAGGTAGCTGTGACATTCCATGCCTAAGAAGCACAAGTGTAAGCTGTATTTACAGAATCTGCCTTCATTTCTTTGAACTACCTACAGTTTTGTTGCAAAAAATCCCAGATATATGTTACTTCTTTTGTTTTTTAATGCAGACTCTGTAACATTGGTGATTCTGTAGCTATTATATTCTAATACTTAAAAAGAAATGCTCTTACCATAAATGAATTGGTTAGTTCATAAGGCTTTTGAGTTATATTTTCTTTAGGTTTTTAATTTGCTCATTTTATTTTTCCCAGTCATATGGTCAATATTTACTTTCTCTTCTACACTCTGATAATATTTCATTACATTTTAGCCCAGATGAGGAGCATTTCTTGTTTCTACATCACCAAACTCAACAGATTTTAATTCCCACCTTTGTTTCATTTGTAGTATTCTTCAGTAGGCCTTCATGAAGAAAGGTGGCTGGCTCACCTTTTCATGAGTATTGTTTGGTGACTTGAACCTACCTGTAAAAGAATTCAAATCATCATATTTCTTCAGTAGGATCTTTAGCATTCTTAGTACCAATTCACAACCATCCACCCTGCATTAGGATGGCTTCTTCTAATGCATGCAGTCACATCAACACCACACACATTTAAAATCAGTGGATTACATTTCAGTGTATTGGGTTGAACTGAGGTCCATGGGACCCGACGGGATACACCCACGGGTACTGAGAGAACTGGCAGATGAGGTTGCTAAACCCCTCTCTATTATATTTCAAAAGTCATGGCAATCTGGGGAAGTCCCCACAGACTGGAAAAGGGGAAACATTGACCCCATCTTCAAAAAGGGTAAGAAGGAGGAGCCAGGGAACTACAGGCCAGTCAGTCTCACCTCTGTGCCTGGAAAGATCATGGAGCAGATCCTCCTGGAGTCACTACTCGCTCAAAAGAAGAGTGAAGAGGTGATTGGGAACAGTCAGCATGGCTTTGCCAAGGGCAAATCCTGCCTGACCAACCTGGTGGCCTTCTATGAGCAGGTGACAAAATTAATAGATGAGGGGTGAGCAACTGATGTCGTTTACCTGGACCTGAGCAAAGCCTTCGACACTGTCCCGCACCACATCCTGGTCTCCAAACTGGTGACACATGGGTTTGATGGGTGGACCACTAGATGGATAAGGAACTGGCTTGATGGCCGCACCCAAAGAGTGGCTGTCAATGGCTCCATGTCCCAGTGGAGGCCAGTGACAAGCGGAGTCCCTCAGGGATCAGTCCTGGGACCTGTCTTGTTCAACATCTTTGTGGGTGACATGGACAGTGGCATTGAGTGCACCCTCAGCAAATTTGCTGATGACACCAAGCTGTGTGGTGCAGCAGACACGCTGGAGGGAAGGGAGGCCATCCAGAGGGACCTTGACAGGCTGGAGAGGTGGGCACAAGCCAACCTCATGAAGTTCAAGAAGAGCAAGTGCAGGGTCCTGCATCTGGGTCGAGGCAATCCCAGGCACAAATCCAAGCTGGGCAGTGACTGGCTGGAAAGTAGCCCTGAGGAGAGAGACTTGGGGGTGCTGGTGGACAAAAAGCTCAACATGAGCTCTCAATGTGCACTTGCAGCCTGCAAGGCCAATCAGATCCTGGGCTGCATCAGGAGGAGTGTGGCTAGCAGGTCGAGGGAGGTGATCCTCCCCCTCTACTCAGCCCTGGTGAGACCCCACCTGGAGTACTGTGTCCAGTTCTGGAGCTCCTATTACAAGAGGGATGTGGAGGTGCTGGAACGTGTCCAGAGAAGGGCCACAAGGATGATCAGAGGGCTGGAGCACCTCTCCTATGAGGGCAGACTGAAGGAGTTGGGGCTGTTCAGTCTGCAGAAGAGAAGGCTCCGAGGTGACCTAATTGTGGTCTTCCAGTATCTGAAGGGGGCCTACAGGAAGGCTGGGGAAGGACTTCTCAGGATCTCAGGTAGTGATAGGACTAGGGGGAATGGAATGAAGCTGGAGGTGGGGAGATTCAGGCTGGATGTGAGGAGGAGGTTCTTCACCGTGAGGGTGGTGGGACCCTGGAATGGGTTGTCCAGGGAGGTGGTCGAGGCCCCGTCCCTGGGGGTGTTTAAGAGCAGGCTGGATGAGGCTCTGTCCAGCCTGATGTAGTGTGGGGTTTCCCTGCCCATGGCAGGGGGGTTGGAATTAGATGATCCTTGTGGTCCCTTCCAACCCTGAATGAAACTATGAAACTATGAAAAAGTACGATAAAAAATAAACAAACAAACTTAAAAGCTGCTTACAAGTTAAGATAAAGGCAGTTTAATAAAGCAAAACTAAAGGCTGTTGACATACCAAAGGAAAACAAAGATTTCTTTTCCACTTCCCACCAGCAGGCAATGTCCAGCCACTTGTGAGGAAGTTGGGATTCAGTAAACAAAGTGGTTGCTCTGGAAGAAATGTAATAACAAATACCATCACCACTGGTCCTCCTTTCTCTTGTCTTTTATTGTTTATAGTGTTTTGAAGCACCTTTTAATGTCAGTTTTTGATGTGTCTTTCTTTTAGAAGTACAGTATGTGTTGACATAGATTAGTGAGACTGAGGAGGAAAGGTGACAGTGTCTAGGCACATTCTGCTTTTACAAGATTAACTGACCATTCAGAACAGAAAAAATATACAAGTGTTGCAGTTTGAGCTGGGTGCCCCCTGCAATGTTTACTTCCTGTGTCCAGAAGTCCAGCCCAGAGGGGGGGACACAGGAAATTATGTAGTATTTCCTACCACAATTCTTTGCACCCACTATAAGATCCAGTGCGTAGTCTAGCACGCTCTCTTTTCTTCCTCCTCCGTCAGCTGGTAACTGGGGGAGATGCCTCCTGGCTTTGGGCCTGGCTAGGCCCAAGGCAATGGGGGGATGGGCAGTCTCAGATCTGGCCAGCTGAGACTAGCCTAGCAGTGGGAGGGGGAAGAAGGAGCCCTGGGGGTCAATACAAGGTTTACATCCAGTACTATAAGGCCAGAAAAGAGAACACAAGATTAAAAGGATGACAGATTCATCTGTGTCCTTGTTACCCTGTATGAGTACTGCCTGCTGGTAGCGGAATAGAGAGGACAAATCCAGTAGCTGACAAGCTGCAGCATACCTCAAGGCATACCTGAAATCAGTGGTCTTGAAGTGGCTCTGAGCTGGGTTGGTAGGGAACAAAAATTGCCTTTAGGTGGCGTTAGAACTGGAAGATCCTAAAAATTGAGTAATTAGAGCACAGTATCAGAGCACAGTACAGTTCAGTTTTTTGTTTTAATAACCTTCTTTAATATACCTCTGAATAATGCAATAACAATAGTAGGAACAAGAAAATGTTTCCTATCAGCAACATGAATATGTAAAATATCTTGTATAAAGTCTTATTATCAGATAACTGAAAGAAAAGATACACTACTGCAGAGGAGATTTGCAGCAAATTCAGATTGTTCTGGGGAATTAGAATATACCAGAAGGCTGACATGAGATCAAATTAACGTCAATCACAATTAGTTAATTGTTGGTTTGAGTTTGTTTGGGTTTTTTTAAAGGAAATTTTCTTTTTTTTTTCTTTCTTGTTTTTTTTTTACTATTATAATGCAATTTGGAAACTGGATATACATATTTGCCTGCATACCATATCTTCTTTAACATGAACACATTAATTATTTTACTTAATACACAGAACATTTGGAAGCCATTGAACAGAAAGGAAATCAATATGTTGTAGCTCTATATAATCTAGAAACCATCAGAGGGAAGTTTCATCCTTTCCTATCAAAGTGCTAATTATCTGCAAACCTGAGTGTGAAGCTAGCAACTGATCCATGTCTTGTGTTTACCTATCATGGGTGGTCTGATTTCACATCTCCCCGTCCCAGGCCAACAGGAATGCCCCAAAAGCCTGGCTGAGACATATGGATTTAGAGTGTGTTGAACATGTATAGCTAAAAATTCTAAATATTCTTTGGAATAAATATTTCATTTTGTAAGGCATAATAGTACATTTTTCTCCTTTGAGTGTAAAATTTTACAGAATTTTGAAAAGAGAGGTATGGAAATATTCTTCATTTCTTCTTCTTTTTTTTTTAGCAGAACACAAAATTTCCATATTTCAGAACCATTCCTGAAATTTGTATTGTATAAATTATGCAGAAAAGCCTTGTTTTTAGAAACTGAATGCATTTTCTTTGTGAGAGCTGGAAACTGTGGTAATGCCAGCGACGAGCAGTGTGAGCAATCTGGCAGTGCAGGCCTAGAGCCTGACATGGTGGTAGGCCATGCTCAGCATAAGTGCAGAGCCAGCTAGCAGTTTAGCAAAACAGTGCTGTGCCTGCAGCATGTAACTAAAACAAGGCACTGGTAGCTATAAACATAGAAAGTTATCTTGGAACAACAGGACATGCACCTGCATCAACAACCTTGTTGTGTCGTTAGTAGTTGGACCAATAATCTATAATAGTGCGATGTGTGGTCACTCATAGGGAACCAATGAAGCCATGCCAACGAGGCTCTCCAAATTTATATAAGTTGTAGAAGTTCCCTTGCTACTCACTTCTGCCTTTCCTTTCTCTTCTTCTTCTATGCTTTACTTTACTGTGCTATACTCGCACCATAGGCCTGCACCATAGGCCTGCAATGCTGGCTTTATTGTTCCATACTGGTCAGCTGTATTGACTCCAATGTCCGTCGCCCCCTTTAAGTGGCACCCGAATACACCCGAACTCGTGGACAAGGGATCCTCGGACTACGATACTGTTTGACTCAGCATAAGAGGTACATCCGAGTGTGGTGGGTTGGAAGGGCTGAGGCCAAGAAGCCTCTTCCCTCCCCCCAGTAAGTAAAGGGAAAGAAAAGTTTGAAGGGAAAGGAAAAAAAAACCCACAAGCTGAATTAGCAAAGCAGTGGAGCTATATTTACAAAGCAATGTAGGGTTGTGCAGGGGAATATTTACAAATTTACAATATCTACAATATATACAAAGATATACAACAGTGTAACACAGAAATGAGATTAGCCCCCCTCGGCCGAGGTGTTCCCCCTTGCCGAGGTGTTCCCACCTCCGCTCTCCCCTCTCTTCCCCCTCCCCAGAGTAGTTCGAAAGAGGAGAAAAGAGAGAAAGAAAAATGTTAGAAGCAGTTTGTGTTAATTGGAAAAAAAATTAGTCTTATCTTCAAGGCCGAAGTCTTGGCAGAAAGCCCAGCACAGGGGAGCTGCTGCCTGAGGGGAAGGCGGAAGCAAGAGTGACAGAGAAGTGCTGGGAATGCCCACTTCACTCTCAGGCCAGATAGTGCTTCCTCCCACTTGCCCAATGAAAAATTAGTTTAGACTCTTCCTTCCGTTTACCAACTTCCGTCCACCATATTCCCTTTCTTAAAGGGACACCGTCAACCGGGCACAATCCACCCCTTCTAAACAATTTTCATTGGCTGTTTATACTGTCCATTCAATCCAAAATGATATTTACAGTTCGTGAATATAGTTCATAGTCCATTCCGCTATGCTCAGATGTAGATGATTCAAAAGTCCAAGAAAATCAGAAAATGAGAAAATGGAAAACAGTTCATTTCTTCACCGAAGAAGCAAAGAAAAGGGAAACAGGGAAATTTCAGGGTCTCTTAGTTGACTCAGGGCTCTCAGGGATCTCAGGGTTCGTGCACCGTAGATTCCTCGTTGATTCTTCTTTGGGCGCGATGTAGCTGTACAGCAGTTCAAGTTAACCTCTTTCAGCTAAAGTTAAATTTCTTTGTGGAATACACTGAATTTCACCATTCTCTTGCATTACCCAATAAGTGTGACCCGACCTTCAGCTGAAACCACCCCTCGGACAGGTTTAGCCTCTCCTGAGGGTGAAAATACCCAAACAGTTTTACCTAACAGATTCTTTTCTCTAACAACAGGAACTCTATCACCTTCTACTTTCCGTAGCAAATCTGAATGTGCAGGTCCAGCTCGGTTCACTGAACCTCTACTATTTACCAGCCAGGTTGCTTGTGCTAAATGTTTTTCCCAGTTTTTCAAAGATCCACCCCCATGGCTTTAAGAGTGGTCTTCAACAAACCGTTGTAGCGTTCAATTTTCCTGAAGCTGGTGCATAGTAGGGAATGTGGAATATCCACTCAATACCGTGCTCTTTTGCCCAGTTCTTTACAAGGTTGTTCTTGAAATGAGTTCCGTTGTCTGACTCAATCCTCTCTGGAGTTCCGTGTCTCCACAGGATCTGTCTCTCCAGACCGAGAATGGTGTTGCGTGCAGTTGCATGTGGAACTGGATAAGTTTCCAACCATCCAGTGTTTGCCTCTACCATAGTAAGCACATATTGCTTACCAGAACGAGAACGTGGTAGAGTGATGTAGTCAATCTGCCAAGCCTCACCATACTTGTACTTGGACCATCTATCACCATACCACAAGGGCTTAAGTCGTTTTGCCTGCTTAATAGCAGCACAAATGTCACAGTCATGGATGACTTGCGTGATAGCATCCATGGAAATGTCTATGGATCTGTCACGAGCCCATTGGTATGTTGCATCTCTGCCTTGATGTCCTGATGAATCGTGAGCCCACCGAGCTAAGAATATCTCACCTCGGTGTTTCCAGTCGAGATCAAGATTAGAGTCCATGTCTACTTGAGAAACTCTTGCAGCTAGATCTGCCTGATGGTTGTGTTGTTGTTCCTCAGTAGCTTTGCTCTTAGGAATGTGAGCATCGATGTGTCTCACTTTCACTGGAATTCTCTCGATTCGATCAGCAATGCCCTGCCATAGGTTGGCTGCCCAAATGGGTTTTCCTTTCCTCTGCCAACCACTCTTCTTCCAGTTCTTTAGCCAACCCCATAGAGCATTGGCTACCATCCATGAGTCGGTGTAGAGATAAAGCTTTGGCCATCTCTCACGTTCAGCTACGCGAGAGCTAGCTGGACAGCTTTTACCTCTGCGAACTGACTGGATTCTCCTTCTCCATCTTTCGCCTCTGCGACTCGGCGTGTTGGACTCCATACTGCAGACTTCCACCTTCGCTTGTTTCCAACAAGACGACAGGAACCGTCTGTGAACAAAGCATATTTCTTTTCATCATCAGACAGGTCACTGTAAGGAGGAGCTTCCTCAGCACGAGTTACTTTCTCCTCTGGAGGTTTAGCACAGTTGATACCTTCAGGCCAACTTGAGATCACCTCCACTAGACCAGGTCTTTCAAGATTTCCCATTCGAGCTCTCTGTGTTATCAGAGCCATCCACTTAGACCATGTGGAGTCTGTGGCATGATGTGGTGTGGAACCTTTGCCTTTGAACATCCAATTCAAAACTGGTAATCTGGGAGCTAAGAGAAGTTGTGATTCAGTTCCAATCACTTCAGAAGATGCTTTTACTCCTTCATAGGCAGCTAAGATTTCTTTCTCTGTTGGAGTGTAGTTAGCCTCTGAACCTCTGTAACCTCGACTCCAGAAACCAAGAGGTCGTCCACGTGTCTCACCTGGAGCTTTTGCCACAAGCACCAGGTTGGACCATTGTCACTTGCAGCCGTGTACAAATGTTCTTAATGTCTGGACCATCTCGACAGGTCCCAGACCCATTGCTTGAACTACCTCTTGCTTTATCTGGTCAAAGGCTGCTTGTTGTTCAGGTCCCCAGTGGAAATGGTTTCTCTTTCGAGTCACATCATACAGAGGCTTCACAATCTGACTGTATCCAGGAATGTGCAGTCTCCAAAATCCCACTATCCCCAAGAAACGTAGGGTCTCTTGCTTGCTTGTGGGACTTGCCAGGGTAGAGACTCTATTTACCACATCCACTGGAATGTGTCTGCGTCCATCCTGCCATCGCACTCCCAGAAACTGAATCTCTGTGGTAGGCCCTTTCACCTTGTCTCGTTTGATGGCAAAACCTGCATTCAGAAGAATGTCAATGATTTTGTTGCCTTTCTCAAAGACTTCCTCAGCAGTTTTACCCCAGACGATGATATCATCGATGAACTGGATGTGTTCTGGAGCGCTGCCTTTCTCCAGAGCATCGTGGATCACTGCATGACAGATGCTTGAGCTGTGGATCCAGCCCATTGGCAATCTGTTGAAAGTGTACTGGATTCCTCTCCAGGTGAAAGCAACTGAGGCCTGCATTCCTCTGCTATGGGAATAGAGAAAAATGCATTAGCAATGTCTATGGTAGCATACCATTTGGCCTCTTTGGATTCCAGCTCATACTGTAGCTCCATCATGTCTGGCACTGCTGCACTCATAGGTGGTGTCACTTCATTCAGGGCTCGGTAGTCTACTGTCAGACGCCAGTCTCCATTCTGCTTCCGCACAGGCCACACTGGACTGTTGAAAGGTGAATGAGTTTTGCTGACGACTTTCTGACTCTCCAACTGACGAATCAGATTCTGAATGGGCAACAAAGAGTCACGGTTGGTTCTGTATTGTCTGTGATGCACAGTCTGAGAAGCAACCGCAATTTAATGTCCTGTATCTTATGTTGTCCCACAACTGCAGATTCATCAGAAAGTTCAGGTCTGGCAGATAGCTTCAATTTCTGTCCATCAATTTCTATTGAAGCTACTCCAAAAGCCCATTTGTAACCTCTAGGGTCTTTGAAACGCCCTTCTCTCAGAAAATCAATTCCCAGAATACAAGGTGCATCAGGTCCGGTCACAACTGTATGCTTCTTCCATTGTTTACCAGTTAAACTTATATTAACCTCTACTTTACTTAACTCTTGAGATCCACCAGTGACTCCCAGAATAGTTATAGACTCTGATCCCTGATAATTTGATGGTATTATGGTGCACTGAGCTCCTGTGTCAACCAAGGCCCTGTACTTCCGAAATTGTGAAGTGCCAGGCCACTGGATGTACACATCCCAATAGATTCTATTGTCTCTGTTATCCCTCTCCTCCCCCTGGCGGGAGGCAGGGCACCCCTAATTATGGGGAACATGCGCACATGTGCATTGCACATAGTTTGCAGGGTTATAACTTTGCATGTTATAACCGGAGCCACTGTTGGAGCCATAAGAGTCGTTCTGGGGAACTGTGGAAGTAACAGCTACCCTTCTGGTATTGCTACCTTGGGTTCTGCCACTTTGCAATTCCCTCAGTCTCCTGAAAAGATTAGAAGTTGGTTGGCCATCCCAGCGGTTCATGTTCTCACCAAACTGATCACGCAGAGTTATCCAAATAGTTCTACGTGATTGCCTTGGTGGTCTGTTTTGAATGACCTGTTTTGGAATGACCTGTTTTGGAATGACCTCCTTGGAGGACGTGTATTCCTCACAGATGAAACTTGTATCCACCTAGAGGAAGAATTGAAATTATCCCTTTGTGCCAATTGGGATATGGAATTTCTAAATTCATCTTTTAACTCTCTTATGCAATTCTGTATATCACCAGACATAGTTTTAATGGCTGAAACCAAAGAACCACGTGTCATGCTATCCTCCAGTTGTCTCATTTGATCGCTGAATTGGCCAACCGTGGAGAAGCTCCACCATAACTTCTTGATACAATTCTGCTTGCCAGAATGTTTGCATAATTAGAAGGAGCAAGTTTGATGATCTTTTAGCAAGACCAATACCCACAGGAATGTCATCAGGATTCAGAGTTTCATGTTCACCATAGAGTAGCTCTCTAACAGCAAATTCTCTCAAGCGCTTAATTCCCTCATCTATGGTAGTCCAGGGTTTAGGATTCCATGGAAGATCATCTCGGGAAGGGTATCTCAGGGCAACCGCCATTAAAAGGCGTATCCAGAGACTAACCTTACCGAGAGCTCTGCCTAGATGTCTATCTATTCCATTGTCCCTTGAGAGAGTTCCTAACTGAGCTGCTGACTTGTCTCCAACTGTTAGAGCTGGAGCACCTGTATCATAACACCTACTGAGCCAAGCTAGAACTGGCTCCTTATCTGCCCTGGTGAAATCTTTACGGACATTACGCAATTCCTCCCGCGGAGAAGAACATTCCAAAATATCATCTTGCTCTTCATCTCCCTGAATTCTTTGCCCATATAATCCTGCTGTCATTCTCCTAAGGATCTCTTTAAGCTGAGAACCACCTTTGCCAGCTGCTTTCCTAGCTTCATCTGTATCCTGCTTTGATCTCACTAGGTTAACTAGATCTTTAAAACAAACCACCTCTTCCTCCTGAGCAGGATCTCTAGAGTAGAGGGCCCTCACCAGGATCAGTCTCCAGCTCCTCTTCTTCTCCATCTTTGGCCTTTCCACTTCTAGTCTTTAAAGGAGCCACCTTAACTGGAGCTGTGTTTGAATTTACAGCCACCTTAATGGAAGCTGACAGGTCCTGAGATAAATCAGCTGCTGGGGCAGTGACTTCTGGTCCCACCGAGGGAGTAGGTGGAAGTGACGTTGTTCGTTAATGGCCGATGGAGAAGAAGAAGAAGAAGGAGAAGGAGTGGGAGAAGGAGTAGGTGCCATGTTGATACCAGCCGATGCCCTTGGCTGCTTGCTAGAATCAGCAAAGTCATTTAGAGCTGCTTTACCAATTAACTTTTTAGCCTTCTTTTTAACTGACACAGGTTCTCCACAGTCCTCGTCACTAGATGACTCTGGGACTGATCTCGAGCTACGGCGTTTTCTTTTTGGTCTAGTTTTAATAACAAAACAAGCTCTGGACACCTTTCTCTCTCGCCACAGAGAGAACAGTAAATATGCAATCACCATCACCAGCAACAGATTTATACACATCACATAAATCACCTTTGGGTCCCAGGCATCACTTAAAGTTACTCTCTCCTCCGGTGGAATCTTAAAACCCTTTATCTCAATTGGGAGAGTGGTGGAGGTAACATTCCTGTATCTCACTGGCCATAGTAAATTAATACATTTTCCATACCATAATTTAACTCTATACATAACCCACATATAAATTGTCCGCACCAAATATTTACCCAGGTAATCCAAAATCAAACCCAAACAATATCTGTAAACCAGAGCCCCAAAAATTGAAAAGAACAATCGCTCCACAAACCACAAGACCTTCATGTTTGCTAATTCAGCTGGAAAACACTAAATCAATCAAGTAATAAATTAAACTAATTATCTGCCGCACGTTGGGTACGCCAATAAAAAAATGTGGTGGGTTGGAAGGGCTGAGGCCAAGAAGCCTCTTCCTCCCCCAGTAAGTAAAGGGAAAGAAAAGTTTGAAGGAAAGGAAAAAAACCCACAAGCTGAATTAGCAAAGCAGTGGAGCTATATTTACAAAGCAATGTAGGGTTGTGCAGGGGAATATTTACAAATTTACAATATCTACAATATATACAAAGATATACAACAGTGTAACACAGAAATGAGATTAGCCCCCCTCGGCCGAGGTGTTCCCCCTTGCCGAGGTGTTCCCCACCTCCGCTCTCCTCTCTTCCCCCTCCCCAGAGTAGTTCGGAAAAGAGGAGAAAAGAGAGAAAGAAAAATGTTAGAAGCAGTTTGTGTTAATTGAAAAAAATTAGTCTTATCTTCAAGGCCGAAGTCTTGGCAGAAAGCCCAGCACAGGGGAGCTGCTGCCTGAGGGGAAGGCGGAAGCAAGAGTGACAGAGAAGTGCTGGGAATGCCCACTTCACTCTCAGGCCAGATATTGCTTCCTCCCACTTGCCCAATGAAAAATTAGTTTAGACTCTTCCTTCCGTTTACCAACTTCCGTCCACCATATTCCCTTTCTTAAAGGGACACCGTCAACCGGGCACACCGAGCGATACGGAAAGCCGGTCGAACTAACACTGCCCTGGTGCTGGAAAAATTAGCAACGCACGTGCTCAAAAAGAAAGTGAATCTCACCTTGTCCCGGTGAGTGACTGGGGACAGGCAAGTGGAAACACGCCACGAAACAGAAGAGGCTGTGCTAAATGCCCTCCAAACTATCCTCTCCGTGAGAAGCATTATTGGCGATTCTGGGATCTTAAAAGGGCTATTAGCCTGGGCCCGGAACCATCCCCACGGCAACTAAGCTTTTACTTCCGAAACATGGGACAAAATTGCAGCCCAGCTGTGGGATGAGGTGCTTAAATACTTAAAAGGAAGCTTTTAACTATAGCACCATGTGACGGACTGTCACATGCATTGCAATTGAGAAAAGCAGAGCAGTGTACTCCTGATTCAGCTGCTGTGGCGTTTGGTTCTAAACGAGACAAAAAAGGGAGGCTCGTAAGGCACCTCCCGCCCTCTGCCTCCCTCCTCTCCCCCTGCACATCGTCTGCCACTCTGTCAGCATCCTCCTCACAACTTCAATTGCCCGCTATTCCTCCTTCTACACAAATTGCGGCTCTCTTATTACCGTCCTTTTGCGCGAAAAGATCTGCTCTTGCCATGTCAATAGCGGCAGAAGTGAATCCTGATCGAACTGATAAGGAGCACGAAATCAAAATGGAGGTCACTATGCATTCAGAATTAGACAAAAAAGACGCCACATCCGCCATCTTGGCGAGCACACCGTGTTTATTAGACACCACCACAGCCGTTCGCACCCAGCAGAGAAACCAATAAAAAAGCAGCGAAACTTGTGATTCAGTGTTTTCGATCCCCTTCATCAACACCTTCCTCTAATACCGTCAGCGACGTCTTGGACTTGGAAGCTGAGAGGACACATGCTGGGAGGCTGGACAGTGCCGACTCTGCCCTACAACTCCTTTTGGAAAAATGGAGCGCTTGGAGGCTCACGATTGCGGCATTCTTGCAGGTGCACCCCTCCCGCGAGCCCCGGCCACCCTGGCGGTGCTTCCCACCTCAGCATCGCTTATCCCAGCGGCCCTCAGCCCGGTGGCACCCACCCCAGTGGCCCCCGGCAGTTCTCCTGGCGACGCCTCTCGCGACCCCCCATGGCCCCCGTGAGTACCGGCGGCTCCGATCAAGGCGGCATTGACCAACGCACCGCCGATACCAGCACTGACAACGGCAGTGGCTGCCCCCATGGCGGTGGCAGCAATGGTCCGCACCAGCGGTCCCTTCCCCCCAGCGGTTTCAGCTGCGCTACACCCCCCCCCGCCTCCTACATTCCAGACATTATCAGCAAAGTATAGCACTCCGACGGAGATTCCAATCGAGTCCCGATAGGGCGATCGGGAGGTGGGAGGGACAGGGAACTGTCCCGTTGCGCTGGTGGAAAGGTATTGTGGGAAATGTAGTCACAGATGGAGAATCTGTAGAAGGTTAACAATGACTATGACAATCTCTGGGTTGACAAATGTTAAGGGAAGCTAGACAATCCATATCTACCTATGGGCTACAGTCAGGATACACAACTGCTGTAATCAATCAGTTGTTTTCAACACATTTATTAACCCCTTTTGACACACGCATGTTAGCAAATGGCGTGTATTACATGGTCTGAGAGCAATCGATCATGGATGAGATGGATGCCTTACAACCTGGCCTCCCAACTCCCAGTCCCCACAAATTGGGACCTGATTATTATTCATTTGAAGGATTGTTTTCTTTACAATTTGCTTACACCCCGAGGATTCAACAAAGTCTGCATCTATTGAGTCATCAATTAAGGCAGACTCCACCCACCGATATCAATGGGCAGCCTCAAGGCATGCCAGAATTCTCTGGCTTGGTCTTTGTTCCCATTTAGACAGAGTCATTGTGACTTTCTCATCTGTAATTCAATGGATGATATTCTGATTGCAACAAAAAAGTTACATCCTAAGACAGTGCTCTCTGAGCTTTAGCCCCTGTCAGCAAGCAGAGACTTGAAAGTCACACCGCCTCAGGCCTTGCAATTAAGTGGCAATTCACTTGCAAATGCCTCGGAAGCCACGCCCCGGCAGCCAGCAGACTCTTTACAAGGTGTCACTGCTAACCACCCCATTGGGGCGAGACCTTTGCTGTATCATATCAGCAATTGCAGTTTCCTGATAAGGCTTTGCAATTAAGTCAGGATTTAGCGACCAAAGAGTGGTCCAGAATCCAGGACAATAACTCTGATCCTGTGCTTTTCACTACTCAGCAGGGTCTAACAGGGCCACTTGGTTCATTTGCCGATACCATACATATGGCATTCAATACTAATTCAGATCTGACTCACAATATGAAGGTAAAAATGCTGGATATTTTGGCATTTGACAGTGCTAATGAAGAAACTAAACAGGTTTTCATCATTTTATCAACAGGTGCCACTGTCTCATGACTGCAGGATGCAACAACGAATGAAGCACCAACAAACAGCAATGTATCTAGCCACGGCCATAGAAGGAGTCCTGAAACCACCAGTACGACCACCGCACAAGGGAAACGACCTGGGCGGAAATCATCGTGCTTCTGTACCTTAAATCAAAGTGCCTGACTGCTGGACAGACTTGAAAGTGTCACAGACCTAATCATTTTACTCCAGATTGGTGCAGGCAGGGAAATTGCTCGCGCAGCGCAAGTACACCCCGCGCGACGCCACCAAACCAGGGTGCTTGGACCGTACCCCCCCTTCCCCCCCCCCACGCAGGCCCCCTCTGGCAGCACATAGCGGACCTGACAACAGCCGCATATCACTTTTGAATCCACAAAGCGTTGTCGAGTTCAATTGGCACAGTCCTTTGGGTCACAGACCCTGTGCTCTATTAATTGGCATTTCGTCTACCTCTAGACAGGGCATCCTTATAATTCCTGGTTCAATACATTCTGATTATGACTGGGCTATGAAAATTATGCTCTATACCATTACCCCTCCTGTTAGCACTCTTGTTGGGACAGAAATTGCTCAGCTAATACCATCTGAGTCCCGAGTGCGTAAAACTTCTGACAGGATCCGAGGGCAAGAAGGCTCGGGTTCCACCGATATGCCTAATACCTTATTAGCCCTAGAAATCCAAAAGGGAAAACTGGAACAGATTGTAGCTGTCAGACACCCTTGTGGACAAATTATACAATTTTCAATGATTATGGATACTGGAGACAATGTTATCATTATACCTAGTCATAAATGGGATGGTCACTAGTCATTGCTCATGACAAATACTGAAGTCATGGGTTTACAAGGTATCCAAACAACTTGGGTTAGCAAAGAGCCAGTGCAATTAGCTTTTAACTATGGCAAATCAATCATTGTAACACCGTATGTGTTAACCCTTCCAGTTCCTCTATTGGGCTGATATGCCTTAAATTAGCTAGGAGTGGAACTTGTTACCGTTCCTTCTCTGTAGTCAGCAACCAACTCTCAAATTAAAATGGAAAACACATAATCCAGTATGGGTGGAACAATGGTCGCTCAGACAAGATAGGCTGCAAGTCATTAAGACCCTAATCCAGAAACAATAGCAACTAGGGCACATCTTGCTAGCCACCCCCAACCCACCCCTAACCCCACCCCCAGAAAATGGAGGATTTTCTGATACAATTCTTGCCAACCAAAGCTCTGCTCTGATTTAAAGCTACAGTGATAATTTTTTCATTTCTCATAGCAATGACCTTAAGAGATTTGTTATTTAGAGTTTTGCTAAGTTTTCCTGGTAAGTATAATGAATGGTAAGCATTTGGTATTTATAGGTACTTAGTACATAGTAATTGTAGTAAGGTGTAAGTATTTAGTAATGAGTTCACATTGTAAGATTTCTTTTGATTCGAACCTTCTTAGTTGTGTGCATAGGCATTTCAAAGGAGCTCCATGTAATACAGTTAAGATTTGTAGTAAATAGGTATTCATTTTATAAAGTATTCCTTAGCTAAGGTACTGTCTTTATATTTCCTTCTTAGACTTCTTAGCTCATGTTGACAAAAAGCTCAACATGAGCTCTCAGTGTGCACTTGCAGCCCGCAAAGCCAATCAGATCCTGGGCTGCATCAGGAGAAGTGTGGCTAGCAGGTCGAGGGAGGTGATCCTCCCCCTCTACTCAGCCCTGGTGAGACCCCACCTGGAGTACTGTGTCCAGTTCTGGAGCCCCTATTACAAGAGGGATGTGGAGGTGCTGGAACGTGTCCAGAGAAGGGCCACAAGGATGATCAGAGGGTTGGAGCACCTCTCCTATGAGGACAGACTGAAGGAGTTGGGGCTGTTCAGTCTGCAGAAGAGAAGGCTCCGAGGTGACCTAATTGTGGCCTTCCAGTATCTGAAGGGGGCCTACAGGAAGGCTGGGGAAGGACTTCTCAGGATCTCAGGTAGTGATAGGACTAGGGGAATGGAATGAAGCTGGAGGTGGGGAGATTCAGGCTGGATGTGAGGAGGAGGTTCTTCACCGTGAGGGTGGTGAAACCCTGGAATGTGTTGTCCAGGGAGGTGGTCGAGTCCCCGTCCCTGGGGGTGTTTAAGAGCAGGCTGGATGAGGCTCTGTCCAGCCTGATCTAGTGTGGGGTGTCCCTGCCAATGGCAGGGGGGTTGGAACTAGATGATCCTTGTGGTCCCTTCCAACCCTGAATGAAACTATGAAACTATGAAACATAGACTAGAAAAAAAAATACAAAAAAAAAAAAGATAAACAAAAAGGTGACAAGTACAAAACCAAAGAAATTAAAACATAGAAATATATAACAAAAGTACAAAAACTCTGGATACAAAACAAAGAGTACTAAATAACAGAATAATAATAAAAAAGAAGAGCAACGATAAAAACAAAATATTAAAAACAAAATATGACAAACAAAAAATCATAAGGATTACTAATAAAAATAGCTATTAACAAAAAACATAAGAATTGTTAGCAAAAAATAAAAATAATGATTATGAAGACTACTAGATTAAAACAAATAGAAAATTATAAAAAGAAAAAAATCAAGAAAATTAAAATGAAAAATAATAATAATAAAATTAATAGAAAAGAAGAAGGTTAACTATAATAAAAAAGCAAAAATCAAAATTAAGGAAGGAAATAGATTAAATAAACTAAACATGCAGAATAAAAAATAATTACAATTAAGAATATAAGATCAAAAAATAAAAGATTAAACACTAGATGAAAAATAGAAATTAAAAAAAAAATTGAAAATAAAAAAATGATTAGAATAACAAATTAAAATACATATTAAAATTACAATAACAAATTTAAAATAATAATAAGGAAGGTAAAAAAGAAATAAAATAAAAAATTATAACAAGTAAGTTAAAAATAATAATAAAAATTTAAAGAACAAAGAAAAATTAAAATAAAACACAAAATAACAGAAAATTAATTAGAAAAATATATCAGAATAAGATTAAAATTCACCAAAAAAAAGTTAACAAAAAATAATTAAAGAGTGCAGATAAAATTTAAAAAAATAGTAAAATGCAATGAAGAAAAATATATACACTAGAACAGTATAAAAAATAATTAAAACACAAAAATAAAAAATTAATTAGAGATTAAACAAAAATATAGATTAAAAGTAAAAACATTAAACATGAAAATAATAAATTCAGAATAGAAAATAATAACTAAAAATGAAATAAAATAACAAAAAAGAAATAATAAATAATAAAAGAAATACATTAAAAATAAAATAAAAAATGAAACTACTCAAATTAGAATTAAAAAGAAAAAATATAAAAATAATGTTTTTTAAAAAATTGAAATGAAAAATTAAAAAATTAAACAAAAACAATTTAAAACATGTAAAAATAATGAAAAAAAATTAAAATTAAACCTAGAAAAAAATATATATGATAAAATCAAAACAAAATGAAACAGATTTATTAAAAAAAAGATTTAAAAATATTAAAAAAGTTAAAATAGCTCACATTCTTAACAAACAAAAACCAGTCAAAATTAGTTACAAAATCTGTGGAATCATAGACTCGTGGAATGAGTCAGGGTTGGAAAGGACCACAAGGATCATTTAGTTCCAACCACTGCCATGGGCAGGGACACCTCACACTGGATCAGGCAGGCTAGGGCCTCATCCAGCCTGGTCTTAAACACCTCCAGGCATGGGGCCTTGGCCACCTCCCTGGACAACCCATTCCAGGGTTTCACCACTTTCACGGTAAAGAATTTCTTCCTCACATCCAACCTGAATCTTCCCATCCCCAGCTTTGTTCCATTCTCCGTAGTCCTCTCACTTCCTGACATGCTGGGATGTCCCTCCCCAGCATTCTTGTAGGCTCTCTTCAGATTCCAGATGGCCACGATCAGGTCACCTCGAGCCTTCTTTTCTGCTAACCACAATCATTGCAATAAACAATGGCAGAAGAATCAAGACTATGAGGACACAGCATTTCCCATGCAGTCGAACATCGATCACAATAACTGTTATGATAATCTGGGATCAAACAGTATCAATCAGAAGAATGTACAACAGCATCATGCGAATTAGGACTGAATATTGTGGTTGTTTGATAACTTTGTATTCTCTCTTGTTAACTAAATGTGCCTCTGAAAGTAGACATCCTAGAGGATACAGTTTCATCTTTACATTTTGCTTAGTAGAGATTATTAACAAAAAAAAAAAAAAAAAAGGGCCGGGGGGGAAGAGAGAATAGCCCCATAGCAAAAAAATTAGCTCATGGTAACCCTAGCAATGCTGTAACCCTAGGAACATCAACTTTGCAAAATGCTGTAACCCTCTCATCACAAGACAGCACAAACACGGCACAACTGTCATGAAAATGACAATCAGCAAACCTGCTTAGCACTGACCTCAACAACTGTCATGATAATCCAAGATGTCAACAGAAAGCATCTAATTTATAACTGTGTCATGTCTGCTTAACTATTGTGTGAACATTAAGAGATCAGAATTACTAGGATGAGCAAAAGCACATTATTATGTGTTATTTTATATTGGGCAAAGAAATGAAGCTCTTTTTGCTCTTGCTGCTTGCCTGCAAGTTTTCTGTCTGTGAAGCTAGAACCTGGCCAGATCTACCTTTACAGATTAAAGAAATCTTGCTACCATTAAACAATTCATGAATTTTGACCATCCTAGAGAAAAAAAAGATGCAACATTTTACCTTACAGGGGGGAGGGAAGAGGCTTCTTAGCCTTACCCCTTCCAACCCACCACATTTTTTTTTTATTGGCGTACCCAACGTGCAGCAGATAATTAGTTTAATTTATTACTTGATTGATTTAGTGTTTTCCAGCTGAATTAGCAAACATGAAGGTATTGTGGTTTGTGGAGCGATTATTCTTTTCAATTTTTGGGGCTCTGGTTTACAGATATTGTTTGGGTTTGATTTTGGATTACCTGGGCAAATATTTGGTGCGGACAATTTATATGTGGGTTATGTATAGAGTTAAACTATGGTATGGAAAATGTATTAATTTCCTATGGCCAGTGAGATACAGGAATGTGTGGTGGGTGAAAGGGTAAGGCCGAGAAGCCTCTTCCCTTCCCCCTTGTAAGGTAAAAGGGAATAAAAAATTGAAGGGAAAGGAAAAAAAAACTCACCAGCCGAATTAGCAAAGCAGTGGAGCTATATTTACAAAGCAGTGTAGGATTTTGCAGGGGAATATTTACAAATTTACAATATCTACAATATATACAAAGATATACAACAGAGAAACACAGAAATGAGAGTAACCCCCCTCGGCCGAGGGAGTTCCCCACCTCCGCTCTCCCCTCTGTTCCCCCCTTTCCCCAGAATGGGATAGAAAGAGGAAGAAAAGAGAGAAAAAAAAATGTTAGAAGCAGTTTGTGTTAGTTGGAAGCAGTTAATATAGACCTGGTTATCTTATCCTCAAGGCCGAGGCCTTGGCAGAAAGCCCAGCACAGAGAAGAGTTCCTGCACCCTGGAGAAGCGGAAGCAAGAGTGACAGAGAAGTGCTGGGAATGCCCACTTCACTCTCAGGCCAGATAGTGCTTCCTCCCACTTGACCAATGAAAATTAGTTTAGACTCTTCCTTCCGTTTACCAACTTCCGTCCACCATATTCCCTTTCTTAAAGGGACAGCGTCAACCGGGCACAGAATGTTACCTCCACCACTCTCCCAATTGAGATAAAGGGTTTTAAGATTCCGCCTGAGGAGAGAGTAACTTTAGGTGATGCCTGGGATCCAAAGGTGATTTATTTGATGTGTATAATCCTGCTTTCAGTGATAATTAACGTGTATTTGCTGTTCTCTCTGTGGCGAGAGAGAAAGGTGTCCAGAGCTTGTTTTGTTATTAAAACTAGATCAAAAAGAAAACGCCGTGGCTCTGGATCAGTCCAAGAGTCATCTAGTGACGAGGAATGTCCAGAATCTGTGTCAGTTAAAAAGAAGGCTAAAAAGTCAATTGGTAAAGCAGCTCTAAATGACTTTGCTGATTCCAGCAAGCTGCCAAGGGCGTCAGCTGGTATCAACATGGCTCCTACTCCTTCTCCTTCTTCTTCTTCTCCGTCAGCCATTAACGGAGCAACGTCACTTCCGCCTACTCCCTCGGTGGGACCGGAAGTCACTGCCCCAGCAGCTGATTTATCTCAGGACCTGTCAGCTTCCATTAAGGTAAATTCAAACACAGCTCCAGTTAAGGTGGCTCCTTTAAAGACTAGAGGTGCAAAGGCCAAAGATGGAGAAGAAGAGGAGCTGGAGACTGATCCTGGTGAGGGGCCCTCTACTCTAAGAGATCCTGCTCAGGAGGAAGAGGTGGTTTGTTTTAAAGATCTAGTTAACCTAGCGAGATCAAAGCAGGATACAATGAAGCTAGGAAAGCAGCTGGCAAAGGTAGTTCTCAGCTTAAAGAGATCCTTAGGAGAATGACAGCCGGATTATATGGACAAAGACTTCAGGGAGACGAAGATGAAGATGATATTTTGGAGTGTTCTTCTCCACGGGAGGAATTGCGAAATGTCCGTAAAGATTTCACCAGGGCGGATAAGGAACCAGTTCTAGCTTGGCTCAGTAGGTGTTATGATACAGGTGCTCTGGCTCTAACAGTTGGAGACAAGTCAGCAGCTCAGTTAGGAACTCTCTCAAGGGATAATGGAATAGATAGACATCTAGGCAGAGCTCTCGGTAAGGTTAGTCTGTGGATACGCCTTTTAATGGCGGTTGCCCTGAGATACCCTTCCCGAGATGATCTTCCATGGAATCCTAAACCCTGGACTACCATAGATGAGGGAATTAAGCGCTTGAGAGAATTTGCTGTTAGAGAGCTACTCTATGGTGAACATGAAACTCTGAATCCTGATGACATTCCTGTGGGTATTGGTCTTGCTAAAAAGATCATCAAACTTGCTCCTTCCAATTATGCAAACATTCTGGCAAGCAGAATTGTGTCAAGAAGTTATGGTGGAGCTTCTCCTACGGTTGGCCAATTCAGTGATCAAATGAGACAATTGGAGGATAGCATGACACGTGGTTCTTTGGTTTCAGCCATTGAAACTCTGTCTGGAAAGATTGAGAATTGCATGTAGGATCTGAAAGATTCCATATCCCAATTGGCACATAGGGATAATTTCAATTCTTCCTCCAGGTGGGTACAAGTTTCATCTGTGAGGAATACACGTCCTCCAAGGAGGTCATTCTAAAACAGGTCATTCCAGAACAGGTCATTCCAAAACAGACCGCCAAGGCAATCACGTAGAACTATTTGGATAACTCTGCGTGATCAGTTTGGTGAGAACATGAACCGCTGGGATGGCCAACCAACTTCTAATCTTTTCAGGAGACTGAGGGAATTGCAAAGTGGCAGAACCCGAGGTAGCAATACCAGAAGGGTAGCTGTTACTTCCACAGTTCCCCAGAACGACTCTTATGGCTCCAACAGTGGCTCCAGTTATAACATGCAAAGTTATAACCCTGCAAACTATGTGCAATGCACATGTGCGCATGTTCCCCATAACTAGGGTGCCCTGCCTCCCGCCAGGGGGAGGAGAGGGATAACAGAGATAATAGAATCTATTGGGATGTGTACATCCAGTGGCCTGGCACTTCACAATTTCGGAAGTACAGGGCCTTGGTTGACACAGGAGCTCAGTGCACCATAATACCATCAAATTATCAGGGATCAGAGTCTATAACTATTCTGGGAGTCACTGGTGGATCTCAAGAGTTAAGTAAGGTAGAGGTTAATATAAGTTTAACTGGTAGACAATGGAGGAAGCATACAGTTGTGACCGGACCTGATGCACCTTGTATTTTGGGAATTGATTTTCTGAGAGAAGGGCGTTTCAAGGACCCTAGAGGTTACAAATGGGCTTTTGGAGTAGCTTCAAAAAAAATTGATGGACAAAAATTGAAGCTATCTGCCAGACCTGAACTTTCTGATGAATCTGCAGTTGTGGGACAACATAAGATACAGGACATTAAATCGCCGGTTGCTTCTCAGACTGTGCATCACAGACAATACAGAACCAACCGTGACTCTTTGTTGCCCATTCAGAATCTGATTCGTCAGTTGGAGAGTCAGAAAGTCGTCAGCAAAACTCATTCACCTTTCAACAGTCCAGTGTGGCCTGTGCGGAAGCAGAATGGAGACTGGCATCTGACAGTCGACTACCGAGCCCTGAATGAAGTGACACCACCTATGAGTGCAGCAGTACCAGACATGATGGAACTCCAGTATGAGCTGGAATCCAAAGAGGCCAAATGGTATGCTACCCTAGACATTGCTAATGCATTTTTCTCTATTCCCATAGCAGAGGAATGCAGGCCTCAGTTCGCTTTCACCTGGAGAGGAATCCAGTACACTTTCAACAGGCTGCCAATGGGCTGGATCCACAGCTCAAGCATCTGTCATGCAGTGATCCACGATGCTCTGGAGAAAGGCGGTGCTCCAGAACACATCCAGTTCATCGATGATATCATCGTCTGGGGTAAAACTGCTGAGGAAGTCTTCGAGAAAGGTAACAAAATCATTGACATTCTTCTGAATGCAGGTTTTGCCATCAAACGAGACAAGGTGAAAGGACCTACCACAGAAATTCAGTTTCTGGGAGTGCGATGGCAGGATGGACGCCGACACATTCCAGTGGATGTGGTAAACAGAGTCTCTACCATGGCAAGTCCCACAAACAAGCAAGAGACCCTACGTTTCTTGGGGATAGTGGGATTTTGGAGACTGCACATTCCTGGGTACAGTCAGATTGTGAAACCTCTGTATGATGTGACTCGAAAGAGAAACCATTTCCACTGGGGACCTGAACAACAAGCAGCCTTTGACCAGATAAAGCAAGAGGTAATTCAAGCAATGGGTCTGGGACCTGTCCGAGATGGTCCAGACATTAAGAACATTTTGTACACGGCTGCAAGTGACAATGGTCCAACCTGGTGCTTGTGGCAAAAGCTCCAGGTGAGACACGTGGACGACCTCTTGGTTTCTGGAGTCGAGGTTACAGAGGTTCAGAGGCTAATTATACTCCAACAGAGAAAGAAATCTTAGCTGCCTATGAAGGAGTAAAAGCATCTTCTGAAGTGATTGGAACTGAATCACAACTTCTCTTAGCTCCCAGATTACCAGTTTTGAATTGGATGTTCAAAGGCAAAGGTTCCACACCACATCATGCCACAGACTCAACATGGTCTAAGTGGATGGCTCTGATAACACAGAGAGCTCGAATGGGAAATCTTGAAAGACCTGGTCTAGTGGAGGTGATCTCAAGTTGGCCTGAAGGTATCAACTGTGCTAAACCTCCAGAGGAGAAAGTAACTCGTGCTGAGGAAGCTCCTCCTTACAATGACCTTTCTGATGATGAGAAGAAATATGCTTTGTTCACAGACGGTTCCTGTCGTCTTGTTGGAAACAAGCGAAGGTGGAAGTCTGCAGTGTGGAGTCCAACACGCCGAGTTGCAGAGGCGAAAGATGGAGAAGGAGAATCCAGTCAGTTTGCAGAGGTAAAAGCTGTCCAGCTAGCTCTCGACGTAGCTGAACGTGAGAGATGGCCAAAGCTTTATCTCTACACCGACTCATGGATGGTAGCCAATGCTCTATGGGGTTGGCTAAAGAACTGGAAGAAGAGTGGTTGGCAGAGAAAAGGAAAACCCATTTGGGCAGCCAACCTGTGGCAGGACATTGCTGATCGAATCGAGAGAATTCCAGTGAAAGTGAGACACATCGATGCTCACATTCCTAAGAGCAAAGCTACTGAGGAACAGCAACACAACCATCAGGCAGATCTAGCTGCAAGATTTTCTCAAGTAGACATGGACTCTAATCTTGATCTTGACTGGAAACACCGAGGTGAGATATTCTTAGCTCGGTGGGCTCACGATTCATCAGGACATCAAGGCAGAGATGCAACCTACCAATGGGCTCGTGACAGATCCATAGACATTTCCATGGATGCTATCACGCAAGTCATCCATGACTGTGACATTTGTGCTGCTATTAAGCAGGCAAAACGACTTAAGCCCTTGTGGTATGGTGACAGATGGGCCAAGTACAAGTATGGTGAGGCTTGGCAGATTGACTACATCACTCTACCACGTTCTCGTTCTGGTAAGCAATACGTGCTTACTATGGTAGAGGCAAACACTGGATGGTTGGAAACTTATCCAGTTCCACATGCAACTGCACGCAACACCATTCTCGGTCTGGAGAGACAGATCCTGTGGAGACACGGAACTCCAGAGAGGATTGAGTCAGACAACGGAACTCATTTCAAGAACAACCTTGTAAAGAACTGGGCAAAAGAGCACGGTATTGAGTGGATATTCCACATTCCCTACTATGCACCGGCTTCAGGGAAGATTGAACGCTACAACGGTTTGTTGAAGACCACTCTTAAAGCCATGGGGGTGGATCTTTGAAAACTGGGAAAACATTTAGCACAAGCAACCTGGCTGGTAAATAGTAGAGGTTCAGTGAACTGAGCTGGACCTGCACATTCAGATTTGCTACGGAAAGTAGAAGGTGATAGAGTTCCTGTTGTTAGAGAAAAGAATCTGTTAGGTAAAACTGTTTGGGTATTTTCACCCTCAGGAGAGGCTAAACCTGTCCGAGGGGTGGTTTCAGCTGAAGGTCCGGGTCACACTTATTGGGTAATGCAAGAGAATGGTGAAATTCAGTGTATTCCACAAAAAAATTTAACTTTAGCAGAAAGAGGTTAACTTTAAACTGTTGTACAGCTACATCGCGCCCAAAAGAAGAAATCAACGAGGAATCTACGGTGCACGAACCCTGAGATCCCTGAGAGCCCTGAGTCAACTAAGAGACCCTGAGAATCCCTGTTTCCTTTTTCTTCGCTTCGTCGGTGGAGAAATGAACTGTAAATATCATTTTAGATTGGATGGACAGTGTGAACAGCCAATGAATTTGTTTAGAAGGGGTGGATTGTGGCCGGTTGACGGTGTCCCCTTAAGAAAGGGAATATGGTGGACGGAAGTTTCATAGTTTCATAGTTTCATAGTTTCATTCAGGGTTGGAAGGGACCACAAGGATCATCTAGTTCCAACCCCCCTGCCATGGGCAGGGACACCCCACACTAGATCAGGCTGGACAGAGCCTCATCCAGCCTGCTCTTAAACACCCCCAGGGACGGGGCCTCAACCACCTCCCTGGACAACCCATTCCAGGGTCTCACCACTCTCATGGTGAAGAACCTCCTCCTCACATCCAGCCTGAATCTCCCCACCTCCAGCTTCATTCCATTCCCCCTAGTCCTATCACTACCTGACATCCTGAGAAGTCCCTCCCCAGCCTTCCTGTAGGCCCCCTTCAGATACTGGAAGGCCACAATTAGGTCACCTCGGAGCCTTCTCTTCTGCAGACTGAACAGCCCCAACTCCTTCAGTCTGCTCTCATAGGAGAGGTGCTCCAGCCCTCTGATCATCCTTGTGGCCCTTCTCTGGACACGTTCCAGCACCTCCACATCCCTCTTGTAATAGGGGCTCCAGAACTGGACACAGTACTCCAGGTGGGGTCTCACCAGGGCTGAGTAGAGGGGGAGGATCACCTCCCTCGACCTGCTAGCCACACTTCTCCTGATGCAGCCCAGGATCTGATTGGCCTTGCGGGCTGCAAGTGCACATTGGGAGCTCATGTTGAGCTTTTTGTCCACCAGCACCCCCAAGTCTCTCTCCTCAGGGCTGCTTTCCAGCCAGTCACTGCCCAGCCTGGATTTGTGCCTGGGATTGCCTCGACCCAGATGCAGGACCCTGCACTTGCTCTTATTGAACTTCATGAGGTTGGCTTGTGCCCACCTCTCCAGCCTGCCAAGGTCCCTCTGGATGGCCTCCCTTCCCTCCAGTGTGTCTGCTGCACCACACAGCTTGGTGTCATCAGCAAACTTGCTGAGGGTGCACTCAATGCCACTGTCCATGTCACCCACAAAGATGTTGAACAAGACAGGTCCCAGGACTGATCCCTGAGGGACTCCGCTTGTCACTGGCCTCCACTGGGACATGGACCCATTGACAGCCACTCTTTGGGTGCGGCCATCAAGCCAGTTCCTTATCCATCTAGTGGTCCACCCATCAAACCCATGTGTCACCAGTTTGGAGACCAGGATGTGGTGCGGGACAGTGTCAAAGGCTTTGCTCAGGTCCAGGTAAATAACATCAGTTGCTCGCCCCTCATCTATTAATGTTGTCACCTGCTCATAGAAGGCCACCAGGTTGGTCAGGCAGGATTTGCCTTTGGCAAAGCCATGCTGGCTGTTCCCAATTACCTCTTCACTATTCTTTTGAGCAAGTAGTGACTCCAGGAGGATCTGCTCCATGATCTTTCCAGGCACAGAGGTGAGACTGACTGGCCTGTAGTTCCCTGGTTCCTCCTTCTTACCCTTTTTGAAGATGGGGGCAATGTTTCCCCTTTTCCAGCCCGTGGGGACTTCACCAGATTGCCATGACTTTTGAAATATAACAGAGAGGGGTTTAGCAACCTCATCTGCCACTTCTCTTAGTACCCGTGGGTGTATCCCGTCGGGTCCCATGGACTTGAACACTTTCAGGTTCTTCAGATGATCACGAACCTGATCTGCACTTACAATGGGCAGTTCTTCCTCCCCATCCCTGGCTTTGACTTCCATAACATCAGGAGTGTGGCTAGAGGCCCTTGCAGTGAAGACTGAGGTAAAGAAGTTATTAAGTACCTCAGCCTTTTCCTCATCCCTTGTGACCATGTCACCATTTTCCTTTCTGAGGGGCCCACACCTTCCCTAGTCTTCTTCTTCCCATTAATATACCTGTAAAAGTTCTTAGTGTTCCCTCTAATCTCCCTGGCTAGATTCAATTCAAACTCTGCTTTGGCTTTCCTAACCAGGACTCTCGCTGCTCGGGCAGCTTCCTTATATTCCCCTGTTCTACCTGTCCTTCCCTCCACTTCCTGTAGAGTTTCCTTTTAAGTAATAGTGTGTCCAGTAGCTCCTTGCCCATCCAGGCAGGCCTCCTAGCATTCTTACCTGCTTTTCTCTTTGTTGGTACACAGAGCTCCTGGACACAGAGGAGGTGGTCCTTGAATATTGACCAGCTGTCCTGGGTCCCTCTTCCCTCCAGGGCTTTGTCCCACGACACTTTGGCTAGCAGATCCCTGAAGCGATCAAAATCTGCACGCCTAAAGTCTAGGGTCGTGAGCTTGGAATACTTCCTCCTGATTGCCCTGAGGATGTTAAATTCAACTGCTTCATGGTCACTGCAGCCAAGGCCATCTCTGAGCCTCACATTGCTTACCAGCCCTTCCCTGTTGGTGAGGACAAGGTCCAGCATAGCACCATTTCTTGTTGGTTCCTCTACCATTTGGAGGAGGAAGTTGTCTTCTATGCAGTCCAGGAACATCCTGGATTGCTGGTGCCTTGCTGTGTTGTCCCTCCAGCAGATGTCCGGGTGGTTGAAATCACCCATGAAGTTGGTAAACGGAAGGAATAGTCTAAACTAATTTTCATTGGTCAGGTGGGAGGAAGCACCTTCTGAACGGGAGTGGAAATGGGCATTTCCAGCACTTCTCGGTCAGTCTTGCTTCCGCCTTTCCACAGTGCAGCAACTCTCTGGCTGTGCTGGGCTTTCTGCCAAGACTTCGGCCTTGGAGATAAGATAAGCCAAGCCTGTATTAACTGCTTCCAATTAACACAAACTGCTTTTAACTTCTTTCTTTCTTCTTTTTCCTTCCTTTCCGAACTATTCTGGGGAAAGGGGGGAAGAGAGGGGAGAGCGGAGGTGGGGAACCCCCTCGGACAAGGGGAGTTACTCTCATTTCTGTGTTACTCTGTTGTATATCTTTGTATATATTGTAGATATTGTAAATTTGTAAATATTCCCCTGCAAAATCCTACACTGCTTTGTAAATATAGCTCCACTGCTTTGCTAATTCAGCTGGTGAGTTTTTTTTCCTTTCCCTTCAATTTTTCTTTCCCTTTTACCTTACAGGGGGGAGGGAAGAGGCTTCTTAGCCTTACCCCTTCCAACCCACCACAGACAGGTAACTACACCTGACACTTTCCTTCCCAATTAATGGTAGCTTGGGAATCTCTGAAATTGCATTCAGTGGTCCAGTTAGTCTTTTCTAACACTATTTCAGCACGAATGAGAAAGATGTGGTGTAGATTTGCAGGCTTTAATATATTAATACATAAATCTGAATGTGAATAGTTGAAAATGTCTGCATGCCCTGCTTAAGTCTAAGGAAGACACTACTTGTCCTCTACAGAGGAAGTAAATTTCTCTGCCACGCCATCATTTTAATATTTTCTTTTAGATTACAAACATCTTAGCAAACCCCACGTTTATCATTGGAAATCTTGACTTTCTTCCACCTACATTCAGTGCATTTCAATATTCTTATTCTACTCTTCACTTTCCTCTGCAGAATAAGTACCCTGCAGAATATTCAGGATTTAGCAGAAGTGAAAGAGATCTCCTTCATACTATTCTGTCCTTTCCTCTCTCTAGTTCTCCAATGCACCCTCCAATGTTCATTCTGAAATGTGTTTAAGTAAACTGCAGACTTAGTCCACGTGCATGGTCCGTTGGTGATGAATGCCCAGAAGTCACATAGGATGACATAAGGTCCAATTGCTTCTTCATGTACCTTTCAGGAAGTCCCCTAGGACTCCAGATAATTTATAGGTGACCAATTTTCTATTTAACAGCAGCTCTGCTTACAGAGAGGTTGGCACAGTTGATCAGCAACCTAAAGAAAAGAAGCCCAACCTGACAGAGCTTATCAGAAATAAAGTTTTCTCTGTTTCTTTAAACCTCAGACATATGGAAAACATAGTCACTTGAATTATACTGTGATACTGTAAAATATTCTAATGCTGCTACAGCAGAATTTTACAGTTTGGTGTTCCCATGGGCAAAGAGAAGTTATACAGCCAAGCACAAAAAAGAACCTCAAGATGGGAATTAAGAAGAGTCAAAGTTTTGGGAAAATTTTACTTCTGTGCATTTAAGAAAAGAATCAGAGAAGGGGTTAGGTTAGAAAGGACCTTCAAGATCATCTTGTTCCAACCCCCCTACCATGGGCAGGGACACCTCCACTAGACCAGGCTGCTCAAGGTCTCATCCCTGGTCTTGAACACCTACCAGGCAGGGGGCATTCACAACCTCCCTGGGCAACCTGTTCCAGTGTCTTACCACTCTCTCTCTCAAAAATTTCTTCCTAGTGTCCATCATACATCTGCCCTCTTCCAGCTCAAAGCCAATCCCCTTTGTCCTATCACTGCAAGTCCTTGCAAAAAGGCTCCCCAGAGTCTTCTCTTCTCCAGGTTGAACAACCCCAAGTCTCACAGCCTGTTCCCGGAAGAAGTTTCAGCACTGTTCCATGCAGTGGTCCCTGTTTCTCAATACAGATGTACAGGTAGACAAAGACAGGTATGGATTTTCCCAGAGCAGAAGCAGCTGGTCCCTGGACATGCTTACAGTTCAACACAGTGAAATGGAGTAATCGTCGCACCCCAAGGAGCAATCATGTCTCCTGGCCTCATTTCTGGCCTTTTTCTTCTTTCCTCTATCACCAATGCAGCTTCTGAATCAGACAAACACCAACTAGTAATCAAAACATCTATGTAAGAGGCACTTCAACACATTTTAAGGGGGGATAAATGTCAGTTAAAAGCCCTGAAATATCAAATATGAGTTCTCATTTCCAAGCACCCTGAATTTATTTAAGACTCAATAATATTAGACTAACCTTAAATACTTATGTATTTTGGGATCAGGTGTTATCAAAGGGCTTAAACCATTCAACTCATACAAAGCTGAGTTGGGAAACATGGACTCAGTCAAAAGAAAGAGCCATACCTACTTGTGGTAATGCAGAAGCGGTCTCAGTATGGACACAAAGACTGAAGGCATAAGAAGTTAGTTGAATTTGCTACACACTAGCACAGTCTAATGTCCCATGTTGGATGCACTAACAGAATCAAAGGCTGGCAAAGACCTCCAAGATCACTGGATCAAACCCAGTACTGTGATTTCTACAAGAAAATGTACATCAGAAGGTTTTATGGGGTGTTCAACCAATGTAAAATGTTGTCTGCAGTCAGAAGTCAGAAGACAGACTGAGGGAGCTGGGGTTGCTCAGCCTGGAGAAGAGGAGACTCAGGGGTGACCTTATCACTCTCTACAACTACCTGAAGGGAGGTTGTAGACAGGCAGATGTTGGTCTCTTCTCCCAGGCAGCCAGCACCAGAACAAGAGGACACAGTCTCAGGCTGAGCCAGGGGAAGTTTAGGTTGGATGTTAGGAAGAAGTTCTATACAGAAAGAGTGATTGCCCATTGGAATGGGTTGCCCAGGGAGGTGGTGGAGTCACCATCATTGGAGATGTTCAGGAGGAGACTTGATGGGGTGCTTGGTGCCATGGGTTAGTTGTTTAGGTGGGTTGGATTGGTTGATGGGTTGTACGTGATGATCTTGAAGGTCTCTTCCAACCTGGTTTATTATTATTATTAAGTATTTTGAAGGTTTCTAAAGGAATGTGTAGTGATTTTTTTCATAGGTTATTTTAATTTATAAAATAAACAGTAATTAATATTCTCCAAGAATAACTTGTTTCTAATGCATCAACTTGGATTGGTCAGCTTTGGGATACTGAAACCCCACAAAGTACAAAAGGAAATACACCTAATTCTCTCTTTGAAAGGCTGAATGGAGAACAGGAATCAAAGAATGCTATTATGAGCAAAGCATGCTTTGGCAAACTTTGCCATCTTAGCATGCTAACTGAAAGTTATTGGTTTGTTCCCTCACATGAATCTCAATGCCCATGTTTTTCTATCTCTGATCTTATTTCCATCAAGTTCCCTCCCTCCACTAGGGGAGACCTGGTCTGCCTGAACAAATAGCTGAGCTGCCAGTATCAAAGTTCTGTGTATGCAAAAAACATAGTATGACATAAGGAGAACAAGTGGGCAGTTCATTCCAACTTTTCTCTAGGTAGGCAGTTTGGTGAAAGAACCACTACAAATGTGGAGGATTTTTGTTTGCTTGATGATCTTTTCTCTGATCAACAAGAAATCTTCCCAAGAGTTTCTTCCCCACAGTTAAAGGAAAGTTCAAACAGGCAATATAGTTGGCTGGCAAAGCAACATAGGGCATCAGTTGGAAAACTTAGCAGATCTGAAAGATGCTTATCACAGTATCACAGTATAACTAATGCTGGAAGAGACTTTGAGGATCATCAAGTCCAACCTATCAACACAGACCCCATGACTAGACCATGGCACCAAGTGCCATGTCCAATCCCCTCTTGAACACCTCTAGGGACGGGGACTCCACCACCTCCCTGGGCAGCCCATTCCAATGATGAATGACTCACTCGGTGAAGAACTTTCTCCTCACCTTGAGTCTAAACCTCCCCTGGCGCAGCTTGAGACTGTGCCATCAATAACTTCATAAGTAAAATATTTCTGATGTCTTAGGAACCTCCTTTCAAGGTGAGCATGACTCAGATACCAAACTAGTCACTAGAGAAGAAAAGTAGTTTGGGCTACACGAAGATATCTTGGATCTTCAGAATATCTTTTCTATATTTATAGAGGCTAACTTTATGAGGAATTTATTGCACTTTTGCTTTATACATTTTTGTACCTAATATATCAGAACAGCTGTATTGTCTCAGGAGAGCAACAGCTTTGGCTTTTAACTGTTTGGTTTGGGCCAAAATCACATCTCAGTTTCAGTTTTCTTGAATTTTCCAGTACTACTTGTTGTTGTTGGTTTAGCTGGGATTGATTCTAATATTTCCATAAGGAAACGTTCAAATCAGTAACATAGCATATACAGCTCATGGTAACCCTCACAGAGACCTAAATGAGATTTTTTTGTTGTACCCTATCTTTACTCTGCTCTTCAAATTCACAATTTGCTGGTTATTCACAGCTTGCTTTAGTGCTGGGTTCAACCACCAGACAGCTGGAGTGAGTGTGCTAAATTGCAGTGATTGTTGGGAAGTGCCTTTACTGCAACATCCCACTACCACAAAGGTCAGGGGCCACATTCTCCTGGTTGGAGACCTGTCAGAAGAGCTTGCTCTGTGGTCAACAACAGGTGGAAAGATTAACCCTTTGAGAGTCATGCCCCTTAGCCCACCAGGGGTCATGATATTATAGTTTCATAGTTTCATTCAGGGTTGGAAGGGACCACAAGGATCATCTAGTTCCAACCCCCCTGCCATGGGCAGGGAAACCCCACACTAGATCAGGCTGGACAGAGCCTCATCCAGCCTGCTCTTAAACACCCCCAGGGACGGGGCCTCGACCACCTCCCTGGACAACCCATTCCAGGGTCTCACCACTCTCATGGTGAAGAACCTCCTCCTCACATCTAGCCTGAATCTCCCCACCTCCAGCTTCATTCCATTCCCCCTAGTCCTATCACTACCTGAGATCCTGAGAAGTCCTTCCCCAGCCTTCCTGTAGGCCCTTTCAGATACTGGAAGGCCACAATTAGGTCACCTCGGAGCCTTCTCTTCTGCAGACTGAACAGCCCCAACTCCTTCAGTCTGTCCTCATAGGAGAGGTGCTCCAGCCCTCTGATCATCCTTGTGGCCCTTCTCTGGACACGTTCCAGCACCTCCACATCCCTCTTGTAATAGGGGCTCCAGAACTGGACACAGTACTCCAGGTGGGGTCTCACCAGGGCTGAGTAGAGGGGGAGGATCACCTCCCTCGACCTGCTAGCCACACTTCTCCTGATGCAGCCCAGGATCTGATTGGCTTTGCGGGCTGCAAGTGCACATTGACAGCTCATGTTGAGCTTTTTGTCCACCAGCACCCCCAAGTCTCTCTCCTCAGGGCTACTTTCCAGCCAGCCACTGCCCAGCCTGTATTTGTGCCTGGGATTGCCTCGACCCAGATGCAGGACCCTGCACTTGCTCTTATTGAACTTCATGAGGTTGGCTTGTGCCCACCTCTCCAGTCTGTCAAGGTCCCTCTGGATGGCCTCCCTTCCCTCCAGCGTGTCTGCTGCACCACACAGCTTGGTGTCATCAGCAAACTTGCTGAGGGTGCACTCAATGCCACTGTCCATGTCACCCACAAAGATGTTGAACAAGACAGGTCCCAGGATTGATCCCTGAGGGACTCCGCTTGTCACTGGCCTCCACTGGGACATGGAGCCATTGACAGCCACTCTTTGGGTGCGGCCATCAAGCCAGTTCCTTATCCATCTAGTGGTCCACCCATCAAACCCATGTGTCACCAGTTTGGAGACCAGGATGTGGTGCGGGACAGTGTCGAAGGCTTTGCTCAGGTCCAGGTAAATGACATCAGTTGCCCGCCCCTCATCTATTAATTTTGTCACCTGCTCATAGAAGGCCACCAGGTTGGTCAGGCAGGATTTGCCCTTGGCAAAGCCATGCTGACTGTTCCCAATCACCTCTTCACTCTTCTTTTGAGCGAGTAGTGACTCCAGGAGGATCTGCTCCATGATCTTTCCAGGCACAGAGGTGAGACTGACTGGCCTGTAGTTCCCTGGCTCCTCCTTCTTACCCTTTTTGAAGATGGGGGCAATGTTTCCCCTTTTCCAGTCTGTGGGGACTTCCCCAGATTGCCATGACTTTTGAAATATAATAGAGAGGGGTTTAGCAACCTCATCTGCCAGTTCTCTCAGCACCCATGGGTGTATCCCGTCGGGTCCCATGGACTTGAACACTTTCAGGTTCTTCAGATGATCACGAACCTGATCTGCACTTACAATGGGCAGTTCTTCCTCCCCGTCCCTGGCTTTGACTTCCATAACATCAGGAGTGTGGCTAGAGGCCCTTGCAGTGAAGACTGAGGTAAAGAAGTTATTAAGTACCTCAGCCTTTTCCTCATCACTTGTGACCATGTGTGATGGGTTGGAAGGGGTAAGGCCAAGAAGCCTCTTACCTCCCCCCTGTAAGTAAAGGGAAAGAAAAATTGAAGGGAAAGGGAAAAAAAAACTCACAAGCTGAATTAGCAAAGCAGTGGAGCTATATTTACAAAGCAATGTAGGATCTGCAGGGGAATATTTACAAATTTACAATATCTACAATATATACAAAGATATACAATAAGGTAGCACAGGAATGAGAGTAACCCCCCTCGGCAGAGGGGATTCCCCACCTCCGCTCTCCTCTCTCTCCCCCCCTTTCCCCAGAATAGGTTAGAAAGAGGGAGAAAGAAGAAAGAAAGAAGTTAAAAGCAGTTTTGTGTTAATTGGAAAGGAGTCAATACAGGCCTTCTATCTTATCGGTTTCAAGGCCGAAGTCTTGGCAGAAAGCCCAGCAGAGAAAGAGCTGCAGCACGAAGGAGAGGTGGAAGCAAGACTGACAGAGAAGTGCTGGAAATGCCCATTTCACTCCCAGTTCAGAAGGTGCTTCCTCCCACTTCACCAATGAAATAGTTCAGATTATTCTTTCCGTTTACCAACTTCTGTCCACCATATTCCCTTTCTTAAGGGGGCAACGTCAACCGGTCACAATCCACCCCTTCTAAACAATTTCATTGGCTGTTCATGCTGTCCATCCAATCCAAAATGATATTTACAGTTCGTGAGTAAAGTTCATAGTCCATTCTGCCTATGCTCAGATGTAGATGATTCAAAAGTCCAAGAAAATCAGAAAATGAGAAAAATGGAAAACAGTTCATTTCTTCACCAATGAAGCGAAGAAAGGGAAACAGGGATTCTCAGGGTCTCTTAGCTGACTCAGGGCTCTCAGGGATCTCAGGGTTCGTGCACCGTAGATTTCCTCGTTGATTCTTATTTTGGGTGCGATGTAGCTGTACAACAGTTCGAAGTTAACCTCTTTCAGCTAAAGTTAAATTTCTTTGTGGAATACACTGAATTTCACCATTCTCTTGCATTACCTAATAAGTGTGACCCGGACCTTCAGCTGAAACCACCCCTCGGACAGGTTTAGCCTCTCCTGAGGGTGAAAATACCCAAACAGTTTTACCTAACAGATTCTTTTCTCTAACGACAGGAACTCTATCACCTTCTACTTTCCGTAGCAAATCTGAATGTGCAGGTCCAGCTCGGTTCACTGAACCTCTACTATTTACCAGCCAGGTTGCTTGTGCTAAATGTTTTTCCCAGTTTTTCAAAGATCCACCCCCCTTGGCTTTAAGAGTGGTCTTCAACAAACCGTTGTAGCGTTCAATCTTCCCTGAAGCTGGTGCATAGTAGGGAATGTGGAATATCCACTCAATACCGTGCTCTTTGGCGCAGTTCTTTACAAGGTTGTTCTTGAAATGAGTTCCGTTGTCTGATTCAATCCTCTCCAGAGTTCCGTGTCTCCACAGGATCTGTCTCTCCAGACCGAGAATGGTGTTGCGTGCAGTTGCATGTGGAACTGGATAAGTTTCCAACCATCCAGTGTTTGCCTCTACCATAGTAAGCACGTATTGCTTACCAGAACGAGAACGTGGTAGAGTGATGTAGTCAATCTGCCAAGCTTCACCATTGTTACAGTTTGAGCTGGGTGCCCCCCTGCAGTGTTTAATTCCTGTGTCCAGAAATCCAGCCCAGGGGTGGACACAGGAAATTATGTAGTATTTCATACCACAATCCTTTGCACCACTATAAGATCCAGTGCGGAGTCTAGCACTATCTCTTTTCTTCCTCCTCTGTCAGCCGGTAACTGGGGAGATGTCTCCTGGCTTTGGGCCTGGCTAGGCCCAAGGCCACGTGGGGATGGGCAGTCTCAGATCTGGCCAGCTGAGACTAGCCTAGCAGTGGGAGGGGGAAAAAGGAGCCCTGGGGGTCTTGGGTGTACCCTCAGGTAGGGATGGGATCTCTCTGGGTGTGTTTTGGGATCTTTCTTTGTCACTGTGCTTTTTGCTTTTCCGTAAAAGTTCACTGCTTTCTGTTTAAACTTTCCATCACTTTTGCAATCCGTTTGTCTGAGTGTTTATTGTTGCCAGGGGTGGGGAAGGGGGCTGCCTCAACCCAGCACAACCATACTTGTACTTGGACCATCTGTCACCATACCACAAGGGCTTAAGTCCTTTTGCCTGCTTAATAGCAGCACAAATGTCACAGTCATGGATGACGTGTGTGATGGCATCCATGGAAATGTCTATGGATCTGTCACGAGCCCATTGGTATGTTGCATCTCTGCCTTGATGTCCTGATGAATCATGAGCCCACCGAGCTAAGAATATCTCACCTTGGTGTTTCCAGTCGAGATCAAGATTAGAGTCCATGTCTACTTGAGAAACTCTTGCGGCTAGATCTGCCTGATGGTTGTGTTGCTGTTCCTCAGTAGCTTTGCTCTTAGGAATGTGAGCATCGATGTGTCTCACTTTCACTGGAATTCTCTCGATTCGATCAGCAATGTCCTGCCACAGGTTGGCTGCCCAAATGGGTTTTCCTTTTCTCTGCCAGCCACTCTTCTTCCAGTTCTTTAGCCAACCCCATAGAGCATTGGCTACCATCCATGAGTCGGTGTAGAGATAAAGCTTTGGCCATCTCTCACGTTCAGCCACGTCGAGAGCTAGCTTGACAGCTTTTACCTCTGCGAACTGACTGGATTCTCCTTCTCCGTCTTTCGCCTCTGCAACTCGGCGTGTTGGACTCCACACTGCAGACTTCCAACTTCGCTTGTTTCCGACAAGACGACAGGAACCGTCTGTGAACAAAGCATATTTCTTTTCATCATCAGAAAGGTCATTGTAAGGAGGAGCTTCCTCAGCACGAGTTACTTTCTCCTCTAGAGGTTTAGCACAGTTGATACCTTCAGGCCAACTTGAGATCACCTCCACTAGACCAGGTCTTTCAAGATTTCCCATTCGAGCTCTCTGTGTTATCAGAGCCATCCACTTAGACCATGTGGAGTCTGTGGCATGATGTGGTCTGGAGCCTTTGCCTTTGAACATCCAATTCAAAACTTGTAATCTGGGAGCTAGAAGAAGTTGTGATTCAGTTCCAATCACTTCAGAAGATGCTTTTATTCCTTCATAGGCAGCTAAAATTTCTTTCTCTGTTGGAGTATAATTAGCCTCTGAACCTCTGTAACCTCGACTCCAGAAACCAAGAGGTCGTCCACGTGTCTCACCTGGAGATTTTTGACACAAGCACCAGGTTGGACCATTGTCACTTGCAGCCGTGTACAAAATGTTCTTAATGTCTGGACCATCTCGGACAGGTCCCAGACCCATTGCTTGAATTACCTCTTGCTTTATCTGGTCAAAGGCTGCTTGCTGTTCAGGTCCCCAGTGGAAATGGTTTCTCTTTCAAGGCACATCATACAGAGGTTTCACAATCTGACTGTACCCAGGAATGTGCAGTCTCCAAAATCCCACTATCTCCAAAAAACGTAGGGTCTCTTGCTTGTTGGTGGGATTTGCCATGGTAGAGACTCTATTTAACACATCCACTGGAATGTGTCGGCGTCCATCCTGCCATCGCACTCCCAGAAACTGAATCTCTGTGGTAGGTCCTTTCACCTTGTCTCGTTTGATGGCAAAACCTGCATTCAGAAGAATGTCAATGATTTTGTTACCTTTCTGGAAGATTTCCTCAGCAGTTTTACCCCAGACGATGATATCATCGATGAACTGGATGTGTTCTGGAGCACCGCCTTTCTCCAGAGCATCGTGGATCACTGCATGACAGATGCTTGAGCTGTGGATCCAGCCCATTGGCAGCCTGTTGAAAGTGTACTGGATTCCTCTCCAGGTGAAAGCAAAATGAGGCCTGCATTCCTCTGCTATGGGAATAGAGAAAAATGCATTAGCAATGTCTGTGGTAGCGTACCATTTGGCCTCTTTGGATTCCAGCTCATACTGTAGCTCCATCATATCTGGCACTGCTGCACTCATAGGTGGTGTCACTTCATTCAGGGCTCGGTAGTCTATTGTCAGACGCCAGTCTCCATTCTGCTTCCGCACAGGCCACACTGGACTGTTGAAAGGTGAATGAGTTTTGCTAATGACTTTCTGACTCTCCAACTGACGAATCAGATTCTGAATGGGCAACAAAGAGTCACGGTTGGTTCTGTATTGTCTGTGATGCACAGTCTGAGAAGCAACCGGCAATTTAATGTCCTGTATCTTGTGTTGTCCCACAACTGCAGATTCATCAGAAAGTTCAGGTCTAGCAGACAGTTTCAATTTTTGTCCATCAATTTCTATTGAAGCTACTCCAAAAGCCCATTTGTAACCTCTAGGGTCTTTGAAACGCCCTTCTCTCAGAAAATCAATTCCCAAAATACAAGGAATATTTCCTCCATTGTTTACCAGTTAAACTTATATTAACCTCTACCTTACTTAACTCTTGAGATCCACCAGTGACTCCCAGAATAGTTATAGACTCTGATCCCTGATAATTTGATGGTATTATGGTGCACTGAGCTCCTGTGTCAACCAAGGCCCTGTACTTCTGAAATTGTGAAGTGCCAGGCCACTGGATGTACACATCCCAATAGATTCTATTATCTCTGTTATCCCTCTCCTCACCCTGGCGGGAGGCAAGGCACCCCTAATTATGGGGAACATGCGCACATGTGCATTGCACATAGTTTGCAGGGTTATAACTTTGCATGTTACAACTGGAGCCACTGTTGGAGCCATAAGAGTCGTTCTGGGGAATTGTAGAAGTAACAGCTACTCTTCTGGTATTGCTACCTTGGGTTCTGCCACTTTGCAATTCCCTCAGTCTCCTGAAAAGATTAGAAGTTGGTTGGCCATCCCAGCGGTTCATGTTCTCACCAAACTGATCACGCAGAGTTATCCAAATAGTTCTACGTGATTGCCTTGGTGGTCTGTTTTGGAATGACCTGTTCTGGAATGACCTCCTTGGAGGACGTGTATTCCTCACAGATGAAACTTGTATCCACCTGGAGGAAGAATTGAAATTATCCCTTTGTGCCAATTGGGATATGGAATTTCTAAATTCATCTTTTAACTCTCTCATGCAATTCTCAATTTTTCCAGACAGAGTTTCAATGGCTGAAACCAAAGAACCACGTGTCATGCTATCCTCCAATTGTCTCATTTGATCACTGAATTGGCCAACCGTGGGAGAAGCTCCACCATAACTTCTTGACACAATTCTGCTTGCCAGAATGTTTGCATAATTAGAAGGAGCAAGTTTGATGATCTTTTTAGCAAGACCAATACCCACAGGAATGTCATCAGGATTCAGAGTTTCATGTTCACCATAGAGTAGCTCTCTAACAGCAAATTCTCTCAAGCGCTTAATTCCCTCATCTATGGTAGTCCAGGGTTTAGGGTTCCATGGAAGATCATCTCGGGAAGGATATCTCAGGGCAACTGCCATTAAAAGGCGTATCCACAGATTAACCTTACCGAGAGCCCTGCCTAGATGTCTATCTATTCCATTATCCCTTGAGAGAGTTCCTAACTGAGCTGCTGACTTGTCTCCAACTGTTAGAGCCAGAGCACCTGTATCATAACATCTACTAAGCCAAGCTAGAACTGGCTCCTTATCTGCCCTGGTGAAATCTTTACGGACATAACGCAATTCCTCACGTGGAGAAGAACACTCTGAAATATCATCTTCCTCCTCGTCTCCCTGAACTTTTTGTCCATATAATCCTGCTGTCATTCTCCTAAGGATCTCTTTAAGCTGAGAACTACCTTTGCCAGCTGCTTTCCTAGCTTCATCTGTATCCTGCTTTGATCTCACTAGGTTAGCTAGATCTTTAAAACAAACCTTCTCTTCCTCTTGAACAGGATCTTTTAGAGTAGAGGGCCCCTCACCAGGATCGGTCTCCACCTCTTCTTCTCCATCTGTGGCCTTTCCACTTCTAGTCTTTAAAGTAGCTACCTTAAGTGGAGCTGTGTTTGAATTTACAGCCACCTTAATGGAAGCTGACAGGTCCTGAGATAAATCAGCTGCTGGGGCAGTGACTTCCGGTCCCACTGAAGGAGTAGGCGGAAGTGACGTTGCTCCGTTAATGGCTGACGGAGAAGAAGAAGGAGGAGAAGGAGTAGGCGCCATGTTGCAAGCAGCCGATGCCCTTGGCTGCTTGCCAGAATCAGCAAAGTCATTTAGAGCTGCTTTACCAATTAACTTTTTAGCCTTCTTTTTAACTGACAGAGAGTCTCCACCTTCCTCATCACTAGATGACTCTGGGACTGATCTCGAGCCACGGCGTTTTCTTTCTGATCTAGTTTTAATAACAAAACAAGCTCTGGACATCTTCCTCTCTCGCCGCAGAGAGAACAGCAAATATGCAATCACCATCACCAGCAACAGATTTATACACATCACATAAATCACCTTTGGATCCCAGGCATCACTTAAAGTTTCTCTCTCCTCAGGCGGAATCTTAAAACCCTTTATCTCAGTTGGGAGAGTGGTGGAGGTAACATTCCTGTATCTCACTGGCCATAAGAAATTAATACATTTTCCATACCATAATTCAACTCTATACATAACCCACATATAAATTGTCCGCACCAAATATTTACCCAGGTACTCCAAAATCAAACCCAAACAATATCTGTAAACCAGAGCCCCAAAAATTGAAAAGAATAATCGCTCCACAAACCACAAGACCTTCATGTTTGCTAATTCAGCTGAAAAACACCAAATCAATCAAGTAATAAATTAAACTAATTATCTGCCCCACGTTGGGCGCCAATAAAAAAAAAATGTGGTGGGTTGGATGGGGTAAGGCCAAGAAGCCTCTTCCCTCCCCCCTGTAAATAAACGGAGCAACGTCACTTCCGCCCACTCCCTCGGTGGACCGGAAGTCACTGCCCTAGCAGCTGATTTATCTCAGGACCTGTCAGCTTCCATTAAGGTGGCTGTAAATTCAAACACAACTCCACTTAAGGTGGCTACTTTGAAGACTAGAAGTGGAAAGGCCACAGATGGAGAAGAAGAGGTGGAGACTGATCCTGGTGAGGGGCCCTCTACTCTAAAAGATCCTGCTCAGGAGGAAGAGAAGGTTTGTTTTAAAGATCTAGTTAACCTAGTGAGATCAAAACAGGACACAGATGAAATTAGGAAAGCAGCTGGCAAAGGTGGTTCTCAGCTTAAAGAGATCCTTAGGAGAATGACAGCAGGATTATATGGGCAAAGAATTCAGGGAGATGAAGAGCAAGATGATATTTCAGAATGTTCGTCACCACGTGAGGAATTGCGTTATGTCCGTAAAGATTTCACCAGGGCAGATAAGGAACCAGTTCTAGCTTGGCTCAGTAGGTGTTATGATACAGGTGCTTCAGCTCTAACAGTTGGAGACAAGTCAGCAGCTCAGTTAGGAACTCTCTCGAGGGACAATGCAATAGATAGACATCTAGGCAGAGCTCTCGGTAAGGTTAATCTGAGGATACGCCTTTTAATGGCGGTTGCCCTGAGATACCCCTCCCGAGATGATCTTCCATGGAATCCTAAACCCTGGACTACCATAGATGAGGGAATTAAGCGCTTGAGAGAATTTGCTGTTAGAGAGCTACTCTATGGTGAACATGAAACTCTGAATCCTGATGATATTCCGGTGGGTATTGCTCTTGCTAAAAAGATCATCATACTTGCTCCTTCCAATTATGCAAACATTCTGGCAAGCAGAATTGTGTCAAGAAGTTATGGTGGAGCTTCTCCTACGGTTGGCCAATTCAGTGATCAAATGAGACAATTGGAGGATAGCATGACACGTGGTTCTTTGGTTTCAGCCATTGAAACTCTGTCTGGAAAGATTGAGAATTGCATAAGAGAGTTAAAAGATGAATTTAGAAATTCCATATCCCAATTGGCACAAAGGGATAATTTCAATTCTCCCTCCAGGTGGATACAAGTTTCATCTGTGAGGAATACACGTCCTCCAAGGAGGTCATTTCAAAACAGGTCATTCCAAAACAGGTCGTTCCAAAACAGACCGCCAAGGCAATCACGTAGAACTATTTGGATAACTCTGCGTGATCAGTTTGGTGAGAACATGAACCACTGGGATGGCCAACCAACTTCTAATCTTTTCAGGAGACTGAGGGAATTGCAAAGTGGCAGAACCCAAGGTAGCAATACCAGAAGGGTAGCTGTTACTTCCACAGTTCCCCAGAACGACTCTTATGGTTCCAACAGTGGCTCCAGTTGTAACATGCAAAGTTATAACCCTGCAAACTATGTGCAATGCACATGTGCGCATGTTCCCCATAACTAGGGGTGCCCTGCCTCCCGCCAGGGGGAGGAGAGGGATAACAGAGATAATAGAATCTATTGGGATGTGTACATCCAGTGGCCTGGCACTTCACAATTTCGGAAATACAGGGCCTTGGTTGACACAGGAGCTCAGTGCACCATAATACCATCAAAGTATCAGGGATCAGAGTCTATAACTATTCTGGGAGTCACTGGTGGATCTCAAGAGTTAAGTAAGGTAGAGGTTAATAGAAGTTTAACTGGTAAACAATGGTGGAAGCATACAGTTGTGACCGGACCTGACGCACCTTGTATTTTGGGAATTGATTTTCTGAGAGAAGGGCGTTTCAAAGACCCTAGAGGTTACAAATGGGCTTTTGGAGTAGCTTCAGTAGAAATTGATGGACAAAAATTGAAGCTATTTGCCAGATCTGAACTTTCTGATGAATCTACAGTTGTGGGACAACATCAGATACAGGACATTAAATTGCCGGTTGCTTCTCAGACTGTGCATCACAGACAATACAGAACCAACCGTGACTCTTTGTTGCCCATTCAGAATCTGATTCGTCAGTTGGAGAGTCAGAAAGTCATCAGCAAAACTCATTCACCTTTCAACAGTCCAGTGTGGCCTGTGCGGAAGCAGAATGGAGACTGGCGTCTGACAATAGACTACCGAGCCCTGAATGAAGTGACACCACCTATGAGTGCAGCAGTGCCAGACATGATGGAGCTCCAGTATGAGCTGGAATCCAAAGAGGCCAAATGGTATGCTACCATAGACATTGCTAATGCATTTTTCTCTATTCCCATAGCAGAGGAATGCAGGCCTCATTTTGCTTTCACCTGGAGAGGAATCCAGTACACTTTCAACAGATTGCCAATGGGCTGGATCCACAGCTCAAGCATCTGTCATGCAGTGATCCATGATGCTCTGGAGAAAGGCGGTGCTCCAGAACACATCCAGTTCATCGATGATATCATCGTCTGGGGTAAAACTGCTGAGGAAGTCTTCGAGAAAGGTACCAAAATCATTGACATTCTTCTGAATGCAGGTTTTGCCATCAAACGAGACAAGGTGAAAGGACCTACCACAGAGGTTCTCGCAGCACCTGGGATAAGAAGCTGTCCTCCATGCATTCTAAGAACCTCCTAGATTGCCACTTCTCTGCTATGTTAAGATCCCAGCAGATATTAGGCAAGTTGAAGTCACCTATGAGAAAAAGGTCAGGCGATCTTGAGACAGCCTTAAGCTGCCTATAGAATGACTCATCAACATCCTCCTCCTGGTTGGGTGGTCTATAACAGGCTCCCACCAGGATGTCAGCCCTGTTGGCCTTCCCTCTAATTCTTACCCACAGGCACTCAACCCGATCGTCCCTAACAAAGGGGTCCAGGAGAGCTGGTCCTACTTCAAAGTAGATCATGGAACTGGTCATCCTGAGTGCATTAACACAGCACTTAGCGGATGGCCAATGGATCAGGCTCAGCCAACATGGATTTAGGAAGGGCAGGTCCTGCCTGACCAACCTGATCTCCTTCTACGATCTGGTGACCCGCCTGGTGGATGTGGGGAGGCCTGTGGATGTAGTTCACCAGGACTTCAGCAAGGCCTTTGACACCGTCCCCCATAGCAAACTCCTGGCCAAGCTGTCAGCCCATGGCTTGGACAGCAGCACTCTGAGCTGGGTTAGGAACTGGCTGGATGGCCGAACCCAGAGAGTGGTGGTGAATGGTGTCACATCCAGCTGGCAGCCAGTCAGTAGTGGAGTCCCCCAGGGATCAGTGCTAGGCCCCATCCTCTTTAACATCTTTATTGATGATCTGGATGAGGGCATTGAGTCTATCATCAGTAAATTTGCTGATGACACCAAACTGGGGACAGGAGTTGATATGCTAGAGGGTAGAAAGGCTTTGCAGAGAGACCTCGACAGGCTGGACAGATGGGCAGAGTCAAACGGCATGAGATTTAACACATCCAAGTGCCAGGTTCTGCACATTGGCCACAACAACCCCATGCAGTGCTACAGTCTGGGGTCAGAGTGGCTGGAGAGCAGCCAGGCAGAGAGGGACCTGGGGGTGCTGGTTGATGGTAGGATGAACATGAGCCTGCAGTGTGCCCAGGTGGCCAGGAGGGCCAATGGCATCCTGGCCTGCATTAAGAACAGTGTGGCCAGCAGGAGCAGGGAGGTCATTCTGCCCCTGTACACTGCACTGGTTAGGCCACACCTCGAGTCCTGTGTCCAGTTCTGGGCCCCTCAGTTTAGGAAGGATGTTGACTTGCTGGAACGAGTCCAGAGAAGGGCAACGAAGTTGGTGAGGGGTTTGGAACACAAGCCCTATGAGGAGAGACTGAGGGAGCTGGGGCTGCTTAGCCTGGAGAGGAGGAGACTCAGGGGTGACCTTATTGCTCTCTACAGCTACCTGAAGGGGGGTTGTAAACAGGCAGAGGTTGGTCTCTTCTCCCAGGCAGCCAGCACCAGAACAAGAGGACACAGTCTCAGGTTGCACCAGGGGAAGTTCAGGCTGGAGGTCAGGAGGAAGTTTTACACAGAGAGTGATTGCCCATTGGAATGGACTGCCCAGGGAGGTGGTGGAGTCGCCGTCACTGGAGGTGTTCAGGAGGAGACTTGACTGGGTGCTTGGTTACATGGGTTAGTTGATTGGGTGGTGTTGGGTGATAGGTTGGACGCGATGATCTTGAAGGTCTCTTCCAACCTGGTCTATTCTATTCTATTCTATTCTATTCTATTCTATTCTATTCTATTCTATTCTATTTTTCAGAAGTGTGGTATTATTTATCCAGTAAGTAATATGTAAATCAACATGCAAGAACTGTTAAATATTTATAGTCTGTCTGGAATGTTGGAAGAAGTGCAAGTTGTAGGGATTATAACTGCATACTGATAACAACAGTATAACAAACCCCATAAACATTGCAGAGGTCAAAAACATTTACTGTTTTCAAATTTTTTTGCCTTGTCCGAAATCCTAAGATTTGAAAAAAATACATTATTTAAAAAATGTATCTATTACATTCCACTGGCCTAGTAAAATGCAGCTTGCCTCTTGCAAAGCTTTCATGGTTGAGATTTGGTCTGAGTTCTTTAGCACTTCAAAGCATGATTGAAGAGGAGTGTGTCAGTAATTTACTGTCTCTTTGCATCTGTCATCTTGATTTTCCTCACCATAAAGCATTAAATCTTGGACCTGGAAAAGGTGAAAGCAAAATGCTTATGCAGCTCTCTCCAGTTTCTGCTAATGTTGCAGAAAAGAGGGGAGAATATAAAACTCTGAGCATACAACTCTCCTAAATAAGGACTGGTTTTTGTTTCAGCATAACTCTTTCAAGAGTTAGCAGATGTTTCAATTTGGATCTTCTAAAATGCTGATAACTGCGCATATCTCAGTCTACAATCCCTTCCAGAAGTCACTTTAGTTCCGAAATATATATATAAAGACCATATGGCGAATATGTTTTTTGAGTTGGGGGGAAGAGGGAACATGGCAATTCATTGATTTAGATCTAATTTTCATTTGCTTTTGTTATTGTTCACCCAATGTTAACTTTCCAGTATAACTGCAGCATTCTTCACTTCCTAGGCTAAAATTATATTCTGGCATTATTACTTTGAGTAACTACTGAATTTGTTCCCACTGGAAATCTTAAGAACAAAAACCTGTAAGGAAACATTCATGTTAGTATGTGTAAAAGACATATTATTGCATATTTTTCAGCGGTAAACTCCATCGGGGACACACATCGAGACCAGAAGCCTCGGAAAAGCACGGACTGCTGCTGTATTTGACCTGAAGGACCCGCACAGCGTCACTGGAGGTGTTCAGGAGGAGACTTGACAGGGTGCTTGGTTAGATGGGTTAGTTGATTGGGTGGTGTTGGGTGATAGGTTGGACGTGATGATCTTGAAGGTCTCTTCCAACCTGGTTTATTCTATTCTATTCTATTCTGTATTTCTTCTTCATTTCTCTAAATTACAGCTGTTTTCCCCCCTTTGATAAATTCTACCTGCGTTTTACGCCAAAACTGAGAAACTGAAGCGAGGAAGAATAGGATGTTGTTTTGCCAGATCAAAGCCAATCCTTGCTTAGTTACTTGAGAGGTGTTGTCATCTTTCTTGAGTCCCTTTTTGTGCCAGGAAGATAATAAAAAAATATAATAAATTAAGCTTCCCAAAGGAAGAACTAGGGATATTCTACCTAGATAGGGTTACAACACTTTATGTATATCAAGACAGCACATACACAATGGAATTTCCTAATGCAAGGTTCACAGGACAGGGACCTCTGTGTTTATGGTGGAGGTTCACACAATGAGCCATTGACTGAGACCTGGCCAGTGTGGCATTATGATACAGAAGAGGCCAATTAGGTCCGTATGGCTAGGATTCTTTTCATCTAACTTCTGTCAGATAAAAGAGTCAAAGCAAAGCTCCTTTTCTTAACCAGTAAGAAGAGATAAGCACCTCCAAAGGCAAACCGTTCCACACATTTTACACACCTACTGTGGTGACCTGGGAGGAGTCATCATTTGGAGGTGGTCATCTCTCCCCAGTGGCTCAAGAAGGGAACTCAGTGATTGGTTTGGGCACACACTCAGGTAGTTCAAGGAAGAAGAAATAAATTCTAATCAGGCAGAAACAAGGAAAAAAGGCTAGAAGTATCAGTCTGGTAGGTATACCAAGAGAATACATATGGCTTAAATTGTCTGTTACATAGGACACCACACACTAAAGAATGCTATGTAAAGATCAGACTGCAAAGCAAACCTGGTTTCTATTTGTAGCTGACAATGTATCACTACCTGGTATTGACTGTTATACACACAAGATTTTTCAAATAATGGCCTAATACCTGGCTCCTTTATCTTGATATAAAAAAGTTTTAGGATCCTTTTCTGAAAAATGCTACCACCTTGTTCACTCATTCTTTATAAAAGTTCTTTCTCATATTTGTTAATATAAGACTGGTATCATTAAGAAGTTTTATTTCTTGAACCTCAGGAGGTTTTGTCTTGATGGTGGTGCATTCTGAACACCAATTCACACATCAGATGAATTTTGATAACATACATGTTTCTTAGGAAAAAATTTATGTTCAGAGTCAAGATGAAGTCAAAGTGGTATCATAGTGTATTTCATGCTATCACTTATGAAAGAAAGGATTTCAATACTGGATCTGTTTTTTAGGCATTCAATTTGAGGAAAAGAATTAGCATTGCAGAGAGAAAAGAGAGAATAGTGACTTTTTTTTCTTATCATAGTATCATTCATAGTATCATAGTATCATTCAGGGTTGGAAGGGACCACAAGGATCGTCCAGTTCCAACCCCCCTGCCATGGGCAGGGACACACCACACTAGAGGGAAGGCCAACAGGGCTGACATCCTGGTTGGAGTCTGTTATAGACCACCCAACCAGGAGGAGGATGTTGATGAGTCATTCTATAGGCAGCTTAAGGCTGTCTCAAGATCGCCTGACCTTGTTCTCATGGGCGACTTCAACTTGCCTGATATCTGCTGGGATCTTAACATAGCAGAGAAGTGGCAATCTAGGAGGTTCTTAGAATGCATGGAGGACAGCTTCTTATCCCAGGTGCTGCGAGAACCTACCAGGGGCAAGGCTATGCTTGACCTCCTCTTCACCAATAGGGAAGGGTTGGTGGGTGATGTGGTGGTCGGAGGGTGCTTAGGGGCCAGTGACCACGAGATAAATGAATTCTCATTATTTGGTCAAGCAAAGAGGGCTAGCAAGAATACCTCCACTCTGGATTTCCGGAGGGCGGACTTCAGGCTACTCAAGGAACTAATTCAGAGGGTTCCTTGGGATAAAGCCCTTAAAAACAAAGGGGTCCAGGAGAGCTGGTCCTACTTCAAGGAAGAACTGTTGAAGGCTCAGGGACAGGCTGTGCCAATGTGCCGGAAGATGAGCCGCCGGGGCAGACGGTCCCAGCTCCCTCAGTCTCTCCTCATAGGGCTTCTGTTCCAAGCCCTCACTAACTTCGGTTGCCTCTCTACCCTCTAGCAGATCAACTCCTATTCCCAGCTTGGTGTCATCAGCAAATTTACTGATGATAGACTCAATGCCCTCATCCAGATCATCAACAAAAATGTTAAAGAGGATGGGGCCCAGCACTGATCCCTGGGGGACTCCACTACTGACTGGCCGCCAGCTGGATGTGACACCATTCACCACCACTCTCTGGGCTCGGCCATCCAACCAGTTCCTAACCCAGCTCAGAGTGCTGCTGTCCAAGCCATGGGCTGACAGCTTGGCCAGGAGTTTGCTATGGGGGACGGTGTCAAAGGCCTTGCTGAGGTCCAGGTAAACTACATCCACAGGCCTCCCCACATCCACCAGGCGGGTCACCTGATCGTAGAAGGAGATCAGGTTGGTCAGGCAGGACCTGCCCTTCCTAAATCCATGCTGGCTAGGCCTGATCCCTTGGTCATCCTCTAAGTGCTGTGTTAATGCACTCAGGATGACCTGTTCCATGATCTTGCCTGGCACTGAGGTCAGGCTGACAGGCCTGTAATTCCCTGGCTCATCCAACCGGCCCTTCTTATGGATGGGCACCACGTTGGCCAGCTTCCAGTCCTCTGGGACCTCGCCAGTGAGCCAGGACTGCTGAAAAATGATGGAGAGCGGCTTGGCCAGCTCCTCTGACAGCTCCCTCAGCACCCTAGGATGGATCCCATCTGGTCCCATGGACTTGTGGGGATCCATGCGCCTGAGCAGATCACCAACTACCCCATATTGGAACAGTGGAAAACTATGCTACTCCCTGGCTCCTTCTGCCAGCTCTGCAGGCCAGCTGTCTGGAAGACATTATGTCCTGCTTGTAAAAATTGAGGCAAAGAAGGTGTTAAGTATCTCTGCCTTTTCCTCATCCCTTATTACAACGTTCCCCTCCGTGTCCACCAAGGAGTGGAGGTTGTCTCTGCCCTTCCTCTTGCTATTAATGTATTTATAGAAGGACTTTTTGTTGTCCTTCACAGCAGAGGCCAGACTAAGCTCCAAATGCGCTTTTGCCTCCCTAATTTCCTTCCTGCAAGACCTAGCAACATCCTTAAATTTTTCACGGGTTGCCTCCTCTCTTCCAAAGGTGATACACCCTCTTTTTTTTCCCTTAGTTCCATTAAAAGTTCTTTAACCATCCAGGCTGGCCGTCTGCCCCGGCGGCTCATCTTCCGCACATTGGCACAGCCTGTCCCTGAGCCTTCAACAGTTCTTCCTTGAAGTAGGACCAGCTCTCCTGGACCCCTTTGTTTTTAAGGGCTTTATCCCAAGGAACCCTCTGAATTAGTTCCTTGAGTAGCCTGAAGTCCGCCCTCCGGAAATCCAGAGTGGAGGTATTCTTGCTACCCCTCTTAGCTTGACCAAATAATGAGAATTCAATTATCTCATGGTCACTGGCCCCTAAGCACCCTCCGACCACCACATCACCCACCAACCCTTCCCTATTCGTGAAGAGGAGGTCAAGCATAGCCTTGCCCCTGGTAGGCTCTCGCAGCACCTGGGATAAGAAGCTGTCCTCCATGCATTCTAAGAACCTCCTAGATTGCCACTTCTCTGCTATGTTAAGATCCCAGCAGATATCAGGCAAGTTGAAGTCACCCATGAGAACAAGGTCAGGCGATCTTGAGACAGCCTTAAGCTGCCTATAGAATGACTCATCAACATCCTCCTCCTGGTTGGGTGGTCTATAACAGACTCCAACCAGGATGTCAGCCCTGTTGGCCTTCCCTCTAATTCTTACCCACAGGCACTCAACCCGATCGTCCCTAATCTCCGTCTCATTGGCATCTAGTGCCTCCCTGACGTACAGGGCCACCCCTCCACCCCTTCTTCCTTGCCTGTCTCTCCTGAAGAGCCTGCAGCCATCAATTGCAGCGCTCCAGTCATGTGAGTCATCCCACCATGTCTCTGTGATGGCAACTACATCATAACTTTCCTGCCGCAGCAAGGCTTCCAGCTCCTCTTGTTTGTTGCCCATGCTTCGTGCATTAGTGTACATGCACTTCAGCCGGGCTGCTGGTTTCACCTCTGGCTCTGGCTTATCACCCCCAGACCCCAGCCTGGGGGGACTGATTTCAACCCCTTCCCCCTTCGAAACTAGTTTAAAGCCCTATCTATGAGACCTGCCAATTCCTCCCAGAATCTTTTTTCCCTTTGAGGGATAGACCATTCTCATACACTCTGATCTTACCCCTCCTCTGGGACAGATGTGGTCCATCTGTTGCCAGCTGGCCTGGTGCAACAGAAAGTTTTTCAAGATCAAAAAACCCAAAATTCTTTTCCCTGCACCAGCCTCTAAGCCACTTGTTGACTTCAGCTGTTGACCTGTTCCTTATGGTATTCCCACCTGCAACTAAGGGTATAGACAAAAAAATTATTTGTGCCCCCGATCCCTCAACCAGATCTCCCAGGGCCCTGAAGTCATCTTTGATAGCCCTGGGAGTTCTGGTTGCAACATCATCATTCCCTAACTGCATAACTATCAAGGGACAATAGTCAGAGGGCTGCACCATACCAGGCAGTCTTCTGGTAACATCTCTAACCATGGCTCCTGGAAGGGAACAAACCTCCCTGTGAGTAGGGTCTGGCCGACATATGGGGCCCTCTGTTCCCCTCAGGAGGGAATCGGCAATAACAATTACCCTCCTCTTTTTTTTAAGGGAGCAAGTCCTGATGCTGGCGGAAGGCTGTTTAAGCTTAGGCTGTTTCACCTTAGGTCGTTTCACCTTAGGCTGTTTTGCCACAGGGAAAACCCCAGAGGGCGTACCCTCCGATATCAGAATCACCTCACCCTCAACCTCCAATGCCCCGTACTTGTTTTCCAAGGGCAGTGGGGGGGGTGAGGGGGGTCAAGGAGGTTTAACCTTGCATCTTTTGATAGGAACCTGCATCCATTCCCCTCTTCTTTTTGGATAACTGGCCTCTGCTGGGGGGGCCTGCAGAGCCTGGTTACTCAGGTTCGTCACCCTTCTGCAATTGCATACATCTCTAAATCTAGCAACCTTATCCTTCAGTCCAGCCACCAGGCTAAGCAGACAGTCGATCTGCTCACACCTAAAGCAAGAGCCGTCCCCTCTACCCTGCATCTCAAGTGCCAGGTTCCAGCACTGTCTGCAGCTAGATGCCTGGACACCTACCTCTTGCTTATGACACCTACCTATCTACTTATATTCCTCCTCAGTCTGGGTCGAGACTGACTTTTTAAAGGAGTTATTGCGACGAGTTACCACCATGGTTAACCCTGCCCACGGAACCTACTGGAGAATGTTTGGTTTTTTTTTTTTAAAAAGTGTGGCGGTGCGCGCGTCCGAGCGAGAAACCGGGCTGAAATGGAAGCTGCCGCGAGCTGCCGCGGGCTTTGAAACTGCCGCGGCACGCAGGGACCCGAACGATCCCGAACACGTGGAGAATCGGTGAAAGCCGATTCCTGCCGAGCGCAGAGGCTGTGTGCGGGTCCTTCAGGTCAGAAACAGCAGCAGTCCGTGCTTTTCCGAGGCCCCTGGTCGATGTGTGCCCCCGATGGAGCTCACCGCTGAAATGGAAGCTGCCGCGAGCTGCCGCGGGCTTTGAAACTGCCGCGGCACCATATGACTGAAAGAGAGAGAAATGGCAGATAAAGGTAGTAGTGACAGGAACACTGAACAGAATAAGGAGTGTCTGATAAACTTGACAAGATCCAGATAAAAGGAAGGAGGATCAGATTCAACCTGAAAACAAGAAACTTTTTTTTTTTTAAACCATGAGAATAATTAATGATCAGGATAATTATTGAAATGTGTTAAATTTCTCACGTGACTAGATGTGGTGGGGTGGAAAGGTGAGGCCAAGAAGCCTCTTCCCTCCCCCCTGTAAAGTAAAGGGAAAAGAAAATTGAAGGGAAAGGAAAAAAAAAATCACAAGCTGAATTAGCAAAGCAGTGGAGCTTTATATTTACAAAGCAGTGTAGGGTATGCAGGGGAATATTTACAAATTTACAATATCTACAATATATACAAAGATATACAATAAAGTAACACAGAAATGAGAGTAACCCCCCCCCAGCCGAGGGTTTCCCCACCTCCGCTCTCCCCTCTCTCCCCCCCTTTCCCCAGAGTAGTTCGGAAAAGAGGGGGAAAGAAGAAAGAAAGAAGTTAAAAGCAGTTTTGTGTTAATTGGAAAGGAGTTAATACAGGCCTGGTATCTTATCGATTTCAAGGCCGAAGTCTTGGCAGAAAGCCCAGCACAGACAGAGAGCTGCTGCACCGTGGAGAGGTGGAAGCAAGACTGAAGATAAAGTTCCCGGAGTGCCCAGTTCACTCCCAGTTCACTCCCAGTTCAGAAGGTGCTTCCTCCCACTCTTCCAATGAAATTAGTTTAGATTATTCTTTCCATTTACCAACTTCCGTCCACCATATTCCCTTTCTTAAGGGGGCAACGTCAACCAGTCACACTATAGCACCCTATTAGGAAAGGTTACAATAACTGATGGTCTATTAATTTAAACAATAGACTTCATATTAAAACATTTAGGGAGCTAAAGAATATTTCTTTAGAGTAAAATGCAAATGAGCAGAGGAAGTGGTGAAGCCTTACTGCTGAGCAAATGTCAGTAAAAATGAGCTTAGAAAGAAAACTGGTAAATACATCAGTAGACTGTAGAAAGTGATCTGAGTGATGGATGTGAGGATTTTGCTCCTCCATGGAGAGTAAAGGTAATGCTAAAGCTATGTTACTTGGTTTTGCACTGGTTTACCTTCATTCTCATGAATTGTGTAGTGCAAAATTAGAATTTCCTGAGGGGAATAACTTAATATAAATTGCAGAAAGCTTGCCTGCAGAAGGAAACAAGACTTTTCCCACAAGCATTTGTAGAAACATGGATTTATAAGGTAAATAGTCCAAAAGTGCTGAATTGTTATCAAAATTAGGGAATCTCGGTGTGCACTGAAAAGAAAACAAACCTTAGTCTTTGCATAAAACATATAAAATGCATGTCATTCTCCTGCTTCCAGACAGATATCTTTAATGTCTTACTAGATGATTCTGAAAAGGGGAGAATTTAACATTGCATTGCATTGCAATTTAACATTGCCTCTGGAGAGGCAGTTTCAAAGGGGTCACTGATAAATAATTCAGGGTATCAATAGGTGTTACTTCAACAATGATTCACTGATTTTAATTGGAATATGTAACCTAAAGGTATTGTCTTGCTTAGCCAGTTCCTCTTTCCATCTCATTTATAGTTTCATACATTCTATAGTATAGTATATTAAGGTTATGTAGCTAACTACATAACTTCTAACTTATTACAAATAAAGGCCCAAGCCCTATATGTAAGTCAGGAAACATCTGATGTCCAGGAACTAAAGTGATTTTAAAATATATCATAAATTAATTTCTCCCTGCAGTTTGCTGGGATGTGCCTCAATGTGAGGTGTGCCTTAGGAAAGGTCACTCATGGCTATAATAACAGATATAATCTTGGCATACCCTGAGCTACAGGCTGGGGTCGGAGTGGCTGGAGAGCTCCCAAACAGAGAGGGACCTGGGTGTGCTGATCGACAGCCACCTGAATATGAGCCAGCAGTGTGCCCAGGTGGCCAAGAGGGCCAATGGCATCCTGGCCTGCATCAGGAACAGTGTGGCCAGCAGGAGCAGGGAGGTCATTCTGCCCCTGTACTCTGCTTTGGTTAGGCTGCACCTTGAGTACTGTGTCCAGTTCTGGGCCCCTCAGTTTAAGAAGGACATCGAAACACTTGAGCGTGTCCAGAGAAGGGCAACAAGGCTGGTGAGAGGCCTTGAACACAGGCCCTATGAGGAGAGGCTGAGGGAGCTGGGATTGTTTAGCCTGGAGAAGAGGAGGCTCAGGGGTGACCTCATTGCCCTCTACAACTACCTGAAAGGTGGTTGTAGCCAGGAAGGAGTTGGCCTCTTCTCCCAGGCAACCAGCACCAGAACAAGGGGACACAGTCTCAAGCTGCGCCAGGGGAGGTTTAGACTCGAGGTGAGGAGGAAGTTCTTCACCGAGCAAGTCATTCGTCATTGGAACGGGTTGCCCAGGGAGGTGGTTGAGTCATCGAACCTGGAGGTGTTCAAGAGGAGATTGGACGTGGCACTTGGTGCCATGGTCTAGTCATGGGGTCTGTGTTGATAGGTTGGACTCGATGATCCTCAAGGTCCTTTCCAACCTAAGTGATACTGTGATACTGTGATACTGTGACATGTCCCAAAAGGAGGTTTAGAAGGATTGTTCTGCATTAATCATGTTTTTGACAGCTCTACATTATACTAAACCAATGATCAGTGAAGAGGTAAATCATATGTTGGGAATCCTCAGACTATAGAGGTTTGGTTGAACGATCAAAAATATGTGTGAGATGTATGTACAAAAATCACCATACCTCTAAAGAAACAGTGCTTTCAATATTGATGAGTAAAGTGATTCGTTAGTTGTTATAGTGAAAATATTGTTTAGGAAAAGGAATTATTCCTAGTAGAGTGGCTCAATATTGTCAAACTGAAATCAGGCCTAGCATTTTTATTAATTCTTTTTTTTTCTATTAGGAAAGTCATTATTCATTCAGTTATAATTTCTGATTTGTTCTTTTCAATCATTCCATTTCAATCTCTGACTTTGTTTCAAATTTGTTTTAACTTCACATAGGTTCTGTTCTATCACATGGTCTTTTCACTATGATTTTCAGAAGTCAATGACTAATTGTTGTACTATCACCAGTTTGTGTCACAGCTTTGAAATTAGTGTCTCCTGAGAAAATATATGCACAAACAGAAGTGTCTTTTATTATAGGAAGGCTGATACTGCATGGGGCAAAATGATCTGTGGACAGTTACTTTGGATCATCAAAAAGGCACACACATACAATGGGCTGTACAGGTGTGAAAGATGGTCCTGTTGCTGGGAGATCACAACAGTTACCACACAGTAGAGGAGTGTCTGCTGCAATAAACCTGAGATTAGCGTATATGCCTCATGCAGACTGTGTAAATCTATAGTTATGCTCAGAAAATTTTTATGCATGTCAGCAAACTTTTGGAGAACAGTAAATATGAAGACCACTTGACAGTGGCTTTGGTCTTGTGTAGTGAACAGAACTGAGATTCAAGAAACTTATACTCAGTTCCTGTTCCATTTGTGAGCATTGTTATGTGGCTGAAAGTAAGGTTTTAAACTTGTATTATACCAGTGCTCTACAGCTATAAAATAGAAATGTTACATCTTAACACTATGAGATATAAAAAAAAACAACTAAACCCAAACCCCTGAAATGTGTCATTTTCAGATGTGGCAGCCATAGGATCATATAAATAACTTTTATTATAAGGGGGAGGATATGAAGATAAACTATGAAGTATTTATCAAGGTTTTAGTTTCCTGCTTCTCAAAGCTTGAGCAGGGACACTATCAAGTGGATAAATGCCTATTTCACTTCTGTTTAAAATGGAAAATTGAATCACAGTCACAAACTATTCTAAAAGCTTTTTAAAAATTCTGATTGATTTAAAATGCTTGCTTTCTGAACCTGAACAGTTGCAAACAACATCCTCACTCTGATTTTCTTAAAAGAATTCTGCACCGTATGTAAACTGTTAGGCATCTGTTTTGTCCTTGTGTATATGTCAAATCATGCTCCAGTTCAGTCTTGATTGTCCTATTGTGGATCAAAGCCATGTTTTGCAAAAACGCATGACGCCGAAGCCTGTGCTCACTTACAGCCTTGCTGTTAATGCCACCAAAATAAATTTCATCAATTTCCTTGCTTCAGCAAACAGCTGACATTTCTTTCGGCAAAATGAACCACAATACTCCTGATCTGACATCAACGAGCTGACAAGGGGTTTGTAACAGATGAGGCAGTGTATTCGGTTGTTCATGGCTGAAGTGGGGACTGTATGCCCAAACCGCATGGAACATTTCTCGCTTTGAATTGTAATAGAAGTTTTCACAATGAGAATACTATTATAGCTTTTCTATTCACGCAACAATTTGGAGCTGGGCACTTAAAATGGATTCTTTTGATTCTGAAATAAATATCTTTGTAAAACTCCAGTGTTGAATATGTTGAATACCTCTTGTACTGGTCGCAGGTGGGATTTTTCTTAAATCTAAAAAGAAATTTATTCACCAGGAGCTTTCGTAGCTTTCTATAAATAAATAGATAGAACTGAATTATTTCATTTTAATTTTCTTCCCTTACTGAAATATCTATTGTGATTTTTGACATATTTTAATTACTTAACTTCTGCGGAAGGAGAATAATACTTTTGTTCTGCTGCTAGGCCACCAAACATGATTTAATTTAAGGAAAGTTCCTTTTGCCTTCTGCAGTCCTTCAGGCTGTAAAAATTGGAAGGGTTTCCTTAGCAATGGAAGTACTTGTTTCTGTCTAGAAAGTGTCCTAAACCAAGTTTTTTAAAAAAATTAATAAATAAATAAGCGAATAAATTTTAAAAAAGTCTATAGGATTGTAATATTTTTTTAAAAAATAATTTTTTTAAAGATGTGGTCTGGAAGGTCCAATTCTAAGTATTCTTAAAAGAGAGACAAATACCTGCTTTAGTTATTCAGGTTCATGTACCTGACATAAGGCCCATCTTGTAATTCTTTAGAGCTTTGTCTGCAATCCTTGCTGATCACCAAATTCCAGTACCAGTCTAATTTTCATTTGCTCTGCCAGTGTTCAGCTTACACTGTACAATAAGCTCCTCATGAGACTGTACACCATAATTTCCATATCATGGGACCCAGCACTAATATGCATTTTATTGATCTTGCTGTTCCATCAATTGCAGCTGCACATTTCCCACAAATTTCTCTGGGCATAGTCTTCTTAAATTACTCAGTCACTATTGCTTTCATCTTATTTGTATAAATGGACCTTGTTCTAACTATTTTCAAGTAATCTTGAACTATTAGGAATATATGTTGCCCATCAGGAAACTTCCTAACTAATGTTTCAAACAACTTGTGGTAGTTTTAGGCTATGCCTTTAAAGTTTGGCTGCAGATTTCGAGCGGAAAAGCAGAAAAATATAAATAAATCACTATTGGGTGTAAAAAGGAAAATAAAATATTATTCTCAACAAATTCATTGGATAAAAGTCTGGGATAAGAGAAGCTGTATCATAACAATTCTTCACAATTCACTTCCATTCCCATTCCTTTTCTCTTCTCCTCTGATCTTGGCTGTTTTGCTACAGAGGCAAATTATACTCCAACAGAGAAAGTGATTCTAACTGCCTATGAAGGAGTAAAAGCTGCTTCTAAAGTAATTGGAACTGTGTTGCAACTTCTAGCTCCTAGATTGCCAGTTTTGAATTGGATGTTCACAGGTAAAAGTTCTACACCATATCACAACTTTACCAATAATCAACAAGAGTAATGACTTAGAAGTGATAGCTCCACAGCACAAGCTCTGCATATAAAGGCGATGTATATATTTATATCAAGAGCTTCCTCTTTCCTGAAAACTTAGGAGTATGTAAGAAAAGAAAAAAATGTGTCGGCGTCACTTTGTATATCATATTATGGATGCAAACTTGAACATAGAAGGTTTCACCTTGACATGAGGAGAAACTTCTTTACAGTGAGGGTGATGGAACACTGGAAGAGGTTGCCCAGAGAAGTTGTGGCATCTCCTCTGGAGAGTTTTGAAAACCACCTGGATGTGTTCCTGTGCAGACTTCCCTAGATGATCTTACTTTTGGGGGGATTGGACCCGATGATCTCTGGAGATCCCTCTCAACATCTATCATTCGGTGATTCTGTGATCACTAACCTTGGGATGCTGCAAAACATAAAACTAAGACAAACCAAAAGGTCATAGAGGCATTTCTCAGAGATGTTGGTAATAAGTGGGAATTGCTCTTTGCTTTTGTTTCAAGCAGTAAGGACGAAACTTCCTGAATGTGTTTCTGGAATAATAAGGGGGTTTAGTATTGCATGTGATTTGCTTTTTCTGCTTTGAAAAAATCCATTTTCATTTTAAATTGTCATTTGCTGCTGCTCACTTGGTAAAAGTAGAGAAGAGAAAAAGGACATGTAAACAAAAACATTTAGCTGGCCTCTAAGCTGCATTGCTGTGAAGGACAACAAAAAGTCTTTCTATAAATACATTAATAGCAAGAGGAAGGGCAAGGACAATCTCCACTCACTGGTGGACACAGAGGTGAACGTTGTAACAAAGGATGAGGAAAAGGCAGAGATACTTAACACCTCCTTTGCCTCAATTTTTACTAGCAGGACAGAATGTCTTCCAGACAGATGGCCTGCAGAGCTGGCAGAAGGAGCCAGGGAGCTGCAGTTTTCCTCTGTTCCAGAATGGGGTAGTTGGTGATCTGCTCAGTCGCTTGGATCCCCACAAGTCCATGGGACCAGATGGGATCCATCCTAGGGTGCTGAGAGAGCTGGCAGAGGAGCTGGCCAAGCCACTCTCCATCATTTTCCAGCAGTCCTGGCTGACTGGCGAGGTCCCAGAGGACTGGAAGCTGGCCAATGTTGTGCCCATCCACAAGAAGGGCTGGTTGGATGAGCCAGGGAATTATAGGCCTGTCAGCCTGACCTCAGTGCCAGGCAAGATCATGGAACAAGTCATCCTGAGTGCATTAACACAGCACTTAGAGGATGGCCAAGGGATCAGGTCCAGCCAGCATGGATTTAGGAAGGGTAGGTCCTGCCTGATCAACCTGACCTCCTTCCATGATCAGGTGACCCGCCTGGTGGATGTGGGGAGGCCTGTGGATGTAGTCTACCTGGATTTCAGCAAGGCCTTTGACACTGTCCCCCATAGCAAACTCCTGTCCAAGCTGTCAGCCCATGGCTTGGATGGGAGCACACTGCGATGGATTAGGAACTGGCTGGATGGCCGAGCCCAGAGAGTGGTGGTGAACGGTGCCACATCCAGCTGGCGGCCAGTCACTAGTGGAGTCCCCCAGGGATCAGTGCTGGGCCCTGTGCTCTTTAACATCTTTATTGATGATCTGGATGAGGGCATTGAGTCCATCATCAGTAAATTTGCTGAGGACACCAAGCTGGGGGTAGGAGTTGATCTACTGGAGGGTAGAGATGCTCTGCAGAGGGACCTTGACCGACTGGACAGATGGGCAGAATCCAATGGCATGAGATTTAACACATCCAAGTGTCGGGTTCTGCACATCGGCCACAACAACCCCATGCAGAGCTACAGGCTAGGGTCAGAGTGTCTGGAGAGCTCCCAAACAGAGAGGGACCTGGGTGTGCTGATCGACAGCCACCTGAATATGAGCCAGCAGTGTGCCCAGGTGGCCAAGAGGGCCAATGGCATCCTGGCCTGCATCAGGAACAGTGTGGCCAGCAGGAGCAGGGAGGTCATTCTGCCCCTGTACGCTCCACTGGTTAGGCTGCACCTCGAGTCCTGTGTCCAGTTCTGGGCCCCTCAGTTTAGGAAGGATGTTGACTTGCTGGAACGAGTCCAGTGAAGGGCAACAAAGTTGGTGAGGAGCTTGGAACACAAGCCCTATGAGGAGAGGCTGAGGGAGTTGGAGCTGCTTAGCCTGGAGAAGAGGAGGCTCAGGGGTGACCTTATTGCTCTCAGCAACTACCTGAAGGGGGGTTGTATACAGGCAGAGGTTGGTCTCTTCTCCTAGGCAGCCAGCACCAGAACAAGAGGACACAGTCTCAGGTTGCGCCAGGGGAAGTTCAGGCTGGAGTTCAGGAGGAAGTTTTACACAGAGAGAGTGATTGCCCATTGTGCTATGCTGGACCTTGTTCTCACCAACAGGGAAGGGCTGGGAAGCAATGTGAGGCTCATGGACAGCCTTGGCTGCAGTGACCATGAAGCAGTTGAATTTAATATCCTCAGGGCAATCAGGAGGAAGTATTCCAAGCTCACGACCCTAGACTCTAGGCATGCAGATTTTGATCGCTTCAGGGATCTGCCAGACAAAGTGTCGTGGGACAAAGCCCTGGAGGGAAGAGGGACCCAGGACAGCTGGTCAGTATTCAAGGACCTCCTCCTCTGTGTCCAGGAGCTCTGTGTACCAAGAAAGAGAAAAGCAGGTAAGAATGCTAGGAGGCCTGCCTGGCTGGGCAAGGAGCTACTGGACACACTATTACTTAAAAGGAAACTCTAAAGGAAGTGGAGAGAAGGACAGGTAGAACAGGGGGAATATAAGGAAGCTGCCCGAGCAGCAAGAGTCCTGGTTAGGAAAGCCAAAGCAGAGTTTGAATTGAATCTAGCCAGGGAGATTAAAGGGAACACTAAGAACTTCTACAGGTATATTAATGGGAAGAAGAAGACTAGGTGTGGTGGGTTGGAAGGGGTGAGGCCAAGAAGCCTCTTCCCTCCCCCCTGTAAGTAAAGGGAAAGAAAAATTGAAGGGAAAGGAAAAAAAAACTCACCAGCCGAATTAGCAAAGCAGTGGAGCTATATTCACAAAGCAGTGAAGGATATGCAGGGGAATATTTACAAATTTACAATATCTACAATATATACAAAGATATACAACAGAGTACCACAGAAATGAGAGTAACCCCCCTTGCCGAGGAGTTCCCCACCTCCGCTCTCCCCTCTCTCCCCCCCTTTACCCAGAGTAGTTCGGAAAAGAGGGAGAAAGAGAAAAGAAAGAAGTTAAAAGCAGTTTGTGTTAATTGGAAGCAGTTAATACAGGCCTTATCAGTTTTTCAAGGCCGGAGCCTTGGCAGAAAACCCAGCACAGGCAGAAAGCTGCTGCACCGAAGGAGATGCGGAAGCAAGAGAGACCGAGAAGTGCTGGAAATGCCCATTTCAGTCTCAGTTCAGATGGTGCTTCCTCCCACTAGACCAATGAAAATTAGTTTAGAGTATTCCTTCCGTTTACCAACTTCCGTCCACCATACTCCCTTTCTTAAGGGGACACCGTCAACCGGCCACACTAGGGAAGGTGTGGGCCCCCTCAGAAAGGAAAATGGTGACATGGTCACAAGTGATGGGGAAAAGGCTGAGGTACTCAATAACTTCTTTACCTCAGTCTTCACTGCAAGGGCCTCTAGCCACACTCCTGATGTTATGGAAGTCAAAGCCAGGGACGGGGAGGAAGAACTGCCCATTGTAAGTGCAGATCAGGTTCGTGATCATCTGAAGAACCTGAAAGTGTTCAAGTCCATGGGACCCGACGGGATACACCCACGGGTACTGAGAGAACTGGCAGATGAGGTTGCTAAACCCCTCTCTATTATATTTCAAAAGTCATGACAATCTGGTGAAGTCCCCACAGACTGGAAAAGGGGAAACATTGCCCCCATCTTCAAAAAGGGTAAGAAGGAGGAACCAGGGAACTACAGGCCAGTCAGTCTCACCTCTGTGCCTGGAAAGATCATGGAGCAGATCCTCCTGGAGTCACTACTCGCTCAAAAGAATAGTGAAGAGGTGATTTGGAACAGTCAGCATGGCTTTGCCAAGGGCAAATCCTGCCTGACCAACCTGGTGGCCTTCTATGAGCAGGTAACAAAATTAATAGATGAGGGGCGAGCAACTGATGTCATTTACCTGGACCTGAGCAAAGCCTTCGACACTGTCCCGCACCACATCCTGGTCTCCAAACTGGTGACACATGGGTTTGATGGGTGGACCACTAGATGGATAAGGAACTGGCTTGATGGCCGCACCCAAAGAGTGGCTGTCAATGGGTCCATGTCCCAGTGGAGGCCAGTGACAAGCGGAGTCCCTCAGGGATCAGTCCTGGGACCTGTCTTGTTCAACATCTTTGTGGGTGACATGGACAGTGGCATTGAGTGCACCCTCAGCAAGTTTGCTGATGACACCAAGCTGTGTGGTGCAGCAGACACGCTGGAGGAAGGGAGGTCATCCAGAGGGACCTTGACAGGCTGGAGAGGTGGGCACAAGCCAACCTCATGAAGTTCAATAAGAGCAAGTGCAGGGTCCTGCATCTGGGTCGAGGCAATCCCAGGCACAAATCCAGGCTGGGCAGTGACTGGCTGGAAAGTAGCCCTGAGGAGAGAGACTTGGGGGTGCTGGTGGACAAAAAGCTCAACATGAGCTCTCAATGTGCACTTGCAGCCCGCAGGGCCAATCAGATCCTGGGCTGCATCAGGAGATGTGTGGCTAGCAGGTCGAGGGAGGTGATCCTCCCCCTCTACTCAGCCCTGGTGAGACCCCACCTGGAGTACTGTGTCCAGTTCTGGAGCCCCTATTACAAGAGGGATGTGGAGGTGCTGGAACGTGTCCAGAGAAGGGCCACAAGGATGATCAGAGGGCTGGAGCACCTCTCCTATGAGGGCAGACTTGTGATACTGTGATACTGTGATACTTATCTGCCAGAATAACCACCCATGTTGCGGATGAGCTTGAGGACTCTCTTCATGAAAGACTACTTACTGGAAAACTACTTCAAAGAACAATGTCCTAAATCCAAGGGAGCATCCATATACACTGTAGGCTGAAATACATTTGAGTTGGTGTACACTGTTTTGTGCTCTGTTGCTTTGGCATTCTCAGAGAGACCTTCTTAATTGTAATTCTTTGCTTTGTTTGTGATTTGTCTTTTTTCTCTGATAGCTTGTTTTTTCCCCAACAGTTTTACGAAATCAGCTTTACATTGCTAGCATCCTGGTTAACTTGGGTTAAATATTTCATATTTTAAATATATAAATAATCTATCAATATATTGCATACAATATATTATAATTAAGAGTTACAATAATATATGATAATAATTATTATACATACAATAACATATAATAATATATTGTCTTATATATAAATACTTGGTGCCATGGTCTAGTCATGGGGTCTGTGTTGATAGGTTGGACTCGATGATCCTCGAGGTCCTTTCCAACCTAAGTTATACTGTGATACTGTGATACTGTGAGATGGGGCTGTTCAGTCTGCAGAAGAGAAGGCTCCGAGGTGACCTAATTGTGGCCTTCCAGTATCTGAAGGGGGCCTACAGGAAGGCTGGGGAGGGACTTCTCAGGATCTCAGGTAGTGATAGGACTAGGGGGAATGGAATGAAGCTGGAGATGGGGAGATTCAGGCTAGATGTGAGGAGGAGGTTCTTCCCCATGAGAGTGGTGAGACCCTGGAATGTGTTGTCCAGGGAGGTGGTCGAGGCCCCGTCCCTGGGGGTGTTTAAGAGCAGGCTGGATGAGGCTCTGTCCAGCCTGATCTAGTGTGGGGTGTCCCTGCCCATGGCAGGGGGGTTGGAACTAGATGATCCTTGTGGTCCCTTCCAACCCTGAATGAAACTATGAAACTATGAAACTATTGGAATGGGCTGCCCGGGGCGGTGGTGAAGTCGCCATCGCTGGAGGTGTTCAGAAGGAGACTTGACAGGGTGCTTGGTTGCATGGTTTAGTTGATTAGGTGGTGTTGGATGATAGGTTGGACACGATGATCTTGAAGGTCTATTCCAGCCTGGTTTATTCTACTGTTCTACATTTGTTTTCATTCTTTGGATTATTCTCAGATTCAGAGCCTCTGAGGGGTTAAGGATTGCAGTTCAAACAAAAGGCAACTGAGGGGCCTTTGTGCTGAGCATCGAAGGCCTGTCTAGATACAGAATATTTGGTTTAATGATTCTGTCTCCCACTTTATGGAAAATTCTCCTATTATTTTTAATTATTACAGTGGGGGGTCTGTCATGCATCTGTGAACCCTCAGAAGAGCTCTGGTGAGAAAACATCACTGTGCTCCCATGGGAATCTGGAAACTCCCTGGACGGAATGAGTGGGAATGAGAAACCGCAAGATGTGAGGCCACCTGGACTAGCTTAACAAGTAACTATAGCAATGCTATCACTGACCCATGAGAATCATGAGAAAAGTTCATAGTTTCATAGTTTCATAGTTTCATAGTTTCATAGTTTCATAGTTTCATTCAGGGTTGGAAGGGACCACAAGGATCATCTAGTTCCAACCCCCCTGCCATGGGCAGGGACACCCCACACTAGATCAGGCTGGACAGAGCCTCATCCAGCCTGCTCTTAAACACCCCCAGGGACGGGGCCTCGAACACCTCCCTGGACAACCCATTCCAGGGTCTCACCACTCTCATGGTGAAGAACCTCCTCCTCACATCCAGCCTGAATCTCCCCACCTCCAGCTTCATTCCATTCCCCCTAGTTCTATCACTACCTGAGATCCTGAGAAGTCCTTCCCCAGCCTTCCTGTAGGCCCCCTTCAGATACTGGAAGGCCACAATCAGGTCACCTCGGAGCCTTCTCTTCTGCAGACTGAACAGCCCCAACTCCTTCAGTCTGTCCTCATAGGAGAGGTGCTCCAGCCCTCTGATCATCCTTGTGGCCCTTCTCTGGACACGTTCCAGCACCTCCACATCCCTCTTGTAATAGGGGCTCCAGAACTGGACACAGTACTCCAGGTGGGGTCTCACCAGGGCTGAGTAGAGGGGGAGGATCACCTCCCTCGACCTGCTAGCCACACATCTCCTGATGCAGCCCAGGATCTGATTGGCCCTGCGGGCTGCAAGTGCACATTGAGAGCTCATGTTGAGCTTTTTGTCCACCAGCACCCCCAAGTCTCTCTCCTCAGGGCTACTTTCCAGCCAGTCACTGCCCAGCCTGGATTTGTGCCTGGGATTGCCTCGACCCAGATGCAGGACCCTGCACTTGCTCTTATTGAACTTCATGAGGTTGGCTTGTGCCCACCTCTCCAGTCTGTCAAGGTCCCTCTGGATGGCCTCCCTGCCCTCCAGCGTGTCTGCTGCACCACACAGCTTGGTGTCATCAGCAAACTTGCTGAGGGTGCACTCAATGCCACTGTCCATGTCACCCACAAAGATGTTGAACAAGACAGGTCCCAGGACTGATCCCTGAGGGACTCCGCTTGTCACTGGCCTCCACTGGGACATGGACCCATTGACAGCCACTCTTTGGGTGCGGCCATCAAGCCAGTTCCTTATCCATCTAGTGGTCCACCCATCAAACCCATGTGTCACCAGTTTGGAGACCAGGATGTGGTGCGGGACAGTGTCGAAGGCTTTGCTCAGGTCCAGGTAAATGACATCAGTTGCTTGCCCCTCATCTATTAATTTTGTCACCTGCTCATAGAAGGCCACCAGGTTGGTCAGGTAGGATTTGCCCTTGGCAAAGCCATGCTGACTGTTCCCAATCACCTCTTCACTATTCTTTTGAGCGAGTAGTGACTCCAGGAGGATCTGCTCCATGATCTTTCCAGGCACAGAGGTGAGACTGACTGGCCTGTACTTCCCTGGTTCCTCCTTCTTACCCTTTTTGAAGATGGGGGCAATGTTTCCCCTTTTCCAGTCTGTGGGGACTTCACCAGATTGCCATGACTTTTGAAATATAATAGAGAGGGGTTTAGCAACCTCATCTGCCAGTTCTCTCAGTACCCGTGGGTGTATCCCGTCGGGTCCCATGGACTTGAACACTTTCAGGTTCTTCAGATGATCACGAACCTGATCTGCACTTACAATGGGCAGTTCTTCCTCCCCGTCCCTGGCTTTGACTTCCATAACATCAGGAGTGTGGCTAGAGGCCCTTGCAGTGAAGACTGAGGTAAAGAAGTTATTAAGTACCTCAGCCTTTTCCTCATCACTTGTGACCATGCCACCATTTTCCTTTCTGAGGGGGCCTACACCTTCCCTAGTCTTCTTCTTCCCATTAATATACCTGTAAAAGTTCTTAGTGTTCCCTTTAATCTCCCTGGCTAGATTCAATTCAAACTCTGCTTTGGCTTTCCTAACCAGGACTCTTGCTGCTCGGGCAGCTTCCTTATATTCCCCTGTTCTACCTGTCCTTCTCTCCACTTCCTGTAGAGTTTCCTTTTAAGTAATAGTGTGTCCAGTAGCTCCTTGCCCAGCCAGGCAGGCCTCCTAGCATTCTTACCTGCTTTTCTCTTTGTTGGTACACAGAGCTCCTGGACACAGAGGAGGTGGTCCTTGAATATTGACCAGCTGTCCTGGGTCCCTCTTCCCTCCAGGGCTTTGTCCCACGACACTTTGTCTGGCAGATCCCTGAAGCGATCAAAATCTGCACGCCTAAAGTCTAGGGTCGTGAGCTTGGAATACTTCCTCCTGATTGCCCTGAGGATGTTAAATTCAACTGCTTCATGGTCACTGCAGCCAAGGCCGTCTATGAGCCCCACCTTGCTTACCAGCCCTTCCCTGTTGGTGAGGACAAGGTCCAGCATAGCACCATTTCTTGTTGGTTCCTCTACCATTTGGAGGAGGAAGTTGTCTTCTATGCAGTCCAGGAACATCCTGGATTGCTGGTGCCTTGCTGTGTTGTCCCTCCAGCAGATGTCCGGGTGGTTGAAATCACCCATGAGGACCAGGGCTTGTGACCTGGAAGCCGCTTCTATTTGCCTATGGAGGGCCTCATCTGCTTGGATCTGCTGGTCAGGTGGCCTGTAGGAGACCCCCACAGTAATATCTCCTTCCCCTGTCCTGCCTTTAATTTTAACCCATACGCTCTCAACTAGCTCATCATCCCTCTCCAGGTGGAGCTCCACTGATTCCAACTGGCTATTGACATAGAGGGCAACACCTCCTCCTCTCCTTCCCTGCCTATCCTTCCTAAAGAGATTATATCCATCTATGCCTACATTCCAGTCATGGGATTCATCCCACCAAGTTTCAGTAACAGCCACTATGTCGTGGCATCCCAGCAGCACAGTGGCCCTTAACTCATCCTGTTTGTTGCCCAAGCTGCGCGCATTCGCATAGAAGCACTTCAGCTGGGCTGGCCCTGTCCTCCTCTTGTGCCAAATCCCCTCGGTTTCCACAGAATGTCCTGGTGGATCATTCGTGGCTTGCCTCAGGGCAGCAAGTTGAGAGCCCTTACCAGCTCTCCTTCTCTCTACTGCTGGTGAGCTGCCCCTCTGTTTGTCACCAGCCAGCAGGAGACTATGAACCCCTTCCCCCTTCAAATCTAGATTAAAGCCCTATCAATGAGCCCTGCCAATTCCTGCCCCAGGATTCTTATCCCCCTCTGGGACAAGTGTGTCCCATGAGTTGTTTTCAGCTCAGGGGCCTTGAAAACCAATCCATGATTGTGGAACCCAAAGCCCTGTCGATGGCACCAGCCCCTGAGCCATGAATTGATCTGTCGGCCCTTCCTCAGTGTGTCCTCATCCATTGCTGACGTTAGGGGGATGGCAGAGAACACGACTTGAGCCCCTGATCCCTTTAGCATTTGCCCTAAAGTTCTGAAGTCTTTTTTAATAGATTGTGAGTCTCTCATTGTTACATCGTCACTGCCCACCTGAAAGACCAGCAGTGGGTAGTAGTCTGAAGGACTCACGAGGTTGGGAATTCTATCTACAACGTCTTTAACTTGGGCACCAGGGAGGCAGCTGACCGCTCTATGAAATTGGTCTGGTCTGCATATTGGGCCCTCTGTTCCCCTCAGTGGGGAGTCTCCTATGACGATGACCCTGCGAGGTTTCTTTTCTGGGTAAGTTTTGATGGCTGGCCTGAGGCAACCTGTCATTGGTGCAGCTTCTGACCTTCTTGAGTCCTCAGCCTCACCAATGACCTGTTCCTCCTGCAGAGCCTCATACCTGTTCTGTAACTGCACTGGAGGCAGCGTGCTGCTCACAGGAGCAGACTTCCTTTGTTTGCACTTCTTCCGTCGGGCAGAGATCTGTTCCCATTGGCCCTCCTCATGTGGGTTACTACAGGGAGGTTGAGAATCTTGCTTCTGGGAAGGTATCAAACTCCCTGTTCCCCTGTGTTACCCCCTGTTCTGGTTTAGAAGAGATTACATTATGGGAATCGTCAATTTTCTGCTCGCCATCTCTTCTAGCTCTTAGCCTTTCCACCTCTTCTTTTAGTTTGACCACCATGCTCATCAGATCACTGACCTGCTCACACCTGAAACAGGAGCTGCTCCCCTCCAGCCTCCATATCAAGTGCCAGGCTCCAGCACTCACTGCAGCCACCTACCTGAACATCTGCATGCTTGTGTGTGGTCTCTGTTTGGGTGCCCACTGTCCTTCTGCTAGCCTTTGCTCTAGTGGTGACCATCTTGCAGTAACCACCCTCCCCACACGGCTTTTTTTTTTTTTTTTTTTTTTTTTTCCCCTGTCAGTGAGAAGGCTGAGCTGCGCTCCTCAAGCTGCCTCCTCTCTCTTCAGCCACGTGCTGGGTTCTGTTTGGTTTGCGTGCGGTCTCCGCGGCAACCCCTCCCCCAGCTACGTCACTGCCCTCCGGCAGGTAGGCAATCCGAGCCCCCTGCCCCTCCTCCTCTCTTCCTCTTCGGGAAGTCCCGAGCCACCAGCCCCTTACCGCCTGAAAAGCAAGGGAATCAAAGCCAAAAGCCAAACTCCCAGAGCTGCGCTCCTCAAGCTGCCTCCTCTGTCTTCCGCCACGCGCTGGGTTCTCAAAAGTTCATTAACCAATTGCAGGCAGCCACACTAACAATATACACAATATATGAGTTGTGTGCTGAAATAAATCAGTTTGCTTTTTGCCTCTGTGGCCGGTTGACGGTGTCCCTTTAAGAAAGGGAATATGGTGGACGGAAGTTGGTAAACGGAAGGAAGAGTCTAAACTAATTTTCATTGGTGAAGTGGGAGGAAGCACCTTCTGAACTGGGAGTGCAGGAGAAAATATCCTGGGCACTCCGGGAACTTTATCTTCAGTTTTGCTTCCACCTTTCCTTTGGGCAACTATCTCTGTGCTGGGCTTTCTGCCAAGACTTCGGCCTTGAAGATAAGAAAAGCCAAGCCTGTATTAACTGCTTCCAATTAACACAAACTGCTTTTAACTTCTTTCTTTTCTCTTTCTCCCTCTTTTCCGAACTATTCTGGGGAAAGGGGGGAAGAGAGGGGAGAGCGGAGGTGGGGAATCCCCTCTGCCGAGGGGGGTTACTCTCATTTCTGTGTTACTCTGTTGTATATCTTTGTATATATTGTAGATATTGTAAATTTGTAAATATTCCCCTGCAAAACCCTACACTGCTTTGTAAATATAGCTCCACTGCTTTGCTAATTCAGCTGGTGAGTTTTTTTTTCCTTTCCCTTCAATTTTTCTTTTCCCTTTTACCTTACAAGGGGGAAGGGAGGAGGCTTCTTGGCCTTACCCCTTCCACCCTGTGGCCGGTTGACGGTGTCCCTTTAAGAAAGGGAATATGGTGGACGGAAGTTGGTAAACGGAAGGAAGAATCTAAACTAATTTTCATTGGTCAAGTGGGAGGAAGCACTATCTGGCCTGAGAGTGAAGTGGGCATTCCCAGCACTTCTCTGTCACTCTTGCTTCCGCATCTCCTTCGGTGCAGCAGCTTTCTGCCTGTGCTGGGTTTTCTGCCAAGGCTCCGGCCTTGAAGACTTGATAAGATAACCAGGCCTGTAACTGCTTCTAATTAACACAAACTGCTTTTAACTTCTTTCTTTCTTCTTTCTCCCTCTTTTCCGAACTATTCTGGGGAAAGGGGGGAAGAGAGGGGAGAGCGGAGGTGAGGATCCCCCTCGGCCGAGGGGGGCTACTCTCATTTCTGTGTTACACTGCTGTATATCTTTGTATATATTGTAGATATTGTAAATTTGTAAATATTCCCCTGCAAAACCCTACACTGCTTTGTAAATATAGCTCCACTGCTTTGCTAATTCAGCTGGTGAGTTTTTTTTTCCTTTCCCTTCAATTTTTCTTTCCCATTTACCTTACAAGGGGGAAGGGAAGAGGCTTCTCGGCCTTACCCTTTCACCCACCACATTTTTTTTTATTGGCGCCCAACGTGGGGCAGATAATTAGTTTAATTTATTACTTGATTGATTTAGTGTTTTCCGGCTGAATTAGCAAACATGAAGGTCTTGTGGTTTGTGGAGCGATTGTTCTTTTCAATTTTTGGGGCTCTGGTTTACAGATACTGTTTGGGTTTGATTTTGGATTACCTGGGTAAATATTTGGTGCGGACAATTTATATGTGGGTTATGTATAGAGTTAAATTATGGTATGGAAAATGTATTAATTTCCTATGGCCAGTGAGATACAGGAATGTTACCTCCACCACTCTCCCAATTGAGATAAAGGGTTTTAAGATTCCACCGGAGGAGAGAGTAACTTTAAGTGATGCCTGGGACCCAAAGGTGATTTATGTGATGTGTATAAATCTGTTGCTGGTGATGGTGATTGCATATTTACTGTTCTCTCTGCGGCGAGAGAGGAAGATGTCCAGAGCTTGTTTTGTTATTAAAACTAGATCAAAAAGAAAACGCCGTGGCTCTGGATCAGTCCAAGAGTCATCTAGTGATGAGGACTGTGGAGAACCCGTGTCAGTTAAAAAGAAGGCTAAAAAGTTAATTGGTAAAGCAGCTCTAAATGACTTTGCTGATTCTAGCAAGCTGCCAAAGGCGGCAGCTGGTATCAACATGGCTCCTACTCCTTCTTCTTCTTCTTCTTCTCCATCGGCCATTAACGGAGCAACGTCACTTCCTCCTACTCCCTCGGTGGGACCAGAAGTCACTGCCCCAGCAGCTGATTTATCTCAGGATCTGTCAGCTTCCATTAAGGTGGCTGTAAATTCAAACACAGCTCCAGTTAAGGTGGCTCCCTTAAAGACTAGAGGTGCAAAGACCAAAGATGGAGAAGAAGAGGAGCTGGAGACTGATCCTGGTGAGGGGCCATCTACTCTAAGGGATCCTGCTCAGGAGGAAGAGGTGGTTTGTTTTAAAGATCTAGTTAACCTAGTGAGATCAAAGGAGGATACAGATGAAGCTAGGAAAGCAGCTGGCAAAGGTGGTTCTCAGCTTAAAGAGATCCTTAGGAGAATGACAGCAGGATTATATGGGCAAAGAATTCAGGGAGACGAGGAGGAAGATGATATTTTGGAGTGTTCTTCGCCCCGCGAGGAATTGCGAAATGTCCGTAAAGATTTCACCAGGGCAGATAAGGAGCCAGTTCTAGCTTGGCTCAGTAGGTGTTATGATACAGGTGCTCCAGCTCTAACAGTTGGAGACAAGTCAGCAGCTCAGTTAGGAACTCTCTCAAGGGACAATGGAATAGATAGACATCTAGGCAGAGCTCTCGGTAAGGTTCGTCTGTGGATACGCCTTTTAATGGCGGTTGCCCTGAGATATCCTTCCCGAGATGATCTTCCATGGAATCCTAAACCCTGGACTACCATAGATGAGGGAATTAAGCGCTTGAGAGAATTTGCTGTTAGAGAGCTACTCTATGGTGAACATGAAACTCTGAATCCTGATGACATTCCTGTGGGTATTGGTCTTGCTAAAAAGATCATCAAACTTGCTCCTTCTAATTATGCAAACATTCTGGCAAGCAGAATTGTGTCAAGAAGTTATGGTGGAGCTTCTCCTACGGTTGGCCAATTCAGCGATCAAATGAGACAATTGGAGGATAGTATGACACGTGGTTCTTTGGTTTCGGCCATTAAAACGATGTCTGGTGATATTCAGAATTGCATAAGAGAGTTAAAAGATGAATTTAGAAATTCCATATCCCAATTGGCACAAAGGGATAATTTCAATTCTTCCTCCAGGTGGATACAAGTTTCATCTGTGAGGAATACACGTCCTCCAAGGAGGACATTCCAAAACAGGTCATTCCAGAACAGGTCATTCCAAAACAGACCGCCAAGGCAATCACGTAGAACTGTTTGGATAACTCTGCGTGATCAGTTTGGTGAGAACATGAACCGCTGGGATGGCCAGCCAACTTCTAATCTTTTCAGGAGACTGAGGGAATTGCAATGTGGCAGAACCCGAGGTAGCAATACCAGAAGGGTAGCTGTTACTTCCACAGTTCCCCAGAACGACTCTTATGGCTCCAACAGTGGCTCTGGTTATAACATGCAAAGTTATAACCCTGCAAACTATGTGCAATGCACATGTGCACATGTTCCCCATAACTAGGGGTGCCCTGCCTCCCGCCAGGGGGAGGAGAGGGATAACAGAGATAATAGAATCTATTGGGATGTGTACATCCAGTGGCCTGGCACTTCACAATTTCGGAAGTACAGGGCCTTGGTTGACACAGGAGCTCAGTGCACCATAATGCCATCAAATTATCAGGGATCAGAGTCTATAACTATTCTGGGAGTCACTGGTGGATCTCAAGAGTTAAGTAAAGTAGAGGTTAATATAAGTTTAACTGGTAAACAATGGAAGAAGCATACAGTTGTGACCGGACCTGATGCACCTTGTATTCTGGGAATTGATTTTCTGAGAGAAGGGCGTTTCAAGGACCCTAGAGGTTACAAATGGGCTTTTGGAGTAGCTTCTATAGAAATTGATGGACAAAAATTGAGGCTATCTGCCAGACCTGAACTTTCTGATGAATCTGCAGTTGTGGGACAACATAAGATACAGGACATTAAATTGCCGGTTGCTTCTCAGACTGTGCATCACAGACAATACAGAACCAACCGTGACTCTTTGTTGCCCATTCAGAATCTGATTCGTCAGTTGGAGAGTCAGAAAGTCGTCAGCAAAACTCATTCACCTTTCAGCAGTCCAGTGTGGCCTGTGCGGAAGCAGAATGGAGACTGGCGTCTGACAGTAGACTACCAAGCCCTGAATGAAGTGACACCACCTATGAGTGCAGCAGTACCAGACATGATGGAGCTACAGTATGAGCTGGAATCCAAAGAGGCCAAATGGTATGCTACCATAGACATTGCTAATGCATTTTTCTCTATTCCCATAGCAGAGGAATGCAGGCCTCAGTTTGCTTTCACCTGGAGAGGAATCCAGTACACTTTCAACAGGCTGCCAATGGGCTGGATCCACAGCTCAAGCATCTGTCATGCAGTGATCCACGATGCTCTGGAGAAAGGCGGTGCTCCAGAACACATCCAGTTCATCGATGATATCATTGTCTGGGGTAAAACTGCTGAGGAAGTCTTCGAGAAAGGTAACAAAATCATTGACATTCTTCTGAATGCAGGTTTTGCCATCAAACGAGACAAGGTGAAAGGACCTACCACAGAAATTCAGTTTCTGGGAGTCCGGTGGCAGGATGGACGCCGACACATTCCAGTGGATGTGGTAAACAGAGTCTCTACCATGGCAAGTCCCACAAACAAGCAAGAGACCCTACGTTTCTTGGGGATAGTGGGATTTTGGAGACTGCACATTCCTGGGTACAGTCAGATTGTGAAACCTCTGTATGATGTGACTCGAAAGAGAAACCATTTCCACTGGGGACCTGAACAACAAGCAGCCTTTGACCAGATAAAGCAAGAGGTAATTCAAGCAATGGGTCTGGGACCTGTCCGAGATGGTCCAGACATTAAGAACATTTTGTACACGGCTGCAAGTGACAATGGTCCAACCTGGTGCTTGTGGCAAAAAGCTCCAGGTGAGACACGTGGACGACCTCTTGGTTTCTGGAGTCGAGGTTACAGAGGTTCAGAGGCTAATTATACTCCAACAGAGAAAGAAATTCTAGCTGCCTATGAAGGAGTGAAAGCATCTTCTGAAGTGATTGGAACTGAATCACAACTTCTTCTAGCTCCCAGATTACCAGTTTTGAATTGGATGTTCAAAGGCAAAGGTTCCACACCACATCATGCCACAGACTCAACATGGTCTAAGTGGATGGCTCTGATAACACAGAGAGCTCGAATGGGAAATCTTGAAAGACCTGGTCTAGTGGAGGTGATCTCAAGTTGGCCTGAAGGTATCAACTGTGCTAAACCTCCAGAGGAGAAAGTAACTCGTGCTGAGGAAGCTCCTCCTTACAATGACCTTTCTGATGATGAAAAGAAATATGCTTTGTTCACAGATGGTTCCTGTCGTCTTGTTGGAAACAAGCGAAGGTGGAAGTCTGCAGTGTGGAGTCCAACACGCCGAGTTGCAGAGGCGAAAGATGGAGAAGGAGAATCCAGTCAGTTCGCAGAGGTAAAAGCTGTCCAGCTAGCTCTCGACGTGGCTGAACGTGAGAGATGGCCAAAGCTTTATCTCTACACCGACTCATGGATGGTAGCCAATGCTCTATGGGGTTGGCTAAAGAACTGGAAGAAGAGTGGTTGGCAGAGAAAAGGAAAACCCATTTGGGCAGCCAACCTATGGCAGGACATTGCTGATCGAATCGAGAGAATTCCAGTGAAAGTGAGACACATCGATGCTCACATTCCTAAGAGCAAAGCTACTGAGGAACAGCAACACAACCATCAGGCAGATCTAGCCGCAAGAGTTTCTCAAGTAGACATGGACTCTAACCTTGATCTCGACTGGAAACACCGAGGTGAGATATTCTTAGCTCGGTGGGCTCACGATTCATCAGGACATCAAGGCAGAGATGCAACATACCAATGGGCTCGTGACAGATCCATAGACATTTCCATGGATGCTATCACGCAAGTCATCCATGACTGTGACATTTGTGCTGCTATTAAGCAGGCAAAACGACTTAAGCCCTTATGGTATGGTGACCGATGGTCCAAGTACAAGTATGGTGAAGCTTGGCAGATTGACTACATCACTCTACCACGTTCTCGTTCTGGTAAGCAATACGTGCTTACTATGGTAGAGGCAAACACTGGATGGTTGGAAACTTATCCAGTTCCACATGCAACTGCACGCAACACCATTCTCGGTCTGGAGAGACAAGTCCTGTGGAGACACGGAACTCCAGAGAGGATTGAGTCAGACAACGGAACTCATTTCAAGAACAACCTTGTAAAGAACTGGGCAAAAGAGCACGGTATTGAGTGGATATTCCACATTCCTTACTATGCACCAGCTTCAGGGAAGATTGAACGCTACAACGGTTTGTTGAAGACCACTCTTAAAGCCATGGGGGGTGGATCTTCGAAAAACTGGGAAAAACACTTAGCACAAGCAACCTGGCTGGTAAATAGTAGAGGTTCAGTGAACCGAGCTGGACCTGCACATTCAGATTTGCTACAGAAAGTAGAAGGTGATAGAGTTCCTGTTGTTAGAGAAAAGAACCTGTTAGGTAAAACTGTTTGGGTATTTTCACCCTCAGGAGAGGCTAAACCTGTCCGAGGGGTGGTTTCAGCTGAAGGTCCGGGTCACACTTATTGGGTAATGCAGGAGAATGGTGAAATTCAGTGTATTCCACAAAGAAATTTGACTTTAGCTGAAAGAGGTTAATTTCAAACTATTGTACGGCAACGTCGCGCCCAAAAGAAGAATCAACGAGGAATCTACGGTGCACGAACCCTGAGATCCCTGAGAGCCCTGAGTCAACTAAGAGACCCTGTAATTTCCCTGTTTCCCTTTTCTTTGCTTCTTCGGCGAAGAAATGAACTGTTTTCCATTTTTCTCATTTTCTGATTTTCTTGGACTTTTGAATCATCTACATCTGAGCATAGCCGGAATGGACTATGAACTTTACTCACGAACTGTAAATATTATCTTGGATTGGATGGACAGTATAAACAGTCAATGAAAATTGTTTAGAAGGGGTGGACTGTGGCCGGTTGACGGTGTCCCTTTAAGAAAGGGAATATGGTGGACGGAAGTTGGTAAACGGAAGGAAGAATCTAAACTAATTTTCATTGGTCAAGTGGGAGGAAGCACTATCTGGCCTGAGAGTGAAGTGGGCATTCCCAGCACTTCTCTGTCACTCTTGCTTCCGCATCTCCTTCGGTGCAGCAGAAGGAAAAGAGGGAGAAAGAAGAAAGAAAGAAGTTAAAAGCAGTTTGTGTTAATTAGAAGCAGTTACAGGCCTGGTTATCTTATCAAGTCTTCAAGGCCGGAGCCTTGGCAGAAAACCCAGCACACACCCACCACAGCCTCCTATATGCGCTGCTTGTGTTTCATTCTTGTCGCACAGACCGTCACCTTATCCTTACCCCGACCCTTATACAGCGACAAATGGTGACCCTGACGTGATGACCCAAGAAGTGAGTTGAAGACATTTGGGCTGCAGGTGTATGCGGCAACGGTGATGGAGCCCAGTGTAGCTGAGAGCAGTGGGATACTGCCTTTTGGTCCAGACCTGAGCTTTGACACCTGCCCAGGTGAGGTAAGTGAGCCACTGGGAATATAATGGGTCAGAAATTAACAAAAGATGAGGACTTAGTCCTTGGAACCTGGAAATCGTTATTGAAATGTAGGAGTCTAAAAGTTAATGATTTTGACTTAAGAAAGTTACTCTTATGGGGCAAGCAGCAAGGTTTTGAGCCTTCCTCTGTTACAGCCTTCAGTGTTCAGCTTTAGCCTGGAGAAGAGGAGGCTCAGGGGTGACCTTATTGCCCTCTACAACTACCTGAAAGGTGGTTGTAGCCAGGAAGGGGTTGGTCTCTTCTCCCAGGCAACCAGCACCAGAACAAAGGGACACAGTCTCAAGCTGCGTCAGGGGAGGTTTAGACTCAAGGTGAGGAGAAAGTTCTTCACCGAGCAAATCATTCATCATTGGAATGGGCTGCCCAGGGAGGTGGTGGAGTCACTGTCCCTGGAGGCGTTCAAGAGGGGATTGGACATGGTACTTGGTGCCATGGTCTAGGCATGGGGTCTGTGTTGATAGGTTGGACTCGATGATCCTCGAGGTCTCCTCCAACCTTAGTTAGTTATACTGTGATACTGTTCCTGCCCGGCACAAGCTAGGTAGTTACTTGTAGGATGCTATCTCGAAAGGAGACAAGGAACTGGTTGATATGGCAATTACCTGGTGCCTGCTTCATGATGCACTAAAAGATCTTAAGCAGGAGCAGGAGGAGGAAGAAGGGGAAGGGGTTGATTTGGCTACAGGGGAAATGAATAAATCAGTAGAAGACATGCCGGCACCCTCTAGCTCCCCCTCGTCTGGCTGCTCAGGAGTAGATGCATGTAGTGGGTTGAGAGAAGGGCTAGCTCTCCCTCCCCCACAAAGAGGAAAGAAAAAACCACAGCTATCTCAGTCGGAAAAGCAAAAGGAATGCTATATTTACAAGCAAAAATGAAATGCAGGCTATATATATATACAATATACAGTATTTACAATATATATACAGAAATATACAGCAAAGAAAAATACAGGAACAAAACTCCCTCCGCCGGACAGAGGAGGGTTCCCCCCCTGTACCCTCCTCTCTCCCCCTACCTCCCTTTTTTCCCAAAAAGGGCTAGAGAGAGAGAAAAGGTAATGAATAAGGATGAAATTTTGTTAGGCCTCAAAAAAAAGCGCATGCATGATTAGTGCTTATCTGGTATCCAAGGTCAAACTCCGGCTGCTCAGAAGCAGACAGGCTGGAAAAGCAGGACAGAGAGAAACTGAGAAAAATTCCAACTGAACTCAAACTTAAAGTTGCATTCTACCAATCTACCAATTAAATTTGTTTATAATATCTGATTGTGCTGGGTTGAGGCAGCCCCCTTCCCCACCCCTGGCAACAATAAACACTCAGACAAATGGATTGCAAAAGTGATGGAAAGTTTAAATAGAAAGCAGTGAACTTTTACAGAAAAGCAAAAGCACAGTGACAAAGAAAAATCCCAAAGCAGACCCAGAGAGATCCCATCCCTACCTGAGGGTACACCCGAGACCCCCAGGGCTCCTTCTTCCCCCTCCCACTGCTAGGCTAGTCTCAGCTGGCCAGATCTGAGACTGCCCATCCCCCCGTGGCCATGGGCCTAACCAGGCCCAAAGCCAGGAGACATCTCCCCAGTTACCGGCTGACGGAGGAGGAAGAAAAGAGATAGTGCTAGACTCCGCACTGGATCTTATAGTGGTGCAAAGGATTGTGGTATGAAATACTACATAATTTCCTGTGTCCACCCCTCTGGGCTGGATTTCTGCACACAGGAAGTAAACACTGCAGGGGGGCACCCAGCTCAAACTGTAACACGCCACCCCTTATTTCATACCATAATCTTTGCACCCAAACATATCATTAAATCAGAAATCTTCCGATGATATGTTCGGCGAAGTCCATATCTTCATCTGGGCGTCCACCCAAACAGTCTCTCATTCAGGCTCTAGTGTCCGTCCATTCTAGTTCTTCTTCCCTCATCTAGTAGAACCTCTCGGCGATGCAGAGTTCACTCTTCTGCGGTGCAAGCTCTTCATGGATCCGTTGGACATCCTGGTCACCTGGAAGGAACCTCACAACTTCTCAACCAAACCTTTATTCCCATCTCTATTTACTCAGCGGCATATTTCCACCCCTGGGGCAAGCCAGTCAGAACAATCAGGCTCTAACTGCTTCTCCACCCCTCCAGGAAAACAGCACGCTGAGCCTTTCACAACCCTGCACGGACCTATCCCAAGCCCAGTGCTGACCGCTTCCAGCCACGGCCCGAGGCTCTACAGATGCATGTCACGGTACACCGCCTTCCCGCTAGGCGTTCGCGTACCAAAACGTGACAGCATCCAAAACACAACCCTCCCCTGGTGGAGGGAGGGGCTACACCACAACCTAGTGAGAAGAAGGGAGGTGGAGCCAGGTGCTCGGCGCCATCTTCGGAACTCGTCCGAAAAAGTTGGGGAAGAGACTAGGGCCGGCCCCGCCGCAGCCCGAGCACACGGCCGTGCTCACCGCCGCCGCCGCTCCGAGCGCACGGCCAGGACCGCTGACGCCGCTCCGAGCGCACGGCCGGTCCCGCCGCCACCGCAGCTCAAGTGGACGGCTGGGGACCGCCACCGCCGCTCCGAGCGCACGGCCGGTCCTGCCGCCGCCTGAGCACACAGCAGGGCTCCACCCACCTCTGCCGCCGCGGTACAGAATCAAAATCGCCTCCACCCCTCGGGCATTCAAACGTCTCCTCCAGCAAAAGCCATGAGCACGTCCTCAGGGCCCTTGAGAACAGCCTTCAGCTGGAGTCCCCGTTCGCCCATAAGGAGCCGAGCTCGCCCGCTCGCCGCGGCTGGCCCTACCCCGCAGCGAGAACGGACCTGACTTTGATCTGCTCGCCACTGCTCCTCCCCCACTTCACTCCCTGCCGCTTTTACCGCTCCGCAGAGAATAAAGGTGGGGGAAGGCAGGTCCCGCATTCTCAAGCGGTGCCCCCATTCCGATGGTTAAGAACCACCCCTGCTTGAAAATAGCAGGAGGGACTCTGCCACCGGTCACGCACCAGGAGTCCCCCTGCACAAGAACTTAACACAGTCGCCCCAACAACAACACGAGCCCCCAACTGCCAAAAACCAAAACGACGCCAGAACTAAATTTAAACTCTCTTATCTTTTTGCAATCCGATCTGCAGAGTAGCCACAATAACCAACTCCTTCTCCTGCCTGGCTCGCCAAGAATGTAAAGGGGTTGGGGGCAGATCCTCTGCCCACCTCAACCATCCTCTGCTACCAAGAATGTGCTGGGTTGAGGCAGCCCCCTTCCCCACCCCTGGCAACAATAAACACTCAGACAAACGGATTGCAAAAGTGATGGAAAGTTTAAATAGAAAGCAGTGAACTTTTACAGAAAAGCAAAAGCACAGTGACAAAGAAAAATCCCAAAGCAGACCCAGAGAGATCCCATCCCTACCTGAGGGTACACCCGAGACCCCCAGGGCTCCTTCTTCCCCCCTCCCACTGCTAGGCTAGTCTCAGCTGGCCAGATCTGAGACTGCCCATCCCCCCGTGGCCATGGGCCTAACCAGGCCCAAAGCCAGGAGACATCTCCCCAGTTACCGGCTGACGGAGGAGGAAGAAAAGAGATAGTGCTAGACTCCGCACTGGATCTTATAGTGGTGCAAAGGATTGTGGTATGAAATACTACATAATTTCCTGTGTCCACCCCTCTGGGCTGGATTTCTGGACACAGGAAGTAAACACTGCAGGGGGGCACCCAGCTCAAACTGTAACACTGATTGTTTTCATTATCATTCCAAAACATTCAGCTAGAGTGTTCCAACACTGTCCGTTTCTTAAAGGCACAGCCTCAAATGGTCACAATGCAACAGTGCAATACATAACAAGCACTGCTGAGAAGCAGCTTTCTCCTAATGATCAACTTAAGTTCCCAATGAATTGGAAAAGTCCCAAAGACTTTGCAAAAATGCCATTGGCTTATCAATCTCCGAGAGAGCATCTGAAAGGATATGTAAAAAAGGAGTAATGTAATCAGCGTAATGATCTACAGACTTCACATCAGCAACTGCCTTTACAACAGCAATTACCCCCTCTGCCATCTGATAGCGAGGACGAGAGTCAGGGGGATGCTGTAAATCATAGTGTGACTGTGGCCACGAGAAAGAATGTTGAGAACCGAGAGGAGGGTGGGCATCGGTCTGCACCTTGGACCTTGCCTCCCTGTAGCGTGACTGTTACTCCGTGTTCGGCAGCGAGATTTTGGCAGCAAGTTCGCCAGAAAGCTGCTGATGTGGGTGACTGGGGTTTGGTGGAAATCTTGGATGTGCCACATCTATCGGTTAGAACAGAGGACAATTCTTCTCCTATGGGTGTTTCAGATGATTCTATGGCTTTCCCTGTGGAAAAAGTGGCTCCAGGATCAGGGCAGCAGGATAGTCATCAGGTTTTGGGTTGGAAAGTCGTACAGGATTTGCGATCTACAGTAGCAGAGTATGGTGTCAACTCAAGTGAAACTATGCAGCTTTTGCATATTATAGACACTGATTTGCTGTGTCCATTTGATATTCATCACCTTGCACAGATAATTTTTCAGCCTGTTCAGTACTCAGTATTTGAAACCAGCTGGAAAAAATTATCTGAAAAGGCTGCAATACAAAACATGCAAAGAGTTCAAAGCGATGTTCCGTGAGGTGTGGAGGCAGATGCTCTCATGGGCACAGGACGTGTGTTTTCTAATCCTAACACACAAGCTCAGTGGAACAGAGTCAAAGGATAGGCATGTCTGCAATTCTCAAGACGATGGAGCTTGCAGTTATTAAACAAGAGCCTAAGGAACCTTTTCTGCAGTTTGTGGAGAGGATTTCTGCTGCTATTGAGAAACAAGTTGATGATGAGAATCTCAGGCAAATTTTGTGTTGTCAATTACTGAAAGACAATGCAAATACTGACTGCCAAAAAATTATTGAAGCATTGCCAGGTGAACCCTCTGTAGCTGATATGGTAACAGCCTGTTTGAAGGTCGGCAGCACTGATTTTAAGATGACTGCACTTGCAGCTGCCTTAAAATCAGGAAGCCCAGTAAGGTGTTTCAGCTGTGGGAAAGAGGAACATGTGATAGCTAATTGTAAGCAAGTGAAAACACAGCTGGGAGATGACTTGAAAAATCCTTCTTGTGCTTGTTGTGGTAAACCTGGTCATTATGCCAAACATTGCAAATCTAAATTTCATGCAGGGAAACGGGAAAAAGAACGCAAAAGGGCGCGTGATGACAAATACCCCCCAATATCAGCAACCCATTTCCAACCGGGGCGTATCCAGCCCAGCAGGTCCAACCTTGTGTGACAAATTATCAGCCAGCACAAGGGGATCAACAGGGATGGATGTATCCACAGCCGATGTAATAACTATTCCAGACACAAAGACACACAAGGTGCCTTTAGATGCATGGGGGGCAATTGGTAACGGGCTCAGTGCTTTGTTAATAGGATGATCTAGTGGCAACCTTCAAGGAATAGATGTACGTGTAGGGATAATTGATGCTGATTATGTTGGGCAAATATGTGCTTTAATATCTACTGCAACACCACCTGTAACAATTCCTAGAGGGACTCGAATTGCTCAACTTGTACCTTTTGTGAGTCATGTTTCCAGAACAGAGCAGACTATCCGTGGTGACAAAGGATTTAGATCAACAGGACTACCCGCAGTGTTATGTTCTCAGACAATCACTGAGAAGAGACCACAGATGACCTGCATGCTCTCCATGGACCGTGCTACTCCTAAAAACAAGAGCTCGCTAAGAGTCACACAAACTTGCCCATTTTTTTGGTGGAGGGGAATGCAAAAACAGATGCACTTGTGTCGGGTGTAGCAATGGGACCAATCCCAAATATTAAACAACAAGCAATAGCTTCTCATAAATTTTTTCATCACGGTTATCGTGCTCTAAAACAGCAATTTCAGTTGTCCAATGCTGAAGCTCGAGGTATTGTTGCTGCATGTCCTGATTGTCAGGGCCAGCATATTCCTCACTGTTCTGGTACTAACCCTAGAGGGTTGCGAGCCCTCCAGATGTGGCAAACAGATGTTACTCACATTGCTGAATTTGGTAGGTTAAAATTTGTTCATGTGTCTATTGATACATTTTCCTCAGTCATCATTGCTACTGTTCACACAGGAGAGACTGCCAAAGATGTTATTCGTCATTGGCAGCGAGCTTTTTCTACTGCTGGAGTTCCTCTTCAGATAAAAACAGACAATGGTCCAACATACGTGTCTGCAAAGGTTAACTCATTTTTGCAATCATGGGGTATAACTCATATTATAGGTATCCCTCATTCTTCCACTGGACAAGACATTGTTGAACGTGCACATGGCACATTAAAACAACTGTTGCAAAAACAAAAAGGGGGAATGGTAGGGGATCCTCCAGAAGCTCGATTGAACAAAGCTATGTACGTTCCAAATTTTTTGCAGATTTCTGGTGATTCTCGGGAACCCCTGATACTGTGTCATTTTGGCTCCTTGGCTACCACCAATGGGGTGCCCTCAGGAGTTAAAATTAGGGTTCGGGATCTGTAAACAGGTCAGTGGTCTGATCCTTGTGATTTAATAACTTGGGGACGAGGGTATGCTTGTGTCTCAACAGATTCTGCACCACACTGGGTTCCAGCAAGATGGGTTCGACCACCGTTTTCATCACCCTCTGGACACTGACTGTTGCAAGAGTCATTCAGATTCCAAAGCTACCACAGAAGAATGTGTGGGTCACACTTGCTAACATCCTGAAACAAGATATGCTGTGCCTCTTGGTAACAACACCTATGAATCCTTTCAGCACCTGCTTGGTGGGTGTGCCGGTGAACAGATGGAAGGACGTTACCGAGAAGACTGAGCACTTTGAGTTCAAAAAGAGTGTATTTTAACTATTGCCTGATGTGGGTTCTGTTCAATATGCTCCTTTGTAAAATAGGGGTGTGATAGAATTTTTTGCTATCAGTTCGGGGTCATGATTGTCAAGGATTTGAAGGATTGTTTGAAGGATGGGGATTTTCTGTCTGGTTTCTTTTGATTGTTAAGACCTAGTTATTGTGATTGTGATTGCGATTGTAATGTTACTGATGTTGTCCTGTTTGATTAATCTGTTGCAAAGGGCTCTGCAGCAGATGATCAAAGCGACATTTGTAACAGAAAAACAAAAAGGGGGAATTGTGGAGGACTGTGATGCATCTGTGAACCCTCGGAAGAGCTCTGGTGAGAAAACATCACTGTGCTCCCATGGGAATCTGGAAACTCCCTGGACGGAATGAGTGAGAATGAGAAACTGCAAGATAAGATGTGAGGCCACCTGGACTAGCTTAACAAGTGTGAACATTTGAGGCTGTGCCTTTAAGAAGAGGGACATTGTGACTGAATGTTTTATAAACAAAGGACAGGTCTAAACTAATTTCATTGGTGGAGTGGCAGAGTGCTTGTGGTGAAGAGGTTATTAAATTTATGAATTTGAATTATGGAAATATTATTTTTATTAATTATCAAATTATTAATAACCGATGAATCATTCCATTTTGAGGAGTATCCAACACCACGGATCAAGTGAGTCAGGTGAATCTCGTGAATTAGAGCGTTCCCTGTCACTCTGCATGTTTTCTTTCCCTCTACTGGGGTTGCAGGAACCTCGTGAGTGTTGTTTTCCAGTGCAGTATTCATGTCTGCCTGGGTTGGTGGAAGGGGATGCTTGAGAGCGTTGTTCTTCCCTTCTCTGGCCATGCGGTATCGCTTTACGGCTGGCAATATATACCCTTTGCCGGTGTCCCTCCTTGCTGGGTCTGTGGTCCCTTCTGGAACTCTCCCCTTCGGAGGTCTTTTCCTGGAGCATTGCTTTCAGGATGCTGCGGGGTTCAGCCTTATTGGCTTCTATAGCAGCTTGGCTCTTCCGCAGTTTGCGGTGATGCTGTGGGCTAGATTCACATCCAGAATCCGAGTCTGATGTGGTGCTCCGTGTGTCTCTGGGATCGCAGTAAGCTCTCTTGCTGGGATGCTGTGCAAGCTGTTGTCGAGTCGGCTTGGCTACCTTATTGCAGGAGCCTCTATTTCCCTCGTTACCTCTTGGTCTGCCATGCTGTGGGAAACTCAGTCCTCTGCTGGCTTGGGAGTCATCTAGCGATGCTAAGCTGAATCTCACCTTCTTCTTGGGGATTCGTTGCTGGTTGAAGCTGGTGGCTTCATTGTTATCATCCGGTGATGTGGAGCCTGGTTTGGCTTGCTGCACCGGTGCTGTAGCTGCTGACCTGTCTGGTGTGGGTGAGCTAACATTGCTCATGTGCTGATGCTGGGCAGCTGCTGAACCAAAATCAGCTAGCTTCTGCTTGTCAGCTGGAACAAACAGAATAGGAGAGCCTGGCTCTCGTGGGTCATGTGCCCTGGCTACTTCATAGGTAGCATGTGATTGCCATTGAGACTTGAAGACAGACATGGTCTCTTTTATGTGCAGTTCAAATAAATCATGAAGTCTCTGGCTTTGTGCCTCTGACTTTGACAGTTCCCTTTCCAATTGGGAAACTTTTTGGTCAAAGAATTTAATTTCCTCCTGCATCTGTATAATACAAGATGCCATCAGGACAGCGTGTTCGCTGCTGGGTTCGCTTAGCTTTGCGAAAATGCCATCTATATTTTTACAATTTAATTTTGCCCACTCCAAGTCTGGGGCTGTAATTTTGTATCCCAAGTTACGGAAATATTTCACAGTTGTGCACCCTGCTCGCTGCACCGTTAATGTGGTGAAGAGGCTATTACATTTATGAATATGAAATATGAATTATGAAATTAGTATCTTTATTAATTATCAAATTATTAATAACCGATGAATCACCAACTTATATACATGTTCTAGTGCACATTCGTGAAATAGATTCCACAAGTGGCTTAGTGTTATGATTAGGACTTAATTGAACTATCTATAAACCCTTTCTATATTTATATAACAAAGGGTGCAGTTCCGCCGCTTGGCCGCTAGATGGCGGGACGCGGGCGGCTCCTGGCTATACACAGCAATATTACAATCTTTCTATGCGTCAGCACTTACTCTGCTAGACACGGATACTTTGAACTGAGTGCTAGTGGATGGAAAGCACGTGGAAGATATTCTATTCCCTTCAGACAACAGGGATCGGTCCTGGTCGGGGTTGGTCCATGGGGTCGGCCCTCAAAAGTCGGCTCGCAAGGCAGGACGGGACGATGGTGGCCGGTAGGTGGGCTAGGACGACGCGGCAGCAGGCAAAGCTACGGGGGTCGGCCCAACCACGGCGGTTCTCAGGGCTGATGCAAACAGCCTCGGGGAGAGAATGCGGCTGCGTTAGGCGGCGGATTCTCGTTTACTGAGCTTAAAGGAGCAGCGGGACTCTCGGAATGGTCCTGGGTTCAGTGCAGTATAGGCACGAACAATGCCTTAGTCTTCCCTGAGGTTCACAGGGCTCAGAGTGGCACTCGGCGGCTCCTCTCCCGCTATGGGGGGCTAGGCATATGTGGACTCGGTATCGATCAAGTCCCTTCTCCCCGGCAACTGGGCAGATCTTACCCTTGGGGGTTGGTCCAGTCCTCCGGTGGCACGGTGGGCTCTCCCGGTCGGTACAACTGGCTGTAGTGATGCTGGATTCCTCAAAAACAGCGATGGTCCTCCCTCTGGGCTTCTCACCATGCACGGGCTTTCAGTATGCGTGCATGTATAACAGAAGCTAACAACAATAAGCTCAATGGCAAAGGCTGCAGCTCGAGAGTTACTCTCTCGAGCAAGCACAGAGACAAAGTGAATGAGGGGGCGACTTGTTTACCAACTGGGGTGATACTTATAGATTCCTCGAGGCTTCAGCCTATAGAAAGCGTGAAGCTAGAATTATGCCCATACTTGGTGTCAGCACGAGCACTGCATGTGCTGGGTGCATGCTGGCCTGGCTAATCCCTTGGCTTTTGTCTTCCTCCTGGAGGAGGGGGAACTTGCCCACATGCTGGGACAAGATTCAGTATCTGGGCATAATGTGCCTTCACCACAGTGCTGCCTTAAGTTTTGCTTCCCAGTGAGACTTGTCTCAGTCTTGCCCTTTCTCCCCCTCCTTTCGCATCTTTGCAGCTTCTGGGCTTTCGGCCAGACTGACCTTGGAACTGATAAACCGTAAGGCCTGCACTAAAACTTACTAACACATTTGCTCTAATTATAACTGCTTTTAATTAAGAATTATTCCTTTTCTCTCTTTCTAACCCTCTCTGGGAAAAAGGGGGAGAGAAGGGGGTACAGAGGGGAAACCCTTCCTCCAGGCGGGGGAGGGGAATCTCATTCCTGTGTTACTTTGTTGTACATTTCTGTATATATGTTGTAAATACTGTAAATTGTGTATATAAACCTGCCTTTCCTAAACCGCTTGTAAATACAGCACAATCCTTTGCTAATCCGGCTGTGGTTTTCTTTCAATTTTCTTCCCTTCACTTACGGGGGGGGAGAAGACTGGGCCTTCCCCTCAACCCTCGACATTTTTTTTCTTGGCGCCCAACGTGGGGCAGATAATTAACTTAATTTATTTCTTTATTGATTTATTGTTTTATAGCCAGATTAGCAAAACATAAAGGTGCTGTGGATATTAGAGCGCTTATTTTTTTCAATTTTTGGGGCTCTTGTGTACAGATATTGTTTGGGTTTCATTCTGGATTACCTGGGTAAATATTTGACGCAGAAAATTTGTTTGTGGTTTCAGTATTGGGTCGGACTTTGGTATGGAAGATGTGTGGATTTTTTCTGGCCAGCAAGACACAGGAATGTGACCTCTAGCACACTCCCGATTGAGATAAAAGAGTTTAAGATCCCAGTAGGAGAAAGAGTAACTTTAAGTGATGGCTGGGAACCGAAGGTGATTTATTTGATGTGTGTAATACAGCTGCTGGTGATAATTAATGTATATCTGCTAATTTCTTTGCGTCGGGAGAGGAATGAATCCAGACCATGTTTTGTAATTAAGACTAGATCAAAAAAAAGGTGGTGTCGCTCTGGGCCAGTCCCAGAGACATCTAGTGATGCGGAGTGTGGAGAATCAGTGTCAGTTTAAAAGAAAACTAAAAATTTAATTGGAAAAGCTGCGTTGAACAGCTTTGCCGCTGATTCTGGCAAGCTGCCAGGGGCGGCGGCAGCTGCCAACATGGCGTCTCCTCCTTCTCCTCCTCCCACTTCTTCTTCGGCCGTTAACGGAGCCAGGTCATTTCCACCCACTGTCGTGCTGGGACCGGAAGCTACTGCCCCAGCAGCTGATTTGTCTGAGAACCTGTCAGCTTCTGTTAAGTTGGCTGTAAATTCAAACACAGCTCCAGTTAAAGTGGCTGTTTTAAAGACTAGAGGTGGAAAGACCAAAGATGATCCATGAGCTAATGGAGGAGAAGAGCAGCAGACTGATCCTGGTGAGGGACCCTCTACTAGGAAAGATCCTGCTGAGGAGGAAGAGAAGATTTGTTTTAAAGATCTAGCTGAGTTAGTGAGATCAAAACAGGATAGAGATGCAGCTAGGACAGGAGCTGGCAAAGGTGGTTCTCAGCTTAAAGAGATCCCGGAGAGAATGGCAGCAGGATTATTAGGACAACAAGTTGAGGAAGAGGAGGAGGATGACATTTCCAACTGTTCCTCACCAAGGGAAGAATTACAAAATATCCGTAAAGATTATACCAGAGCAGATAAGGAGCCAGTTCTAGCTTGGCTTAGTAGGTGTTATGATACAGGTGCTCCAGCTCTAATACTTGGAGACAAGTCAGCAGCTCAGTTAGGAACTCTGTCGAGGGATAATGGAATATATAGACATCTAGGAAGGGTTCTCGGTAAGGTTAATCTGTGGATACGCCTTTTAATGGCGGTCGCCCTGAGATACCCTTCCCGAGATGATCTTCCATGGAATCCTAAACCCTGGACTACAATAGGTGAGGGAATTAAGCACTTGAGAGAATTTGCTGTTAGAGGGATACTCTATGGTGAACATGAAACTCTGAATCCTGATGACATTCCTGTGGGTATTGGTCTTGCTAAAAAGATCATCAAACTCGCTCCTTCTAATTATGCAAACATTCTGGCAAGCAGAATTGTGTCAAGAAATTATGGTGGCACTCCTCCTATGGTTGGCCAATTCACTGATCAAATGAGACAATTGGAGGATAGCATGACACGTGTTTCTTTGGTTTCAGCCATTGAAACTCTGACTGGAAAAATTGAAAATTGAATGAAAGAGCTGAGGCATTCCATATACCAACTGGCACAAAAAGATAATTACAATTCTTCCTCCAGGTGGATACAAGTTTCATCTGTGAGGAATACATGTCCTCCAAGGAGGTCATTCCAAAACAGATCAAACCAAAACAGACCACCAAGGCAGTCACGTAGGACAATTTGGATAACTCTGCGTGATCAGTTTGGTGAGAACATGAACCGCTGGGATGGCCAACCAACTTCTAATCTTTTCAGGAGACTGGGGGGACTGCAAAGTGGTAGAACCCGAGGTAGCAATACCAGAAGGGTAGCTGTTACTTCCACAGTTCCCCAGAGCAACTCTAGCAGCTCCAACAGTAGCTCCAGTTCTAACACTGCACACTGTGCACAATGCACATGTGGGCATGTTCCCCATAACTAGGAGTGCCCTGCCTCCCGCCAGGGGGAGGAGAGGGATAACAGAGATAATAGAATCTATTGGGATGTGTACATCCAGTGGCCTGGCACTTCACAATTTCGGAAGTACAGGGCCTTGGTTGACACAGGAGCTCAGTGCACCATAATACCATCAAATTATCAGGGATCAGAGTCTATAACTATTCTGGGAGTCACTGGTGGATCTCAAGAGTTAAGTAAGGTAGAGGTTAATATAAGTTTAACCGGTAAAGAATGGAGGAAGCATGCAGTTGTGACCGGACCTGACGCACCTTGTATTTTGGGAATTGATTTTCTGAGAGAAGGGCGTTTCAAAGACCCTAGTGGTTACAAATGGGCTTTTGGAGTAGCTTCTATAGAAATTGATGGACAAAAACTGGAGCTGTCTGCTAGACCTGAACTTTCTGATGAATCTGCAGTTGTGGGACAACACAAGATACAGGACATTAAATTGCCGGTTGCTTCTCAGACTGCGCATCACAGACAATACAGAACCAACCGTGACTCTTTGTTGCCCATTCAGAATCTGATTTGTCAGTTGGAGAGTCAGAAAGTCATCAGCAAAACTCATTCACCTTTCAACAGTCCAGTGTGGCCTATGCGGAAGCAGAATGGAGACTGGCGTCTGACAGTCGACTACCGAGCCCTGAATGAAGTGACACCACCTATGAGTGCAGCAGTACCAGACATGATGGAGTTACAGTATGAGCTGGAGCCCAAAGAGGCCAAATGGTATGCTACCATAGACATTGCTAATGCATTTTTCTCTATTCCCATAGCAGAGGAATGCAGGCCTCAGTTTGCTTTCACCTGGAGAGGAATCCAGTACACTTTCAACAGACTGCCAATGGGATGGATCCACAGCTCATGCATCTGTCATGCAGTGATCTACGATGCTCTGGAGAAAGGTGGTGCTCCAGAACACATCCAGTTCATCGATAATATCATTGTCTGGGGTAAAACTACTGAGGAAATCTTCGAGAAAGGTAACAAAATCATTGACATTCTTCTGAATGCAGGTTTTGCCTCCAAGCGAGACAAGGTGAAAGGACCTACCACAGAGATTCAGTTTCTGGGAGTGCCATGGCAGGATGGACGCCGACACATTCCAGTGGATGTGTTAAATAGAGTCTCCACCATGGCAAATCCCCCAAACAAGCAAGAGACCTTACGTTTCTCAGGGATAGTGGGATTTTGGAGACTGCACATTCCTGGATACAGTCAGATTGTGAAACCTCTGCATGATGTGACTCGAAAGCGAAATAGTTCCCACTGGGGTCCTGAACAACAAGCAGCCTTTGACCTGATAAAGCAAGAGGTAATTCAAGCAATGGGTCTGGGACCTGTCCGAGATGGTCCAGACATTAAGAACATTTTGTACATGGCTGCAAGTGACAATGGTCTGTTACAGTTTGAGCTGGGTGCCCCCCTGCAGTGTTTACTTCCTGTGTCCAGAAGTCCAGCCCAGAGGGGTGGACACAGGAAATTATGCAGTATTTCATACCACAATCCTTTGCACCACTATAAGATCCAGTGCGGAGTCTAGCACGCTCTTTTTTTCTTCCTCCTCCGTCAGCCCGTAACTGGGGGAGATGTCTCCTGGCTTTGAGCCTGGTTAGGCCCAAGGCCATGGGGGGATGGGCAGTCTCAGATCTGGACAGCTGAGACTAGCCTAGCAGTGGGAGGGGGAAGGAGGAGCCCTGGGTACCTCGGGTGCACCCTCAGGTGGGGATGGGATCTCTCTGGGTCTCTTTGGGGATCTTTCTTTGTCACTGCGCTTTTGGCTTTCTGTAAAAGTTCACTGCTTTCTGTTTAAACTTTCCATCACTTTTGCAATCCGTTTGAGTGTTTATTGTTGCCAGGGGTGGGGAAGGGGGCTGCCTCAACCCAGCACATGGTCCAACCTGGTGCTTGTGGCAAAAGCTCCAGGTGAGACACGTGGACAACCTCTCCCAGATTACCAGTTTTGAATTGGATGTTCAAAGGCAAATGTTCCACACCACATCATGCCACAGACCCAACATGGTCTAAGTGGATGGCTCTGATAACACAGAGAGCTCGGATGGGAAATCTTGAAAGACCTGGTCTAGTGGAGGTGATCTCAAGTTGGCCTGAAGGTATCAACTGTGCTAAACCTCCAGAGGAGAAAGTAACTCGTGCTGAGGAAGCTCCTCCTTACAATGACCGTCCTGATGATGAAAAGAAATATGCTTTGTTCACAGACGGTTCCTGTTGTCTTGTTGGAAACAAGCAAAGGTCGAAGTCTGCAGTGTGGAGTCCAACACGCCGATTTGCAGAGGGAAAGGATGGAGAAGGAGAATCAAGTCAGTTCGCAGAGGTAAAAGCTGTCCAGCTAGCTCTTGACATAGCTGCATGTGAGAGATGGCCAAAGCTTTATCTCTGCACCGACTCATGGATGGTAGCCAATGCTCTATGGGGTTGGCTAAAGAACTGGAAAAAGAGTGGTTGGCAGAGGAAAGGAAAACCCATTTGGGCAGCCGACCTATGGCAGGACATTGCTGATCGAATCGAGAGAATTCCAGTGAAAGTGAGACACATCGATGCTCACATTCCTAAGAGCAAAGCTACTGAGGAACAGCAACACAACCATCAGGCAGATCTAGCTGCAAGAGTTTCTCAAGTAGACATGGACACTAATCTTGATCTTGACTGGAAACACCGAGGTGAGATATTGTTAGCTTGCTGGGCTCATGATTCGACAGGACATCAAGGCAGAGATGCAACATACCAATGGGCTCGTGACAGATCCATAGACATTTCCATGGATGCTATCACACAAGACATCCATGACTGTGACATTTGTGCTGCCATTAAGCAGGTAAAGTGAATTAAGCCCTTATGGTATGGTGATAGATGGTCCAAGTACAAGTATGGTGAAGCTTGGCAGATTGACTACATCACTCTACCACGTTCTCGTTCTGGTAAGCAATACGTGCTTACTATGGTAGAGGCAAACACTGGATGGTTGGAAAGTTACCCTGTTCCACATGCAACTGCACACAACACCATTCTCAGTTTGGAGAGACAAATCCTGTGGAGACACGGAACTCCAGAGAGGATTGAGTCAGAAAACGGAACTCATTTCAAGAACAACCTTGCAAAGAAATGGGCAAAAGAGCACGGTATTGAGTGGATATTCCATATTCCTTACTATGCACCAGCTTCAGGGAAGATTGAATGCTACAACAGTTTGTTGAAGACCACTCTTAAAACCATGGGGGGTGGATCTTTGAAAAACTGGGAAAAACATTTGGCACAAGCAACCTGGCTGGTAAATAGTAGAGGTCCAGTGAACCGAGCTGGACCTGCACATTCAGATTTGCTTCAGAAAGTAGAAGATGATAGAGTTCCTGTTGTTAGAGAAAAGAATCTGTTGGGTAAAACATTTTGGGTATTTTCACCCTCAGGAGAGGCTAAACCTGTCCAAGGGTTGGTTTCAGCTGAAGGTCCGGGTCACACTTATTGGGTAATGCAAGAGAATGGTGAAATTCAGTGTATTCCACAAAGAAATTTAACTTTAGCTGAAAGAGGTTAATTTCAAACTGTTGTACAGCTATACCACGTCCAAAGGAAGAATCAACGAGGAATCTACAGTGCACGAACCCTGAGAGCCCTGAGTCAACTAAGAGACCCTGAGAATCTCTGTTTCCCTTTTCTTCGCTTCGTCGGCGAAGAAATAAACTGTTTTCCATTTTTCTCATTTCCTGATTTTCTTGGACTTTTGAATCATCTACATCTGAGTATAGCCAGAATGGACTATGAACTCTACTCACGAACTGTAAATATTTTCTTGGATTGGATGGACAGTATGAACAGCCAATGAAATTATTTAGAAGGGGTGGACTGTGACCGTTTGAGGCTGTGCCTTTAAGAAGAGGGACATTGTGACTGAATGTTTTATAAACAAAGGACAGGTCTAAACTAATTTCATTGGTGGAGTGGCAGAGTGCTGCCTTAATTTTTGATTCCCAGTGAGACTTGTCTCAGTCTTACCCTTTCTCCCCCTCCTTTTGCATCTTTGCAGCTTCTGGGCTTTCCGCCAGACTGACCTTGGAACTGATAAACCGTAAGGCCTGCACTAAAACTTATTAATACATTTGCTCTAATTATAACTGTTTTTAATTAACAATTATTCCTTTTCTCTCTTTCTGACACTCTCTGGGAAAAAGGGGGAGAGAAGGGGGTACAGGGGGGAAACCCTTCCTCCAGGCGGGTGAGGTGAATCTCATTCCTGTGCGACTTTATTGTATATTTCTGTATATATATTGTAAATACTGTAAATTGTGTATATAAACCTGCCTTTCCTAAACTGCTTGTAAATACAGCGCAATCCTTTGCTAATCCGGCTGTGGTTTTCTTTCAATTTTCTTCCCTTCACTTACGGGGGGGGAGAAGGCTGGGCCTTCCCCTCAAGACTCGACAACAAGTAACTATAGCAATGCTATCACTGACTCATGAGAATCTTGAGAAAAGTTCATTAACCAGTTGCTGGCAGCCGCACTAACAATAAACACAATATATGAGTTGTGTGCTGAAATAAATCAGTTCGCTTTTTGCCTTCTATATGCGCTGCTCGTGTTTGATTCTTGTTGCACAGACCATCACCTTATCCTTACCCCAACCCCTATACAGCGACAAATTACTTGACAGTGTCAAGCAAAAAATTACCTCAGTTTTTCAGACAATAGAGCACATAACCAATCATACCATATGTGTGCTTGACCACCAATTAATGACATAGTTGCAAAATGGCATAGCTGCATAAACAAGACAGAGGGAGGAAGTCATTTTGAGAACAGATTGGTTCATATAAATTCACTCAAAGTTGAGAATTGTTTAATGGCTCTGTTAGGCAAATAAATCTGCTATACTAATATAAGTACTGAATCTTCAAACTGCATGTCCAACTCTGTAAAACACATGGCATAGCTTTTCTCTTTGGTTAGTAGATATAGGCTATAGAAGTGGTTTTGCTAGAATATCAACTGACTTTTTATGATTTCACTGTCAAACACAGTTCTTGATATAAACAAATAATTGCAGCAAGCTCTAAATATTAATTAATATGGTTATTATACATAGTTTTCCTGCTTTAAGATTGTATTCTAACCAGCTTTATGGGATATTCATGATATTTTATTTTTTAATGAGGACTCTATGTATTTGCTTTCAGCATAGTAATTACTTGCTTCACCAGATAGGTTTCGCCTGATCACAGAGTTTCCAATGTAATACACTCCTTGTCTACTTTTTATTCTGTGTGGCTCTCATTTATATTGTATATTACATCAGTGCCAACTTCCCCAGCTGAAACGTTGACTTGTTGGGCAAAGGAAATACAAGCATAGATTTCAATAAAGGCAAGATTTATAGGGCTAGGACAGACAATGAATATTAAAAATTAAGCCTAGGTTGTTCATTCAGGTGGAAAGGACAAACAAACACAGATATCTCAGATGCTGCTTTGTGTCTATATGAAACACTAATAACAGGGCTTGAGTAGCTGCTTTGCATTTGCTGCTGAAATAGAATAGAATAGAATAAACCAGGTTGGAAGAGACCTTCAAGATCATCGCGTCCAACCTATCATCCAACACCACCTAATCAACTAAGCCATGCAACCAAGCACCCTGTCAAGTCTCCTCCTGAACACCTCCAGTGATGGCGATAGTGTCAAACCATTATTTTACTGAATTAAGTGCCCAGAAGTCCTTATAGATACATAGCTATTTCCTAGTCCCATTGGGAAAATAACCTTGTTGATTCATTGAAAATGTCATACAAGTATGAGTTTATAAATGCAGTGAGAGGTGAACACATTCCAAGTTTCGTTATTACAATAACTACTGCTGTGTCTTATAGATAAACCGTGCTGTGCCAGTCTGACTGGCAGTGCATTTATTTTGTAGTATTTGCAGTTAATTTTATGACTGGGCAGATAATGAAGGCTAGAGAATATTAGCAATGCTAAGAAGTCTCAAACAGCCCTTAGAGAAATGAGAGTTTCATAAGAAAGTGTGAATGTGTCTCAAATATCATGCTGACGTTTGTCACAAATGAATTTCCCACGCTGTGGGAGTTTTAAAGGTTGACTTACTGGCTTATTTGCCTTCTCAATCCATGCATGTAAATCTGAAGAGACAGATTCACTACATTTTTGCATATTCTTAATATTCCAATGCCTTAGAGTTCAAATATTACTGTTCACAGGTTGGTAAACTTACAAACAGGAGAGTGTGCGGAAAGACTGGGAGCACAATCAAAATGGAAATTACAACACAGGTCATTGCAGTCCAATGCGTTACGAGGAAGTAAAGAATACATATGTCACTCAGAACTAAGTACTTCCTTCCAGAAATGAAGAATCAGGTATGATTTTATAGTTGTGAGCTACTTGAGTCGGATTTTCATTCTGTAACTTTTTATCAGTAGAGAGATCTGTCAGAAAGAATACCTAAAGCTTCTTGCTTTGCAATATTTAACTTTGGATTGTCAAGAAATTTTAGTGCTGGATAGCTCTTCTTCAAATATTTCTCTTTCCTTTATGAAAAATACTATTCCCTGTTCACAGTGAATTATCATGGCCTAGTGACCTATCCTCTGGAATATCATCACAGGATGCTGTGGTGAAAAGGTTATTAAATTTATGAATATGAAATGTGAATTATGAAAATATTGTTTTTATTAATTATCAAACTATTAATAACCGATGAATCACCAACTAATATACATGTTCTAGTGCACGTTCATTAAATAGATTCCACAAGTGGCTTAGTGTTATGATTAGGACTTAATTGAACTAGATACAGACTATCTCTATATTTATATAATGAAGGGTGCAGTTCTGCCGTTTGGCTACTAGATGGCGACGCAGCGGGACGCGGGCGGCTCCTGGCTATACACAGCAAAATTACAATCTTTCTATGCGTCTGTGGTGGGTGAAAGGGTAAGGCCGAGAAGCCTCTTCCCTTCCCCCTTGTAAGGTAAAAGGGAAAAAAAAATTGAAGGGAAAGGAAAAAAAACTCACCAGCCGAATTAGCAAAGCAGTGGAGCTATATTTACAAAGCAGTGTAGGATTTTGCAGGGGAATATTTACAAATTTACAATATCTACAATATATACAAAGATATACAGCAGTGTAACACAGAAATGAGAGTAGCCCCCCTCGGCCGAGGGGGATCCTCACCTCCGCTCTCCCCTCTCTTCCCCCCTTTCCCCAGAATAGTTCGGAAAAGAGGGAGAAAGAAGAAAGAAAGAAGTTAAAAGCAGTTTGTGTTAATTAGAAGCAGTTACAGGCCTGGTTATCTTATCAAGTCTTCAAGGCCGGAGCCTTGGCAGAAAACCCAGCACAGGCAGAAAGCTGCTGCACCGAAGGAGATGCGGAAGCAAGAGTGACAGAGGAGTGCTGGGAATGCCCACTTCACTCTCAGGCCAGATAGTGCTTCCTCCCACTTGACCAATGAAAATTAGTTTAGACTCTTCCTTCCGTTTACCAACTTCCGTCCACCATATTCCCTTTCTTAAAGGGACAGCGTCAACCGGGCACAATGTCAGCGCTTACTCTGCTAGACGCGGATACTTTGAACTGAGTGCTAGTGGATGGCAAGCACGTGGAAGATATTCAATTCCCTTCAGACAACAGGGATCAGTCCTGGTCGGGGTCGGCTTGCATGGCAGGGCGGGACGACGGTGGCCGGTAGGTGGGCTCGGACGACGCGGCAGCAGGCAAAGCTACGGAGGTCGGCCCAACCACGGCAATTCTCAGGGCTGATGCAAACAGCCTCAGGGAGAGAATGCGGCTGCGTTAGGCAGCAGATTTTCGTTTACTGAGCTTAAAGGAGCAGCGGGACTCTTGGAGTGGTCCCGGGTTCGGTGCAGTATAGGCACAAACAATGCCTTAGTCTTCCCTGAGGTTCACAGGGCTCAGAGTGGCACTCGGCGGCTCCTCTCCCGCTACGGGGGGGCTAGGCATATGTGGACTCGGTATCGATCAAGTCCCTTCTCCCCGGTAACTGGGCAGATCTTACCCTCGGGGTTGGTCCAGTCCTCCGGTGGCACAGTGGGCTCTCCCAGTCGGTACGACTGGCTGTAGCGATGCTGGACTCCTCAGAAACAGCAAAGGTCCTCCCTCTGGGCTTCTTCATGATGCAGACACTTTCAGTATGCGTGCATGTATAACAGAAGCTAACGACAATAAGCTCAATGGCAAAGGCTGCAGCTCGAGAGTTACTCTCTCGAGCAAGCACAGAGACAAAGTGAATGAGGGGGCAACCCGCTTACCAACTGGGGTGATACTTATAGATTCCTCGAGGCTGGCTTTGACCAATGGGCACTCTCATAAACAACTGGCTTCAGCCTATAGAAAGCGTGAAGCTAGAATCATGCCCATACTTGGTGTCAGCAGGAGCACTGCATGCGCTGGGTGCGTGCAAGCCTGGCTAATGCCTTGTCTTTTGTCTTCCTCCTGGAGGAGGGGGAACTTGCCCACATGTTGGGACAAGATTCAGTATCTGGGCATAATGTGCCTTCACCACAGATGCCTCTATGGAGAGCCTTCAACTACCAGCAATGCTGCAATGGGCTGCCTGGGGAGGTGGTGGAGTCGCCGTCATTAGAGGTATTCAGGAGGAGACTTGATGGGGTGCTTGGTGCCATGGGTTAGTTGTTTAGGTGGGTTGGATTGGTTGATGGGTTGGATGCAATGATCTTGAAGGTCTCTTTCAACCTGATTTATTCTATGTAACCACACAGTTATCCACTGAGTTCATGTACTGCCAATTGTCGAAGATTATTGGTTTAAGAGAACACCTCAGAGCTGCTAGTCACCTGTCAGCTGGTTGGCTTCTGTTCAGTTGTATTGGGTTGAACTGAGATGGAGTTAATTCTCCTCACAGCATCGTTCTAGTGCTGTGTTTTTGTTTTTTTTTTTTGCAGCAGTAGTTGATAAATGTCTTGGTCCGGAGACACAGTTCTTTTAAATATTCCCGTGTTGTGAAATTAAAGGCACAAACGAGGCCAAAGTATCAACAACTAGACTATTTATTAGATAAAGTGGACATAAGAAGGGAGAGGGAGAAAATGGAGAGAGAGAGAGAGAGAGAGAGAGGGAGAAGAGGGAAGGAATTAGAAGGAGAAAGTCAGAAAGAGATTATATTACCAACGATCAGGGGTGGTGAGAGTCCAAGATGCGTTGCGTTGCCCCGTGATGTTATGGTGCCGTCTTCTCTCTTCTACTTTGACAGTGTCACTCAAGTCTTTTATACAGTTTTTTTAGTCCTCAGGCAGGTGTTGGTATGTCAGGTATTCCAGAGGCAAGGAAATAATCCAGGTATCTGTTCCCCCGGAAATCTTTCTGTGTATTGCTGTGTATGTGGGCAAGATTTTCGGATGGAGGCGAGGGGGGCCTCCGTCCCCCCCCCTCCATTCAGACAAGTCTTCCCACATTCCTTTACACAGGTGGTGGAAACCATCGTATCACCCTGCCCAAGGTACTTGATGGGCGGAAACCACCCTGCCCAGAAAGCGTGATGGCTGGGTCCTTAGGTCCATTGTTGTAGTCCGGTGTTATCACGATGCAATCACAAGCTGATTTGCATCCAGGATTGGTAGACAGGATTCTTTGCATCTTTCCAGTGGCTCTGCTATCAGTTTATCTTTGTTGATTTACATTAAGAGAGACAAACTTGTCGTCTTCCACACCACCCCATCAATCAAAGATAAAAGTGAGAGAGAAAGAAAAGAAAGGAAAGGAAAGGAAAGGAAAGAATTTTTAAACAATTTTTACAATACATTTTGATCGCCTAATGGCACGAATCTGTTTTACATCGTCATTAGTTACAAATTGCATATTAGATACTACATGTTGAATCAAATGTATAAAACAGGGAATAATACAGGGTAAAAAGAGTAACAAGGCCAAAACACATAACAAATAATACAACAATTGTTTCATCCACGGTCCTCCTGGGAGCCAGGAGAGCCAGCTCATATCCCATCCTTCCCAAGTTTGGACAGGGACATGTGTTAGCTTCCTAAGTCCAGATGATTTTCTTTTTTACTACTTTTCCATTGTCATCAATTTGTAAACAGCAGTTGGAATCATTTAATTTCCCACAGACCCCTCCTTCTTCTGCTAACAAATAATCGAGAACCATCCTATGTTGTAGAATGGCTGTTCGCATCTGTGTAGCTTGATCTGCTAATAAATCTAGGGCACAAGCTGTCTCATTGCTGATTACTTCTAAGAGGGCTTGCAGCCTTATGATACGGTGTAAGTTATAGATTGGTTCTCGAGCACCACTAATCCTTTCATAGGGGTTCCAGGTGGCAGGACCATAATATTCGATAATCCTTTGGGGGGTCCATTCACCCTTTCCCCATTGTTGACCACTACCCCTGGTCAAGTGAGTGGAGATGGACCTCTTCCTTTTTCCCAGGTTATCATATACTTTGATCCCCAGGGCATTTCCTTCTCCACCTGGGAGTAAGAAAAACAATGGGTGGATTAGTCCAACATAGCATATCCCGGTCCAATTCGGTGGTAATTTTTTATAGGCCCGGTGCCCGCATATCCAATAATGGCCTTTCAGTGCAGTAGTTCCATTTTCAAACAGGCCTGTGGGGGTTGTAGGCATCTGGAAATATGTAGAATTTGTCATGCCCAATGGATTAGGGAAAAGGACATGGTTCCATCTCCCCTCAGGCTGAGCATGACCCACCATTGTACAATACCAAGCACCCGAATCATTTTTCCACTCACACAATTGGTAGAGGAGTGGACCATATCTTTCTCTGAAATCATATATACGAGACACATTTTCTCTTGACCAAAACCCCTCAAAGTCCTTAACTCCCCCAGTTTTATTAACCCACATCCACCCAGATGTGTGCCTAAAACTGGGTCTTTTCTTTTGGTTTTGTAATCTCAGATTGCGATATGTAAATGTCCATTGACATGTACTTCTACCTACAAAAACACCACCAGGTTGTGTGCGGTTTAGACAATAGATTCCTTGGCCTGGATACTGGACTGGCCATGGGACTGTATCTTCTTCTTCAGTCCAAAAGGTGTTTTTGTCCACTTCACTAAGGGAGCTCACAAGCCATTTGGGAGCTACTGGAGTCAAAACCCAAGGCCATGCTTCGAATCCCTGTGGCCCACCACACACCCAACAGTTCGTAAGGTTGTACACAGAGGACACTTCTTCTGCCAGCTGCATGAATAGATTGGTTACAAGAAACCCCTCATTAGGGTCTGAGGGGGCAGATGCAGAAATATCAAGGGTTAATGCTCCAAGGGTACACCAAAATAGAGAGACAAACATCTTGTCCATATCATAGGGAATATCACATAGATAATTATAACAAAACAGTTTCCCAGAAGGTCATGCAGATGAACAACAGCTCCACAGGTTCTCTAAGGCAGCCCTCGGGTCTCTCACCTAGAAGGAAAAAAAAAGAAAATGGACCCGGTCCATTGTAGGGAACCGGTAGATAGTTATTATTAGAAAGATGGAATAATCCACCTTGTATTAATCTTGAATTCTTTTTCATGAGCATCTTTTGCCCTCCAGGTATATTTATTAATTGGAGTTTTGAGTACCAGGGGTATTGTTCCCACAGTGGGGAGTTCAACCAAAACTGGTTGGCCTGGAGAGTATGAGAGAGATTTGGAATGCTCAAGTATGGTTGGTATGATTTCCGGGGCTTTGGGGCAAAAGGCTGTAATTTTTGGGCATCCGTTTACCCCCCAACGACTATTAACACTGGTCAATGCTTCCCTTAGCCGCTCAGCCCATCCTGGCATATGAGGTTTAAGGAAGCGTTTTAATAGACCGTTGGTTCGTTCCACGATCCCATTTGCCTGTGGGTAATAAGGGGTATGATATACCCAAGTAATTCCTTCCTGGGTTGCCCACTCTTGAACTGTTTTGGCAGTGAAGTGGGAACCATTGTCTGATTGGATGGACTGTGGTTTAGGGAATGTACCAAACCACCCCTTCAGTGCCTTTACTGTGTTTTCCCCTGTTGCTCTGGCAAATGCCTCAGCCGAGACCAATCCTGACACTATTTCTACCCCAACCAACACATATTGCTTCCCTTCTGATTTTCGGAAAGGGCCAATATAGTCCACTTGCCAAGCTTCCCACAGCCCTTTCCCCTCTCTTAGGTGCAGGGGGTCATTTTCCAGAGGGTGTCTTTCCAAACGGGTGCAGCATTGGTCACAAGCAGAGACACAAGTCTTGCACTCTTCTCTGCTAACTGGCCAACCCCTTGCCTGGGCCTCACAATACAGATCTTTTATTCCAGAGTGTTTTCTTTTCACATGCAGCCATTCTAGCAACCGTTCCCAATTTTCTGTTATTTGGGTGTTTTGCAGGGGAGCCAATCTGGCTAGTTCATCTGCTCTGCCATTCCCTTGGCTAGCAGAGGAACCATCCTCTTGGTGGGAGGCCACCCATCCCACTGCGAATTTTCCTTTTTCAGCAATGGCCAGAATATCTTGCCATTTCTCCTTCTGCCATACAGGTATTCTATTAACTTCCCAGTCATTCTCCTCCCAGAAGAGTATCCATTCAGTACAGCCCTTAAATACAGCATAGGAGTCAGTATAGATGTGGACAGGAGAAATAGATTCAGCCTCATGTTGAAAAACACTCCAGACTGCAATCAACTCCCCCACTTGAGCACTACCTTCCCCTTCAGTAATTATCTGTTCATCGGTATCCACACTGAGTGCCACAGATCTGTACTTCCAGGTCTTCCCTTCCCGCTTAGAGGAGGCATCTGTGAACCATGCATTCAGTATCTGTCCAGAGAATGTAGGTGCTATTTGTATTATGGAGAACGGTTTGTTAGCCTCCCAGTCTGGACCCATTTCCTCCTGGAAGGTCAACATTTTGGTGGTTCCCTCAGATACTGAAAAGATGTCACAGTAGTGCTCTATCTGGGCATACCATTTCCTCACAGAGGCTCTTTGGGCCACCCCTTCAGGTGGTGGTGTTCCTGCCAGAATTGTCTTAATTACTTTGAATGGGCCTCTAAGCACTATTTGTTGTTGTTTAATGGTCTTCTCAGCTTCCCGCAGGGCTAAACTAACCACAAACAAACCCTTTTCCCACACCGTGTATCTTTTTTCTGCATCCTTAAAACTACGACTGTAAAATGAAATTGGCCTGACAGGAGCTTCTGGACCCTTTTGCCATAAGTGTACTGATAAGCCAGACTTAGCAAATCCCCATTCAATGTGCACAGGGTCAGTAGGGTGAATAGGACCAAGAGCTTGGTGGGCAGTGGCTTCAAATATTAGCAGCTGTAATGATTCTTCGTGGGGCTCTTCCCACTGCCACTGAACCCCTTTGCGTAACAAATCATATAGGGGTCTTGCAATAATTGAAAAATCAGGAATATGTTTCCTCCAAAACACAAGTAATCCTAGTGCATGTTGCAAATCCTTTTTGGACTCTGGCATTTTGATCTGGTCTAGGGAGGAAAGGGTGTCTGGTGGAATACAGGTCATTCCCCCCTTCCACCAGATTCCCAAAAACTTCACTTCACTTGAGGGCGTCTGTATTTTCTCAGGTGGTGTCCTCAGCCCCAAATTTTCTAGATGTGAAATTATATTATCTTGGGTTATTCGTACCCCTTCAATATCTTCTCCTGCTACCAGAATGTCATCAATATATTGGTAAACACTGACTCCTAGCTCTAGCTGCACCTTTTCCAGTTCCTGTGCCAGCGCATGGTGGGCAAAAGTGGGTGAGTGCTTAAATCCCTGTGGGAGACGTGTGAATGTGAATTGTTGACCACCCCATGTAAAAGCAAAGCGGTCTTGGTCCTCAGGTTGCAGCGGGACCATAAAAAACATATCTTTCACATCCACTGTACCCATAATCGAGTGTGCGTTCTCCTGTATTGTAGCTATGAGTTCAGCAATATTTGGCACTGCAGCTGTTAGTGGTTCAGTATTGGCATTAAGCCTGCGGTAATCAATGGTCAGCCTCCATGTCCCATTAGGCTTTCGTACAGGCCAAACTGGGGAATTGAAAGCAGAGTGGGTGGGAACCACAATACCCTGTTTCTTTAAGTCCTCCAGTACGGGCACTATTCCTTCTTTAGCTCCCAGAGGTATAGGATAAGGTTTGACATTTGTCAGCTTTGAGTGAGGTAGGAGAGGTACTGCTTTCAGCAGCCTAATGCTCATTATGGGAGACCCAAAAGACCATTTTCGCCCTTTGTTGTCTGACCAGGTCTTCCCTTTTAAAACATCAAGCCCTAGGAGGTTAGTTGGAAACTCCCCTACGACCATTGACACCTTAGTGTCCTTATCTTCCCCCGGCAAGCGTAACCAGATGGTTGCTAATGCCTGCGCATGGGTTTGACCCAGAGCATCTGCTACCAGCAATTTCTGTTTGGAGAGCACCACTCCACAATCAGTAGCATCCTTCGTTTTAATAGCTGAAATCTGAGCCCCGGTGTCTACTAAAAATGTAATAGGAATTTGTTTTGGTCCTACAATGCCAGTGATTAGTAAATCGCCCTGGCCATTTTCGGTGAGCTGACGAATATACATCCACCCTTCACCCCTCCGCCCACCACTGAGGAGTGAAGACTGCAGTTTCCCTGCGGCTGAAAAGAAGGCATGCCTTTACTCTCCTCAGATAGGTCTATTAAGGGGGGCGCAGTGGGCTCAATTTTCTGATTGGGCTCAGGCCAGTTCTTCACAATCATTTCTAATTGCTTTGTGTTTAGCCCATCTATCACTTCTTTGGGGATATTTTTCTTTAGACCTAAGTTCCACCAATATTGCCGGGTATTTGTGTGTTCCCTGCCCCCTGTTCCAAGCCGGCTGGGGGCACGGTTAAACCCCTGAGGACTTGAGGGTAAGTGGTTCAGTTTTACATGCCTCAAGCCCCTAGGGTCAGGTTTTTTAATTTCTTCAGGGATACTATATTGCCTGGCATAGTCTAGTAACTCCCTTCCGACCTCCTCCCACGTCCATGGTTTCAAGTCAGGCTGGCTGCCTCCGTGTGTTAAATTATCTCTTAGAGCAGCCTGCATCCTGGAGGAAATTGGGGTATCAGCTATTTCTTTTTGGAGCTGGATGCCTCTTATTTTAAGCGAGTCAGGGAGACCCCTGACCAGAGGAGTCATTCTGTTTGCATCCACCAGGAGAGAAAGAGGAGATTCAAAATGATGTTTTAGTTCCCTTTCATAAATCATCTGCAGGCATGCAGTTTTTTGCACATTCTCCATTATCTGATTCATCCCTCCCTGCAGAATTAGGGGTTCACCCCTCTCCTTTGGATCAAACCCCCCTGCCCAATAGGCAGCCCTTTGTGTAAGACTCCAGGGTCCACTTCTGTTATCACCCCAATAACCCATGGCTTCAGCTTCTGTTAACAGAATCTGATCACCTCCAGTTTTTGAAATTCGCCAGACATATTCCACCTCAGATTCCCCAGCAGAGCGTGCAAATTCTTTGCGAATTTTGGCCAATTCAGTTGAGGAGAAAGGTGTTTCTTTGGTTGAGATAGTGGGGGTAACCTCCCCATCCTCATATAAAACTTCAGTTTTAATGAGAGGTCTGATATGCGCAGCAGCTTCCTTAGCCGCTGTCAATTCTGCCCGAGGATATATGGGGGCAGGATCCCGGTAATCCCCCTCCTGTTTTGCTTCTAACTGAAGTTTAAGATCTGCTACTACGTTTTTTAAAGTAGCCACATGGCTTTGTAGTGCGTCTACTAAGCCCTGCAAAGAGGAAATAGTCTTATTTTCTTGCTCGTACCATTCCTCTTTCTCTCTCACTGCAGCTGCTAAACAGGCGCCTAACACTGCACAAATAAAAGCTTTCCCTTTTCCGGTTTTTGCCTTGTCTTCCTTTTGCAGAGCCAAAATACGATCAGCCACACTCTGGAAATTATTCCAGTTTTCATAAGCCCAATCAAGACCTTGTATAGATGGGCGGGCCCCGTGAACTTCTAAAAGGTTAAAAAGCCTCTCACACCGGGCCATCTCTTTTGTTTCACAAAGCATTTCTCAATGGGGCACTAAGTTTCACAGCGGATTCAGGTAAAAACACTGTTTGTACCAGCAAAATCTTCCCTGGAAAAACGTACAATAGATTTCTCAGGAGAGGTCACACACAAGAAAAAACAACAGCAACCTGGGCTTCTCAAGGAAGTCACACTGTTTCCCTGAGAGAACACACACCAGCAGAAGTTTCTCAACTTCTGCTTCAATACTGGGCTTCTCGGGAAAGCCACACTTTACAAATATCACCAACACTGGGTTTCCTAAAAGAGGGTACTGAGAATTCTTGGGGAGGTCACACTATAAAGTCAACAGTTGTACCCCAGATAATCTTCCCCGGGAAAGCACACACATTTAAAGCAGGGTACAGAGGATTCTCGAGGAGGTCACACTATAAAACCAACAGTTGTACCCCAGATAATCTTCCCCGAGAAAGCACACACATTTAAACCTTTTGAGAACTCCCACACAGTCTCTCTGAAAATTTTGCTCCGTCCTTCTCCGGCCACTTCCCTCTCGGGCGAGAGGAAACGCGAATCTGGACTCCACTCTCGCTTCGTACTAAAAGTACGTCTCAGGCACACACACACACATTTCGGGGTTGTCAGAAATGCAATAATTTTGCTGTGATACTTTTCACTGCACGGGAATCCTGCCGACTACGCCAGTTAAATGTCTCGGTCCGGAGACACAGTTCTTTTAAATATTCCCGTGTTGTGAAATTAAAGGCACAAACGAGGCCAAAGTATCAACAACTAGACTATTTATTAGATAAAGTGGACATAAGAAGGGAGAGGGAGAAAATGGAGAGAGAGAGAGAGAGAGGGAGAATAGGGAAGGAATTAGAAGGAGAAAGTCAGAAAGAGATTATATTACCAACGGTCAGGGGTGGTGAGAGTCCAAGATGCGTTGCGTTGCCCCGTGATGTTATGGTGCCGTCTTCTCTCTTCTACTTTGACAGTGTCACTCAAGTCTTTTATACAGTTTTTTAGTCCTCAGGCAGGTGTTGGTATGTCAGGTATTCCAGAGGCAAGGAAATAATCCAGGTATCTGTTCCCCCGGAAATCTTTCTGTGTATTGCTGTGTATGTGGGCAAGATTTTCGGATGGAGGCGAGGGGGGCCTCCGTCCCCCCCCCTCCATTCAGACAAGTCTTCCCACATTCCTTTACACAGGTGGTGGAAACCATCGTATCACCCTGCCCAAGGTACTTGATGGGCGGAAACCACCCTGCCCAGAAAGCGTGATGGCTGGGTCCTTAGGTCCATTGTTGTAGTCCGGTGTTATCACGATGCAATCACAAGCTGATTTGCATCCAGGATTGGTAGACAGGATTCTTTGCATCTTTCCAGTGGCTCTGCTATCAGTTTATCTTTGTTGATTTACATTAAGAGAGACAAACTTGTCGTCTTCCACAATAACACAGCAGTGTTTTGGCTACAGCTGAATCCGGTATCCGAGCTGTGTCCTTTCAACATTTCCCTGCCCCAGGAGTACATTGAGGGGTGGGCAGGATCTTGGGAGGGGACACAACTGAGCCAGCTGACTCAGACTGACCAAAGAGGTATTCCATACCATATGACATCAGCTCAGGTATAAGAAGGACGTGAAAGAAGGAAGTTTGGGGATTCGTCCATGGCATTTATCCTCTCAAGGAACCACCAAGCTTAGAAAGCCCTACTTCCCGAGACCGACCACCATCCTGCTGATGGGAAGTAGAGACTAACATCTCTCTCTCTGCATTCTTTGCTTCCGCGCAGTCTATTTGCTGTTTGCTTATTAGTGTTATTAAATTGCGCCTATCTTATCCCCGGCTTCTGTTATATTTTCTTTCCCTTCTTCCCCTGTTCACTTAAGAGGGGGAGTGATAGAGCGGCTTGGTGGGTATCTGGCCTCCAGGATAGAGCCAAACCACCACAGTCCTTTTTAGTTCATTGGCCGGGAAAACGAAAATATAACATAGCTGTAGTTTCTGCAGTTTTTTTTTATATAAGCTTGCTTATGATACAAGCTTCTGTGCTGGTCACGTGGCTTGTTGATAACTTCTGCTTTGTTTTGGAAATACTTCATTTGTTTAGGAACATGCCGAAGCAAATAATGGCTATGTGTCTCTTTCTCCTGCTTGTAGGGCTGCTGTTTTGTGGGAGCTATGCTAGAGAGGTCATCATTTCTGTCTCCCCACCTGAAATGAGTGTAGAGAATTTTATTATGCAGGCCCCCAAGATTTTGATCCATCCATATGTGAGCTCCCTAGTAGTGCTAATCAACATTACTGGCATGTTGCAGGTTTTGTGGAGTTTGATTCCATCATGGCATGAAAAGAGACAGTCTTTGGGTGGGGATATATTGAAGTGTGACTTGAAGCGGTCAGTCCCTGGGTGGCAGGGTGTGTGGAAGGACTTGGGCAGATTCCTAGGACGGTTATCACCTCCCATAGCCTGGGACTTTACCCCAGAAGAGGTGAGCGATCCTACTAAACTAACTTGTCATCTGATAGAAGGGTGCCTCGCTTATCCCAATGAGAACAAACAACTTCTTGCACTTTACTGGGGCCTGGCCTGTGCTTACCGAGCCACAGTTCAATACTCTATGAGGACTATGGCTGAGGCAGGCACCCAAACACTACCTGAGGACACCATGGTGGAGATGGGGACCCAGACAGCAACCAGAGAGATTGCCCCAGTTGTAAAAAAGAAGCAGTGGACAAGAAGGTCAACAGGTCCCTCTCATCGATTGATAAGGGATGAGGAAGATTATGATCAAGAGGCTGGTCCATCAAGTGGAAGATCAGAGGATGTGAGTGAGATTAGACAAGAAGCAGAGACTACTCGGTCCTTGACCTCAGCAGAACTGAGAGACATACGCAAGGATTATAGTCGCCAGCCAGGAGAGCGAATTGCTGCTTGGCTGCTCCGGTGCTGGGATAATGGGGCTGACAGCCAACTGCTGGAAGGCAAAGAGGCCCAACAATTGGGACCCATTGCTAGAAACAGAGGTACTGAGAAAGGCATTGCAAAGGAGACAGGCATATGCAGCCTCTGGAGACGACTCCTGCTAAGTGTGAGGGCCAGGTACCCATGCAAGGAGGACCTTATGAGTCCTCCAGGGAAGTGGAATACTGCAGATGAAGGAATCCAATATTTAAGAGAATTAGCGGTGTTGGAAGTTATCTATAGTGATTTAGATGATCAAAGTGTCTCCACAGATCCAGAAGATGTCCCATGCACACGGGCCCTGTGGAGGAAAGTGATCCAAGGTGCTCCAGCATCGTATTCTAACAGCCTAGCAATGATGTACTATTTGGATGAGGATGCACGGTCTGTGGAGATTGTGTCAGCCTGGCTCCAGAATTTTGAAGATAACCTCTATACTAACTCATTTCCACGCACCAGTGCCTCATCGACCAGGTCTGCTCCAAGAAATCTGTCCCCTCCTGCCTCAGTCAGAGGGAAAGGGAGCCCCAGACGCACACCACGTGGAATACTCTGGTTTTTCCTTCGTGACCAGGGAGAGGACATGAGGAAGTGGGATGGTGAACCCACTTATAAACTGGAAGCTCGGGTACGTGAACTGAAAGGCAAAACAACAACTAAAAAGGGATCATTTAAGAAAACAGCAAAGGTATCTGCTGTAAAAAGCCAAGAAAGTAATCAACGATCTCTCAGGAGAAAAAGAATTGAGGTTACACCCCTTGATCCCGATGAGGGGACCTCTGGCCAGGTACTACCCAGATCAGACAGTGAATGCTCTGATGAGGACCAGGAGTAGAGGGTCCCTGCCTTCGGCCAGGAGGAGGAGAGGGATTACAGAGTATATTGGACTGTGTGGATTCGATGGCCTGGCACATCAAAGCTACAGAAATACAAGGCACTGGTAGACACAGGGGCGCAGTGTACATTGATGCCATCAGGGCATAGAGGTGCCGAATCTCTTTGGATTTCTGGAGTGACAGGAGGCTGCCAGGAGCTGTCTGTATTAGAAGCTGATGTGAGCCTAACAGGGGACAAGTGGGAAAGACACCCCATTGTGACTGGACCAGAAGCCCCTTGCATTCTTGGTATTGATTACCTCAAGAGAGGGTACTTCAAGGATTCAAAGGGTTATAGATGGGTTTTTGGTGTGACCACAGTGAATACAGAGAAGATCAGACAGCTGTCTACCCTCAGACAGCTGTCTACCCTGCCTGGCCTTTCAGAAAGTCCTTTCGTTGTGGGATTGCTGCAGGTTGAAGAACAACAGGTGCCAATTGCTACTAGAACAGTGCACCGACGGCAGTATCGTACAAACCGAGACTCCCTGGGTCCCATTCATGAACTGATTCACCAGCTGGAGATCCAGGGAGTGATCAGCAAAACACACTCACCTTTTAACAGCCCCATATGGCCAGTGCCAAAATCTGATGGAGGATGGAGATTAACTGTGGACTATCGTGGCCTGAATGAAGTGACGCCACCACTGAGTGCTGCTGTACCAGACATGCTAGAGCTCCAGTATGAGCTGGAGTCAAAGGCAGCTAAATGGTACGCTACTATTGACATCGCCAATGCGTTCTTCTCAATCCCATTGGCAGCAGAGTGCAGGCCACAATTTGCTTTCACCTGGAGGGGTGTTCAATACACGTGGAATCGATTGCCCCAGGGGTGGAAGCATAGCTTCACCATTTGTCATGGACTAATTCAGAGTGAACTGGAGAAGGGTGAGGCCCCTGAACATCCCCAGTACATTGATGACATCATTGTGTGGGGCGATAAAGCAAAGGAAGTGTTCAAGAAGGGAGAAAAAATCATTCAAATACTCTTAAAGGCTGGGTTTGCTATAAAGAAAAGCAAAGTCAAAGGACCTGCGCAAGAAATTCAGTTCTTGGGAATAAAGTGGCAGGATGGACGCCGTCATATACCTATGGACGTGGTCAACAAGATAACAGCCATGTCTCCACCATCCAACAAAAAAGAGACACAATCCTTTCTAGGCTTTGTGGGGTTCTGGAAAATGCATGTTCCAGGCTACAGTCAGCTTGTCAGCCCTCTCTATCGAGTAACTCGAAAGAAGAATCAATTTGAATGGGGTAGTGAGCAGCAACAAGCTTTCGAACAGATCAAACAAGAGATAGCTCGTGCAGTGGCACTTGGGCCCATTCGCACAGGACCATCGGTGCAGAATATCCTTTACACCGCAGCTGGGGAGCATGGTCTTACTTGGAGCCTCTGGCAGAAGACACCAGGTGAAACCCGAGGTCGGCCGTTGGGATTTTGGAGTAGAGGATATCGAGGATCAGAAGTCCACTATACACCAACTGAGAAGGAGATCTTAGCAGCCTATGAGGGAGTTCAAGCTGCATCAGAAGTAGTGGGCACAGAAGCAACTCTCCTCTTAGCACCAAGGCTTCCTGTGCTGCATTGGATGTTCAGAAGAAACATCCCTTCTACTCATCATGCCACCAGTGCTACATGGAGTAAGTGGGTAGCACTGATTACACAGTGAACTCGACTGGGAAAACCAAACCACCCAGAAATTCTGGAAGAGATTATGGACTGGCCAGAAGGCAGGGATTTTGGAGCATCGCCTGAGGAAGTGGTTCGTGCCCAAGAGGCATCACCATACAATGAGTTACCTGAAGATGAAAGGCCTTATGCTCTGTTTACTGATGGATCGTGTCGTGTAGTAGGAAGCCATCGGAAGTGGAAAGCTGCTGTATGGAGTCCTACATGACAAGTTGTTGAGACTACTGAAGGAGAAGGTGAATCAAGTCAATATGCAGAGGTGAAAACCATCCAACTTGCTCTAGAAATTGCTGAAAGAGAAAAGTGGCCAGTACTTTATCTTTACACAGATTCTTGGATGGTGGCTAATGCCTTGTGGGGATGGCTACAGCAGTGGAAGAAGACCAATTGGCAACGCAGGGGCAAGCCTATTTGGGCTGCCTCAGTGTGGCAGGACATTGCTGCTCGGGTGGAGAACATGCCTCTGAGGGTACGTGTGACCGGTTGACGTTGCCACCTTAAGAAAGGGAATATGGTGGACGGAAGTTGGTAAACGGAAGGAATAGTCTAAACTAATTTCATTGGACGAGTGGGAGGAAGCACCTTCTGAACTGGGAGATATCCTGGGCACTCCGGGAACTTCTCGGTCAGTCTTGCTTCCGCCTTTCCTTTGGGCAGCAACTCTTTTCTGTGCTGGGCTTTCTGCCAAGACTTCGGCCTTGAAGATAAGATAACCAGGCCTGTATTAACTGCTTCCAATTAACACAAACTGCTTTTAACTTCTTTCTTTCTCTTTCTCCCTCTTTTCCGAACTATTCTGGGAAAGGGGGGAAGAGAGGGGAGAGCGGAGGTGGGGAATCCCCTCGGCCAAGGGGGGTTACTCTCATTTCTGTGTGACTTTATTGTATATCTTTGTATATATTGTAGATATTGTAAATTTGTAAATATTCCCCTGCAAAATCCTACACTGCTTTGTAAATATAAGCTCCACTGCTTTGCTAATTCAGCTGGTGAGTTTTTTTTTCCTTTCCCTTCAATTTTTCTTTCCCTTTTACCTTACAGGGGGAAGGGAAGAGGCTTAGTAGCCTTACCCCTTCCAACCCACCACATTTTTTTTTTATTGGCGTACCCAACGTGCGGCAGATAATTAGTTTAATTTATTACTTGATTGATTTAGTGTTTTCTAGCTGAATTAGCAAAGATGAAGGTCTTGTGGTTTGTGGAGCGATTATTCTTTTCAATTTTTGGGGCTCTGGTTTACAGATATTGTTTGGGTTTGATTTTGGATTACCTGGGTAAATATTTGGTGCGGACAATTTATATGTGGGTTATGTATAGAGTTAAATTATGGTATGGAAAATGTATTAATTTCTTATGGCCAGTGAGATACAGGAATGTTACCTCCACCACTCTCCCAATTGAGATAAAGGGTTTTAAGATTCCACCTGAGGAGAGAGTAACTTTAAGTCATGCCTGGGATCCAAAGGTGATTTATGTGATGTGTATAAATCTGTTGCTGGTGATGGTGATTGCATATTTGCTGTTCTCTCTGCGGCGAGAGAGAAAGATATCCAGGGCGTGTTTTGTTATTAAAACTAGATCAAAAAGAAAACGCCGTGGGTCTAGATCAGTCCCAGAGTCATCTAGTGATGAGGAAGGTGGAGACTCTCTGTCAGTTAAAAAGAAGGCTAAAAAGTTAATTGGTAAAGCAGCTCTAAATGACTTTGTTTATTCCAGCAAGCTGCCAAAGGCGGCACCTGGTATCAACATGGCTCCTACTCCTTCTCCTTCTTCTTCTCCATCGGCCATTAATGGAGCAACGTCACTTCCACCCACTCCCTCGGTGGGACCGGAAGTCACTGCCCCAGCAGCTGATTTATCTCAGGACCTGTCAACTTCCATTAAGGTGGCTGTAAATTCAAACACAGCTCCAGTTAAGGTGGTTCCTTTAAAGACTAGAGGTGGAAAGGGCAAAGGAGCTGGAGACTGATCCTGGTGAGGGGCCCTCTACTCTAAAAGATCCTGCTCAGGAGGAAGAGAAGGTTTGTTTTAAAGATCTAGCTAACCTAGTGAGATCAAAGCAGGATGGAGATGAAGCTAGGAAAGCAGCTGGCAAAGGTAGTTCTCAGCTTAAAGAGATCCTTAGGAGAATGACAGCAGGATTACATGGGCAAAGAATTCAGGGAGACGAAGAGCAAGATGATATTTTGGAGTGTTCTTCGCCCCGCGAGGAATTGCTTGATGTCCATAAAGATTTCACCAGGGCAGATAAGGAGCCAGTTCTAGCTTGGCTTAGTAGGTGTTATGATACAGGTGCTCTGGCTCTAACAGTTGGAGACAAGTCAGCAGCTCAGTTAGGAACTCTCTCAAGGGACAATGGAATAGATAGACATCTAGGCAGAGCTCTCGGTAAGGTTAATCTGTGGATACGCCTTTTAATGGCGGTTGCCCTGAGATACCCTTCCCGAGATGATCTTCCATGGAATCCTAAACTCTGGACTACCATAGATGAGGGAATTAAGCGCTTGAGAGAATTTGCTGTTAGAGAGCTACTCTATGGTGAACATGAAACTCTGAATCCTGATGACATTCCTGTGGGTATTGGTCTTGCTAAAAAGATCATCAAACTTGCTCCTTCTAATTATGCAAACATTCTGGCAAGCAGAATTGTGTCAAGAAGTTATGGTGGAGCTTCCCCCACAGTTGGCCAATTCAGTGATCAAATGAGACAATTGGAGGATAGCATGACACGTGGTTCTTTAGTTTCGGCCATTAAAACTATGTCTGGTGATATACAGAATTGCATGAGAGAGTTAAAAGATGAATTTAGAAATTCCATATCGCAATTGGCACAAAGGGAGTCACTGGTGGATCTCAAGAGTTAAGTAAGGTAGAGGTTAATATAAGTTTAACTGGTAGACAATGGAGGAAACATACAGTTGTGACCGGACCTGACGCACCTTGTATTTTGGGAATTGATTTTCTGAGAGAAGGGCGTTTCAAGGACCCTAGAGGTTACAAATGGGCTTTTGGAGTAGCTTCAATAGAAATTGATGGACAAAAATTGAAGCTGTCTGCCAGACCTGAACTTTCTGATGAATCTGCAGTTGTGGGACAACATAAGATACAGGACATTAAATTGCCGGTTGCTTCTCAGACTGTGCATCACAGACAATACAGAACCAACCGTGACTCTTTGTTGCCCATTCAGAATCTGATTCGTCAGTTGGAGAGTCAGAAAGTCGTCAGCAAAACTCATTCACCTTTCAACAGTCCAGTGTGGCCTGTGCGGAAGCAGAATGGAGACTGGCGTCTGACGGTAGACTACCGAGCCCTGAATGAAGTGACACCACCTATGAGTGCAGCAGTACCAGACATGATGGAGTTACAGTATGAGCTGGAGCCCAAAGAGGCCAAATGGTATGCTACCATAGACATTGCTAATGCATTTTTCTGTATTCCCATAGCAGAGGAATGCAGGCCTCAGTTTGCTTTCACCTGGAGAGGAATCCAGTACACTTTCAACAGACTGCCAATGGGCTGGATCCACAGCTCAAGCATCTGTCATGCAGTGATCCACGATGCTCTGGAGAAAGGTGGTGCTCCAGAACACATCCAGTTCATCGATGATATCATCGTCTGGGGTAAAACTGCTGAGGAAGTCTTCGAGAAAGGTAACAAAATCATTGACATTCTTCTGAATGCAGGTTTTGCCATCAAACGAGACAAGGTGAAAGGACCTACCACAGAGATTCAGTTTCTGGGAGTGCGGTGGCAGGATGGACGCCGACACATTCCAGTGGATGTGGTAAATAGAGTCTCTACCATGGCAAATCCCACCAAACAAGCAAGAGACCCTACGTTTCTTGGGGATAGTGGGATTTTGGAGGCTGCACATTCCTGGATACAGTCAGATTGTGAAACCATCGGAAGTGGAAAGCTGCTGTATGGAGTCCTACATGACAAGTTGTTGAGACTACTGAAGGAGAAGGTGAATCAAGTCAATATGCAGAGGTGAAAACCATCCAACTTGCTCTAGAAATTGCTGAAAGAGAAAAGTGGCCAGTACTTTATCTTTACACAGATTCTTGGATGGTGGCTAATGCCTTGTGGGGATGGCTACAGCAGTGGAAGAAGACCAATTGGCAACGCAGGGGCAAGCCTATTTGGGCTGCCTCAGTGTGGCAGGACATTGCTGCTCGGGTGGAGAACATGCCTCTGAGGGTACGTGTGACCGGTTGACGTTGCCACCTTAAGAAAGGGAATATGGTGGACGGAAGTTGGTAAACGGAAGGAATAGTCTAAACTAATTTCATTGGACGAGTGGGAGGAAGCACCTTCTGAACTGGGAGATATCCTGGGCACTCCGGGAACTTCTCGGTCAGTCTTGCTTCCGCCTTTCCTTTGGGCAGCAACTCTTTTCTGTGCTGGGCTTTCTGCCAAGACTTCGGCCTTGAAGATAAGATAACCAGGCCTGTATTAACTGCTTCCAATTAACACAAACTGCTTTTAACTTCTTTCTTTCTCTTTCTCCCTCTTTTCCGAACTATTCTGGGAAAGGGGGGGGAAGAGAGGGGAGAGCGGAGGTGGGGAATCCCCTCGGCCAAGGGGGGTTACTCTCATTTCTGTGTGACTTTATTGTATATCTTTGTATATATTGTAGATATTGTAAATTTGTAAATATTCCCCTGCAAAATCCTACACTGCTTTGTAAATATAAGCTCCACTGCTTTGCTAATTCAGCTGGTGAGTTTTTTTTTTCCTTTCCCTTCAATTTTTCTTTCCCTTTTACCTTACAGGGGGGAGGGAAGAGGCTTCTTAGCCTTACCCCTTCCAACCCACCACAGTACGTCATGTTGATGCTCACATACCTAAGAGTAATGCTAATGAAGAACATCAAAACAATGAGCATGCAGACAAGGCTGCCAGGATTGATATAGTTCAAGTGGATCTAGACTGGGAGCGAAAAGGTGAACTGTTTGTAGCTCGATGGGCCCATGAAACATCAGGACATCTAGGGAGAGATGCTACGTACAGGTGGGCTCGTGACCGAGGGGTGGACTTGACCATGGAAGCCATCAAACAGGTCACACATGACTGTGAAACCTGTGCTGCCATCAAGAGGGCCACCAGAGCCAAGTCTCCCTGGAACAGAGGGCGGTGGCTGGGATTTCGCTATGGCGAGGCCTGGTAGATTGACTATATTGGACCACTGCCACGAACACACCAAGGCAAGTGCTACATCCTCACCATGGTGGAAGCAACTACAGGCTGGTTAGAAACATACCCTGTAAATCATGCTACTGCCCGGAACACTATCTTAGGCCTTGAACGGGAAGTCCTGTGGCGGCACGGTACCCCTGAACGGATCGAGTCTGACAACGGGACTCGCTTCAGGAACAATGCCATCAGCTCCTGGGCCAAGAAACATGGCATCGAATGGGTGTATCACATTCCCTATCACCCACAAGCCTCTGGGAAGGTTGAAAGATATAATGGACTGTTAAAGACTATGCTGAAAGCATTGGGTAATGGAGCATGGAGGCACTGGGATGTAAATTTAGGTGAAGCCACTTGGCTGGTTAATTCTCGCGATCTGCTAACCATCCTGGTCCTGCCCAAACAGAACCCTTGCACACTGTGGGGGGAGATAAAGCCCCTGTAGTACACATGGGAAAGTGGCTAGGTGTAGTGGTTTGAGCCTTAACTGAAAGTTAAAGGCTCAAATGGGGAAAAGGCTGAGAATCTCTTCCCCACTTCCCCCCACCTCCTCCCTCCAAACAGGGAGAGGAGGGAACAAAAAAAAAAAAAGGGTAAGGAGCAAATCCACTAAGCAACAATCTGGAGTCAGCTTGGAAGTAGAGAGGCAAAGAATTTTTTTTTCTTCAAATTATATATATATATATATATATATATATAACAGGGGAAAAAAGGTTCACAAGGGCAAGGAACAAGAATGGATGGGAGGGGGACAGAAAAGAATAATACAAAACCAGTCTTTCTCTGAGGAGGCGCAGAGGCAGCAGGGAGAAGGATCAGGTCCGGCCACGTGGCTGAGGATCAGGAGGGCAGCTGCAGTAGCTCTCATCCAGCAGAGGCAGGAGCCAAAAAGGAGATCCAACAGCTATGATGTCCTGCTTTTTATACCCTAGCTGGGCAGGGAGGGGGGAGTGGAACAGACTCAGCTTTCCCGGGGGGAAACGCCCTTCAGGGAGTGTAAAGTACCCGCAAGCCCCCCACTCTGCTTTCTTCTTTTGTTTTCAGAAAAAGATGTTAACCCACCACAATCCACCACTCTGTTCCACTTCCTCCCTCCTGCCACAGCCCCTTCATGTGATTTTGACACGTGGTATTTGAAGCCTTGGTGCAAGTCTCTTGGTATCCCGGCTCGCTCTCTCCCAGGGCAGTCTCTCTCTCTCTCTCTGGTGATGGTCACTGTAGGTGGTGCTTGAACTGGACAGGCATGTGGAGAAGAATCAGGTATCAGTCTGTCTTTGAAAGGGAAAGAAAAAAAAACCAGGAACAGTCCGTTGCTGTAGGGACATAGGGAACAGTCCGTTGCTGTAGGGACATCGGGAACGGGTACAGGTGAGATGATGCTCTTTGGGTTGGTGTGCAGTATCACAGTATCACAGTATCACTTAGGTTGGAAAGGACCTCGAGGATCATCGAGTCCAACCTACCAATGCAGACCCCATGACTAGACCATGGCATCAAGTGCCACGTCCAATCTCCCCTTGAACGCCTCCAGAGTCGATGACTCAACCACCTCCCTGGGCAACCCGTTCCAATGACGAATGACTCGCTTGGTGAAGAACTTCCTCCTCACCTCGAGTCTAAACCTCCCCTGGCGCAGCTTGAGACTGTGTCCTCTTGTTCTGGTGCTGGTTGCCTGGGAGAAGAGGCCAACCCCTTCCTGGCTACAACCACCTTTCAGGTAGTTGTAGAGGGCAATGAGGTCACCCCTGAGTCTCCTCTTCTCCAGGCTAAACAATCCCAGCTCCCTCAGCCTCTCCTCATAGGGCTTGTGTTCAAGGCCTCTCACCAGCCTTGTTGCCCTTCTCTGGACACGCTCAAGTGTTTCGATGTCCTTCTTAAACTGAGGGGCCCAGAACTGGACACAGTACTCAAGGTGCGGCCTAACCAAAGCAGAGTACAGGGGCACTATGACCTCCCTGCTCCTGCTGGCCACACTATTCCTAATGCAGGCCTGGATGCTATTGGCCCTCCTGGCCACCTGGGCACACTGCTGGCTCATATTCAGGTGGCTGTCGATCAGCACACCCAGGTCCCTCTCTGTTTGGGAACTCTCCAGCCACTCCAACCCCAGCCTGTAGCTCTGCATGGGATTGCCGTAGCCAAAGTGCAGCACCCGGCACTTGGACTTGTTGAATGCCATCCCATTGGACTCTGCCCATCTGTCCAGTCGGTCGAGGTCCCTCTGCAGAGCCTTTCTACCCTCTAACTGACTAACATCTGCCCCTAACTTTGTGTCATCTGCAAACTTGCTGATGACTGACTCTACCCCTTCATCCAGATCATCAATGAATATGTTGAAGAGGACAGGGCCCAGCACTGATCCCTGGGGGACACCACTGGTGACTGGCCTCCAGCTGGATGTGGCACCGTTCACCACCACTCTCTGGGCCCGGTCCTCCAGCCAGTTCCTAACCCAGCACAGAGTGTAATGGTCCAATCCACAGGCTGACAGCTTAGTCAGCAGTTTGCTGTGGGGGACGGTGTCAAAGGCCTTGCTGAAGTCCAGGTAGACCACATCCACAGGCCTCCCCACATCCACCAGGCAGGTCACCTGATCATAGAAAGAGATCAGGTTGGAGAGGCAGGATCTGCCCTTCCTGAATCCATGTTGGCTGGACCTGAGCCCTTGGCCATCCTTCAGGTGCACAGTTATTGCCGCCAGGATAATCTGCTCCATCACTTTCCCTGGCACTGAGGTCAGGCTGACCGGCCTGTAGTTTCCAGGTTCCTCCATCTGACCCTTCTTGTGGATGGGGACCACATTGGCCAGTTTCCAGTCCTCTGGGACCTCACCTGTGAGCCAGGACTGGAGGAAAATGATGGAGAGTGGCCTAGCTAGCACATCTGCCAGCTCTCTCAGCAGTAGGTACATTGGGTCCTGGATGCTGGGCTGGTATTAAGCTAGGATGGAGAAACTTAGAACAACTTATAACTATTCACATAATTACATTGATGAGTGTTGCCTCCGCTGAGTTCATCCTCTCTCAGCCAGAGTCACATTCTGCTGTGGGGTACACTGAATGTCCCCAGTTTCTAACATAACCCAGCACGTGTGATCAGGATCCTCAGCTGAGACCACCCCTCGGGTTGGTTTGCCCTCACCAGCAGCAGGGAAAACCCACACTGACTTCCCCAGCAGGTTCTTCTCAGCAATCACAGGAACTCCATCTCCATCCACTGTTTGCAGCAGGTCGAACTGGGCAGGACCAGCTCAGTTCACAGATCCTCTGCTGTTCACTAACCAAGTGGCTTGAGCTAGGTGCTTTTCCCAGTTCCTGAAGGTTCCACCCCCCATGGCTTTTAGGGTGGTCTTTAGCAAGCCATTGTAGCGCTTGACCTTCCCTGCAGCAGGTGCATGGTATGGGATGTGGTAAATCCACTCAATCCCATGTTCCTTTGCCCAGTCCCTTATGAGATGGTTCCTGAAGTGGGTTCCATTGTCTGATTCAATCCTCCCGGGGGTGCCGTGTCTCCACAGGATATGTCTCTCTAGGCCCAGGATGGTGTTGCGAGCAGTGGCATGAGGTACTGGGTAGGTCTCCAGCCACCCTGTACTTGCTTTCACCATGGTCAGTACGTACTGCTTGCCACTGTGAGACCGAGGAAGGGTGATGTAGTATATCTGCCAGGCCTCTCCATATTTATATTTCGACCATCTCCTCCCATACCACAGAGGCTTCATGTGCTTGGCCTGCTTGATGGCAGCACAGATGTCACACTCATGGATGACCTGTGAGATGGCCTCCATAGAGATGTCCACGGATCTGTCCCGAGCCCACCGGTATGTGGCATCTCTCCCTTGGTGGCCAGAGGTGTCATGGGCCCAGCGAGCTAAGAACAGCTCGCCCTTGTGTTCCCAGTCCAAGTCTATTTGGGAGACCTTAGCAGCCAGGTCTGCTTGGTGGTTGTGCTTGTGCTCCTCTGTGGCTCTGCTCTTGGGGATGTGTGCATCGATGTGCCATACCTTGGTTGGCAGCCTGTCCAGGCGGGCGGCGATGTCTTGCCACAGGTCAGCGGCCCAAACAGGCTTCCCTTTTCTCTGCCACCCGTTCCTCCTCCATTCCTTCAGCCACCCCCACAAGGCATTGGCTACCATCCAGGAGTCAGTGTAGAGGTACAGCACTGGCCAGTTCTCTCGTTCTGCTATATCCAGGGCCAGCTGGACAGCTTTTACCTCTGCGTACTGACTGGATTCACCTTCTCCATCCCTTGCTTCTGCCACTTGCCTTGTTGGGCTCCAGACAGCTGCCTTTCATCTCCGCTTGCTTCCTACAAGACAGCAGGACCCATCTGTAAATAGAGCATAGCCCTTCTCATTGTCAGGGAGATCGTTATATGGGGGAGCCTCCTCAGCACGGGTCACTGTCTGCTCTGGTGGCATTCCAAAGTCAGCACCCTCTGGTCAGTTGGTGATCACTTCCACTATGCCAGGGCGTTCGAAGTTCCCCATCCGAGCTCGCCGAGTTATCAGGGCCATCCACTTACTCCAGGTAGCATCTGTGGCATGATGTGGGGTTGAGCCTCTCCCTTTGAACATCCAGGTCAGGACTGGAAGTCTCGGAGCTAGAAATAGAGGTGATTCAGTCCCAATTACCTCAGAGGCAGCCCGGACGCCCTCATAGGCAGCTAGGATTTCCTTCTCTGTCGCGGTGTAGTTGGCCTCAGAGCCTTTGTACCCCCTACTCCAGAAACCTAGAGGCCTGCCCCTGGTTTCACCAGGAGCCTTCTGCCACAAGCTCCATGTAGGACCATTCTCACCGGCTGCAGTGTACAGCACATTCTTGATCTCTGGCCCAGTTCGAACAGGTCCCAGAGCCATAGCATGGACCACCTCTCGTTTGATCTGGTCAAACGCCACCTGCTGCTCAGGTCCCCACACAAAATCATTTTTCACAGTATCACAGTATCACAGTATCACTTAGGTTGGAAAGGACCTCGGGGATCATCGAGTCCAACCTATCAACACAGATCCCATGCCTAGACCATGGCACCAAGTGCCACGTCCAATCTCCCCTTGAACGCCTCCAGGGTTGATGACTCAACCACCTCCCTGGGCAACCCGTTCCAATGCTGAATGACTCGCTCGGTGAAGAACTTCCTCCTCACCTCGAGTCTGAACCTCCCCTGGCGCAGCTTGAGACTGTGTCCCCTTGTTCTGGTGCTGGTTGCCTGGGAGAAGAGGCCAACCCCCTCCTGGCTACAACCACCCTTCAGGTAGTTGTAGAGGGCAATGAGGTCACCCCTGAGCCTCCTCTTCTCCAGGCTAAACAATCCCAGCTCCCTCAGCCTCTCCTCATAGGGCTTGTGTTCAAGGCCTCTCACCAGCCTTGTTGCCCTTCTCTGGACACGCTCAAGTGTCTCGATGTCCTTCTTAAACTGAGGGGCCCAGAACTGGACACAGTACTCAAGGTGCGGCCTAACCAAAGCAGAGTACAGGGGTACTATGACCTCCCTGCTCCTGCTGGCCACACTATTCCTAATGCAGGCCAGGATGCCATTGGCCCTCCTGGCCACCTGGGCACACTGCTGGCTCATATTCAGGTGGCTGTCAATCAGCACACCCAGGTCCCTCTCTGTTTGGGAGCTCTCCAGCCACTCCAACCCCAGCCTATATCTCTGCATGGGATTGCCGTAGCCAAAGTGCAGCACTCGGCACTTGGACTTGTTGAATGCCATCCCATTGGACTCTGCCCATCTGTCCAGTCGGTCGAGGTCCCTCTGCAGAGCCTTTCTACCCTCTAACTGACTAACATCTGCCCCTAACTTTGTGTCATCTGCAAACTTGCTGATGACTGACTCTACCCCTTCATCCAGATCATCAATGAATATGTTGTCCACTACTAGAACTGAGCATCTCAAGGACAGTCATGTTTCAATAAGTGCATTGCTAGTGTGCTACAGCAAAAATAGCCTGCTCTATGGTAGAGTTATTTTATTGGTGATGCCAGTACCATTTTTTTTTATTTGATGTACTGGGGGTTAGTACTAGGTGAGATTTTTAAACCTACGTAACCATGAGTTGTGAAGTTGGTTGACCTTTGACTGCAAAGTGCTGACAGGGTCCTGTAAACCCTGGAAATGATAGCATGATGTTATTTTACTGGTGAGGTGTGAACAGATAAAGAACAAAGTAGCACATAAATCAACAGCACCAGATCAGTGCATTCCCACTCAAAACAAAAAAAAAGTATCAGGAGAGGAAAATAGATGAACCACCATGATTGTGCATTTTGAAAATTTGTCTCAGTCAGAAACTTGAAATAAAAAACAAGAACTATTGCTTCAGGAAGTGGGCAGTTTGTCAGTAAATACTTCTGAAACCAGAAAAGAGCAAAATTGTGCATCAGAAATAATGTTATGCAGGAGCAAATGCATCCAAGAAAGGTCTATTTTGGTGAAATCTGCATGATAGTTGACATCACATCTGGAGCAAGTTTCTACAGGGTGTTTTCCCCAGGATAATATCAGGGAGAAATCACAATAAATAGCACTGGGAAATGTGGGACTTTTTGGCCTGATTAATCTTTTTTTGTTGTTTTTTAATTTGATTGGGACTTCTACATGAGTAGCAAGGATTTAGAAAGCCTGAAAGATATCCTTGGGCTTGAGAAATGCATACATGCTGCTTGAGCTGCTACAAAAAGCTGCATGAGAATGAACACTTAATTATGGGTCATGCTTCGTGCATTTTGGTTACCATTCTTTAGAGCCTCCTACAGGAAAGATGAATCTTGATGCAACTCCACTGAAATTAGTGGAGTCGTACACCAGACTGACATCTCACACTGAACCAAGCTTTAATGTCACTGCAACTTTCTGAGAAGTCTCAGCTTCAGTGAAGGGGTGAATCAGGCCTTCTCACCAGCATAAATCAGCCTCAGTACACTTCTTCTGACACTTTCACAATAGCACTTTTGGGGTGTTTGGTTTTGTTTTCTTGGGTGTTTTTCTTTACCTCTTTTTTTCAGCAATTCCCCAGTAAATGCAGTTCTACAGCACAGAGAGGGAAGGAGACATCCCTGTCCACTTTGTATGGAAGTATCAAGAGGCAAGAATCAATATAACCATGCTGACAAACAGATCAAACTTTGGAGATGTACTCCAGGCACCTGCTTCAGTTTTAGGTGCCTGGTCACCTTATGGTTTCATAAATTTAAGCAAATAGTAATCAGCTGCTATAAAATATCTATTTCTTGATCCCTCATAGAAGAGAGAAAAATTATTGCAGGGAAACATAGTTTTTATTTTCCTAATTTTACACATGGGGAAATGAAATATGGGGAGTGTTTCAATAAACTCATAGGAGTCACAAAGAACATAACCTAAAGACACCAAGGAAAATATCAACACACTGCTAAAAGTCAGTGCAATCCTGAAGAATGGACATGAAGAAACATTATGTTAAAACCAGTCTCATTGTCCTTATCACAGAGAAGCATTTTATTTCTAGTAAAGCACTGAAAGGATCATTATGACAGTGTCAGGACCTTAAGATACAATTTTCAAAGCATCTGAGTAATGTCTAGAAATATATTGTCATCAAGATGCAACAGCACAGAATTATTCTATTACCTTGTTACTCTAGAAAATGCTGTTTTCTCTCAGAACCATGCCTATGTGTTGACTTGGGTCATTCACTTGTCTGATATCATGGTTGCCCAGGGAGCTGGTGGAGGCAGTTCTAAGATTCTGATTATTTTTGTGTCTTTCAGTATTATAACTTTTCTGCACCTGCTGAACTATGGTGTGCTGCATTTCCCACCACCTGTCAACAACCCAAGTGTTGATTCATCAGTGCATTCAGTGATACTGCTGCTGTAATACTTAGAAGAAGAAAAGGTGGTTGTTCCCCATAAAAATAAAGACAGACTAGTTGAACAGCTTTACATCTCTTAATTATACTACAAGTCTTCCTTTCCTTCACTGAGAAAAGTTAGCCCGCTTCTGGATGAAGATGTGAACACAGGCATTAAAGTAAAATTTTTAGACTGAAATTATCAATGAGACATTATCTAGCCTAAATTTTCACCTTTCTTAATTAAGACATTTCATATTTATTTCTTTTTAGCAGGAAAACATTATGTGACAAGAAGCTAGTAACACATTTGATGTGTTAATTTCTATTGTAACACCTGTTAGGACCTTCATTTATGGGCTGGAACACACTAGTTACTAGCTCGGTACTCAAGAGTGAACACAAGAAGAAAAATTTTGTTGTAAACATGGTTGAGAGGAGGCGCATCAAGATAAAAAATTATTGAATGTAGCATTAGGTTAGGAACTGGCTGGAGGGCCGAGTCCAGAGAGTGGTGGTGAATGGTGCCACATCCAGCTGGCAGCCAGTCACTAGTGGTGTGCCCCAAGGATCAGTGCTGGGCCCCGTGCTCTTTAACATCTTTATTGATGATCTGGATGAGGGCATTGAGTCCATCATCAGTAAATTTGCGGACGACACCAAGCTGGGGGCAGTAGTTGATCTGCTGGAGGGTAGAGAGGCTCTGCAGAGGGACCTTGACAGGCTGGACAGATGGGTAGAATCCAACAACATGAGATTTAACACATCCAAGTGCCGGGTTCTGCACATTGGCCACAACAACCCCATGCAGTGCTACAGGCTGGGGTCAGAGTGGCTGGAGAGCAGCCAGGCAGAGAGGAACCTGGGGGTGCTGGTTGATGGTAGGCTGAACATGAGCCTGCAGTGTGCCCAGGCAGCCAAGAGGGCCAATGGCATCCTGGCCTGCATCAGGAACAGTGTGGCCAGCAGGAGCAGGGAGGTCATTCTGCCCCTGTACACTGCACTGGTTAGGCCACACCTCGAGTCCTGTGTCCAGTTCTGGGCCCCTCAGTTTAGGAAGGATGTTGACTTGCTGGAACGAGTCCAGAGAAGGGCAACAAAGTTGGTGAGGGGTGTGGAACACAAGCCCTATGAGGAGAGACTGAGGGAGCTGGGATTGCTTAGCCTGGAGAGGAGACTCAGGGGTGACCTTATCACTCTCTATAACTACCTGAAGGGAGGTTGTAGACAGGTGGATGTCGGTCTCTTCTCCTAGGCAGCCAATACCAGAACAAGAGGACACAGTCTCAGGCTGCGCCAGGGGAGGTTTAGGTTGGATGTTAGGAAGAAGTTCTATACAGAAAGAGTGATTGCCCATTGGAATGGGCTGCCTGGGCAGGTGGTGGAGTCGCCGTCATTGGAGGTTTTCAGGAGGAGACTTGATGGGGTGCTTGGTGCCATGGTTTAGTTGTTTAGGTGGGTTGTTGTTGTTGTTATTATTATTATTATATCAGCCAGAAGAAATCAGCTGTGCCTTATAAGGGCACAAAACTACACATAGCTTTGAGTATTCTCTGATAGTTTTCAAAAGCTCCTCTGAGACCAAACACATCTCAGTGTTTTCTGTGCACTGGTTTAGTTTCTTGTCTCACCTTTGCCTTTGTTACCAAAGGCAAAGACATGTCTTTGCACTGATCACTAGAGGAATTAGGATTGAAAGTGAAGTTCTTAGCCACGTGGGTACTTTCTTTTTTAATATAGAAACCATACACATGTCATCATGATTCCCCTGATGCCCAAGCCTGCTCTTCCATGGAAGTTGTGACTCCTCTGCAACACTTTGAACAAGGGGAATAACATTCACTTCCTTTCATTTTCTTGAACTCCCATATCTACACTCGTCTTCCTCTGATCATTTCACGGTCAATTTTGTTTATTGTGCACAGTTCAAAATATCAGTTTGTCACTGAAGCTCTTCCATTGTCTGTGGGGTGTCACTGAGGCTGTGCTTAAATGTTTCAGATTTGACATTAAAGGGAGAAATCCTGCCTAGCTCTTTCTGGTCAAAAAGAGGGCTCCCATCCAACAGCTAACTCAATACCTCCACTTCCATGCTTCAAGGGTGACTGATCTATTCTGAGTTCAGATCTTATCAAAACCATAACCGTCCTCAACACTTCTAGTCTAAACCACTATGTTTTTCTCAGAACCCCCCCAAAATTTGGTATTTTTTTAACACAACCATAACTTCACTCATGAAGAAAGATTACCAATATTAGACTAACAAAAATTATTCCCATTGGAAGATCTGATAATATCACAGTATCACAGTATCACTTAGGTTGGAAAGGACCTCGAGGATCATCGAGTCCAACCTATCAACGCAGACCCCATGACTAGACCATGGCACCAAGTGCCACGTCCAATCTCCCCTTGAACACCTCCAGAGTCGATGACTCAACCACCTCCCTGGGCAACCCGTTCCAATGACGAATGACTCGCTCGGTGAAGAACTTCCTCCTCACCTCGAGTCTAAACCTCCCCTGGCGCAGCTTGAGACTGTGTCCTCTTGTTCTGGTGCTGGTTGCCTGGGAGAAGAGGCCAACCCCTTCCTGGCTACAACCACCTTTCAGGTAGTTGTAGAGGGCAATGAGGTCACCCCTGAACCTCCTCTTCTCCAGGCTAAACAATCCCAACTCCCTCAGCCTCTCCTCATAGGGCTTGTGTTCAAGGTCTCTCACCAGCCTTGTTGCCCTTCTCTGGACACGCTCAAGTGTTTCGATGTCCTTCTTAAACTGAGGGGCCCAGAACTGGACACAGTACTCAAGGTGCGGCCTAACCAAAGCAGAGTACAGGGGCACTATGACCTCCCTGCTCCTGCTGGCCACACTATTCCTAATGCAGGCCTGGATGCTATTGGCCCTCCTGGCCACCTGGGCACACTGCTGGCTCATATTCAGGTGGCTGTCGATCAGCACACCCAGGTCCCTCTCTGTTTGGGAACTCTCCAGCCACTCCAACCCCAGCCTGTAGCTCTGCATGGGATTGCCGTAGCCAAAGTGCAGCACCCGGCACTTGGACTTGTTGAATGCCATCCCATTGGACTCTGCCCATCTGTCCAGTCGGTCGAGGTCCCTCTGCAGAGCCTTTCTACCCTCTAACTGACTAACATCTGCCCCTAACTTTGTGTCATCTGCAAACTTGCTGATGACTGACTCTACCCCTTCATCCAGATCATCAATGAATATGTTGAAGAGGACAGGGCCCAGCACTGATCCCTGGGAGTAAAGAACAAAAGTTCTTTACTCAAATATTATATTGTCTAGAGCTATGAGGTTAAATAGCTAATGAAAAGGGAAAAAATGCCTGTGAATGTAAAAATTCTAGTTTGCAGATGTGCTTGATTCAGATCACATGAATATTTAATATTTTCCTTCCTTACTCATGTGAGAAAAGCAGGTTAAAAAAATGCTTGGAAATACATGCATTAATTCTGGAACCCTAGCTAATCTGTGTGTATTGAACTAGCTCTCTACATCAAAATTATATTTCCTTCCAGTGACTGAGGACATAGTAAGGTATCTGATGCAGAACCCTATGGGTTGGCAGGTAAATGAATGGGGAACTGTGTTTTAAATTTTCTTTAAAATGGTTTTATGTATACCTCACTAACTGATCCATATAATAGTTTGTCCATGCAAACCCTGATGTCTATCAAAAGATCTGTTCTAGTTCAAATCAACTATGAAGTATTTAGTGAAAAATAATCTGACACATTAAATACAAACCAGAGCAAACAATCAAAAACCCAACCAACCAAAAATCCATACAAAAGGCCCAACTCTAAAGTGGTTTTCCTTCTTTGTCAAGATACTTTAGATGCCTTGACAGGTAAGAAGAGATATACAAGTCTATGTCTGATATAAATCTTATTGTATTACTTTCATTCCAGGATAAGTACAACTCAGCTAACCTTACCTTTAGAATAAAAATATATTCTTAAAATATATTGGATATATTTTAAGATTGAGCTTCAGCAATCAAATATGATCTTCAGTAATCAAATACAAACCCAGTAAGTCTCAGGTTTAAAGTAGTTGTGATCTTCATGCATACTTGCTGAAAAATACATTTCACTGCTGTATAGTTACTGACTGAGTTATTGTGCATGCACATATAACTGCACAAAAGTGGCATGTGCATCCTGTACAGAAATGGGAAGGAATTGGAATATTCATTCATAAATTCATAGATATTTATATACATAAATTTAAATACATTTTTACTTAACTTGGCACAGAGATGTACCAGTAAAACAAAACAATTATTTGAGGAATAGTAGTGAGAATTTTTGATTGCACTTCAATGAGTGTCTTTAGGAGGGTGCTGAGGTATTATGGACAGGATATCTCTTCTTCTCCTTGTGGCCGGTTAACGTTGCCCCCTTAAGAAAGGGAATATGGTGGACGGAAGTTGGTAAACGGAAGTGTGGCCGGTTGACGGTGTCCCTTTAAGAAAGGGAATATGGTGGACGGAAGTTGGTAAACGGAAGGAATATTCTAAACAATTTCATTGGTCAAGTGGGAGGAAGCACCATCTGAACTGAGACTGAAATGGGCATTCCCAGCACTTCTCTGTCACTCTTGCTTCCGCATCTCCTTCGGTGCAGCAGCTCCCCTGTGCTGGGCTTTCTGCCAAGGCTCCGGCCTTGAAAAACTGATAACCAGGCCTGTAACTGCTTTCAATTAACACAACCTGCTTTTAACTTCTTTCTTTCTTCTTTCTCCCTCTTTTCCGAACTATTCTGGGGGAAGGGGGGGAAGGGAGGGGAGAGCGGAGGTGAGGATCCCCCTCGGCCGAGGGGGGTTACTCTCATTTCCGTGCTATTCTGTTGTATATCTTTGTATATATTGTAGATATTGTAAATTTGTAAATATTCCCCTGCAAAATCCTACACTGCTTTGTAAATATAGCTCCACTTCTTTGCTAATTCGGCTGGTGAGTTTTTTTTTCCTTTCCCTTCAATTTTTCTTTCCCTTTACTTACAGGGGGGGAGGGAAGAGGCTTCTTGGCCTCAGCCCTTCCAACCCACCACAGGAAGGAATAGTCTAAACAATTTCATTGGGCGAGTGGGAGGAAGCACCTTCTGAACGGGAGTGGAAATGAGCATTTCCAGAACTTCTCGGTCACTCTTGCTTCCGCCTTTCCACAGTGCAGCAACTCTTTGCTGTGCTGGGCTTTCTGCCAAGGCCTCGGCCTTGAAGATAAGATTAACCAGGCCTGTATTGACTGCTCCCAATTAACACAAACTGCTTTTAACTTCTTTCTTTCTTCTTTCTCCCTCTTTTCCGAACTATTCTGGGGAAAGGGGGGGAAGAGAGGGGAGAGCGGAGGTGGGGAATCCCCTCGGCCAAGGGGGGTTACTCTCATTTCTGTGCTACTCTGTTGTATATCTTTGTATATATTGTAGATATTGTAAATTTGTAAATATTCCCCTGCAAAATCCTACACTGCTTTGTAAATATAGCTCCACTGCTTTGCTAATTCAGCTGGTGAGTTTTTTTTCCTTTCCCTTCAATTTTTCTTTCCCTTTTACCTTACAAGGGGGAAGGGAAGAGGCTTCTTAGCCTTACCCCTTCCACCCACCACACTCATTAAATTCTTTTAATCCTAACTGTTCCCTTGTATCAACACTTGGAAAACTTTATTCATTTTTTTACAGTTTTCATTTTCTGTTGTGAAAGAGATATTGAAAGGTCCAGGACAGCTTGCATTTTTAATTGGTTACTCAAGAAATTTTGCAGTTTCCTGCTTCATAAACCAGAATGCCAGGCTTCTAGACACTGAAGAAAAAATGTTGTGCAAATGCAAAATTCAAAACTAAAAAAAGCATAAAACCATAAAAGTTATGCCAAAGTCCATTGCAGAAAGTACTGTATCTACAAGTACATTAGTCTGAGTTGTAGAATGACAGTCACAATGAGGAAGAGTGCCTGGAAGGGTGGGTTACAGCTCAGTACTCACACCCCCATTGCACACTGCCAACACTTAATGGGAGTACGAAGAGACTGGGTTTCCATCTGGGCTGTGTAAGTTATCAGAACTTCCTCCTCCCCTAGTGTTTGTTTTCTTCTGTCATGATACATTCACAGGTATACAATATCTTGGGTTGACCCGTGAGAGACAGTGCCTGGCATTGGTTGGGTCAATAAAAACAAGCTTGACAAAGAAACCACAAAGCAGTCTCATTACAGACAAAGCAGTTTCAACCATGGTGGTAAAGTCAGAGAGGTGACAGATTTAGACAACAGAGTCAGGCGTTTATCAGCAAACTGATCAAGACTCTGAAGATCCCAGATAACCTCCCTAACATTGGAGGAACAGGAACAACATATAAATGAAGTTTTCATCATGCAATGAAATTAGAACAAGTAATAATTAAAACAACTGAAATATATGAATGAGTACAGCCTATCAAAAGTTTTCCTAAAGGTACCTTTGCATGTAACAGAAAGCATCTTTCTGACTTAATTTACATTTATACCTGTGACCGTTTGAGGCTGTGCCTTTAAGAAAAGGACAGTACAGGGGAACTCCGGTTGAATGTTTTGTAAACAAAAGACAGGTCTAAACAAACTTCATTGATAGATTGGTAGAATGCAACTTTAAGTTTTGAGTGCAGCTGAGACTTTCCTCAGTTCACTCTTCCCTCCCTTTCCAGCTTGTCTGCTTCTAGGTTCTCTGCCAGGTTGACGTTGGACAGATAAGCATGTGGCCTACTAACACTTTGCTTTAATTTATAACTGCTTTCAATTAACAACTGCTCTTTTTCTCTCTTTCCAACCCTCTTTGGGGAAAAGGGGAGAGAAGGGGGTACAGGGAGGCAACCGTCCTCCAGAGGGGGGGGAGGGAATTTTGTTCCTGTAGTATTGTCCTTTTACTTTTCTGCATATTTCTGTGCATATATTGTAAATACTGTAAATTGTGTATATATATCCTGCATTCCCTAAAAATTGCTTGTAAATATAGCATTCCCTTTTGCTCCTTCGTCTGGCTAGCTGTGGTTATATTTTTTTTTTTCTCTTTGTGGGGGGAGAAGGCTGAGACTTTCTCTCTAATCCTCCACATTTTTTTTGGTGCCCAATGTGTGGCTTGAGGATAATTAGCTTGATTTATTGCTTGCTCGAGGTGGACTAGCAAACATGAAGGTGTTTTGGATTTTGGAGCGTCTGTTTTTCTCAATTTTTGGGGCTCTGGTCTACAGATATTGTTTGGGTTTGATTCTGGATTACCTAGGTAAATATTTGATGCAGACAATTTATTTGTGGTTTATGTACGAAATGAGGTTTCTGTATAGTCGCTGCCTGGATTTTTTCTGGCCTGCGAGATACAGGAATGTGACCTCTAGCACTCTCCCGATTGAGATAAAGGAGTTTAAGATCCCAGTAGGGGAAAGAGTAACTTTAAGTGATGGCTGAGATCCAAAGGTGATTTATTTGATGTGAGTAATCCTGCTGCTGGTGATAACTAATGTGTATTCACTGTATTCTTGGCGTCGGGAGAAAAAGGTGTCCAGAGCGTGTTTTATTATTAATTTATTATTATTAAGAAGAAGCAGCGTTCCTCCGGGTCAGTCCCAGAGATGTCTTGTGATGAGGAGAATGGAGAATCTGTGTCAGTTAAATATAAAGTTAAAAATACAATTGGAAAAGCTGCTTTGAACAGCTTTGTTGCTGATTCTGGCAAGCTGCCAGGGGCGGTGGCAACTCCCAACATGGTGGCTCACGATCCTTCTTCTACTTCGGCCATTAATGAGGCACAGTCATTTCCGCCTCCTTACACGGCCACTCCTACAGCAGCTGATCTGTCTCAAAACCTGTCAGCTTCTGTCAAGGTGGCTGTAAATTCAAACATAGCTCCAATTAAGCAAGTAGCAGTTTTAAAGACTAGAAGTGGAAAGACCAAAGCTGATCCAGGAGCTAATAGAGGAGAAGAGCAGGAGACAGATCCTGGTGAGGGACCCTCTACTAGAAAAGATCCTGCTGAGGAGGAAGAGAAGGTTTGTTTTAAAGATCTAGCTGAATTATTGAGATCAACACCAGAAAGAGATGCAGCTATGACAGGAGCTAGCAGTGGTGCTTCTCATCTTAGAGAGATTTTTAAGAGAGCGACAGCAGGATTATGGGGACAATGTGTTCAGGAAGATGTGATAGATGGAGAAGAAGATGACCTTTCTGGGTGTCCTTCGACTCGCGAAGAGATTAGAAATGTCCGTAAAGATTACACCAGCGCAGATAAGGAGACAATTCTAACTTGGCATAGTAGATGTTATGATACAGGTGCTCCAGCTCTAATAGTTGGAGACAAGTCAGTAGCTCAGTTAGGAACTCTCTCGAGGGATAATGGAATAGATAGACATCTAGGCAAGGTTCTCAGAAGGGTCAATCTGTGGATATGTGTCTTAGGGTTGGGGGAAAGGCCAGGCCTTCTCCCCACCCTGTAAAGTGAAGGGAAGAAAATTGAAAGGGAAAAAAAACACAGTCGGATTAGCAAGAGGAATGTGCTATATTTACAAAGCAGTTTAGGGAATGCAGGGAAATATATACAGAATTTGCAGTATTTGCAATATATATACAGAAATGCACAACAAAGCAAGACAGAATGAGATTTCCCTTCCTGTCGTCTGGAGGGAGGGTTCCCCCCTGTACCCCCCTCTCTCCCCTTTTTCCCCAAAGAGGGTTAGAAAGAGAGACAAAAAAGGGAGCAGTTGTTAATTGGAAAGCAGTTAATACAGGCCTTGCAGTTTATCAGTTTCAAGGTCAGTCTGGCCGAAAGCCCAGAAAGCTGCAACCTGCCGCAAGGAAGAAAAAGAAGTGCAGGACTGCCCAGAATACTCTCCTGTACTCTCAAGTTCAAAGGTGCTTTCTACCAATCTACCAATGAAATTAGTTTAGATCTGTCTTTCTTTTATAAACATTCAGCCACAATGTCCCCTTTCTTAAAGGGACAGCCTTGAATGGTCACAATACACCGTTTAATGCAGTTGCCCTGAGATACCCTTCCCGAGATGATCTTCCATGGAATCCTAAACCCTGGACTACCATAGGTGAGGGAATTAAGAGCCTGAGAGAATTTGCTGTTAGAGAGATACTCTATGGTGAACATGAAACTCTGAATCCTGATGACATTCCTGTAGGAACTGGTCTTGCTAAAAAGCTCATCAAACTTGCTCCTTCTAATTATGCAAACATTCTGGCAAGCAGGATTGTGTCAAGAAATTATGGTGGAGCTCCTCCTACGGTTGGCCAATTCACTGATCAAATGAGAAAATTGGAGGATAGCATGACACGTGTTTCTTTGGATTCAGCCATTGAAACTCTGACTGGAAAAAATGAGAATTGCATGAAAGAGCTGAAAGATTCCATATACCAACTGGCAAAAAAGATAATTCCAATTCTTCCCCCAGGTGGAGGAATAGACGTCCTCCAAGGAGGTCATTCCAAAACAGATCAAACCAAAACAGACCACCAAGGCAGTCACGTAGGACAATTTGGATAACTCTGCGTGATCAGTTTGGTGAGAACATGAACAGGTGGGATGACCAACCAACTTTTAATCTTTTCAGAAGACTGAGGGAACTGCAAAGTGGCAGAACCCGAGGTAGCAATACCAGAAGGGTAACTTACTTCCACAGTTCCCCAGAGCAACTCTAGCAGCTCCAACAGTGGCTCCAGCTAAAACACTGCACACTGTACTCAATGCACATGTGGGCACGTTCCCCATAACTAGGAGTGCCCTGCCTCCCGCCAGGGGGAGGAGAGGGATAACAGAGATAATAGAATCTATTGGGATGTGTCCATCCAGTGGCCTGGCACTTCACAATTTCAGAAGTACAGGGCCTTGGTTGACACAGGAGCTCAGTGCACCATAATACCATCAAATTATCAGGGATCAGAGTCTATAACTATTCTGGGAGTCACTGGTGGATCTCAAGCGTTAAGTAAGGTGGAGGTTAATATAAGTTTAACTGGGAAACAATGGAGGAAGCATACAATTGTGACCGGTCCTGATGCACCTTGTATTTTGGGAATTGATTTTCTGAGAGAAGGGCGTTTCAAAGACCCTAGAGGTTACAAATGAGCTTTTGGAGTAGCTTCTATAGAAATTGATGGACAAAAATTGAAACTGTCTGTTAGACCTGAGCTTTCTGATGAATCTGCAGTTGTGGGACAACACAAGATACAGGACATTAAATTGCCGGTTGCTTCTCAGACTGTGCATCACAGACAATACAGAACCAATCGTGACTCTTTGTTGCCCATTCAGAATCGGATTCATCAGTTGGAGAGTCAGAAAGTCGTCAGCAAAACTCGTTCACCTTTCAACAGTCCAGTGTGGCCTGTGCGGAAGCAGAATGGAGACTGGCGTCTGACAGTAGACTACCGAGCCCTGAATGAAGTGACACCACCTATGAGCGCAGCAGTACCAGACATGATGGAACTCCAGTATGAGTTGGAATCCAAAGAGATCAAATGGTATGCTACCGTAGACATTGCTAATGCATTTTTCTCTATTCCCATAGCAGAGGAATGCAGGCCTCAGTTTGCTTTCACCTGGAGAGGAATCCAGTACACTTTCAACAGCCTGCCAATGGGCTGAATCCACAGCTCAAGCATCTGTCATGCAGTGATCCACGATGCTCTGGAGAAAGGCGGTGCTCCAGAACACATCCAGTTCATCGATGATATCATCGTCTGGGGAAAAACTGCTGAGGAAATCTTCGAGAAAGGTAACAAAATCATTGACATTCTTCTGAATGCAGGTTTTGCCATCAAGCGAGACAAGGTGAAAGGACCTACCACAGAGATTCAGTTTCTGGGAGTGCGGTGGCAGGATGGACGCCGACACATTCCAGTGGATGTGGTAAATAGAATCTCTACCTTGGCAAGTCCCACAAACAAGCAAGAGACCCTACGTTTCTTGGGAATAGTGGGATTTTGGAGACTGCACATTCCTGGATACAGTCAGATTGTGAAACCTCTGTATGATGTGACTCGAAAGAGAAACCATTTCCACTGGGGACCTGAACAACAAGCAGCCTTTGACCAGATAAAGCAAGAGGTAGTTCAAGCAATGGGTCTGGGACCTGTCCGAGATGGTCCAGACATTAAGAACATTTTGTACATGGCTGCAAGTGACAATGGTCCAACCTGGTGCTTGTGGCAAAAAGCTCCAGGTGAGACACGTGGACGACCTCTTGGTTTCTGGAGTCGAGGTTACAGAGGTTCAGAGGCTAATTATACTCCAAAAGAGAAAGAGATTCTAGCTGCCTTTGAAGGAGTGAAAGCCGCTTCTGAAGTAATTGGAACTGAATCACAACTTCTTCTAGCTCCCAGATTACCAGTTTTGAACTGGATGTTCAAAGGCAAAGGTTCCACACCACATCATGCCACAGACTCAACATGATCTAAGTGGATGGCTCTGAAAACACAGAGAGCTCGAATGGGAAGTCTTGAAAGACCTGGTCTAGTGGAGGTGATCTCAAGTTGGCCTGAAGGTATCAACTGTGCTAAACCTCCAGAGGAGAAAGTAACTCATGCTAAGGAGGCTCCTCCTTACAATGACCTTTCTGATGATGAAAAGAAATATGCTTTGTTCACAGACGGTTCCTGTTGTCTTGTTGGAAACAAGCGAAGGTGGAAGTCTGCAGTGTGGAGTCCAACACGCCGAGTTGCAGAGGCGAAGGATGGAGAAGGAGAATCCAGTCAGTTCACAGAGGTAAAAGCTGTCCAGCTAGCTATCGACATAGCTGCATGTGAGAGATGGCCAAAGCTTTATCTCTACACCGACTCATGGATGGTAGCCAATGCTCTATGGAGTTGGCTAAAGAACTGGAAGAAGAGTGGTTGGCAGAGGAAAGGAAAACCCATTTGGGCAGCCGACCTGTGGCAGGACATTGCTGATTGAATCGAGAGAATTCCAGTGAAAGTGAGACACATCTAGCTGCAAGAGTTTCTCAAGTAGACATTGACTCTAATCTTGATCTCGACTGGAAACACCGAGGTGAGATATTGTTAGCTTGCTGGGTATCATGATTCGTCGGGACATCAAGGCAGAGATGCAACATACTAGTGGGCTCGTGACAGAATCATAGACATTTCCATGGATGCTATCACACAAGTCATCCATGACTGTAACATTTGTGCTGCTGTGATGAATATACTGGTGATTTGTGTCAAAATTATAAGACTTAGAGTGCACTGGGATTAAGGGTCTGGATCTTGTGAGGCCTGTTTAGAGGGTAAAGGGAAAGAAACCTATCTTGCAGACTTGCAAGGACACTGCCTGGTTAATTGGAGACACCACGGCTGAGAAGGAGCTGTCTTAAAGATAAACATTCAGAACTAGGAATTTGTTTTCTTCAGATAAGAAGCCTGCACAATTGGGCATGCGTGAAAGTGGATGCTTTGACCCTTACCACACTGAATGTAGGGAGAAGGGATTTGACCACCTATTCTAAGACTCATTATCATATGCCTGCCTTCTATTTAGCATAAGATTGCCTATGTAGATGATGTAACTATATAAGATGAAGAAAAACTATTGTAAGGCTGTTGTGGAGATGAAGTTTTGACCCCCCCCAAGCCCAGCGCGCTGTTTTGCTTGCTGATATTGCTTTTATTGCCTTTTTACAACCTTTTAGTGCCAATAAATCAGTTACCAAAAACTTTTACCTGGAGTCATCTATAACAAATGGTGCATTGGCCGGGAATCATCTGAACCTTCACATCTTTTGAACTGCAAATGAAGGGGTGCCCCACAGCATTTTCTGTGGCTTCATTGTAGTCCAAAGACGGAAAGGTCAGCACAATCAGAACTCAATAAAGGCAAGCAAAGAAATTTTTAATTTTTTTTCTTTTATTTTTTTTCTTTTTTCTTTTATTTTCCTTTTTTTCTTTTTTGGTGTTTTTTTTTGTTGTTTGACGTCCAATTGGAGGACGTGGACCCCGTAAAACTTCGTGTATGAGATCCAAGCGACGACAACCACGGTGGTGACAATACCGCTTGGGGGGGGAAGGATTCGGCTACATTTGTATTCGGCTACCATAGTTTGAGTGTTTGAGTCTGCTGTTTCAGGTTCTGCAAGGGGGGAGGTACGGTGGATCTGGTGCGGTGGCTCTGGCTGGTAAAGAAGAGGGGTATTCGTGAGTAGGAATTATTTTGATTATTCCGCTTGCATGATTATTTGTGGTATTGTTCCACTTGAATGAGTATTTGCGGTTTATTCCACTTGCCTAAGTATTTGTGGTAGCCAGGAATTGTATTCGTGAGTAGGAATAGTTTAGGCTGTTCCACTTGCATGAATTTTTGTAGTAGCCAGGAATTGTACACGTGAGTAGGAATTGTTTAGACTGTTCCACTCGCATGAGTATTTGGAATTCTTTGGATTTTTTTTAGTTTTTTATTTTAGTTTTATTTTATTTTAGTTTTATTTTATTTGTTTATTATTTGTAAGATTTGTGGTAGTCAGGAGAAAATGGGACAAAAGAAGAGTAAGTCATCAAAGCAGGGTGGAGAGAAGGCTTTACCTTCTATTCCTCCAGAGAGTCCATTAGGGCTGCTCATTCAATATTGGGAGGATGATGGTCAGAGAAAAGGGAAATCAAAGGAAAGAATGATTCACTACTGTATGGAGGTATGGCCAAAAGAACCATTAAGACCACATGTGTTTTGGCCTATTTTTGGATCTTCTGAGGATTGGATTTGTCAAGCCTTAAACTTACATGTGAACTCTAAAAAGCCTTTTAATCAAGATGAGAGTGAGTATGCTGACATTTGGATTAGGGCTTCACGGCCTTCTCCTGTTCCAATACTGGCATTAAAAGCTGAGGATAAGGATAAGAGCAAAGAAAAGGAGGAGGAAAAATGGGAACCCTTGGACAACTTACCACCACCTTATCGCCAGGATAGGGGTCGTCGGAATCCCCCAAATCCTCCTCCTCCCCCTCCTTCACCTCCCCAAACAAGAGGTAGGGCTAGGAATGACAGGAATGAACAAGAGGGAGACATTGTAGGATTACATCCACTCAGGGAAGTACCTATGGGGGGGCAGCAAGGAGGAATAGGGTTTGTGACTGTACCTCTCAGTACCTCAGATGTCTGCAGTTTTAAGAAAGAGATGGGTACCTTGTTGGATGATCCCTTAGGTGTAGCTGAGAGACTGGACCAATTTTTGGGTCCCAATACATATACTTGGAAAGAGATGCAGTCTATTTTGAGTATTCTATTCACTGCAGAGGAAAGAAACAGGATTAGACAGGCTGGTATGAGAATATGGGAAAGGCAGAATCAGGGGGGGCCACCAGGAGATCAAAAGTGGCCTAATCAAGACCCTGGGTGGGACCATCAGCAGCCCCAAGGGAGACAGAATATGAGTGACCTGAGAACTATAATAATACAAGGAATTAGAGAAGCTGTTCCTAGAGGACAGAATTTTGATAAAGCTTTTAGTGAACAACAGAGGAAAGATGAATCTCCTACTGAGTGGATGGAAAGATTGAAGAGAAGTTTGCAGATGTATTCTGGAATAGACCCCAATTCTGCAGTTGGAGTGACCCTTATCAGGACACAGTTTGTAGCAAAATCATGGGGAGATATTAGGAAGAAGTTGGAAAAAATCGAGGACTGGCAAGACAGGGGATTAGAAGAGTTACTACGGGAAGCTCAGAAGGTATATGTGAGGAGAGATGAAGTTAAACAAAAAACAAAAGCTAAGCTGTTTCTAACTGCTGCAAGAGAAAGTCAGAAACCACAGGAAATAACACGGGAGTGGAAATGGGATAACAGGGTTCAGAAAAACGAAGTCCCTACTTGTCATTACTGCAAAAAGAAGGGACATATTCAGAAAAGATGTAGACAAAAGGAGAAAGATGAGAAAATGTTTAAGGAAGATTAGGGGTGTCAGGGGCTGTATATTTTGGGGACAAGAACATCAAACGAGCCCTTGATAAAGTTACTAGTAGGTCCCCAGAAGGAGGAGGTGACCTTTTTGGTAGATACAGGAGCAGAAAAATCGACTATACAGAAGATTCCTAAGGGGGTTGAGGAAGGAAAAAAAACAGCAACAGTAATTGGAGCTAAAGGGGAACCTTTTAAGGTGTCACTGCTTGAAAATATAGAAATAGAATCGGAAAAAAGGATTTGTCTAAATGATTTGTTAGTTGTTCCAGAGGCTGAATACAATCTCCTAGGAAGAGATTTAATTATAAAATTGAAATTGAATTTAGAGAGTCAAGAAGATGGTTTGAGTGTTCGGTTATATAAGTTAACTGCAAAGGATGAAAAGGATATAAGTCCAGAAGTTTGGTATGAATATGGGAGTAGAGGAAAAATTAATATGGATCCAATTAAAATTCAAATAACAGACTCATGTAATCCCATACGTATAAAGCAATATCCTATACCATTAGAAGGGAGAAAAGGTTTGAAACCTATTATAGATGAATTAATAAACAAAGGAACACTAGAACCCTGTATGTCTCCTCACAATACCCCAATCTTACCGATAAAGAAATCAGATGGAACTTATCATTTAGTACAGGATTTAAGAGCAGTAAATCAGAGAACATTAACTAAATTTCCTGTAGTAACAAATCCATATACATTGTTGAGTCATTTGACCCCAGAATACACTTGGTATAGTGTAATAGATTTGAAAGACGCTTTTTGGGCTTGCCCCTTAGACAAGGACTCAAGGGATTTATTTGCCTTTCAGTGGGAAGATCCTGAAACAGGAAGAAAACAGCAGTTAAGGTGGACTGTGTTGCCTCAGGGGTTCACCGAATCACCAAATTTATTTGGACAGACTTTAGAAAAACTATTACAAGGTTGGGAAATTCCAGCAAATATTAAACTCCTGCAGTATGTGGATGATCTGTTGATAGCAGGAAGAGATGAGGAAGAAACTCGATCAGCCACAATACAGCTGCTAAACTTTTTGGGGGAGAACGGGCTTAAGGTTTCAAAATCAAAACTGCAGTTTGTAGAGCAGGAGGTGAAATATCTGGGACATTGGTTAAGTAAGGGTAAAAAGAGGTTGGACCCTGAAAGGGTGTCAGGAATATTAGCATTAAGGGCTCCTGAGTGTAAAAAAGAAATCAGGCAGCCGCTTGGACTTCTGGGGTACTGTCGATCATGGATAGAGGGATACAGCAAAAAGGTGAAATTCCTGTATGAGAAATTGACCCTTAGTAATATCAAGTGGAGTCCAGAGGATGATGAGCGACTGGATAACTGTGGTGGGTGGAAGGGTAGAGCCGAGAAGCCTCCTCCCTTCCCCCTGTAAGGTAAAAGGGAAAAAAAATTGAAGGGAAAGGAAAAAAAACTCACCAGCTGAATTAGCAAAGCAGTGGAGCTATATTTACAAAGCAGTGTAGGGTTTTGCAGGGGAATATTTACAAATTTACAATATCTACAATATATACAAAGATATATAACAGAGTAACACAGAAATGAGAGTAACCCCCTCGGCAGAGGGGATTCCCCACCTCCGCTCTCCCTCTCTTTCCCTTTTCCCCAGAATAGTTCAGAAAAGAGGGAGAAAGAGAAAAGAAAGAAGTTAAAAGCAGTTTGTGTTAATTGGAAGGGAGTTAATACCGACTCCTATCAAGCCTTCAAGGCCGAAGTCTTGGCAGAAAGCCCAGCAGAGGAAGAGATGCTGCACGGAGAAAAGGCGGAAGCAAGACTGAAGATAAAGTTCCCGGAGTGCCCAGGATATTTTCTCCTGCACTCCCAGTTCAGAAGGTGCTTCCTCCCACTTCACCAATGAAAATTAGTTTAGACGCTTCCTTCCGTTTACCAACTTCCGTCCACCATATTCCCTTTTTTAAGGGGACACCGTCAACCGGCCACAGTCCACCCCTTCTAAACAATTTCATTGGCTGTTCACCCTGTCCATCCAATCTAAAATGATATTTACAGTTCATGAGTAAAGTTCATAGTCCATTCCGGCTATGCTCAGATGTAGATGATTCAAAAGTTCAAGAAAATCAGAAAATGAGAAAAGTAGAAAACAGTTTATTTCTTCGACGACAAAGCGAAGAAAAGGGAAACAGGGAAATCTCAGGGTCTCTTAGTTGACTCAGGGCTCTCAGGGTTCGTGCACCGTAGATTCCACGTTGATTCTTCTTCTGGGCGCGATGTAGCTGTACAACAGTTTGAAGTTAACCTCTTTCAGCTAAAGTCAAATTTCTTTGTGGAATACACTGAATTTCACCATTCTCTTGCATTACCCAATAAGTGTGACCCGGACCTTCAGCTGAAACCACCCCTCAGACAGGTTTAGCCTCTCCTGAGGGTGAAAATACCCAAACAGTCTTACCTAACAGATTCTTTTCTCTAACAACAGGAACTCTACCACCTTCTACTTTCCGTAGCAAATCTGAATGTGCAGGTCCAGCTCGGTTCACTGAACCTCTACTATTTACCAGCCAGGTTGCTTGTGCTAAATGTTTTTCCCAGTTTTTCAAAGATCCACCCCCCATGGCTTTAAGAGTGGTCTTCAACAAACCGTTGTAGCGTTCAATCTTCCCTGAAGCTGGTGCATAGTAGGGAATGTGGAATATCCACTCAATACCGTGCTCTTTTGCCCAGTTCTTTACAAGGCTGTTCTTGAAATGAGTTCCGTTGTCTGACTCAATCCTCTCTGGAGTTCCGTGTCTCCACAGGATCTGTCTCTCCAGACCGAGAATGGTGTTGCGTGCAGTTGCATGTGGAACTGGATAAGTTTCCAACCATCCAGTGTTTGCCTCTACCATAGTAAGCACGTATTGCTTACCAGAACGAGAACGTGGTAGAGTGATATAGTCAATCTGCCAAGCTTCACCATACTTGTACTTGGACCATCGGTCACCATACCACAAGGGCTTAAGTCGTTTTGCCTGCTTAATAGCAGCACAAATGTCACAGTCATGGATGACTTGCGTGATAGCATCCATGGAAATGTCTATGGATCTGTCACGAGCCCATTGGTATGTTGCATCTCTGCCTTGATGTCCTGACGAATCGTGAGCCCACCGAGCTAAGAATATCTCACCTCGGTGTTTCCAGTCGAGATCAAAATTAGAGTCCATGTCTACTTGAGAAACTCTTGCAGCTAGATCTGCCTGATGGTTGTGTTGCTGTTCCTCAGTAGCTTTGCTCTTAGGAATGTGAGCATCGATGTGCCTCACTTTCACTGGAATTCTCTCGATTCGATCAGCAATGTCCTGCCACAGGTTGGCTGCCCAAATGGGTTTTCCTTTCCTCTGCCAACCACTCTTCTTCCAGTTCTTTAGCCAACCCCATAGAGCATTGGCTACCATCCATGAGTCGGTGTAGAGATAAAGCTTTGGCCATCTCTCACGTTCAGCTACGTTGAGAGCTAGCTGGACAGCTTTTACCTCTGCAAACTGACTGGATTCTCCTTCTCCATCTTTCGCCTCTGCAACTCGGCGTGTTGGACTCCACACTGCAGACTTCCACCTTCGCTTGTTTCCAACAAGACGACAGGAACCGTCTGTGAACAAAGCATATTTCTTTTCATCATCAGAAAGGTCATTGTAAGGAGGAGCTTCCTCAGCACGAGTTACTTTCTCCTCTGGAGGTTTAGCACAGTTGATACCTTCAGGCCAACTTGAGATCACCTCCACTAGACCAGGTCTTTCAAGATTTCCCATTCGAGCTCTCTGTGTTATCAGAGCCATCCACTTAGACCATGTGGAGTCTGTGGCATGATGTGGTGTGGATTCTTTGCCTTTGAACATCCAATTCAAAACTGGTAATCTGGGAGCTAGAAGAAGTTGTGATTCAGTTCCAACCACTTCAGAAGATGCTTTCACTCCTTCATAGGCAGCTAGAATTTCTTTCTCTGTTGGAGTATAATTAGCCTCTGAACCTCTGTAACCTCGACTCCAGAAACCAAGAGGTCGTCCACGTGTCTCACCTGGAGCTTTTTGCCACAAGCACCAGGTTGGACCATTGTCACTTGCAGCCGTGTACAAAATGTTCTTAATGTCTGGACCATCTCGGACAGGTCCCAGACCCACTGCTTGAACTACCTCTTGCTTTATCTGGTCAAAGGCTGCTTGTTGTTCAGGTCCCCAGTGGAAATGGTTTCTCTTTCGAGTCACATCATACAGAGGTTTCACAATCTGACTGTATCCAGGAATGTGCAGTCTCCAAAATCCCACTATCCCCAAGAAACGTAGGGTCTCTTGCTTGTTTGTGGGACTTGCCAAGGTAGAGATTCTATTGACCACATCCACTGGAATGTGTCGGCGTCCATCCTGCCATCGCACTCCAGAAACTGAATCTCTGTGGTAGGCCCTTTCACCTTGTCTCGTTTGATGGCAAAACCTGCATTCAGAAGAATGTCAATGATTTTGTTACCTTTCTCGAAGACTTCCTCAGCAGTTTTACCCCATACGATGATGTCATCGATGAACTGGATGTGTTCTGGAGCACCGCCTTTCTCCAGAGCATCGTGGATCACTGCATGACAGATGCTTGAGCTGTGGATCCAGCCCATTGGCAATCTGTTGAAAGTGTATTGGATTCCTCTCCAGGTGAAAGCAAACTGAGGCCTGCATTCCTCTGCAATGGGAATAGAGAAAAATGCATTAGCAATGTCTATGGTAGCATACCATTTGGCCTCTTTGGATTCCAGCTCATACTGTAGCTCCATCATGTCTGGCACTGCTGCACTCATAGGTGGTGTCACTTCATTCAGGGCTCGGTAGTCTACTGTCCGACGCCAGTCTCCATTCTGCTTCCGCACAGGCCACACTGGACTGTTGAAAGGTGAATGAGTTTTGCTGATGACTTTCTGACTCTCCAACTGACGAATCAGATTCTGAATGGGCAACAAAGAGTCACGGTTGGTTCTGTATTGTCTGTGATGTACAGTCTGAGAAGCAACCGGCAATTTAATGTCCTGTATCTTATGTTGTCCCACAACTGCAGATTCATCAGAAAGTTCAGGTCTGGCAGATAGCTTCAATTTTGTCCATCAATTTCTATTGAAGCTACTCCAAAAGCCCATTTGTAACCTCTAGGGTCTTTGAAACGCCCTTCTCTCAGAAAATCAATTCCCAAAATACAAGGTGCGTCAGGTCCGGTCACAACTGTATGCTTCCTCCATTGTTTACCAGTTAAACTTATATTAACCTCTACCTTACTTAACTCTTGAGATCCACCAGTGACTCCCAGAATAGTTATAGACTCTGATCCCTGATAATTTGATGGTATTATGGTGCACTGAGCTCCTGTGTCAACCAAGGCCCTGTACTTCCGAAATTGTGAAGTGCCAGGCCACTGGATGTACACATCCCAATAGATTCTGTTATCTCTGTCATCCCTCTCCTCCCCCTGGCGGGAGGCAGGGCACCCCTAGTTATGGGGAACATGCGCACATGTGCATTGCACATAGTTTGCAGGGTTATAACTTTGCATGTTATAACCGGAGCCACTGTTGGAGCCATAAGAGTCGTTCTGGGGAACTGTGGAAGTAACAGCTACCCTTCTGGTATTGCTACCTCGGGTTCTGCCACTTTGCAATTCCCCCAGTCTCCTGAAAAGATTAGAAGTTGGTTGGCCATCCCAGCGGTTCATGTTCTCACCAAACTGATCACGCAGAGTTATCCAAATAGTTCTACGTGATTGCCTTGGCGGTCTGTTTTGGAATGACCTGTTCTGGAATGACCTGTTTTGGAATGACCTCCTTGGAGGACTTGTATTCCTCACAGATGAAACTTGTATCCACCTGGAGGAAGAATTGAAATTACCCCTTCTGTGCCAATTGGTATATGGAATCTTTCAGATCCTTCATGCAATTCTCAATCTTTCCAGACAGAGTTTCAATGGCTGAAACCAAAGAACCACGTGTCATGCTATCCTCCAATTGTCTCATTTGATCACTGAATTGGCCAACCGTGGGAGAAGCTCCACCATAACTTCTTTACACAATTCTGCTTGCCAGAATGTTTGCATAATTAGAAGGAGCAAGTTTGATGATCTTTTTAGCAAGACCAATACCCACAGGAATGTCATCAGGATTCAGAGTTTCATGTTCACCATAGAGTAGCTCTCTAACAGCAAATTCTCTCAAGCGCTTAATTCCCTCATCTATGGTAGTCCAAGGTTTAGGATTCCATGGAAGATCATCTCGGGAAGGGTACCTCAGGGCAACCGCCATTAAAAGGCGTATCCACAGATTAACCTTACCGAGAGCTCTGCCTAGATGTCTATCTATTCCATTGTCCCTTGAGAGAGTTCCTAACTGAGCTGCTGACTTGTCTCCAACTGTTAGAGCCAGAGCACCTGTATCATAACACCTACTGAGCCAAGCTAGAACTGGCTCCTTATCTGCCCTGGTGAAATCTTTACGGAAATAACGCAATTCCTCCCGTGGAGAAGAACACTCCAAAATATCATCTTGCTCTTCATCTCCCTGAATTTTTTGTCCATATAATCCTGCTGTCATTCTCCTAAGGATCTCTTTAAGCTGAGAACTACCTTTGCCAGCTGCTTTCCTAGCTTCATCTCCATCCTGCTTTGATCTCACTAGGTTAGCTAGATCTTTAAAACAAACCACCTCTTCCTCCTGAGCAGGATCTCTTAGAGTAGAGGGCCCCTCACCAGGATCAGTCTCCAGCTCCTCTTCTTCTCCATCTTTGGTCTTTGCACCTCTAGTCTTTAAAGGAGCCACCTTAACTGGAGCTGTGTTTGAATTTACAGCCACCTTAACGGAAGCTGACAGATCCTGAGATAAATCGGCTGCTGGGGCAGTGACTTCTGGTCCCACCGAGGGAGTGGGCGGAAGTGACGTTGCTCCGTTAATGGCCGATGGAAAAGAAGAAGAAGAAGAAGGAGTAGGCGCCATGTTGATACCAGCTGACGCCCTTGGCAGCTTGCTGGAATCAGCAAAGTCATTCAGAGCTGCTTTACCAATTAACTTTTTAGCCTTCTTTTTAACTGATGGAGATTCTCCACCTTCCTCATCACTGGATGACTCTGGGACTGATCTAGAGCCACGGCGTTTTCTTTTTGATCTAGTTTTAATAACAAAACATGCCCTGGACACCTTTCTTTCTCGACGTAAAGAAATCAGGAGATACACGATAATTATCACCAGTAGCAGAATTATACACACCAAATAAATCACCTTTGGATCCCAGGCATCACTTAAAGTTACTCTCTCCTCAGGCGGAATCTTAAAACCCTTTATCTCAATTGGGAGAGTGGTGGAGGTAACATTCCTGTATCTCACTGGCCATAATAAATTAATACATTTTCCAGACCATAATTTAACCCTATACATAACCCACATATAAATTGTCCGCACCAAATATTTACCCAGGTAATCCAAAATCAAACCCAAACAATATCTGTAAACCAGAGCCCCAAAAATTGAAAAGAATAATTGCTCCACAAACCACAAGACCTTCATGTTTGCTAATTCAGCTGGAAAACACTAAATCAATCAGGTAATAAATTAAACTAATTATCTGCCGCACGTTGGGTACGCCAATAAAAAAATATGTGGTGGGTGGAAGGGTAAAGCCGAGAAGCCTCCTCCTTCCCCTGTAAGGTAAAAGGGAAATAAAATTGAAGGGAAAGGAAAAAAACTCACCAGCTGAATTAGCAAAGCAGTGGAGCTATATTTACAAAGCAGTGTAGGGTTTTGCAGGGGAATATTTACAAATTTACAATATCTACAATATATACAAAGATATATAACAGAGTAACACAGAAATGAGAGTAACCCCCCCGTCGGCCGAGGGGATTCCCCACCTCCGCTCTCCCCTCTCTTCCCCCCTTTCCCCAGAATAGTTCGGAAAAGAGGGAGAAAGAAGAAAGAAAGAAGTTAAAAGCAGTTTGTGTTAATTGGAAGGGAGTTAATACCGGACTCCTATCAAGCCTTCAAGGCCGAAGTCTTGGCAGAAAGCCCAGCAGAGGAAGAGATGCTGCACGGAGAAAAGGCGGAAGCAAGACTGAAGATAAAGTTCCCGGAGTGCCCAGGATATTTTCTCCTGCACTCCCAGTTCAGAAGGTGCTTCCTCCCACTTCACCAATGAAAATTAGTTTAGACTCTTCCTTCCGTTTACCAACTTCCGTCCACCATATTCCCTTTCTTAAGGGGACACCGTCAACCGGCCACAATAACATAAAAAGAATGTTGATTGAAGCCCCTGTTTTAAATCTGCCTGACGTGGAGAAACCATTTGACCTTTTCGTAAGCACATCTAACCACACAGCATATGGAGTGTTAACCCAGGATTGGGCTGGAAGTAAGAAACCTGTAGGGTATTGTTCCAAGTTGTTAGATCCTGTAAGTAGGGGATGGCCAGCTTGTTTACAAGCCTTAGTGGCAACAGCATTATTAGTAGAAGCAGCACAGAAAATATCTTTTCATGCTCCTTTGAGAGTATACACTCCACATAACATAAGGGGGGTGCTGCAACAAAAGGCAGAAAAATGGCTAACAGATAGCAGAATTTTGAAATATGAGGCTATTTTAATGGAATCACCAGAACTTGAGCTTAGGACTACCAAAGTTCAGAATCCTTCACAGTTTCTGTTCGGAGAACCACCAGAAGACTTACAGCATGACTGTATAGAGATAATTGAGTTACAAACTAAAATAAGACCAGACTTAAAGGACTTTGAGTTGGATGACGGAGAGCGACTATTTATAGATGGGTCTTCCAGGATAGTGGAGGGAAAAAGAAAATCAGGATATGCCATCGTAGATGGAGAAATGAGGATAGTTGAATCAGGTCCTTTAAGTGCCAGCTGGTCAGCCCAAGCCTGTGAACTGTATGCTCTACTCCGAGCATTAGAGTTGTTAAAGAACAAATCAGGGACTATCTATACCGACTCTAAATATGCATATGGGGTAGTGCATACCTTTGGAAAACTTTGGGAGGAAAGAGGATTAATAAATACTCAGGGAAAGGGGCTTATACATCAGGAGTTAGTGGTAAAAGTCCTTAAAGCCTTAAGGGGTCCTAAAAATATTGCAGTGGTTCACATAAAGGGACATCAAAGGGGATTAGAATATCACATTCGTGGAAACAATGCTGCAGATAGTGAAGCAAGGAGTGCTGCCTTAAGGAATCAGGGAAGAGATCTGAAGATTTTACACTTAGAACAAGAAAACCCAGAAAAAGCTGAATTAAAGGTTTATCAAGAGGAAGAATTGAACAAAATAAAAGAAATGGGGGCCATACTGAAGGAGGGAAAGTGGAATCTTCCAGATGGAAAGGAAGTATTACCCAAAGCTTATGCTAGGGTAATTATGAATAGGTTGCATGCTCATACTCATTGGGGTTCTAAGGCCTTGGGAGAGGCCTTCCTTAAGCAGTATGCCTGCATTGGAGTATACGAGATAGCGAGACAAGTAACACAGGGGTGCTTGACATGTCAGAAGATAAACAGAAAAACATTCAGAACTAGGAATTTGTTTTCTTCAGATAAGAAGCCTGCACAATTGGGCATGCGTGAAAGTGGATGCTTTGACCCTTACCACACTGAATGTTCGAGCTCTGGCTATGTAAAAGATCCTTGGATTTAAAGAGAAGAACTTTTTCCTCTCTCAGCCAGGTACCCCACAGGCTTTGGTGGATACAAAATAAAGGTGGTACATGCTGCTACAAATCTTTACATTCATGATTGTTTGAATTTTCCCTGGAGAAAATAAAAAAGATTGGAAAATAATAATAATTTTTTAAAAGGCAAAAAGCAGTCTTATGAAATTTCTTTAAAATAGCATTTTTGTTCCACCATAGAGGGTGAGGGATAGAGGACTGGGCTCCCCTTGTCTCCCTGCTCCAGTGTGGCTCGGTGGCAGCTGCAGGATGGTGGTGACAAAGGCTTGGTGCAACTCTCCTATGCTTCATGTTGGCTAGTGTGGACTGAAGGGCCCAAGGACAACCAGAGGCAGCTGGTAGATGGGTCCAAGTGATGCAGATTTCTTAATGGCCCCTGCCTCTTCGGGAGATTAGTGTGGCAGAAAGCTGCCATATGCCTCCCCACACCAACAAATCTCCTTCATTCCCCTGGCACATACACACAAACCCTTTTCCAAGCAACCCACAGGGCAGGAAAGCATTTGCCTTTGGGTTGGCTTCCCTAATAAAACTGGGGTTAGCTGGTGTTTTGGTGTAGGCACAGGAGGCTGAAAGCAGATTGGCTTGCTGTCACTCTATTTACACCCTCCTATTTCCATGTCTTAGGGATCCATCAATCTTTTGGTTTGGCTTCAGAGATAGTGAAGAGAGTTGTGAGGACCCTCTCAACTTCTCTGAAGATGCAGAAAACTGGCTAGGTTGCTGTGGTGTTCCTGGAACACTGCATTCTCTCCAGTGTTTAGGTTTTGTGTACATTGCATACACACTCAGGTCACCAGATACATACATAGAATAAACCAAACCAGGTTGGAAGAGACCTTCAAGATCATCGCATCCAACCCATCAACCAATCCAACCCACCTAAACAACTAACCCATGGCACCAAGCACCCCATCAAGTCTCCTCCTGAAAACCTCCAATGACGGCAACTCCACCACCTCCCCAGGTAGTCCATTCCAATGGGCAATCACTCTCTCTGTATAGAACTTCTTCCTAACATCCAACCTGAACATCCCCTGGCGCAGCCTGAGACTGTGTCCTCTTGTTCTGGTGCTGGCTGCCTGGGAGAAGAGACCAACATCCGCCTGTCTACAACCTCCCTTCAGGTAGTTGTAGAGAGTGATAAGGTCACCCCTGAGTCTCCTCTTTTCCAGGCTAAGCAATCCCAGCTCTCTCAGTCTCTCCTCATAGGGCTTGTGTTCCAAACCCCTCACCAACTTTGTTGCCCTTCTCTGGACTTGTTCCAGCAAGTCAACATCCTTCCTAAACTGAGGGGCCCAGAACTGGACACAGTACTCGCATCTGATTCACAGTGTCATATTAGTAAAGATGTTTTTGTTCTTGTTTTTAACTTGTACAATGTATTTCCCTATAATATTTTTATTTTCATGTCCTAGGGGGAAGTGTTAGCAGAATCCAAATGTTTAGATGTTTATCATCACCTGTATAAGAACTTTCCATTAGAATTAATGGAATGTAAACATTTACACAGGGAAAAGAAAACAAACAGTTTATGATCTAAGCTAGAGAAAAGGAAACACAGGGCCCCCAGAAAGCCAGTTCGCTATAGAAGAGAGGAAAATTATTGTGCTGAATTAATTATAACAATGAAAAAGACCTGATCGATTTGGATCATCTCTCCCTGCTTTGTGCTGGAAAGGAGTTGAATCTGTGTTTGATTCTCATTCTACTGTTGGAGAGCTTTACTGACAGTGAATCATATGCCTTCAAAGTCTTATCTTTGGCAACTAATTACCACGACTCTCAAGAAATATTTTCCTCATGTGCAGTTTCACCAGAAAGAGAACTGCTTCCTCAGATCAGAAAATGCATGGAAAATTATTAGTGCCCTCAACTATGATAGAGAGAAAGCAAAGGGGTAGTACTAGTGTGCCCAGGTGGCCAAGAATGCCAATGGCATCCTGGCCTGCACCAGGAATAATGTGGCCAGCAGGAGCAGGGAAGTCATTGTGCCCCTATACTCTGCACTGGTTAGGCCACGCTTTGAGTACTGTGTCCAGTTCTGGGCCCCTCAGTTTAGGAAGGATGTTGACTTGCTGGAACGTGTCCAGAGAAGGGCAACAAGGCTGATGAGGGGTTTGGAGCACAAGTCCTATGAGGAGAGGCTGAGGGACCTGGGGTTGCTTAGCTTGGAGAAGAAGAGGCTCAGAGGAGACCTTATTGCTGTCTACAACTACCTGAAGGGAGGTTGTAGACAGGTGGGGGTTGGTCTCTTCTCCCAGGCAACCAGCACCAGAACAAGAGAACACAGTCTCAAGTTATGTCAGGGGAGGTTTAGGCTGGATGTTAGGAAGAAGTTCTTCACAGAAAGAGTGATTGGCCATTGGAATGGGCTGCCCAGGGAGGTGGTGGAGTCACCATCACTGGAGGTCTTTAGGAGGAGACTGGATGGGGTGCTTGGTATCATGGTTTAGTTGATTAGATAGTGCTAGATGATAGGTCGTAGTCGATGATCTCGAAGGTCTTTTCCAACCTTGTTTATTCTATTCTATTCTATACTAGGTGATTATATAACCACTGAATATCTCAAGTTGGAAGGGATCCATAAAAATCATTAAGATACTCCCAGAAGCACCTCCCTGCAGGTCAGTCACCACAAGGAACTTTGAAGCATTACAAAAGCCACAGCTTTTTAAGAAGAGACTTGGTGGGGTGCTTGGTGCCATGGTTTAGTTGATTAGATAGTGTTGGATGATAGGTTGGACTCGATAATCTCAAAGGTCCCTTCCAACCTGGTTAATTCTATTCTGCTCTATTCACTTTATCTCCCTGTGAAAAGCAACGAAAAATAAAGGTGTCAGTCTCATAATGAAAGAATGTCTGTTGTTAAGTCTCTCATCCCTAAAAATCCCAAATAAGCAAAGAAATACTGTGTATGAATACTGAGCCAGGAGTTTACTGTTTCACTGTTTTGATGAAACCAGTGAAACAATCAAATGTGAGATGCTGAAACTTCAGACAGGTGTTATAACTGTTTCCACAGTCAGAAAAATGGATGACAGAACACCCATCCTCCCATACTGGTCCTTCTATCATTTCATTTGGTGACCTCTGTTGTCAGTAACCAGTAACAAACAGACACAATTGAAAAGCCAGAGCACTGCAACTGCTGGTGCCCATGCTTCCCCCAGTACTGCATTATTGATGCTATCAGTGTAACGAGGCAGCTAATGGGCATAAACATACAGCTTTGAGAAAATTGATGCTGTGACACAGATGATAACCTCTCAAATGACCATGGAAAAAACACTTCTTAGCACAGAACATCTGAAAATATTGATGTTTCCCTATTCATTGTGAACACCTTTCAGGGGAATTAACTCTTTGGCCGGTGACAGGAATTCCCACAAATGTGGAGAAAATGTATACGTCACTACATCCACTTTTGGGAAAGTTTGCTTCTTCTGGACAGACCTCTTTCTTTTCTTTGGAAGTGGTTAGGAGGAAGATATTCTGAGCTATAGCAAACTGAATACTGAAAAAGCCAAGAAAGGTTTTCTGTACCATAAATTTAGTTAAGTTGATAGTACCTTGGAATTTTACTGCTGTGCCAAACTAGTCTATTTCTCTCTTTTCATTAAATTAACAGTAAAAATGCTAGCAGAACTTAAATGGAATAGATAACAGATTAATTTGTGGAACAGCTGACCTATATTCTCTGAGGAATAAGAGCTTGATGACAAGTTAAGAAGAGTGGTGCATCTGATTGTCTAAACTCAGAAGGACAGATAAAGCTGAGGAAGAGCCTTGGTAGATTAATAATGTCAGGGATATTCATGATGTGTGGCACTTTTATTAAAGGGTGAAAAGTTGTGCTTTACTTTGAAAATATATTTTTCCTTGATATTTTAACAACTATATCTCTAGGTTGATCATTATCCTTTATTCACTTCTTAAATTCATTTTTCTTTTTCTACAATAGAACCTATTGAGTTTTCCATATTACCTATCTAAACTGATTTGGAGGATCAAAGCAGAACACAGTCTTTCAGAACAAATGGGAGCTAATAATTAAAAACAAAAACTTCAGTAGTTACAAGATGGTTTAATTAAAGCAACAAAGAGAATCAGTTGTGACTGTTCCATTCAAAGTCACAGATTATTGTTCAAAACTGGGTTTGAATTTTTCTTTTTTTTTTTTTACTTGGGAACAATCAAATAATCTCAAGGTTGCAAGTGCCAGACAAGGAATCTGAATTATGAATTGCCCTCAGTCTTTGCTTATTTTCAAGGGAAAGTTGATGTCAATGTACCAACTTTGCAACAGTTGATTTGCTCTACTAAGATTTCAATATCTTATTTTTCTGGGATATGTTTTGTTTGGTTTGTTTTATTTTTGTTTCCACTTTCAGTGGGTAGCTTTCTTGCCTATCAGTCAGACTCTATGCAGAAATATATGCAATGAAGAACCAAAAATCTGACAAAGATGGAAGCATGAGAATGAAAAGGTTTTTAAAAAAAAAGGATGACTCCCTGCTAGTTCTATATGTAGAGAGCAGTTACAAGATAGACAGATGGACATAGAGAGACTGCTGTCAGAATCACAACACCTCCAGGGACGGTGACTCCACCTGCTGTAGACAGCAATGAAGTCTCCCCTGAGCCTCCTCTTCTCCAGGCTAAACAATCCCAGCTCCTTCAGCCTCACCTCATAGGGCTTGTGCTCAAGGCCTCTCGATTATCTCATGATTTTCTCATTAATGATCCAACAACTTGCATAGAATTATTGGTTACAGATGATTTCATGTACTTCTTTCACAGAAAAAAAAAATTAGACTAAAAGAAACTTGGAATGATACAAAGTAGTCATTACACCATCCCCATGTTTAATTGATTAGATGGTGTTGGATGATGGGTTGGATGTGATGATCTCAAAGGTCTCTTCCAACCTGGTCTGGTCTGGTCTGGTCTGGTCTATTCTATTCTATTCTATTCTATTCTATTCTATTCTATTCTATTCTATTCTAGTTCCTTGAACTAAGGACACAGGACTAGATTCCTTCCCTTCTTTATATAATGACTGAGAAGGGGTACACATCTCAGAAAGATAATGTTACAGTTTGCATCTTAGTAGACAGTTTACTTTTTGAAAGGAACTGTTATTCTAACAGTTTACAGGGTAGAAACAATATTCTGCAATTTTCTTGGTAAAGATAGGCCACTGTCTAGGAAAGAATTTAACAAAGTAAAAAATAATCTGGAAATTAACGGATTTAGTACTGATATAAAAACATGTATCAATTTAGTATTACCACAAAAACATGACATCAGAAGACAGGAAAATATGTTTTAAAAATATACCATTTCTGATGTATCATTTCTTGGTCCTTCAAAGAACTTTCATTGTCTCCCACTTAGCAGCAGTATATAAACTCACTGTGTATCAGTGCAAGAGGATGAAGTTTAATACATTTTTCTGCCACCCCATATTTATGAGATCATTCCAATTAAGGCTTTCAATAATAATTACTGAAAATAAGATGATCAAAGCTGAACTTAGAGACTGTACATTATAAGGTATTTAATGAAATGTAATAATCTGTGACTTGTAGAGAGGTGTAGCATTTATGTTTCTCCAGTCAATAAAAGCTTTTTTATCCTGCACCTTAACTTGTTAATTTTTCTTTTTTTAAGTCAATTTTTTCTTTCATTGGAAAGGAAATGAGATAAAATGATCAAACACAATCTTCAGAAACAGTTTTGCAGGATGACTTGTCAGGCACACTAAATGGAATATTTCATTCCATTAAGTGAAAAGAATCTTAATTGGTACTTGAGAGCAATTCTTTTGACAAGAAGAGGTTTTTACCTTGTTCTCCTACCCTATCCTGAATATTATACATTTTAGTGATGCTAAATACCAGAATACAAAGGAAGCTGTATTTTCAGCTGGGTCTGAGGGAGTAATTTCTGTAGGAGTTAAGTACATTCTTCTCAGATGTGTTTCAAAACAGAAATATAAAGGAAGCAACAGCTAATAAGAGAATGCATAGAAAACATTAGACTGCTGGCTCTCTATGCCTTCACCCTCCTACCATGCTTCAGAATCCATCTGGATGACTTCAAGCCCACTTTATTTTCTTTGCTGTGTACAGTATAACTCACCATATTTCATATCAGATTTTTTTCCTGCTAATGGAGTTGTTTTATAGGAATCCACCCATAGTAGGACGATGTAAGGCCGTATTTTAAAATTTATTTACTTCTCGGAGTACAGTTGACATTGCCAAGATTTGAAATCTGAGAAATTAAAAAAATGCAGGACAAGAGAAGACGCCAAAAAATCACCTATTCAATTCTGTTTTATAGGAACCATGAGAATAATTTCACAACAGTGAGGAAAAGGATTGAAAAAGTTTGCTGATTATCCCCCCAAATCTCCCTCATACCTATGCTATGCTGGACCTTGTCCTCACCAACAGGGAAGGGCTGGTAAGCAATGTGGGGCTCATAGACGGCCTTGGCTGCAGTGACCATGAAGCAGCTGAATTTAACATCCTCAGGGCAATCAGGAGGAAGTATTCCAAGCTCACGACCCTAGACTTTAGGCGTGCAGATTTTGATTGCTTCAGGGATCTGCTAGCCAAAGTGTCGTGGGACAAAGCCCTGGAGGGAAGAGGGACCCAGGACAGCTGGTCAGTATTCAAGGACCACCTCCTCTGTGTCCAGGAGCTCTGTATACCAACAAAGAGAAAAGCAGGTAAGAATGCTAGGAGGCCTGCCTGGATGGGCAAGGAGCTACTGGACACACTATTACTTAAAAGGAAACTCTACAGGAAGTGGAGAGAAGGACAGGTAGAACAGGGGGAATATAAGGAAGCTGCCCGAGCAGCAAGAGTCCTGGTTAGGAAAGCCAAAGCAGAGTTTGAATTGAATCTAACCAGGGAGATTAAAGGGAACACTAAGAACTTCTACAGGTATATACTAATGGGAAGAAGGAGACTAGGGAAGGTGTGGGCCCCCTCAGAAAGGAAAATGGTGACATGGTCACAAGTGATGAGGAAAAGGCTGAGGTACTTAATAACTTCTTTACCTCAGTCTTCACTGCAAGGGCCTCTAGCCACACTCCTGATGTTATGGAAGTCAAAGCCAGGGACGGGGAGGAAGAACTGCCCATTGTAAGTGCAGATCAGGTTCGTGATCATCTGAAGAACCTGAAAGTGTTCAAGTCCATGGGACCCGACGGGATACACCCACGGGTACTGAGAGAACTGGCAGATGAGGTTGCTAAACCCCTCTCTATTATATTTCAAAAGCCATGGCAATCTGGTGAAGTCCCCACAGACTCAGTCAGTCTCACCTCTGTGCCTGGAAAGATCATGGAGCAGATCCTCCTGGAGTCACTACTCGCTCAAAAGAAGAGTGAAGAGGTGATTGGGAACAGTCAGCATGGCTTTGCCAAGGGCAAATCCTGCCTGACCAACCTGGTGGCCTTCTATGAGCAGGTGACAAAATTAATAGATGAGGGGCGAGCAACTGATGTCATTTACCTGGACCTGAGCAAAGCCTTCGACACTGTCCCGCACCACATCCTGGTCTCCAAACTGGTGACACATGGGTTTGATGGGTGGACCACTAGATGGATAAGGAACTGGCTTGATGGCCGCACCCAAAGAGTGGCTGTCAATGGCTCCATGTCCCAGTGGAGGCCAGTGACAAGCGGAGTCCCTCAGGGATCAGTCCTGGGACCTGTCTTGTTCAACATCTTTGTCAGTGACATGGACAGTGGCATTGAGTGCACCCTCAGCAAGTTTGCTGATGCCACCAAGCTGTGTGCTGCAGCAGACACGCTGGAGGGAAGGGAGGCCATCCAGAGGGACCTTGACAGGCTGGAGAGGTGGGCACAAGCCAACCTCATGAAGTTCAATAAGAGCAAGAGCAGGGTCCTGCATCTGGGTCGAGGCAAACCCAGGCACAAATCCAGGTTGGGCAGTGACTGGTTGGAAAGTAGCCCTGAGGAGAGAGACTTGGGAGTGCTGGTGGACAAAAAGCTCAACATGAGCTCTCAGTGTGCACTTGCAGCCCGCAAGGCCAATCAGATCCTGGGCTGCATCAGGAGAAGTGTGGCTAGCAGGTCGAGGGAGGTGATCCTCCCCTCTACTCAGCCCTGGTGAGACCCCACCTGGAGTACTGTGTCCAGTTCTGGAGCCCCTATTACAAGAGGGATGTGGAGGTGCTGGAACGTGTCCAGAGAAGGGCCACAAAGATGGTCAGAGGGCTGGAGCACCTCTCCTATGAGGACAGACCTTGTCCTCTGATTCTTCTTTCTCATACAGTTCATCCTATTTTAATCCAGGCTTCACCAAAATTCTCTTCCTAGTTTTCTTCCCCGCCTGTCTTCCTCTTTCATTGTCTTCCATAAAAAGGTGTTTCAGTTGCTTAGTAGGAATACTTCTATTTGTTGAAAGCTTCTTTTGTCCCTTTTTACATCACAGTAACATAACAGGTAGGCAGGAGGTGGCAATATAACTGCTCTTCAGGCTAAACCCTGATTTCTTTATGTTATTAAGACTGTTATCTAAATTATTTCTTTAGTAATGCACAAGACTAAATGCTTCCAAAAAATATAAATGTGTACTTGTATACCAAAATCCTGTGGCCCAGAACTTTTTGCCACCAGTGTCTTTAGTTTCTGCTTTTAAAATTATATTGAACTGTAATCATCTCTTAATTCTTATGTAAAAGGTAGTTTGTAGCTTAAAAAGAACAAAGGCAAATATGTGGCTAAAGCAAGATGTTATGAAATACATAATTAATGGTACTGCTGTACATCAGGAGACATCTTAGAGATCATTGACACTGGATGCTCCAGTTTATGGTATTATATTAATTTCTCATTCACAGCTGCAGTGAGGAAATAACTGAGGATTCAGTGTAAAAAGCCAGTAAAGTCTACTGTTTGCTATTTGTTTCTTCTTGAAGCACTCCTCACATGCAAGGGTCCTGCCAAAATGCAGTGGGACTCAAAACTGCAAAAGCCTCCAGTCATCAAAAGCTCTGTTTCACCTGAGAATTCACCTCAGTAAAAAAGTTCATCTGCCACTGCAACACCATCACCACCTGAGCACACTGTGCTGCAGCTACTCAAATTTGCATATTGTTATCGGGCAGAGTGGAAAGAAGAATTTTTAAATCAACTGCACTTGGTTGGATTTTAAAGAGCTGGGGACATATTTAACCTAGGTGAAATTTTACAACTTTATTGCTGATAAAATGTTCAGGGCTAATTAGTGGGAAGCACTCAGATTATCCATTTTACTAGTTGCACCAAGAGCTGTCAATTTGCCCTATATACATTTTTTTTCTCAGTATGTTCTGTTATTCTTACTTTGGGTGAAGATGCAAAGAATGTATCCATGTTCAAATGCTTTGTATATGACCTACAATTATCCCTGTTTTACTGAGGGAGAAGAGATGTTCAGGCCACACAGGATGTCAAGTCAAAACCTAAAATCTTAGCTAAAGTTTCTGAGATATTGCACAGTCCGTGATCTTCCTTATCACAACATCTATTGTAGTTACAGATATAAAACCACAAAGCTGGTACCAGCAGACACTTCTGTGTAGGCAGGAAGTGAGTTTTTGGTTGATTGATAAATTAAACCAATGAAGGATTTCCTGGAAGACTCACACTATTCAAGTTCACTCACCTTGCCCCAGAAATCGCAGGTTTTAATCAGGTAGCCTGTAGAGCTCAAGTTTTCTGTTGTGTGATCCTACATCTGTTAATACTGAATCTAAGAACTTCCAAATCACCTGCAGTACAAATTCAGCTTGAATGGTTCATATCACTACCTAGTGCCACTGCAGTTGAACTTTTTTTTTTTTTTTAACTTAAAGCTCAGCAGAGTCCTTAGCAGTGCCTCTGGACCTTTTCTATTTGGAACTGATTCCATACTTGGGACACTTTCTTCATTGGTATCAAGGCTTCCTGAGAGTGTCCACAAAAGTAACATTTTGATTGTAGAAATGAGGATGAGGCACTTTAGAGAAGGAGCATGGCCAGGTAAAAAAGCTGGGGAAAACCCAGGCAATTTAATCTTCCTACTCCCACTGCTTCTCTCTTGTTGCTGTAAAAATACAATCCCTTGCTCAGTGAAAAGAAGGAATGAGCAGAAGGCTATGTAGGTGGGAGGCAAAGACTGGCTATTCAAGCAATGCACTGCATGTCCTCATCTGCCATCTCAGGCAGTCTGTCACTATAGGCTACTGTTTACCTGTGACTAAATAAGCACTGTTGGTTGGGCTCAAACTATTATCACAATATCACAGTATCACAGTATCACCAAGGTTGGAAGGGACCTCAAAGATCATCGAGTCCAACCTGCCACCACAGACCTCATGACTAGACCATGGCACCAAGTGCCACGTCCAATCCCCTCTTGAACACCTCCAGGGACAGTGACTCCACCACCTCCCTGGGCAGCCCATTCCAATGATGAATGACTCTCTCGGTGAAGAACTTTCTCCTCACCTGGAGCCTAAACTTCCCCTGGCACAGCTTGAGACTGTGTCCTCTTGTTCTCTTGTCCTCTTGTCCTCTTGTTCTGTATCTGTTTCACAATGGAAAGGTTTTGTGAAAATTACCACTTCCCTCACAAGGCTGCATGTTTGACTGCTGAATATTTCCTGTAAGTGACTTCTAAGTCACTCATAATCATTTTAAAGTCCTGTGGCATGATGAATATCCGAATGCATCACATTCAGATTAACAGCCCTATGGTTGATGATTGCTGATTCTAAAACAGGGAGAGCTTTCTCGTGCAAATAATAGTAAAGTCCTACAAAATGCTTATGTAACCTGATTTTATTTGACTTTTATTTTCTTTTCCACACAAATACCCTGGCTTGGATGGTTAGCTGATTGTTACTACTACAGTTCAGGAAATCTGCCACTTCAGGATAAAAATTGTATTTACAGTTCTCCACTCTGAACACAGTGATATTCTTCAGCATGCTAATACATGTGCAAGAATTATGCTGATGCTATAAGCCTTGTTGCCAGGATACTTTTGCAAGACATTTTTCTTTGACTGTCAGTTGAAAATGGTGTGAAATAGCTGTTATTTCAAGTATTTCAAACTACTTGTGCTGGGTTGAGGCAGCCCCCTTCCTCAACACTGGCAACAATAAACACTCAGACAAACGGATTGCAAAAGTGATGGAAAGTTTAAATAGAAAGCAGTGAACATTTACAGAAAACCAAAAGCGCAGTGACAAAGAAAGATCCCCAAAACACACCCAGAGAGATCCCACCCCCACCTGAGGGTACACCCAAGACCCCCAGGGCTTCTTCTTCCCCTCCCACTGCTAGGCTAGTCTCAGCTGGCCAGGTCTGAGACTGCCCATCCCCCCGTGGCCTTGGGCCTAGCCAGGCCCAAAGCCAGGAGGCATCTCCCCCAGTTACCGGCTGACGGAGGAGGAAGAAAAGAGGCAGTGCTAGACTCTGCACTGCATCTTATAGTGGTGCAAAGAATTGTGGTAGGAAATACTACATAATTTCCTGTGTCCACCCCTCTGGGCTGGACTTCTGGACACAGGAAGTAAACATTGCAGGGGGGCACCCAGCTCAAACTGCAACACTACTGTTCATTGATAATGCTTTAAGTAACACAATAGCCAGAAAGCATGAAGTGGAACATCACAATCTATATGAACAATGCTTGCTATTAATATTATACCTACAGGATGATTTCAGATCCTTCAGTAAGCTGAGAAAGAGAGGTATGAACCCCTGAGGTACAATCCCTTTCAAAATTCCCATGCACTAATTCTGTGTCCCAATATCTGCTTTATAGGACTGCACTTTCATATCAAATAGTTTTAGTCTCATAGATTACAAAGAAGAAATATGACTCAGCAACGAGACCCATTATGCAAGGCAGGAGCAGATCTAGCAAATCAGTTTTCCCACACAAAATGGGTTTTTTGAACAGCATTTCAAAATTTCTCAAGCATGCTTTGCCCTAACCTCTGCAGAGAGCTGCCTTAAGTCACAGTGTTCATGATTCCAGAAACCATCTTATCATCCCGAATCTCAAAAGTTTTGCTGTTATCTGACATTATAAGATAAAGTACAAAAGCAAAAGTCACACAACGTAGAACACAAAGTATTCTGTGCTGCTGGGATGCCACGACATAGTGGCTGTTACTGAAACTTGGTGGGATGAATCCCATGACTGGAATGTAGGGATAGATGGGTATAAACTCTTTAGGAAGGATAGGCAGGGAAGGAGAGGAGGAGGTGTTGCCCTCTATGCCAATAGCCAGTTGGAATCAGTGGAGCTCCAACTGGGGAGGGATGATGAGCTAGTTGAGAGCGTATGGGTTAAAATTAAAGGCAGGACAGGGGAAGGAGATATTACTGTGGGGGTCTCCTACAGGCCACCTGACCAGCAGATCCAAGCAGATGAGGCCCTCCACAGGCAAATAGAAGCGGCTTCCAGGTCACAAGCCCTGGTCCTCATGGGTGATTTCAACCACCCGGACATCTGCTGGAGGGACAACACAGCAAGGCACCAGCAATCCAGGATGTTCCTGGACTGCATAGAAGACAACTTCCTCCTCCAAATGGTAGAGGAACCAACAAGAAATGGTGCTATGCTGGACCTTGTTCTCACCAACAGGGAAGGGCTGGTAAGCAATGTGAGGCTCATAGACGGCCTTGGCTGCAGTGTTCTCCTACACTATCCTGAATATTATACATTTTAGTGATGCTAAATACCAGAATACAAAGGAAGCTGTATTTTCAGCTGGGTCTGAGGGAGTAATTTCTGTAGGAGTTAAGTACATTCTTCTCAGATGTGTTTCAAAACAGAAATATAAAGGAAGCAACAGCTAATAAGAGAATGCATAGAAAACATTAGACTGCTGGCTCTCTATGCCTTCACCCTCCTACCATGCTTCAGAATCCATCTGGATGACTTCAAGCCCACTTTATTTTCTTTGCTGTGTACAGTATAACTCACCATATTTCATATCAGATTTTTTTCCTGCTAATGGAGTTGTTTTATAGGAATCCACCCATAGTAGGACGATGTAAGGCCGTATTTTAAAATTTATTTACTTCTCGGAGTACAGTTGACATTGCCAAGATTTGAAATCTGAGAAATTAAAAAATGCAGGACAAGAGAAGACGCCAAAAAATCACCTATTCAATTCTGTTTTATAGGAACCATGAGAATAATTTCACAACAGTGAGGAAAAGGATTGAAAAAGTTTGCTGATTATCCCCCAAATCTCCCTCATACCTATGCTATGCTGGACCTTGTCCTCACCAACAGGGAAGGGCTGGTAAGCAATGTGGGGCTCATAGACGGCCTTGGCTGCAGTGACCATGAAGCAGCTGAATTTAACATCCTCAGGGCAATCAGGAGGAAGTATTCCAAGCTCACGACCCTAGACTTTAGGCGTGCAGATTTTGATTGCTTCAGGGATCTGCTAGCCAAAGTGTCGTGGGACAAAGCCCTGGAGGGAAGAGGGACCCAGGACAGCTGGTCAGTATTCAAGGACCACCTCCTCTGTGTCCAGGAGCTCTGTATACCAACAAAGAGAAAAGCAGGTAAGAATGCTAGGAGGCCTGCCTGGATGGGCAAGGAGCTACTGGACACACTATTACTTAAAAGGAAACTCTACAGGAAGTGGAGAGAAGGACAGGTAGAACAGGGGGAATATAAGGAAGCTGCCCGAGCAGCAAGAGTCCTGGTTAGGAAAGCCAAAGCAGAGTTTGAATTGAATCTAACCAGGGAGATTAAAGGGAACACTAAGAACTTCTACAGGTATATACTAATGGGAAGAAGGAGACTAGGGAAGGTGTGGGCCCCCTCAGAAAGGAAAATGGTGACATGGTCACAAGTGATGAGGAAAAGGCTGAGGTACTTAATAACTTCTTTACCTCAGTCTTCACTGCAAGGGCCTCTAGCCACACTCCTGATGTTATGGAAGTCAAAGCCAGGGACGGGGAGGAAGAACTGCCCATTGTAAGTGCAGATCAGGTTCGTGATCATCTGAAGAACCTGAAAGTGTTCAAGTCCATGGGACCCGACGGGATACACCCACGGGTACTGAGAGAACTGGCAGATGAGGTTGCTAAACCCCTCTCTATTATATTTCAAAAGCCATGGCAATCTGGTGAAGTCCCCACAGACTGGAAAAGGGGAAACATTGCCCCCATCTTCAAAAAGGGTAAGAAGGAGGAACCAGGGAACTACAGGCCAGTCAGTCTCACCTCTGTGCCTGGAAAGATCATGGAGCAGATCCCCCTGGAGTCACTACTCGCTCAAAAGAATAGTGAAGAGGTGATTGGGAACAGTCAGCATGGCTTTGCCAAGGGCAAATCCTGCCTGACCAACCTGGTGGCCTTCTATGAGCAGGTGACAAAATTAATAGATGAGGGGCAAGCAACTGATGTCGTTTACCTGGACCTGAGCAAAGCCTTCGACACTGTCCCGCACCACATCCTGGTCTCCAAACTGGTGACACATGGGTTTGATGGGTGGACCACTAGATGGATAAGGAACTGGCTTGATGGCCACACCCAAAGAGTGGCTGTCAATGGCTCCATGTCCCAGTGGAGGCCAGTGACAAGCGGAGTCCCTCAGGGATCAGTCCTGGGACCTGTCTTGTTCAACATCTTTGTCAGTGACATGGACAGTGGCATTGAGTGCACCCTCAGCAAGTTTGCTGATGCCACCAAGCTGTGTGGTGCAGCAGACACGCTGGAGGGAAGGGAGGCCATCCAGAGGGACCTTGACAGGCTGGAGAGGTGGGCACAAGCCAACCTCATGAAGTTCAATAAGAGCAAGTGCAGGGTCCTGCATCTGGGTCGAGGCAATCCCAGGCACAAATACAGGCTGGGCAGTGACTGGCTGGAAAGCAGCCCTGAGGAGAGAGACTTGGGGGTGCTGGTGGATAAAAAGCTCAACATGAGCTCTCAGTGTGCACTTGCAGCCCGCAAAGCCAATCAGATCCTGGGCTGCATCAGGAGAAGTGTGGCTAGCAGGTCGAGGGAGGTGATCCTCCCCCTCTACTCAGCCCTGGTGAGACCCCACCTGGAGTATTGTGTCCAGTTCTGGAGCCCCTATTACAGGAGGGATGTGGAGGTGCTGGCGCGTGTCCAGAGAAGGGCCACAAGGATGATCAGAGGGCTGGAGCACCTCTCCTATGAGGACAGACTGAAGGAGTTGGGGCTGTTCAGTCTGCAGAAGAGAAGGCTCCGAGGTGACCTAATTGTGGCCTTCCAGTATCTGAAGGGAGCATACAGGAAGGCTGGGGAAGGACTTCTCAGGATCTCAGGTAGTGATAGAACTAGGGGGAATGGAATGAAGCCGGAGGTGGGGAGATTCAGGCTAGATGTGAGGAGGAGGTTCTTCACCATGAGAGTGGTGAGACCCTGGAATGGGTTGTCAAGGGAGGTGGTCGAGGCCCCGTCCCTGGGGGTGTTTAAGAGCAGGCTGGATGAGGCTCTGTCCAGCCTGATCTAGTGTGGGGTGTCCCTGTCCATGGCAGGGGGGTTGGAACTAGATGATCCTTGTGGTCCCTTCCAGCCCTGAATGAAACTATGAAACTATGAAACTATGAGAGCTATGGGGAAAGGCAGGAGATATGCTGAGCACCTTATACTGAACATCACTCTCCAGTGAAGTGTGAAACAAGACCCAAGGTAACATGGCTGACAACAGTTGCAAAGTCTGAGATTCCACTAACAAAACCCTCAAGGATATAATTTCTCTGGATGATTTATCTTTTGCATGTAATAAAGGATTCCACACGGAATCAGTCCCTCTGTAGACTGTACTGCAAGAACCTGAAGGGCTTATATTAAGAAAGGTGAAACTGTGGGTTAAGGAGTGCATTTGGCATTGTGTAATAGCTCAAACTGCTTTACTTTGTTCTTAATCATGGATACAAAATGTGCTATGTGGGCTATTACTGGCATTATCTGTAAAATCACATTTGAGCAGTCTGGCTTACTGAAAAGGGGTATGGAATCTTTTTCATCCTCCTTGGTGTCCCTAAAAGTAAAGAGAAACAAAATCATTACACCTTACATTTCATCTGATAATTACATTCTCATTCTGCTGGCAAGAGCCAAGAGATCAAAACTCAGTCTGCTGACATGGTATAAAAGTGAATTGGAAAACCCTGTGTAAACAAGTTATTCTTGATAGATGATACAAAATCTGAGGAACTTGTGCACACAAGAAACTGTGTGAGTACTAGTCCACAAAATGACAAAAGGAAAAAACTAAAGCAAAAGGTAAACATGGGATGAAATGAAATTTTAAAAAGTTTTATAGCAAGGCACAGAGCACAAGGATTTAAATTACTGAAGTCATTCTGACATCACAAACACTGCATTAATACAGGTTTTAATGTGGGCTTGAAGGGGTGTTCACTAGCATTCAATAGTTTTTCCTTAGTGGTAAAAGACACTGTGAAAGACAAGTCCAGCCTGCCTTTGTGCTCTGTTCCAGTTTTGAGAACATAGGCTGAAGCTCATTTTCTTCTGAGACCTGATGACTTCTGCCAGCAGCCAATGATCCTTACTTGTACCAAGACAAATAAATGTCAAGACTAGAGGAGGCAAAGACCAGTGAGAATATGTACAGTATATCTGAATGACTGGAAAGATGGTAACATCACCTCTGGATACAGGTGGCCCTTGATAGTGCATGTAATCACCAAAAATTATTAAAGACACGGAGGTCATGAGCCCTTTTCTGCACAGTATTCACTCCACCTCTTCTGGGATTCTCTATACAGAAATGAGTGAAAATTGGTTTTGTATGACACCAGACATTCATTGTGAAATAGATTTGTAGTGAAGGATGCTTATGATCAGGATTGTGCCCCAAACATTTGGGTAGGATATATTTCTGTATGTGTTAACCCTCCTTTGTCCCCCCCCTCTTTTCTGGAGGCAACAGGGGGGATCCTGGCGCCACTGAGTCCAGGTAAACAACCTACCAGGGCGTGGTCTCACCCCTGCAGTACTAGAGGCAGGCTATATATTTGTTTCCCCGAGTATAGCATATACTCAGGCCATATTTGGTAGCTGGTAGTTCATTGGTTAATGTTTGCGTTGGCAACAGATGCTTATTGGGCCAGTATTCACTGGGGCAAATGGTAAATAGGGGTCGTTTGGAAAATGAGCACCTCACCTCGGTGTTGGAGCCTGTGTGTGCGTGCGTGCCAGCCAGTGCTTTGGGAGGCCTCGTGGTCCTTTTCCCACCGTCACCCAGCTGTGTGTGGTGCCGTGGACAGCACTCCGTGGGATCAACCGCTGCGTGATCCATCGTAGGAGAAAACCTGGTAGACCGTGTGAACCAGCGTTGCTGATCTGCCACTGCCCCCCTCCGAGCGAGGAATTTTGTATCCTGGGAGAGAACAGCAGAGCCACACGGTGCGGCCACGTGGCCGATGCCATTTCCTGCCTCCTTATTACGGCACATCCGTGCCACGTTGTCTGGATTATAAACATTATTGAAGAAAGACTCCACGACTTTCTCAGCGTCTGAGTAAGCCAAGCCCTTCTTTGTAGAGCCTCAGTTAGGATAGCATTTATATTGCTCCGGGTGGAGGGTTGCCGGTCACTGACCAACCCCTCCCCCACCACTCTCTGACTCAGTTTAGATTATAAGTTCTGTGAATCATTTTGGTTTAAATGCCCATACATAACATTCTGTAAAGATAGTTCCGCTAACCGAATATTGATACCTGTGAAGGGCGATTGTAAATACCCCGTTACAGAGTTTGTACATATATAAATAAACTTATAATTTCATTGATGGATCTGCCGCGCATTTCTGAGGGCATATCCACGACATTAATGGCGCAGTGCAAGGGTTATCCGATAAGTGACTATCTCTACAGAATGGGATACGTAATAAAACGATCCGATATGCAATGGGCTATAGAAAACCTGACAAATCCGGACCAAATCACCATGAAATTATCCAAATACGTGGTCGAGCTATGCGCTGATCCAACCGCAGTAACCAAGGAGAGAGTTACTGCGATCGGGGCTTGCATAATGCGAGCACAAGACGAATTTACAGCATTAGAGGAAAAGATTAAAAAACTTGAGGAAAAAAACAACTTCCTGGAAAGAGAGTTAGGAAAGTCTGAGGCACAAAATGATAAACTTCATAACTTGTTAACGTTGCAAATTAAAGAAAGCAACGCTACTATGAAGGTATTAGCGGGATCAGACAGAGACTCTGTTTCAAGCCTTCCTGGGATCTCCCAACCGCCTAGCCCCGAGCAGCCCCGCGACCACGATGTTGCGCCCAGAGCCGGCTCTCCCGTACAGTCCTTTTACGAATTACCCCCACCGCAGTCTCGCGGAAAGGACAGAAGGGTAGCGAATCCCACCGTAGCGCAAGACTTTAGACCCACGGTCCCCTTGGACCTGCCGAGAGTCCGAACACTGCAAACCCCGAGTCCCGATTCACTCGCTCAGCCCAGCACGTCAGCAGCAGCACGTGAATTAAATTCGCCTGACAATAGTGCTCCGAGAAGCGAAGCCCGGAAAAAATCCCATAGCTACCGAACGGAGAGAAACCCATCTGACCGGGACGATATGGATTACAGTTTGGAAGACGAACCCATACGGAGGAAAGCCGTGCATTTACGTCCTGTTCTTAAAGAGCAATACACGGATAGCCGCCGTGGCCGAGGGACAACAACTACCTCCGTTCGCCCATACAGCGGAGCAAAGCTTTGGGACCTGCAGGAGACGTTTGCACGAGAACCGGACGAGTCGGTAACAGACTTTTTGTATCGTGTTATGGAATTGGGTGGGGATACAATTATTTTGGACCGTAATGAAGCAAAAGACTGTTCATGGGGTCATGAAGTATTTTTGGGCATGGGTCCAGAGGGATACCACTCGTTAACTTCCCGTGTCGCTCACTGGGCTGGAAGTTTAGATCCTATAGATAGAGACGAACCCACAGAAGTGAGGGTTACCAGTTCGGCCGAACTCACTGCCGCGATTAAAAAGTTGGCGTGCATTCAAGCAATGTACGATCACGGGGCATATTCTTCCCCACTAGATGCCCCAATTAACCCAGTGCGACTCAAAATTCTAATCCGTGGGCTGCCACCGGGTCTGAAAAATGTATGTGATGCCAAAAAAGGAAATTGAACGAGTAGTCGAAAGGAATATGGCCTCTACTAATTCCCGGGAACACCAATTAACTTGGGAAGAGCTTCTGATGGCATTATCCCACAAGGGCCGAGACTTGGGCTACTCTGATCATATGCTCATGGCCAAGACTCCCAGCGAGAGACACCATACTGGTTTCAAAGGCAACCACGCGGCGACACCACGGGGGAAAAAGCAGGAAGTGCGCCACACTAAGACATCCCCTACTGCGACTTCTGCAGGTTCAAGCAGCAGCCCGGAGTCAGATCGCCGTCACTCGGGAAGTCCCAGAGGGAGAAATTTAGACCACTGGAGAGATAAACGGTGTACTTCTAATAGATCATTTTCACCCAGAGAGAAATGGTATCGACTAGCATTGTCTTTGAATGTACCTGAATCCTTAATAGCGTCATTACCAACGAGACTGTTAAAAGGCATAGTGCTGAGCATACAAAATAAATCCGGCAGCTGGGAAGAGGACGACTACCGAAGTGACCGCCGCGGCAAGAGGAAGAATGAAGCTGGAAGCAGCAGTCCTAAAACTGTTTCACCCAGCAAGGATGCTAACCCCTTCATACCTCGCCGCCAGAGCCCAGATAAAAAGCCAAAAAACTAGGCACAGCGGTGACTGTTCCAGGCCTCACTCATCGCTTTGTTAATACTTGCCAATGGTCTGAGGATCCAGAGCCTTTCATTTTGATTCCCACTGGACCTACTCGAACTGCTGTAAAATTCCTTATTGACACTGGGGCGCAAATCAGTGTTTTGAATGTGCAACAAGCTAAACGCTTGAAGATCCTGCCATCCCGGAAAAGGATAAAGATACAGGGTGTTACAGGAATGCCTCATACGTGCCATTTAGCCAAAACAAGGTTGTGGCTTCCTGGTGACAAGCGGAGTACCCTGGTAGAAGTTGCCCTGAGTCCGTACCCAGAGAACATCCTTGGATTTGATGTTTTAGCTGGCAAACGGTGGCATCTCCCTAACGGTACCCTGTGGTGCTTTGGCTCCTATGGAGTAGGAGCAAAAGGGACTGAAACCGCTCGGGTAGGCACTCTCCAAATTGCTCCACCCTTACCCAAATCGAGTATCACATGTGTTGCACAGTATTCCCTACCAGCAGCAGCCAGACAAGGCATCACTGAGGTGATTGCAGACCTGGAAAAGAGACAAATCATTACCAGGACACACTCACCCTATAACTCACCAGTGTGGCCAGTGCGTAAACCTGATGGACGATGGAGACTCACCATTGACTACAGGAGGCTCAATAGCAACACGCCCCCTCTCACCGCTGCAGTCCCAAGCCTGACATCCAACATGACAGCAATCCAAGCTGCGTCACATACTTGGATGGCTTCACTGGACATTAAGGACATGTACTTTATGATTCCTCTACGTGAGGAGGATAAACCACAGTTTGCTTTCACATGGCAAGGTTCCCAATACACCTTCAATCGTCTCCCCCAGGGGTACAAGCACTCAGGAACCATTGCGCACAATTCCTTAGCAGCACTGTTAGACACCATTGAAGTCCCAAAAGATGTAAGTGTCTACCAGTACATAGATGACATCTTTGTCGGGGGAAATGATGAAGGTAAGGTGGGTTCAGTAGCTGCAGCGATCTGGGACCTTTTGACCAAAAATGGGTTACAGGTTCCACAAGCCAAATGTCAAGGCCCGAGCCAAGAAATTAAATTTCTTGGATCCTGGTGGGTAGCAGGAGCAATATCAGTGCCAGAGGATGCTCTTGAGGCTATTGAAAAGGGCCAACTTCCCAATAACAAAAGGGAGCTTCAGAGGCTCTTGGGTACCTTGGGTTACTGGAGAAAACATATTCCAGGTTTCTCAGTAATTGCTCGTCCCCTCTATGACCTGCTTAAAAAGAGCAGAGTCTGGGACTGGACCCCAAGGCATACTGAAAGCCTAAAGGTTTTGAAGGACGAATTAAAGGCTTACCAGAAATTGGGCCCTTTGCACCCACATGACCCCTTAAGGGCAGAATGGGGCTTCTCTGAACATGTTTCCTACTGTGGGATTTTTCAAAGGGGACCTAAAGACCTGAACAGAGCCCTTTTATTCTCTTCAACAGCATTCAAAGATGCTGAAAGGAGATACTCTGAATGGGAGAAGGGACTCCTGTCTCTGACCCGAGCTGTCAAAGAGGCAGAGAAGCTGCGCACTACGCAGGATATCGTAGTGCAAGGTCCATTCTCTCTGCTCAAAGCAATCCTCAATGGAACCCCACCACCAGAAGGAATTGCTCAGAAGGCCACCATAAGAAAATGGTATGCCTATCTGGAAGGGATGGCTCAGCTTATGCCTCTAAGAGAAGGGTCCACAAAAGTATCCAAATTGCAGCAGCCCATCAACCCACATACTATCCCACTGTGCCAGCCCTACAAGCCATCTCCTATTCAGGTAGCACCTGAACTGACTGCCGATGCCAATACTGAGGGAGTGTGGTTCACAGATGCATCCGCCCAAAGTGTAGAATCACTGTGGCATTACAAGGCCACAGCACTGGAGATTGGCACAGACAGGACTGTCATTGAAGAGGGCGAAGGCAGTGCCCAAGTGGGAGAACTGCGTGCCCTTATGCTAGCTGTGGAAAATGGTGCAGAGACCATATACACTGATTCATATGCTACTTTCAAAGGTGCCACTGAATGGATTTGCCAGTGGGAAGCAAACCAGTGGATAGTTGGCAATACCCCAGTTTGGAGGGCAACCGACTGGCAAAGACTACTAGAGATAAGTCGAGCCAGGACCATCAAAGTAGGATGGGTAAAGGGACACTCCAGGAAGCAAACCCCTGCTGCTACTTGGAATCAACAAGTAGATCACTTAGCAAAAATCAGTGTGGTTGATCGTGAGGGAAAGGAGTGGGGAGCGATTGGCTGAGTGGCTACATATTAAAAGAGGTCACTCAGGTAAGTCAGACCTTTACTACGAATGCAGATCCAGAGGGTGGCCAGTTTCTTTGACCACATGCGAAACCATTGTTTCAGCCTGCCCTCAGTGCCACATCAGATTAAAAGCTAACCATCCCGGTCTGGCTCCAGCCCAGCATATCAAGAAAGACAAAGTGCTATGTAGCACATGGCAGATTGATTATGTTGGTCCCCTCCGACCCTCACATGGGAAAAAATACATACTGGTAGGGGTAGAAGTGGTTTCAGGCTTAGTCATGGCCACTGCTACTAGCACTGCTTCAGGAGCTCAAACCATTGAAACTCTAAAGGATTGGTTCAGCATTCTGCCTATGCCTGAACATATTCATAGTGATAATGGTTCACATTTCACCTCAACCTCAGTGCAAGACTGGGCCCAAGGGGAAGGAGTAAAATGGACATTTCATACTCCATATTATCCCCAGGCAAATGGCATAGTGGAAAGGGCAAATGGCCTCATTAAGAAACATGCAAATGTTTCAAGGAGTAATTGGGATAAACGCCTGCCTTCTGCAGTTTTCATTGTAAACAACCGATGGGGGAATTATGGCAGCCCCAAAGTCAAGGCATTTTGCCCTGCTGACCCAGTTAGGGATGTCAGCCACATGCCAGGGGAGGCAAAGGATGAACATCCACATTCCGTAACAGAGATGCAGGTGGGCCAACCAGTGTTAGTGAAACTGCCTTCTATCGGGATTGTACCCATGACACTGGCTAAGCCCAGGGGTCTATACGCTTGGGAGGCTACTGACATCAATGGAAAAACTCATCGCATAAGTGCTCGGTGGGTCGTTCCAAATTACTAACTGTCAAGCCCGGCTTTAAACACCGTGGCCAGTTTTGTTTCTCCACAGAATGACACTGGTTCCAGTGGACAGATTATCCTGGAAAGGAAGACCCGTCTCGGGAGTAACAGGGATCCACCACTGGTCAGGGGGTGGAGACTAGAAAACACTAAGGTCACCGATACTGACCTTAGACTTAACGAGTTCTATACTGTGTTGTAACATGCTTTGTTTAGAGTACAGTTGTACACTTCTGAGATATGTGTATATATATATATGCATGATGTTCTTGTGATGTTTCTATATAATGTTTAATTCATCTTTGGTAGAGTTTAATTATAGAATAATATTTGCCCACATATACTTGCCCATAAGCAGGGGGTGGAATGTAGTGAAGGATGCTTATGATCAGGATTGTGCCCCAAACATTTGGGTAGGATATATTTCTGTATGTGTTAACCCTCCTTTGTCCCCCCCCTCTTTTCTGGAGGCAGCAGGGGGGATCCTGGCGCCACTGAGTCCAGGTAAACAACCTACCAGGGCGTGGTCTCACCCCTGCAGTACTAGAGGCAGGCTATATATTTGTTTGTTTGAGGATGTTCAGTCTAGAGAAGAAAAGGCTGATGGGAGACCTCATCTCTCTGTATAGGTACCTGAAGGGAGGCTGAAGTGAGCAAGGGACCAACCTCTTCTCTTTGATGACAAGCAACAGAACTAGAAGAAATGGCTATAAGGTGCATCAGGGGAGGTTTAGGCTGGATGTTAGGAAATATTTCTTCAGTGAAAGGGTTATCAATCGTTGGAATGGTCTGCTCAGGGTAGTGGTGGAGTCACCATACCTGGAGGTGTTTAAGCAACATGTGGTCTTGGCACTTAAGGACACGGTTTAATGTTGACCCTTCAGTACTGGGTCAAAGTTGGACTCAATGATCTTCAAGGTGTCTTCCAGCCAAATATATTCTGTCATTCTGTGACTACATCTGGTCATTCATTCTGTGCTACACAGCAAGAGTGAGTAATCCACTGTAAGTCAGCATACGGTTGTCATTTTTGTCTAAAGGCAATAATTACTGGTTAAAAACTTATTTGTAGAAATATACTGTGCAATTAGTATTGTATAATTTTCTCACTCAACCCCCTGTACTTGCATTCTTAATAGTCATTCTCCCTTCCACCTGCTTTTACCCTTTTTCATTCTTTGATTCCTTTTATTTCCAGGTACACTGTCCCCTTCTGTGACCCATGGCTTTGGAGATATCCTTCTGTCACATGCAGTCATGCACAATCCACCAATGCATGTCCAGGCCAGTGAAGTGATCAATGACAGCTCTTCTGTCCTCTTTCCCCAGTCACAACTTCCTTTATAGTTCAATGCTTATTTAACTGTTATAGGATTTATTCTCGCCTAATGTGGTAAGCATTAACTCTAAAGATTTCTGCGATTGCATATATTTATTTAGAATAACTTTATTTAGAATAAACCAAACCAGGTTGGAAGAGACCTTCAAGATCATCGCGTCCAACCCATCAACCAATTCAACCCACCCAAACAGCTAACCCATGGCACCAAGTACCCCATCAAGTCTCCTCCTGAACACCTCCAATGACGGCGACTCCACCACCTCCTTGGGCAGCCCATTCCAATGGGCAATCACTCTTTCTGTATAGAACTTCTTCCTATAGATCTATAGATCATTCCTATAGAACTATAGATCATGAACACATTTTCAGCATGCTGTCAAAATATTTCAGCATCAGGCTGTCATTGCAGATAGGATAGCTGGCATTTTAAAATTATCTTTCTCAGTTTTTTTACTCCATGCCCATTACACAAAGATTCTTTCTTTCAAGTTTGATATTTACAGAGCCTGTTTCCAATACTGTATAAGGTTGTGATCAGTGGCACAATGTTGAGCTGGAAGCCAACAACCAGTGGTGTGTCCCAGGGTCCAATACTAGAGCCAATATTGTTTAATATTAAGATTAAGGACTTGGATGTTGGGACAGAGTTTACACATGACACAGAACTGGAACAAATGGCTGACTAACCACATATCTCTCAACAGGGTGGAGAAAAGGACAGAAAGGGATATCATAAAATGCAACAAAGGGGAGTGCCAAGTTTTCCACCTGGGGGGAAAAAAATCATATTCACCAAGGTGGGATATGACTAGGTGGAAAGCACATTTGCAGAGAAGGACCTTGCAGTCCTGTTGGACAGTAAGCTGAACATAACCCAGAAATTTGCCCTTACAGCAAAGAAGGCCAAAAGCACCCTGGTCTGCATGAGGAAGAATATTGCCAGGAGGTTGAGGGAGGTGATCCTTCTCACCTTCTCCTCATGTGAGACACACCTGAAATGCTGGGTCCAATTCAGAGCTCCCCAGAGAGATGTGAATGTAATTGAGAAAGTCCAGTGAACAGCCACTGAGAGAACTGCTGAACCTGGAGAAGAGAAAGTTTAGGGAGGGATCCCATTGAGATGAACATAGACCTGATGAGGGAAGCAAGAAAAAGCCAGACCCTTCTCAGTAGTGCTTAGTGAAAGGACAAGCAACAATAGGGACAAACTGTGTTATTTGTGTTTAGATATGAATGGGCAAACACTGCAACAGACTACTGAGAGAGCTTGTGAAGTCTTAATTCTTGGTGATATTCAGATGACAGCTGGCTGTGGCCCTTAGCAGACTGCTCTTGTCCCTTCTAATTTCAGTTTTTTTCAGTTTATTCCTACACTGCTCATGATGTTTGTGCTGCATAACAGAGGCTTCAGCTAATTTCCAGTTTTTCACATTCCCATTTACAGTCCCACTTACCACTCAGTGTACTCAGAAGGTACTCTACAGTACAGGGAAAAGGTGAGACATTGTGTTCAGGATTACACAAGAAAAGTGTAATTTTTAATGTCTTATTTTAAGAGAATTATGGATGGAGAAGTTCATAAGTAAGAAATTTAGAGATGAAAGAAAAGAGATTTAGTGACATACTCAACTAGCTTTGGAAGTTGAAATATAGAAAAAAAGTTCATATCCAAGTTCTTTCTTACTTTTCTCCATCTTTTTGGACTGACAATCCTTATACAAGGAGAATGTTCACTAAAAAAAAGAAGAATTGCCGTTATGAATTATTTACCAGAGTTTCCATCCATTTTGCACCAACATGCTGTTTTCCAGGTGTCGAGGGTTGAGGGGAAGGCCTCAAGCCTTCTTTCCCTGCCCTGTAAGTAAAGGGAAAAAAAAAATGAAAGAAAACCACAGCCGGATTAGCAAAGGATTGTGTACTGTATTTACAAAGCAGTTTAGGAAATGCAGGGGAATATATAAACAATTTACAGTATTTACAATATATACAGAAATATACAACAAAGTAACACAGGAATGAGATTCCCCTCCCCCGCCAGGAGGAAGGGTTTCCCCCTGCACCCCCTTCTCTCCCCTTTTTCCCCAAAGAGGGTTAGAAAGAGAGAAAAGGAATAATTGTTAATTAAAGGCAGTTATATGTTAGTAGAGGCCTTATCTGCTCAAGGTCAGTCTGGCCGAAAGCCCAGAAGCCGCAAGCTGCGAAAGGAGAAAGTGCAAGACTGAGTGAGACCAGTCTCACTGGGAATCAAAACTTAAGGCAGTGCTCTGCTTCTCCACCAATGAAATTAGTTTAGACCTGTCTTGTTTATAAGACATTCGGCCATGGTGTCCCTTTGTTAAAGGCACCGCCTCAAATGGTCATACCAGGTAAATTATTTACTACACATTAATTCTTCAACTAACTTCAGCTTCAATAAGTTCAGAACATAGCTTCAGGGCCTTAACACTAAACTGAGAGTTGCAGTGGCCTATGGAGTTATGGCCACTCCTAGAAATACCAGTAAGCCAAAACACTGGAGGACCTAGAATTTCTTAAAGCACTCTTAACCCATGGATTCACTAGCCTGGAAGGCTGGAGGATAATACTCACATAAGCTGTTAGACAGCAAATAATTTTTATTTTTCCCCCCCCTCACAGAAATAGTAATTGCCAGACAACTGTATAGGATTCTCCTCATAGGATTCACAGAATCACCAAGGTTGGAAAAGACCTCAAAGATCATCAAGTCCAACCTGTCACCACAGACCTCATGACTAAACCATGGCACCAAGTGCCACGTCCAATCCCCTCTTGAACACCTCCAGGGATGGTGACTCCACCACCTCCCCGGGCAGCTCATTCCAGTGGCTAACAACTTTCCCAGTGATGACCTTTCTCCTCACCTCAAGCCTAAACTTCCCCTGGTGCAGCTTGAGACTGTGTCCTCTTGTTCTGGTGCTGATTGCCTGGGAGAAGAGACCAACCCCCTCCTGGCTACAACCACCCTTCAGGTAGTTGTAGACAGCAATAAGGTCTCCCCTGAGCCTCCTATTCTCCAGGCTAAACAATCTCAGCTCCCTCAGCCTCTCCTCATAGGGCTTGTGCTCAAGGCCTCTCACCAGCCTCATTGCCCTTCTCTGGACACGTTGAAGTGTCTCAACGTCCTCAGGCATGTCCAACCACTTATTCCTATGTGTACACTGCTCAAATAAAATGTATGGTTGCACTTCAGTAGAGGTTTCTGCTCCCTTGATGGGAAGAACAGCATTCATTTGTATGTCTTTGTTCCTTGTAAAGCAGGACTGCCAGTGTTTCTGATTCCAAAGCTGTGCCTTGCAAAGCAAGGTCCAAAATTCTGTTATTTAACTGAAGGCTACTAAAATCACAGTGTTCTGGGAAATCCAAGAATTCCTCAGACAGTAAGAAAGTATTTTTATTTTTAATATATCATAAATTGGATAACATGAAATATTGTTTCAGAAAGATAATGTGATTTTATGGCAATATCTGATACCTTCTCCATAAAGGTATTAACAAAACAAATTATATTTGACTAATCTCGAACACGTGTTAGTGCTTGAATAGTTGGTTTCCATACATGATGCAAGAAAAATTACTAAAGGGACTTTATACTTTTGGAGACTAACAGATAAAATAAAACAATTCTACCTGTGTAAGTAGACCACATGCAACACAGGCCACGATCATATGGATTCTTATTCAAACCCTCATAAAAAATCACATTTCATACACAAACAAAAAAGTTTTCAGGAAATGTCAGAGCAGTGTTCTCTGACATATTTATCTATGTCTGTCTTTTAAAGGTTTCTGCTTCTAATAATGTGAAGCTGTTTGGCTTCTGCATAATTCTTCTGCAATTATCCAAACTGTCCAGATGTTTATAAGAAGGTTAATCCAGGGCAAAGACAAATTGCTCAGAGAAACTGTTCATTTTACACATTTTAAGTGTCTGAGTCTCAAGCTTCTTGCTTTTTACCATTATCCCTCCAGCTCTCCCTTCAACCTGTAAGCATTTCTCATGCCTCTACCATCATTTTAACTTTCACTTTACATCTAATACCATTATCCACTGATCAGAAAATCCCCATTTTAAGTTTCAATACAATACAATACAATACAATAAACCAGGTTGGAAGAGACCTTCAAGATCATCGCGTCCAACCTATCACCCAACACCACCTAATCAACTAACCCATGTAATCAAGCACCCTGTCAAGTCTCCTCCTGAACACCTCCAGTGACGGCGACTCCACCACCTCCCCAGGCAGCCCATTCCAATGGGCAATCACTCTCTCCGTGTAAAACTTCCTCCTGACCTCCAGCCTGAACTTCCCCTGGCGCAGCCTGAGACTGTGTCCTCTTGTTCTGGTGCTGGCTGCCTGGGAGAAGAGACCAACCTCTGCCTGTTTACAACCCCCCTTCAGGTAGTTGTAGAGAGTAATGAGGTCACCCCTGAGTCTCCTCCCCTCCAGGCTAAACAGCCCCAGCTCCCTCAGTCTCTCCTCATAGGGCTTGTGATTTTGATGTGTTGAAGCTGATGGGTTTTTTTCTTTCAAAATATAAAAGAAGCCATAGTGCTTTTGCAAAAACTGACACTTTTTCTTAAGTATGTGCCATTTAAAAATAATGTTGTTACTTTTACAAGGATGCTAAATATTTGATTGACCGAGGAATAAAACCTTTTCATCAAAAAGGCACACCTCCATTTCTTTTTCATAGTTTCATAGTTTCATAGCTTCATTCAGGGTTGGAAGAGACCACAAGGATCATCTAGTTCCAAACCCCTCGCCATGGGCAGGGACACCCCACACTAGATCAGGCTGGACAGAGCCTCATCCAGCCTGCTCTTAAACACCCCCAGGGACGGGGCCTCGACCACCTCCCTGGACAACCCATTCCAGGGTCTCACCACTCTCATGGTGAAGAACCTCCTCCTCATATCTAGCCTGAATCTCCCCACCTCCAGCTTCATTCCATTCCCCCTAGTTCTATCACTACCTGAGATCCTGAGAAGTCCTTCCCCAGCCTTCCTGTAGGCCCCCTTCAGATACTGGAAGGCCACAATTAGGTCACCTCGGAGCCTTCTCTTCTGCAGACTGAACAGCCCCAACTCCTTCAGTCTGCCCTCATAGGAGAGGTGCTCCAGCCCTCTGATCATCCTTGTGGCCCTTCTCTGGACACGTTCCAGCACCTCTACATCCCTCTTGTAATAGGGGCTCCAGAACTGGACACAGTACTCCAGGTGGGGTCGCACCAGGGCTGAGTAGAGGGGGAGAATCACCTCCCTCGACCTGCTAGCCACACTTCTCCTGATGCAGCCCAGGATCTGATTGGCCTTGCGGGCTGCAAGTGCACATTGAGAGCTCATATTGAGTTTTTTGTCCACCAGCAAAGCATTCCATAAATACTTTTAAAACATGAAGTAATATTTATTTCCAAATTAAGAAATTAAACCTACACAGATTTTATTTTAAAAAACAAACCTTTAACCTATCTCAACCAGTTCTAGTCAGTCCTCTATATTGTGAAGTAATCCTAATTGCTCATAATCACTTGCAATATTTTAAAGAAATTTTATCCTTTAGAAGATTATTCTAGAAAGGGAAAGAGAACAGGATTTACAAAAGCTTGAGACAATGACAGTGACTTGTTAATATGTAATAATAATGACAAAAAAAAGAGATAGAGACAAATGCCATTTTGTTTTTCATTTTAATTTAATTCAAGCATGTTATTTCACTCGTGCCACCTGCTAATTTGCAAAATTGAGCACCAGTTCTCCTCCTACTATGTTTGAAGCTGGCATGTGGAAAATACTTTCCTTCCTGATTTTGGGAAGGATGGAATGAGAGAAAACCTCATTTTTAACCACCTTCACTTTTGCAAAATTTCATTCAGTGACGTACTGAGTTTAGGGAGTAGAACCTCAAGCAATGCTCAGCTGATAGAAGGAAATGTTTTAGCTCTTGTGGGCCAAAAACCCTGAGAACAAACTGCAGCTATGTAGAGAGAAAAAAGCATTTAGCTGATTACCAACAACCATTGTGATTCAGGGAAGCCACACAACGACCTGAGAATAAGAGCTGGTAAACATTGCAATAGTCTTTTGTCTTCTCTCTGAACTTATATAAGAGATGTGTGATCGTTTGTCTTTTGTCTAACACCTGTCTGAGCCTTGCCAAGGGATGTGTGTTCCCTGGCATTTTTTCGGGAGCCAATCATGAATCTGTAACTGTCACACGGACGCATCTAATAACCAATCATGAGTTTGATGCCGAATTTTGCCCCAAAAGGCAAGAATAACTGCCTAAGAGACTCAGTTTAGGTCAGATAGACAGGAGGTATTTTATTGGCAACGCGTTGGAGAAATCACTAAATGGATTTCTGCCTTTCCCGTAACAAAAGCATGCCTTTTATACAGCTTTGGATGTAGTATTGCATCAGATCTTATACATAATCATATCTTTGCATACATATTCATGTGGGCCGTGGTGTAGGCGGAGCGTGGGCGGGGACATCTCTTTTGAGGATCTTCTTGGTGGTCGTTCCGGTGGCCTTCATCATGGGCAGGGGTTTCCTGATGAGTCTTCCTCCTTAAACTTTTGAACTCCTTTCCTAATTTGGTCAATTCCCAGTGTGCCTGGCTTGGTTTCGCTGACAATGCTCTGAGTGTTAGTTTGGCCTTGTTGGCTCTGAATGTCAGTTTGGCCTTGTTGGCTCTGAATCATGCTTACCCTAACAGTTCTTGTCAGTCTTTATTCCTTATCTTCTTTTTCTGTCACAGTGACCCATGCCTCAGTCGATTTATTGCTTTATCTGGTTCATGCTTTCGAAAGTTATCTGTTCTGGGGCTTCATTCCCCCCTTTTTCTTATGACTGACAAATTCTTTCGTCAAATTCTAATCCTATAGGGCGCTGATACGCTTGTACCATAGCCCAAACTATTTGGGTCCTTTTTATTACGATTCTTAGTTTCCACCACATACAAATAATTTCATTCAACATTACTTTAGTTACTTCTCTTTCCTTATTTGTCCTGCAAGGGAATGCTTCAGGCCACCCAGAAAACGTATCAGTTAATACCAACAAATACCGAAACCCCCCTTTTTCTTGGGAGTTCAGAAAAATCAATTTGCCATAGTTCACCTGGGAATTTACCTTGATTTATGGTTTGTAACTATTGGTAGAGCGGATCTAGACCCCAGTGGGCCTTCTCATGTTCTGCTTTTACAAACTGCCACATCAGTTTCCTGGTATTACTAACTGTCCTGTTTCCAATTGACCCCAACCATTTTCTAATATTTTGCCCTTATTTCTTTGAATCCATCTATGATCTGATTCCTGGTAATCTGGCTGGATGTTGATATCCAGCTCTCCTGGTATTAGGGTCATTATTTCCACTGCCCTAGTCCTCGTGGCAGCCAATTTAGCTTCTATATCTGCCTTCCTGTTTCCTATTTCTGGAATAGTGTTACCTTTCAAATGTCCCTTACAATGCATTATGGCCACCTGTGCTGGGAGTTGGACCGCCTCTAGCAATCGCAGAAACACCTCTGCATGTTTGACCGTTTTTCCTTGAGTAGTCAACAGTCCTCTTTCTTTCCAAATGGCTCCATGAGCATGTACAACAGAAAAAGCATATTTAGAGTCTGTCCATATATTAATTTGCATGTTCTCCGCCAATTCCAGGGCTCGAGTCAGAGCTATCAGCTCTGCCTTTTGAGCTGAGGTCCCTGCAGGCAAGGGGTTTGACTCAATTACCCTTTCTGTAGTAGTGACTGCATAGCCAGCCATTCTTACTCCTCGCTTCACAAAGCTGCTGCCGTCTGAGAACCAGTTATCCGCATCTTCGAACGGCTCTTCTTTGAGATCCGGGCGACTGGAGTAGACTGCTTCAATTGTTTCCAAACAGTCGTGTTCGATGGGTTCTGCTGGGTTTCTTCCTTCTGGAAATGAAGCTGGGTTCACAATGTTAGTTACCTGAATGGTTATGTCATCTGATTCAGCCAGGATGGCCTGGCATTTTAGGAATCTGGAAGGCGACAGCCAATGGTTGCCTTTCTGTTCCAGCACGGCTGACACAGTGTGAGATACTAACACAGTGATCTTTTGACCCAACATGAGCTTCCTGGCCTCTTCTATGTTAATTATTACTGCGGCCACTGCCCTCAGACAGCCTGGCCATCCTTTACTTACTTCATCCAATCACTTGGAGAAGTATGCCACAGCTCTCTTGTGTGGTCCCAATTGCTGTGCTAGGACTCCTAGGGCCATCCCTTGTCGCTCATGGGAGAACAGGCAGAATGGTTTTGATACATCTGGGAGACCCAAGGCCGGTGCTCTCATTAGCTCCAGCTTCAACTTCTTAAAGGCCCCTTCTGCCTCGGGAGTCCAAACTAGGACGTTCTTTGTTTCCTTCAACAAATCATAGAGTGGTTTAGCAAGTATCCCGTACTGGTAGATCCATAGCCGACACTAACCTGTCATCCCCAGAAAGGTGCGCAGATCTCTCACCGTCTGTGGTTTGGGTATCTGGCAGATGGCTTCTTTCCTAGCTGCTCCCAGGGATCGCTGTCCTCTGGAGACTTCGTATCCCAGGTACACCACTTCTTTTTTGCACCAGCTGTGCTTTCTGTTGAGAAACTCGATATCCACTTAAACCCAGGAAATTTAACAAGGAAATAGTCCATTCAATGCATTCTTCCTCTGTTGCTGTTGCTATTAGGAGGTCATCTACGTACTGCAGAAGGGTACCATCTCCCAGCGGCCTTTCCCACTGTTCTAATTCTTTGGCTAACTGATTCCCAAAAATCATGGGGGAATTGCACCATCCTTGGGGCAATACTGTCCAGGTAAGTTGAGTCTTTCTTCCTATATCTACAGATTCCCACTCAAAGGCAAAAATCTTTTGACTCTTGGGAGCCAAGGGAAGGCAGAAGAATGCGTCTTTTAAATCTAATACTGTGAACCAGGCCAAATTATCCTTCAGTCTAGTTAAAAGTGTGTATGGATTAGCAACTACCGGATGTAATGTCTTGGTTATTTCGTTTACTGCTCTCAGATCCTGAACTAGGCTATAGGCTCCATTAGGTTTCTTTACTGGCAGGATTGGTGTATTAAAATCTGATTCGCATTCTACCAATAATCCCAATTCCAAAAACCTTTTGATTATGGGCTCAATCCCCTTCCTATCCTCTATCCTCAGAGGGTATTGTTTTCTTCTCACTGGTTTTGCCCCAACTTTAAGTTCAACAACAATTGGTACTGCTTGTTTTGATTTTCCAGGTATATCAGTAGCCCACACTAATGGGTATGTCTTATTCAGAATTCGCTCGAGATTGTGATTCTCAGGTTTAGGTTCCACACAACTGATCGTCAGGCTTAGAGCTGTAATCAGTTGTTCCTCATTCACTTGTAATTCCAATTTGTCTTTGTTGAACTTTATTATGGCTCCCAAGTTCTCCAATAAGTCTCTTCCCAATAAGGGCTTAGGCGAATTTGGTAAATACAGGAACTGATGAATTCCCATTTGTTTCCCAATTTTGTATTTGATGGGTTTCAAAAAGTAAGCTTTTTCTGGTTGGCCTGTTGCTCCCACAACTTGTACAAATTCATCACTTTTAGGTACCAATTCCTGATTTAAAACCGAAAAAGTTGCTCCCATATCAATCAAAAAGTCCAATTCCTTTTTACCTTCCCCTAGCTCTATTTTAACCAGTGGGTCTGCTAGGGTACGGCCCACCGGTCTTCCTCATTCACTATTCTGATGTGTGGTAGTAGTAGTGGCCATTAGCCTTTCCCTTCGTTGGGGGCATTCCTGCTTCCAGTGGCCCATCTGTAGGCAGTATGCACATTGATTTGGCCCTACTCTAGCTGGGTGGGGTTGGAGCCTCCCTCCCCTTCCCGCTGGGTTGCCTCTGCCTCTTCCCCTGGTTCCAGGTTCCGAGTAACCTGTCTTCTGAGCTGCCACTGCTACAACGACTACTCGAGCTATTCTCTTGTCCTCCTTTTTCTTCTCCTCAATCTCTCTATTATTGTATACTTTCCATGCCTCATTCAGCGGTGTCTCTAGGTTTTTATTTGCTGGATGCTCAAGTTTTTGTAATTTCTTTCTAATGTCTGGGTTACTCTGTCCCATCATCAACCCTAACAAGTGCTGTTTCCCTTCTTCTGTTGCTGGGTCCAGGGGTGTGTATTGTCTCATCGCTACCCTAAGTCTATCCAAAAACTCTGATGGGGTCTCATCCTTTCCCTGCCTGACGTCATATAGCATTGACCAATTGATAGCCTTAGGGATCGCATTACGCAAGCCCATCGCTATCAGTTTTCTATACTGCACTAGCTGTTGATAGTGCTCTGGATTGCCCGGGTCCCATTCTGGTTTACTGCTGGGAAAATTATCTTCTAGTCTTCCTGATAATACCTGAGCATGTCGTTTTCCTGTTTCCAATACGAGTTCCCTTTCTGTATCTGTCAACTCTGACAGCATCACTTCTATATCCTCCCAATCAATATCTAAATTCTTTGCCATTAATTCAAACCTCTTCGCTACTCCCTCAGGGTTTCTCCTGAAATTCCTTGCCTCATCCCTCCAACTGTTCACATCACTTGTCGAGAACGGTACTTTTACTCTAGTCTTTTCCCCTACCATTGGTACAACTTCTCGGAGAGGAGCTATCGTATGGTTCCCTTCCTCTCTTTGCTTTGCTTCCCCCCATGCCACAGATCTGGTATAATACGAGTGACCGATCTCTTTCCCTGGATCTCCTTCCTGTGCCTCAACGTCTCCCCTATTCTTTGTCTTCTCTTTTCTCTTCCCCCCTGTCTGTTCTTCCTCTTCTCCTTTTATCTCCATTACACAATCCATCCAGTTCTCGACCTGCGTCTGTTGCCCTTTTTGTATCTGCCGGCTCCTGTCCTCACAACTTCTCAACCAAACCTTTATTCCCATCTCTATTTACTCAGCGGCATATTTCCACCCCTGGGGCAAGCCAGTCAGAACAATCAGGCTCTAACTGCTTCTCCATCCCTCCAGGAAAACAGCACGCTGAGCCTTTCACAACCCTGCACGAACCTATCCCAAGCCCAGTGCTGACCGCTTCCAGCCGCGGCCCGAGGCTCTACAGATGCATGTCACGGTACACCGCCTTCCCGCTAGGCGTTCGCGTACCAAAACGTGACGGCATCCAACAACTTTACCTCCCCTGGCGGAGGGAGGGGCTGCACCACAGCTCACTGAGAAGAAGGGAGGTGGAGCCAGGTGCTCGGCACCATTTTTGGAACTCATCCGAAAAAGTCGGGGAAGAGACTAGGGCTGGCTGCAGCCCGAGCGCACGGCCAGTCCCGCCGCCGCCCGAGCACACAGCAGGACTCCGCCCACCTCTGCCGCCGCGGTACAGAATCAAAATCGCCTCCACCCCTCGGGCATTCAAACGTCTCCTCCAGCAAAAGCCATACACGCGTTCTCAGAGCCCTTAAAAACGGCTTCGGGAGCTGGCTTGCCCGCTCGCAGCGGCTGGCTCTATCCCCGCAGCGAGAACGGACCTGACTCTGATCTGCTCACCGCTGCCCCTCCCCTACTTCACTCCCTGCCGCTTTTACCGCTCCGCAGAGAATAAAGGTGGGGGAAGGCAGGTCCCGCATTCTCAAGCGGTGCCCCCATTCCGATGGTTAAGAACCACCCCTGCTTGAAAATAGCAGGAGGGACTCTGTGCCACCGGTCACGCACCAGGAGTCCCCCTGCAGTCCACAAGAACTTAACACAATCGCCCCAACAACAACACGAGCCCCCAACTGCCAGAAGACCAAAACGACGCCCCGAATTAAATTTAAACTCTCTTATCTTTTGCAATCCGATCTGCAGAGTAACCACAACAACCAACTCCTACTCCTGCCTGGCTCTTATCCTGTCCCGGGCTGCTGTCCTTCTCATCCTCTGCTCCCCTTTCTGCATGTCTCGTTATCATCCTTCTCACTATATCTCAATTCAGAGACGTCGCCTCTCAGTTTAGAGATGGTGCTTCCCAGTGAGTTACTTTTGTCCCCAGTCCTTGGTGTGCTGATTTCTATTCTACAAACGTCTCCACTTCTGGATGTGTTGTTCCCTGTATCTGCGTTCTCTGTTTAACCGGAACAGTCTCTTTTTTCCTACCTTTCCGGTCTATCAGAGTATACTGCTTTACCACAAGATGTCACTGGCACACAGCTGTGAACCAAGGTAGGTTTGCAGATGATATCACAATAAATTCTTACACACTAAAGAGATTACAGTTAACACAAAATACCAAGTTCTTATCCCGAAATTCAAACTCGAGTCTTACTAAATTGCGAGATTCTTGCAGACAACATAACAATGTTAGACAAAGTGTGACACGAATGTATCTTTTCAGAAACAAAGCAACAACATTAAGATGAAAGAGAATCATACACCCGATTAACAAACACTCCGATTTTCCAGTGGGGGACTCGAATCCCTTATTTTCCAGTGGGGGACTCGAACCCCTTAATTTCCAGTGGGGGGACTCGAATCCCTTAATTTGGGACTCTGCCAGGGCGTCCCCGGGCTTTCCCGTCAGGTGACCACGTCTGGTCCCTGTTTCCCAGTCAAAGCGCTTTATCCCAAAACCAATAAACAATTAAAAATACCTCTTGATTGGAGCAGGAGATGCAGATAACCCTTTGTCCACCAACGAGCGCTGGTCCGGGGGGGGTCTCTTCTGACAAAAAGTTGTCAGGGGCGCCCAGAGGGTCCCGGCCCCGGACCCGGCTCGGGGGGACTCCTTAGGACCTGGGTCTCCTGTCTGGTCCCATCTGGGGTCGCCAGAAAATGATGCCGAATTTTGCCCCAAAAGGCAAGAATAACTGCCTAAGAGACTCAGTTTAGGTCAGATAGACAGGAGGTATTTTATTGGCAACGCATTGGAGAAATCACTAAATGGATTTCTGCCTTTCCCGTAACAAAAGCATGCCTTTTATACAGCTTTGGATGTAGTATTGCATCAGATCTTATACATAATCATATCTTTGCATACATATTCATGTGGGCCGTGGTGTAGGCGGAGCGTGGGCGGGGACATCTCTTTTGAGGATCTTCTTGGTGGTCGTTCCAGTGACCTTCATCATGGGCAGGGGTTTCCTGATGAGTCTTCCTCCTTAAACTTTTGAACTCCTTTCCTAATTTGGTCAATTCCCGGTGTGCCTGGCTTGGTTTCGCTGACAATGCTCTGAGTGTTAGTTTGGCCTTGTTGGCTCTGAATGTCAGTTTGGCCTTGTTGGCTCTGAATCATGCTTACCCTAACAGTTCTTGTCAGTCTTTATTCCTTATCTTCTTTTTCTGTCACAGTGACCCATGCCTCAGTCGATTTATTGCTTTATCTGGTTCATGCTTTCGAAAGTTATCTGTTCTGGGGCTTCAAGTTGCTTTTGATTATGTTAGCCTATATAAACAAAAGACTTTGTACAATAAAGGAGACACTTTGCTTGTATCAAGATTTGTCCCATCTCTCAATCACGGTAATTCAGACTTCAATTAAAGAAGGAAATTCATACCCAGCTTTAGTAATTTTATCAGTCATGCTGTACTGTTAATGTGAGAATTCATCTCCCTCTCTGGACATATTCAAGACCCGCCTAGATGTGTTCCTGTGTGACCCAGTATAGGTGATTCTGATCTGGCAGGGGGATTGGACTAGATGATCTCTCAAGGTCCCTTCCAGCCCCTGACATTCTGTGATTCCATGATACTCTCAGAGAAGATTCTGTTAAATGTTCTGGACAAATCCCATAGTTTCCCAGATATTTTTTATTACTTTTGTACACTTAGGGTAGTATTTTCAGAAGCTACGACATGGTTACAATTTTGCTCCTGGTAAGATTTTATTTCAAATCTAAAGAAAATAGTAAACTGCCTGGCATGTACAGCAGGTGCAGGCATAATGGCAGAAAATAAAAGCAGTTTCAGTTTCTAATTCCACCAGGTTCTGAATTGTTTCATTAAGATATTCCAAGCTTTTTATTAATGTCAAGAGAATATTTTTTCCCTGACTTTTTGGGATGCATATAGCAAACCTTATTGTTGGCCCCTTGCTCTTCACTCCCCCATGTTCTACTAACCATTACATCCATGAATATACCCTTTGTGAAGGACCTTTCATGTCTTGTTTCAAGAGTTTCAGACACTCTTTTCATTCACAAAATTCTTAAAAGATTAAACACAGCTCTAATACATTTTGAGCATACAGTCAAGGAAACAATGGACAAAAATAAAGTCACAGAAACGTAAGAATAAATTTTTACCATTGTAGCAATTTTATTCAAGAAAGAGTAATGTGAAATAAGTGTTCCAAAATATCTTTAGAATATTATCTGCACTATAAATATTAATATATATAAATAAAATATGTATTTCTGTGGAGAACACATCTGACCATAACACAAAATTTAAATACATTCTAGTAGCACTACTACCACAATAACTCACTCCAATGATGAGAGGAAGTGACTCATAATGAAAGATGGAACTGCAAGTAAAAATTCTTCTGGTCCTGCTTCTGACACTGACATACTATGTCATCTTCTGGAAAATCACCAAACTAGTTTTGTTAATGATAAAGCAGAGATTATGACACTTTCTTCACAAGGAAGTTGCAACAACGCTTACTAAGTACTTTGTATCTGCAGGAAAAAAGTCACTGCACAAGTAAAAAGTGTCAGCAACTTGTCATTTCTGTTACAACTAACTAATCTAGTTGCTTATTTTTAAAAGGATAGATAGTTACTCATTCTTCCATTATGGGATATAAAGTTGTTGCTCTGTTAAACAGTAAAATTTAATCTTAGAGATATTTCAAAGTGTATCAATATGGAAAAGGAGAGGGGGCAGGGAAGTAGACTGCCTCCACCATCAAAGTATATTCTTTGCACATTCCTGGCACTACATCAAGGTTAAGTTAAAAGCAGCACTTGAAGGCAGTTGCATATGGTAGATTCTACAACAAGGCTCATTAGCCAATAGTGACTCTCATGTAAAAGTCTTTAATGTGGTACAATGGCATTTTTCAGCCTCTTTTAAAAGGGGAAAAGTTGATAATGTGAAAGTTTTATTACTTTTTTTCTTCTAAAGAAGTGCCTTTTTGTAGTGAAACATTCTGGCTAGTTAGAGCAAAAGCTCAGGGAATTTCCTTCACTCTGAGAATGACTGTGATTATACAAGGGGAAAGGACCACAGCAGCAAACTGGCAACATACCAAGGTCTTAACCCCTGAGACAGGAAGTGGAGAAATAGGTGTTAGCAGTCTTCCACAAGTCCTTAAAGCATAAACTATGAAACTATGAAACTATGAAACTATGAAACATATGGTAAATCCATTACCTAAACTACAAAGAATGGAACCTTGCTAATAAACCTATTTATTAGGTTAAATAAATACTGAAAGTGTTTAAAAAAGGCAAGCTGCGTGACTTTTTAAAATCAAATATTTTTCACTTGTCAGAATTTGTTGTTGGGAATCTGTGAAACATGATGGTCTTTCCAACCTCATGAACACACACACAGTCCCATTCTCCCCCTTCACCCTCAGCTCAGTGCTGGCTACCACCATGTGAAAGTAACAGCATTTATTTGTGGACTACCAGTGCCACTGTCTGTCCTGACACAATTCTCCATCACACAACTTGGCTGCTGGTACACATGATGAAATGCAAAATGTAGGTGGGATTCAAGCCTATTGTCGAGGGTTGAGGGGAAGGCCTCAAGCCTTCTTCCCCTGCCCTATAAGTAAAGGGAAGAAAATTGAAAGAGAAAAAAAACCACAGCCGGATTAGCAAAGGATTTTGTGCTGTATTTACAAGCGGTTTAGGAAAGGCAGGTTTATATACATAATTTATGGTATTTACAATATATACACAGAAATATACAACAAAGTAACACAGGAATGAGATCCCCTCCTCTGCTGAGGAGGGTTCCCCCCCCCGTACCCCCTTCTCTCCCCCTTTTTCCCAGAGAGGGTTAGAAAGAGAGAAAAGGAATAATTGTTAATTAAAAACAGTTATAATTAGAGCAAAATGTGCTAGTAAGTTTTGTACAGGCCCTATCGGTTCCAAGGTCAGTCTGGCCGAAAGCCCAGAAGCTGTGAGCTGCGGAAGGAGGGGGAGAAAATGCAAGACTGAGTGAGACCAGTCTCACTGGGAATCAAAACTTAAGGCAGTGCTCTGCTTCTCCACCAATGAAATTAGTTTAGACCTGTCTTGTTTATAAAACATTCAGCCATGGTGTCCCTTTGTTAAAGGCACCGCCTCAAACGGTCACACCTATTTATCACCTTGTTGTCCAGACATGTTATCCATAAGAAATTTGCTCTTAGCCAGCATAAATAATGTCTGATTTCAGAAGCAATAATAGGAAAAAAAAAACACCAAATATTTAGAAGTGGAGTACTGCCAGTACCTCTAGCAGTAGCTCCAGTGAATATTTTTGCATCAACTTAATAACAAAAATATTTTAAGAGAGATAATAAAAGGCACCAAAGCTAAGGAGAACTGTGTTTTACAGAAGTAGTACTAAACTGACAATTGCTTTGCTACATAATTGCCCTTCTGCAAGATGTGGGAACGGAATATCCAGCAATACTTTTTAAAGCCTTTCATAATGGTTTCATGGATTTGTAACAGAGGTGACATTGATCTAAAGTCAGCTGAATTCCCTTTACTCCCTGCTTAATTCCCTGTCCTTTGAAACTAGCTAGTGCAAATACGTATTTGAGATGGCAATGTGGTAATTTTACACTCAGGTGTCTCCTCATTTAAGTGGTTGCTCAGTGTCCACCTTCTCTCCTGCAGAGATCACAGAAATTTGCCCTCTAATTTAACAGCTTGTGAAAGGTACTTCTTTCCTGCTGACAGTGAATGATATGTTTGTGATGCAATTTGTGTTGCATCACATTCAAATAAAGCATTATTCAGGAAATAAAGGGAGGGAAAAGTTTTTAATTTTGTGTGCCTGTGGAAATTCAGTGATATTTGGTCATTAGCTTGACTGAAATCCATCTAAGTGTATGCCCAAACACAAGCCACTTTGTTCTCAATCAGTGTTTATAGCCAAGGAAGCGAGGGGGGAGATCTATTACTTTTACCCATACTCCACATCAAACCACCCTCTGTAAATACACAGTCAAACATTAACGATGCCCCTCATCTGCTTCAAGTTCATTAGTGGAGATACCTGTGCCTACATGGAATGCCACTGACATCTAGCATAGAGCTCTAGTGCTAGCAGAGTGGAGAGTATCAAATTTAAAAGCACTGCATTATTAAAATTTAAAAGCATGTCATTGCAGAAGATTGGTAACAAGCTGCAATTTAAAGAAAGTGCTTAAAATTATGTAATTACAATGGTTTGTTTGGAGAAAAGAAAAAGGTCAATATAAAGTTGCAACTGTAACCATCAGTTATGTGATTTTAAAGAGTGGTAATACATAAATAGTTGCCTGGTGGTAATTTTACATTAAGAGTAATCTGTTGTTTAAAAAATGTTGAGGGAAAATTTTTTGGTTTAGCAATAAAACATATCAGAGCAGAAAACAATCTATGTAGATTATAAGGCTCATTCTCTTAAACTGTGCCATTATTTGTAATGAACTCCTATCCAGGTGTTGATACCACTTTCTGTAATAACAGACAACATATATATTGCAGTACCCTCAAAAAGATATCAGTAAATAGAGAAACCAGGTGAATGTTTTAACTAATGCCATTCCAGAACCATTTAAATATTTCACACATTTGAGTACACTAGGAGCACTACAGACACCACCTGGCATTGGACAAGATATTTCATTGCATTTTAAAGTTATTTCAATATTTCAGAACAGAACAACATATCGGGGCGACGGAGATGGGAACCAATACGGCTGACCAATATGATTGAGTATTGTTCCTTTATTGTTCCAGTGTTGCAGGCCGATGGTGCAGGCCTGAGGTGCAGGCCTATGGAGCAGGCCTGTAGTGCAAGTATAGCACTGTAAAGTGTAGAAGAAACAGGAGACAGGAAAGGCAGAAGTGCGTAGCAAGGAAACTGCTACAACTTATATAAACTCGGAGTCCCTTGTTGGCATAGCTCCATTGGTTCCCTCTGAGTGACCACACATTGCTCTATTACAGATTATGGGTCCAACTACTAATGACACAACGAGGTTTGTTGATGCAGGTGCATGTCCTGTTGTCCCAAGATAACTGTCCATGTTTATAGCTACCAGTGCCTTGTTTTAGTTACATGCTGCAGGCACAGCACTGTTTTGCTACACTGCTAGCTGGCTCTGCATTTATGCTGAGCATGGCCTACCACCATGTCAGGCTCTAGACCTGCACTGCCAGATTGCTCACACTGCTCGTCGCTGGCTTTGCCACAAATCCCCCTTTTTGTTTTTGTGAGCAATCTGGTCATGGGAGTTGTTCTCATCCCATACAAGATGCTACTGCAAACACAGAAGCAAGCAAGGTAACGCTAAGCTGTATAGCAAAAGCAAGAGTTCTGTAGCGCAGCATGTCTAACAGACTGGTGTAACCCATACAAGGCACAAAGCTTAAGCTGAAGTAGTTACAATGCTCTAACAGAGTTGGCATAACACATGGTCAAAGATAACAAACATTGTGAAGAAGAACTTAGATCTTAACAGTTCCGATCTTTACATTTCACTCCTCTTATTGACAGAGAAGACTTGATTATGCCTGAACACATTGCACACAGAGATTGAGGCACAAATGCAATCCTTAGCACTGTCTTTTACAATCTGTTTTAGGATTATGTTGCATCTTTATTTTCTCTAGGATGGTCAAAAATCATGAATTGTTTAATGGTAGCAAGATTTCTTTAATCTGTAAAGGTAGATCTGGCCAGGCTCTAGCTTCACAGACAGAAAACTTGCAGGCAAGCAGCAAGAGCAAAAAGAGCTTCATTGCTTTGCCCAATATAAAATTACACTGAATAATGTGTTTTTGCTCATCCTAGTAATTCTGATCTCTTAATGTTCACACAACAGTAAAGCAGTCACGACACTCAGTTATAAGTTAGATGCTTTCTGTTGACATCTTGGATTATCGTGACCGCCATTCTGGTCAGTGCTAAGAAGGTTTGCTGATTGTCATTTTCATGACAGTTGTGCCGTGTTCGTGCTGTCTTGTGGTGAAAGGGTTACAGCACATTGCAAAGTTGATGTTTCTAGGGTTACAGCACTTTGTAGGGTTGATGTTTCTAGGGTTACAGCATTTCTAGGGTTGCCATGAGCTAATTTCTTGCTATGGGGTATTCTTTCTTTTCCCCCTTTTTTTTTTGTTTGTTTGTTTGTTAATCTCTACTAAGTAAAATGTAAAGATGAAACTGTATCCTCTAGAATGTCTACATTCAGAGGCAAACTTAGTTAACAAGAGAGAATACAAAGTTATCAAGCAACCATGGGAAATGCCGTGTCCTCATGGTCGTGACTCTACCACCGTTGTTTATTGCGATGATTGCAGTTAGCAGAAAAGAAGGCTCGAGGTGACCTTATTGTGGCCATCTAGTATCTGAAAAGAGCCTACAAGAATGCTGAGGAGGGACATCCTAGCATGTCAGGAAATTACAGGACTAGGGAGAATGGAACAAAGGTGGGGATGGGAAGATTCAGGTTGGATGTGAAGAAGAAATCCTTCACCATGAAAGTGGTGAAGCCCTGGAATGGGTTGTCCAGAAAGGTGGCCGAGGCCACCAGTGGAGCTCCAACTGGGCAGGGATGATGAGCTAGTTGAGAGCGTATGGGTTAAAATTAAAGGCAGGACAGGGGAAGGAGATATTACTGTGGGGGTCTCCTACAGGCCACCTGACCAGAAGATCCAAGCAGATGAGGCCCTCCATAGACAAATAGAAGCGGCTTCCAGGTCACAAGCCCTGGTCCTCATGGGTGATTTCAACCACCCGGACATCTGCTGGAGGGACAACACAGCAAGGCACCAGCAATCCAGGATGTTCCTGGACTGCATAGAAGACAACTTCCTCCTCCAAATGGTAGAGGAACCAACAAGAAATGGTGCTATGCTGGACCTTGTTCTCACCAACAGGGAAGGGCTGGTAAGCAATGTGAGGCTCAGAGACAGCCTTGGCTGCAGTGACCATGAAGCAGTTGAATTTAACATCCTCAGGGCAATCAGGAGGAAGTATTCCAAGCTCACGACCCTAGACTTTAGGCATGCAGATTTTGATCCCTTCAGGGATCTGCTAGCCAAAGTGTCATGGGACAAAGCCCTGGAGGGAAGAGGGACCCAGGACAGCTGGTCAGTATTCAAGGACCACCTCCTCTGTGTCCAGGAGCTCTGTATACCAACAAAGAGAAAAGCAGGTAAGAATGCTAGGAGGCCTGCCTGGATGGGCAAGGAGCTACTGGACACACTATTACTTAAAAGGAAACTCTAAAGGAAGTGGAGAGAAGGACAGGTAGAACAGGGGGGAATATAAGGAAGCTGCCCGAGCAGCAAGAGTCCTGGTTAGGAAAGCCAAAGCAGAGTTTGAATTGAATCTAGCCAGGGAGATTAAAGGGAACACTAAGAACTTCTACAGGTATATTAATGGGAAGAAGGAGACTAGGAAGGTGTGGGCCCCCTCAGAAAGGAAAATGGTGACATGGTCACAAGTGATGAGGAAAAGGCTGAGGTACTTAATAACTTCTTTACCTCAGTCTTCACTGCAAGGGCCTCTAGCCACACTCCTGATGTTATGGAAGTCAAAGCCAGGGACGGGGAGGAAGAACTGCCCATTGTAAGTGCAGATCAGGTTCGTGATCATCTGAAGAACCTGAAAGTGTTCAAGTCCATGGGACCCGACGGATACACCCACGGGTACTGAGAGAACTGGCAGATGAGGTTGCTAAACCCCTCTCTATTATATTTCAAAAGCCATGGCAATCTGGGGAAGTCCCCACAGACTGGAAAAGGGGAAACATTGCCCCCATCTTCAAAAAGGGTAAGAAGGAGGAACCAGGGAACTACAGGCCAGTCAGTCTCACCTCTGTGCCTGGAAAGATCATGGAGCAGTTCCTCCTGGAGTCACTACACGCTCAAAAGAAGAGTGGAGAGGTGATTGGGAACAGTCAGCATGGCTTTGCCAAGGGCAAATCCTGCCTGACCAACCTGGTGGCCTTCTATGAGCAGGTGACAAAATTAATAGATGAGGGGCGAGCAACTGATGTCGTTTACCTGGACCTGAGCAAAGCCTTCGACACTGTCCCGCACCACATCCTGGTCTCCAAACTGGTGACACATGGGTTTGATGGGTGGACCACTAGATGGATAAGGAACTGGCTTGATGGCCGCACCCAAAGAGTGGCTGTCAATGGCTCCATGTCCCAGTGGAGGCCAGTGACAAGCGGAGTCCCTCAGGGATCAGTCCTGGGACCTGTCTTATTCAACATCTTTGTCAGTGACATGGACAGTGGCATTGAGTGCACCCTCAGCAAGTTTGCTGATGACACCAAGCTGTGTGGTGCAGCAGACACGCTGGAGGGAAGGGAGGCCATCCAGAGGGACCTTGACAGGCTGGAGAGGTGGGCACAAGCCAACCTCATGAAGTTCAATAAGAGCAAGTGCAGGGTCCTGCATCTGGGTGGAGGCAATCCCAGGCACAAATACAGGCTGGGCAGTGACTGGCTGGAAAGTAGCCCTGAGGAGAGAGACTTGGGGGTGCTGGTGGACAAAAAGCTCAACATGAGCTCTCAATGTGCTCTTGCAGCCCGCAAAGCCAATCAGATCCTGGGCTGCATCAGGAGAAGTGTGGCTAGCAGGTCGAGGGAGGTGATCCTCCCCCTCTACTCAGTCCTGGTGAGACCCCACCTGGAGTACTGCATCCAGTTCTGGAGCCCCTATTACAAGAGGGATGTGGAGGTGCTGGAACGTGTCCAGAGAAGGGCCACAGGGATGATCAGAGGGCTGGAGCACCTCTCCTATGAGGACAGACTGAAAGAGTTGGGGCTGTTCAGTCTGCAGAAGAGAAGGCTCCGAGGTGACCTAATTGTGGCCTTCCAGTATCTGAAGGGGGCCTACAGGAAGGCTGGGGAAGGACTTCTCAGGATCTCAGGTAGTGATAGGACTAGGGGGAATGGAATGAAGCTGGAGGTGGGGAGATTCAGGCTGGATGTGAGGAGGAGGTTCTTCACCATGAGAGTGGTGAGACCCTGGAATGGGTTGTCCAGGGAGGTGGTCGAGGCCCCGTCCCTGGGGGTGTTTAAGAGCAGGCTGGATGAGGCTCTGTCCAGCCTGATCTAGTGTGGGGTGTCCCTGTCCATGGCAGGGGGGTTGGAACTAGATGATCCTTGTGGTCCCTTCCAACCCTCTACCATTTGGAGGAGGAAGTTGTCTTCTATGCAGTCCAGGAACATCCTGGATTGCTGGGGCCTTGCTGTGTTGTCCCTCCAGCAGATGTCCGGGTGGTTGAAATCACCCATGAGGACCAGGGTTTGTGACCTGGAAGCCACTTCTATTTGCCTATGGAGGGCCTCATCTGCTTGGATCTGCTGGTCAGGTGGCCTGTAGGAGACCTCCACTGTAATATCTCCTTCCCCTGTCCTGCCTTTAATTTTAACCCATACGCTCTCAACTAGCTCATCATCCCTCCCCAGTTGGAGCTCCACTGATTCCAACTGGCTATTGACATAGAGGGCAACACCTCCTCCACTCCTTCCCTGCCTACCCTTCCTAAAGAGTTTATACCCACCTATCCCTACATTCCAGTCATGGGATTCATCCCACCAAGTTTCAGTAACAGCCACTATGTCGTGGCATCCCAGCAGCACAGTGACCCTTATCTCATCCTGTTTGTTGCCCAAGCTGCGCGCATTCGCATAGAAGCACTTCAGCTGGGCTGGCCCTGTCCTCCTCCTGTGCCAATTCCCCTCGATTTCCACAGAATGTCCTGGTGGATCATTCGTGGCTTGCCTCAGGGCAGCAAGTTGAGAGCCCTTACCTGCTCTCCTTCTCTGCCCCTCTGTTTGTCACCAGCCAGCAGGAGACTATGAACCCCTTCCCCCTTCAAATCTAGTTTAAAGCTCTATCAATGAGCCCTGCCAATTCCTGCCCCAGGATTCTTATCCCCCTCTGGGACAAGTGTGTCCCATAAATTGTTTTCAGCTCTGGTGCCTTGAAAACCAATCCATGATTGTGGAACCCAAAGCCCTGTCGATGGCACCAGCCCCTGAGCCATGAATTGACCTGTCGGCCCTTCCTCAGTGTATCCTCATCCATTGCTGACGTTAGAGGGATGGCAGAGAACACAACTTGAGCCCCTGATCCCTTTAGCAGTTGCCCTAAGGTTCTGAAGTCTTTTTTAATAGATTGTGAGCCTCTCATTGTTACATCGTCACTGCCCACCTGAAAGACCAGCAGTGGGGAGTAGTCTGAAGGACTCACAAGGTTGGGAATTCTATCTACAACGTCTTTAACTTGGGCACCAGGGAGGCAGCTGACCGCTCTATGAAATTGGTTTGGTCTGCATATTGGGCCCTCTGTTCCCCTCAGTAGGGAGTCTCCTATGACGATGACCCTGCGAGGTTTCTTTTCTGGGTAAGTTTTGATGGCTGGCCTGAGGTAACCTGTCATTGGTGCAGCTTCTGACCTCCTTGAGTCCTCAGCCTTACCAATGACCTGTTCCTCCTGCAGAGCCTCATACCTGTTCTGTAACTGCACTGGAGGCAGCGTGCTGCTCACAGGAGCAGACTTCCTTTGTTTGCATTTCTTCCATCGGGCAGAGACCTGTTCCCATTGGCCCTGCTCATGTGGGTTACTACAGGGAGGTTGAGAGTCTTGCTTCTGGGAAGGTATCAAACTCCCTGTTCCACTAAGTGTTACCCCCTGTTCTGGTTTCGAAGAGATTACATTATGGGAATCGTCAATTTTCTGCTTGCCATCTCTTCTAGCTCTTAGCCTTTCCACCTCTTCTTTTAGTTTGACCACCATGCTCATCAGATCACTGACCTGCTCACACCTGAAACAGGAGCTGCTCCCTCCATCCTCCATATCGAGTGCCAGGCTCCAGCACTCACTGCAGCCACCTACCTGAACATCTGCATTCTTGTGTGTGGTCTGTGTTTGGGTGCCCACTGTCCTTCTGTTAGTCTTTGCTCTAGTAGTGACCATCTTGCAGTAACCACCCTCTCCATCCGTGGTGGGTTTTTTTTTTGTTTTTTTTGTTTTGTTTTGTTTTGTTTTGTTTTTTCCCCCCCTGTCAGTGAGAAGGCTGAGCTGCGCTCCTCAAGCTGCCTCCTCTCTCTTCAGACACGCGCTGGGTTCTGTTTGGTTTGCACGCGCAATCCGAGTCCCCTGCCCCTCCTCCTCTCTAGTTTTGACTGTTTTTTGTTTGTTTTTAATGTGAGCTATTTTTAAAATTGTAATTAATTTTTTGCTTCATTTCTTTAATATTTTGAGATCTACTTTCAATAAACCTATTTCATTTTTGTTTGATTTCATTATATGTGCATATATATTTTTTCTAAAATATTTTTTTTATTTTCTTTTTTTTTCCATTATTTTTACATGTTTACAATTGGTTTTATTTAATTTTTTAATTTCTTTCCATTTCAATTTGATTTTTTGTAAATTATTTTTATATTTTTTTCTTTTTAATTCTAATTTGAATAGTTTCATGCTTTATGTTGAATATATCTATTATTTATTTTGTTTCTTTTTGGTTTTTTTAGTTGTTGTTTTCTATTCTGCATTTATTATTTTGATATGTTTAATATTTTGACTTTTACTCTAGTTCTTTTGATTAATCTTTAATTCATTTTAATTTTTTTAAAATTATTTTTATACTGTTTTAATGTGGTTTTTTTTGTCATTACATTTTATTATATATATTTTTTTAACCTTCTTTTCTATTAATTCTTTTTTATTATAATTTTTCATTTTAATTTTCTTGTTTTTTTCTTTCTTTGTATAATTTTTTGTTTTAATCTAGTAGTCTTGATAATCCTTATTTTTATTTTTTGCTAACAATTCTTATGTTTTTTGTTAATAGCTATTCTGTTTTAGTAATCCTTATGATTTTTCACTGCGTCATATTTGTTTTTAATATTTTGTTTTTATTGTTGCTCTTCTTTTTTATTATTTTTCTGTTATTCAGTACTCTTTGTTTTGTATCCAGAGTTTTTGTACTTTTTTTATATATTTCTATGTTTAAATTTTGTCTTTGCACATGTTACCTTTTTGTTTATAATTTTTTTTTTTTTTGCATTTTTTTTATTTTTTCTAGTCTATGTCTAAGAAGGAAATATAAAGACATTACCTTAGCTAAGGAATGCTTTTTAAAATGAATACCTACTTACGACAAACCTTAACTATATTACATGGAGCTCCTTTGGAATGCCAAGGCACACAACTAAGAAGGTTCGAACCAAAACAAAATCTTACAATGTGAACTCATTACTAAGTACTTACACCTTACTACAATTACTATGTACTAGGTATCTGTAAATATCAAATGCTTACCATTCATTATGCTTACCAGGAAAACTTAGCAAAACTCTAAATAACAAATCTCTTAAGGACCTTGCAATCAGAAATGAAGAAATTAGCACTGTAGCTTTAAATCACAGCAGAGCTTTGGTTGGCAAGAGTCGTACTAGAAAATCCTCCCTTTTCTGGGGTGGGGGTAGGGGTGGGTGGCTAGCAAGGTATGCTTTAGTTGCTATTGTTTCTGTATTAGGGTCTTAACGACTTGCAGCCTATCGTGTCTGAGCGACCATTGTTCCACCCATACTGGATTATGTGTTTTCCATTTTAATTTGAGGGTTGGTTGCTGACTAGTAGCCACTACAGAGAAGGAGCGGTAACGAATTTTGCTCCTAGCTGACTTGAGGCATCTCAGCCCAATAGAGCAACTCAAAGGGTTAACACGTACGGTCTTACAGTGATTGATTTGCCATAGTTAAAAGCTAATTGCACTGGCTCTTTGCTAACCCAGGTTGTTTGGATACCTTTTAAACACATGACTTCAACATTTGCCATGAGCAATGGCTAGTGACCATTCCGTTTATGACTAGGTATAATGATGACATCGTCTCCAGTATCCACAATCATTGAAAATTGCATAATTTGTTCACAAGGGTGTCTGACAGTTAAAATCTGTTCCAGTTTTCCCTTTTGGATTTCTAGGGCTAATAAGGTATTAGGCATATCGGTGGAACCTGAGCCTTCTTGCCCTTGGATCCTGTTAGAAGTTTTAGGCACTCGGGACTCAGACGGTATTAGCTGAGCAATTTCTGTCCCAACAAGAGTGCTAACAGGAGAGGCAATGGTATAGAGCATAATTTTCATAGCCCAGTCATAATCAGAATGTATTGAACCAGGAATTATAAGGATGCCCTGTCTAGAGGTAGACAATCTGCCAATTAACAGAGCACAGGGTCTGTGACCCAAAGGACCATGCCAATTGAACTTGACAACTCTTTGTGGATTCAAAAGGTGATATGTGGCTGTTGTCAGGTCTGCTATGCGCTGCCAGAGGGGGCTGGGTGGGGGAAGGGGGCGCGGTCCAAGCACCCTGGTTTGGTGTTGTCGTGGGGTGTACTTGCACTGCGGGAGCAGCTTTTGCGACGATCTCGAGTAAAATTATTAGATCTGTGACCCTTTCGAGTCTGTCCAACAGTCAGACACTTTGATTTAAGGTACCTAGGTTTCTCAGAGGCACGATGATTTCCAGCCAGGTGGTGCGGTGGTCGTGCTGGTGGGGACTGCTTCTATGGCCGTGGCTAGATACATTGCTGCTTGTCGATTCATTGTTGCGTCCTGCAGTCATGAGGCAGTGGCACCTGTTGATAAAATGCTGAGAACCTGTTTAGTTTCTTCATTAGCATTGTCAAATGCCAAAGTATCCAGCATTTCTACCTTCATATCATGAGTCAGGTCTGAATGTATTGAATGCCGTATGTAAGGGATGGTATTGACAAAGGAACCAAGTGTCCCTGTTTGGGCGCCAGATATCAGGGCGATGGAGATGGGAATCAATACAGCTGGCCAATATGATCGAGTATTGTTCCTTTATTGTTCCAGTGTTGCAGGCCAATGGTGCAGGCCTGAGGTGCAGGCCTATGGAGCAGGCCTGTAGTGCAAGTATAGCACTGTAAAGTGTAGAAGAAACAGGAGACAGGAAAGGCAGAAGTGCGTAGCAAGGAAACTGCTACAACTTATATAAACTCGGAGTCCCTTGTTGGCATAGCTCCATTGGTTCCCTCTGAGTGACCACACATTGCTCTATTACAGATTATTGGTCCAACTACTAATGACACAACGAGGTTTGTTGATGCAGGTGCATGTCCTGTTGTCCCAAGATAACTGTCCATGTTTATAGCTACCAGTGTCTTTAGTTACATGCTGCAGGCACAGCACTGTTTTGCTACACTGCTAGCTGGCTCTGCATTTATGCTGAGCATGGCCTACCACCATGTCAGGCTCTAGACCTGCACTGCCAGATTGCTCACACTGCTTGTTGCTGGCATTGCCACAACAACACATTTAGGAAAAAACTTTGGAGCCATTTGGAGAAGGCCTCTTGGAAAGCTGCTCTTTTGATTTTCCTTTCAGTTTTCCTTTTTGGCAGATTTTGCCACCTTTGTAGCCATCACGGCTTCTTGATACACATAACAAAACCTCCTGGAACTGGTTACAAAATAAGCCAGAGCTGTGAAGGGTAACCAGGGAGCATTATGTATTTTTTTTTTCAAATGACATAATAGTTGCAAAAGTCATTACCTGAATCTTGCTGATATCTGGCTGGGAAGGCAGCACAGTCTTTATGGGTTTCAAATGATCCTGAGCATACATTTAGCATCTGAGACTACTGATGGAGAGAAAACAACACACAACCCCTTCCATTTACCACCTCTTCCTCCAAATGTGCATGGGATGATAGCAGTCATTTGCTCAGCAATTATTCGAAGTTGTCACTTCAGCTAGGCACAAAATGGTGGCAACCCACTGGCCAAATGCAGACATTTGCACGTGAGCTAGTCAGGCAATAAAATAAGGTGTTATTCACCCAAACATTAGAAAGCCATGAATTGCTTGCTGGAAATGTGTCTCTGCAGACTATTAAAAAAGCCAGTGGGGGTATCCCAAAAGTAACCTTCTGTATCATGAACTTCTAAAGGCCTTGTTGTGACCGTTTGAGGCTGTGCCTTTAAGAAAGGGACAGTGCTGGGACACTCTGGCTGAATATTTTGTAAACAAAGACACGTCTAAATGAATTTCATTGGTAGATTGGTAGAACGCAGTTTTAAGTTTTAGTGCAGTTGGAATTTTTCTCAGTTCGCTCCTTTCCTTCTCCCTTTCCAGCTTGCCTGCTTCTGGGCACCTAGCCAGAGTTCCGACCTTGGATAACAGATAAGGCCTACTAACACCTTTCTCCCTTAATAACTGCCTTTTCTCTCTCTAACCCTTTTTGGGAAAAAAGGGAGGTAGGGGGAGAGAGTGGGGTATGGGGGGGAACCCTCCTCTGTCCGGAGGAGGGAATTTCGTTCCTGTTTTTTTTCCTTTGCTGTATATTTCTGTATATATATTGTAAATACTGTATATATTGTGTATATATATAACCTGCATTCCATATATTGCTTGTAAATATAGCATCCCTTTTGCTTCTCCAACTGAGTTAGCTGTGGGTTTTTTTTCCTTCTTGGTGGGGAGGGAGAGGCCTTCTCTCTCAGCCCACTACACTTGTGAATCTTGCTTGGAGCATGAAATGATAGACTGTGTTTCCATGAAGTCTTATGAAAGTCTGAGGGGTAAGAGAAACAAATCTTCTCTCTCAAGGGAGGGTCTCTCACAGGACCACAGCAAGGTGAAGCACCAGAATCCCCTGCTTACATGAGTCATGGAAACGAGCAGCAGAAGTAGCCGTACTGCTTTTAGACAGGGCTAACAGCCCAGGAAAGCCCTACTGAGACAGACAGCAGAGTGAAAATGGACATAATACTAGTGCACTTGGTTTAGGGGTTGTCTAAAATCACCAGTAGTATCTCCATGAGTTAAACATCCCATACAGAAGTGCCATGAAGGTCTTATTGTTATTACGGAGAGCAAGTTGGAGCCAGATGTCCACTACTCTTTCAAGCCCAAATTATGAAATCCCAAAACAGCAGTTTAGACAAGTGGTCCACGGAATGCCTACATAACCACTTAATCACATAGGAACTTGTATGGTATCTTAACTGTTTATATATTCCACATTAGGCAAGGGTTGGGTAGGTAAAACCAGAAATATTGAGGGAATGACAGAACTCTCAAACTTTCTTCCACAAAGTAACCTAATCACGTGCTCATACCCCTTAGTCCCAGAGATGTAAAAGCCAGTCATCTCAGATCCTCAGCAAGCTGTGATCACTATGATCTTCTGTGAAAGGCAGGCAGCTGTACCCTAAAACTTATATAAAATAGCTGCCTGCACTCTAAGACATGCCTTATTATAGGATTTGTTTGTGGGTGCTTTTTTTCTTTCTTTCTTTCTTTAATTTAGTCTTCAAAAACATCTAAGTCATGGCATCTAAATGCTAGATGAAACACCAAACTTCACAGGCATCCCTCTTTTTTACATTTCTTGGATGCTGTAAGTTGTGAATAATTCCATTGCCAGAAGATCAGCTATTTCACAGAACTCTGTCTGGTCTGATGTGCTGGACATTCAAACTTACCTACCTCCTCCTGTTTACTCAACTTTAAAATAGGATCTCTGAGTCAGGTGGCAAACTATACTCCTGAAGCAAGCACAAATACATCAGGTGTGGCATGACTGGGGGGGGTTTGGAGGGATAAGCTTAGGTTGATCATTCACCACCTCTTTTCAGTCTCAAAGGCAAAGTCTATTGTCCTTCATGGGATATCTATGAGGCAAACTAGGTAGTAGCAACAAGCTTAGTACCTCTAAGGAGAGGACTTTGGGAAACCCAAGTAGGTTGAGCAAATTCCTTTCTTTGCTTAGGGCCTGGCTGTGATGTGTCCCAGTCACCACTCCAGTCTGCAGCAGATCCTCACCCTGTAGAGATGGGGGCAGCACAGCAGGCTGTGAACACAATTTTAAAACAAGGAAAAACACTCTATCAGTCAAGTATTTTTAGAGGCACAGTCAGTATAAGGACATACAAATTTCCCATTGGACTTGTCAGTTCTTAATGGTCAGACATTACCAGTTACATTGTTACACAAGAATCACAGAACTGTCAGGGTTGGATGGCACCTCCAAGATCATCCAGTTCCAATGCCCCCACTATGTGCAGGGACACCTAGATCAGGTTGCTCAGAGCCACATCCAGCCAAGCAGATTTAGCAGCTAGTTTTTTTAAATAAATACAGCTCCCCATTTTACATGTTTCTCTGTGTGCTTGATTGAACAGGTTTATAAATAGTTCCCCTCATCTTCCTTACAAATGCTTTGGGTTCAGAGACAGCATCTGTTTCATAGCACAGCCTCCTGGAATAAAACCGAGACACCAGATTCAAGATTCCATAACACAGACAATTCATAGGAGCTGAATGCAGAAGTGTGGCTTTTAGGTTTATTGTTCCATTTTCTTATTCAAGCAGTGTACCAGACTGCTTTACAATTCAGGCAGAAGAATCATGAGATGGATTTTTATTTTCTCTTATTTAGAATAGAATAGAATAGAATAGAATAGAATAGAATAGAATAGAATAGAATAGAATAGAATAGAATAGAATAGACCAGGTTGGAAGAGACCTTCAAGATCATCGCGTCCAACCTATCATCCAACACCACCTAATCAACTAACCCATGTAACCAAGCACCCTGTCAAGTCTCCTCCTGAACACCTCCAGTGACGGCGACTCCACCACCTCCCCGGGCAGTCCATTCCAATGGGCAATCACTCTCTCTGTGTAAAACTTCCTCCTGACCTCCAGCCTGAACTTCCCCTGGCACAGCCTGAGACTGTGTCCTCTTGTTTCATAGTTTCATAGTTTCATAGTTTCATTCAGGGTTGGAAGGGACCACAAGGATCATCTAGTTCCAACCCCCCTGCCATGGGCAGGGAAACCCCACACTGGTACTGGCTGCCTGGGAGAAGAGACCAACCTCCGCCTGTTTACAACCTCCCTTCAGGTAGTTGTAGAGAGTGATAAAGTCACCCCTGAGTCTCCTCCTCTCCAGGCTAAGCAATCCCAGCTCCCTCAGTCTCTCCTCATAGGGCTTGTGCTCCAAGCTCCTCACCAACTTCGTTGCCCTTCTCTGGACTCGTTCCAGCAAGTCAACATCCTTCCTAAACTGAGGGGCCCAGAACTGGACACAGTACTCGAGGTGTGGCCTAACCAGTGCAGTGTACAGGGGCACAACGACCTCCCTGCTCCTGCTGGCCACACTGTTCTTAATGCAGGCCAGGATGCCATTGGCCCTCCTGGCCGCCTGGGCACACTGCAGGCTCATGTTCAGCCTACCATCAACCAGCACCCCCAGGTCCCTCTCTGCCTGGCTGCTCTCCAGCCACTCTGACCCCAGCCTGTAGCTCTGCATGGGGTTGTTGTGGCCGATGGGCAGAACTCGGCACTTGGATGTGTTAAATCTCATGCCGTTGGACTCTGCCCATCTGTCCAGCCTGTCGAGGTCTCTCTGCAAAGCCTCTCTACCCTCTAGCAGATCAACTCCTGTCTGACTATTTGTTGAAAACTGAATTATGTTCCTAGAAGGAAATGAGTAGGTGCTGTAGCAAAAATAAATTGTAAGCTTTTAATGTCATAGTTTCATAGTTTCATTCAGGGTTGGAAGGGACCACAAGGATCATGTAGTTCCAACCCCCCTGCCATGGGCAGGGACACCCCACACTACATCAGGCTGGACAGAGCCTCATCCAGCCTGCTCTTAAACACCCCCAGGGACGGGGCCTCGACCACCTCCCTGGACAACCCATTCCAGGGTCTCACCACTCTCATGGTGAAGAACCTCATCCTCACATCTAGCCTGAATCTCCCCACCTCCAGCTTCATTCCATTCCCCCTAGTTCTATCACTACCTGAGATCCTGAGAAGTCCTTCCCCAGCCTTCCTGTAGGCCCCCTTCAGATACTGGAAGGCCACAATTAGGTCACCTCGGAGCCTTCTCTTCTGCAGATTGAACAGCCCCAACTCCTTCAGTCTGCCCTCATAGGAGAGGTGCTCCAGCCCTCTGATCATCCTCGTGGCCCTTCTCTGGACACGTTCCAGCACCTCCACATCCCTCTTGTAATAGGGGCTCCAGAACTGCACACAGTACTCCAGGTGGGGTCTCACCAGGGCTGAGTAGAGGGGGAGGATCACCTCCCTCGACCTGCTAGCCACACTTCTCCTGATGCAGCCCAGGATCTGATTGGCTTTGCGGGCTGCAAGTGCACATTGAGAGCTCATGTTGAGCTTTTTGTCCACCAGCACCCACAAGTCTCTCTCCTCAGGGCTACTTTTAATTGGTACAAACGAGCCACTAAAATGTCTACTACTCAGCATAGTTTTCTAAAAACAAGAAAGGAAGTAATTGCATCTGTTACTTTTTTACAGATGATCATCAATTAAATTAACAACAATTAGGCTGTCAGATGAGAGGTTTATGTTGCAACTCTACCTCTTGTGGCTATCTATTGATGGAAGTAGCCACTCAGTACAAAGTGCTCCCAAAAGCCTAAACCACCAGATTTGGCAACTAATTTTTGCTGCCTCCATTCCTGCATTCATACCTACAGATCTGGAAGAATCCATTTTCAGAGGTGCTGAACAGCTGCTGTTCCTACTGATATTAGTTTATTGAAAAAAGTCTTTTTAGATTCAATCAAAAATGAGGGTTCCATCCCCTTTCCTCAGGTACAGCTCAGAATGGTGTCCATTTTTCACTTAAGATTTCAAGAAGAAGTGAATTATCCCTGCCTAACAGCCATGATTCTCTTTGACTTTTAGCAGGAATGCTTCTCTTGCTGTTTCAGTCTGCTAAAACCGAGTTCAACAACTGAATATAATAAGATTAAGAGAGCATAATAAATAATATGCTGCAATTTTATGACACAAGGCATTACTGCAAAGATAATTTCCACCAAGACATGGAATTTGCAATTGCAAAGGAACACACAGTAAGTTCTTTGTGCAAATTAGGATCTGTATGCATTCCTTATAAGATGCCAGCAATTAAAATCGGGTTGAATGCTTGTGGATAAGAATTAGAGGGAAGACCGGCAGGGCAGACACCCTGGTTGGAGTCTGTTATAGACCACTCAACCAGGAGGAAGATGTTGACGAAGCATTCTATAGAAAGCTTAGGGCTGTCTCAAGATCTCCGGACCTTGTTCTCATGGGCGACTTCAACCTGCCTGACATCTGCTGGGAACTCAACACGGCAGAGAGGAGACAGTCTAGAAGGTTCTTAGAATGCAGGGAGGACAGCATCTTATCCCAGGTGCTGCGAGAGCCTACCAGGGGCAAGGCTATGCTTGACCTCCTCTTCACCAACAGGGAAGGACTGGTGGGCGATGTGGTGGTTGGAGGGTGTTTGGGGTCCAGTGACCACGAGACAATTGAATTCACGGTTTTTGGTCAAGCCAAGAGGGGCGGCAAGAAGACCTCCACTCTGGACTTCTGGAGGGCAGACTTCGGGTTACTCAAGGAACTAATTCAGAGGGTTCCTTGGGATAAAGCCCTTAAAAACAAAGGGGTCCAGGAGAGCTGGACCTACTTCAAGGAAGAATTGTTGAAGGCTCAGGGACAGGCTGTGCCAATGTGCCGGAAGATGAGTCGCCGGGGCAGACGGCCAGCCTGGATGGTTCATGAAATTTTAATGGAACTAAGGGAACAAAAGAGGGTGTATCACCATTGGAAGAGAGGGGAGGCAACCCACAGAATGTTTAAGGATGTTGCTAGGTCTTGTAGGAAGAGAATTAGGGAGGCAAAAGCACACTTGGAGCTTAAACTGGCCTCTACTGTGAAGGACAACAAAAAGTCCTTCTATAAATACATTAATAGTAAGAGGAAGGGAAAGGACAACCTCCACTCCTTGGTGGATACGGAGGGGAACATTGTAACAAAGGATGAGGAAAAGGCAGAGATACTTAACACCTTCTTCGCCTCAATTTTTACTAGAAGGGCAGAACGTCTTCCTGACAGCTGGCCTGCAGAGCTGGCAGAAGGAGCCAGGGAGCTGCACAGTTTCCCTATGTTCCATGAAGAGGTGGTTGGAACTCTCCTTAGCAGCTTGGATCCTCACAAGTCCATGGGACCAGATGGGATTCATCCTAGGGTGCTGAGAGAGCTGGCAGATGAGCTGGCCAAGCCACTCTCCATAATTTTCCAGCAGTCCTGGCTCACTGGCGAGGTCCCAGAGGACTGGAAGCTGGCCAACGTGGTGCCCATCCATAAGAAGGGTCGGTTGGATGAGCCAGGGAATTACAGGTCTGTCAGCCTGACCTCAGTGCCAGGCAAGATCATGGAACAGGTCATCCTGAGTGCAATAACACAACACTTAGAGGATGGCCAAGGGATCAGGCCTAGCCAGCATGGATTTAGGAAGGGCAGGTCCTGCCTGACCAACCTGATCTCCTTCTATCAGCAGGTGACCCGCCTGGTGGATGTGGGGAGGCCTGTTGATGTAGTCTACCTGGACCTCAGCAAGGCCTTTGACACCATCCCCCATAGCAAACTGCTGGCCAAGCTGTCAGCCCATGGCTTGGACAGCAGCACACTGCGATGGGTTAGGAATTGGCTGGAGGGCCGAGCCCAGAGAGTGGTGGTGAATGGTGCCACATCCAGCTGGCGGCCAGTCAGTAGTGGTGTGCCCCAAGGATCAGTGCTGGGCCCTGTGCTCTTTAACATCTTTATTGATGATCTGGATGAGGGCATTGAGTCCATCATCAGTAAATTTGCCGACGACACCAAGCTGGGGGCAAGAGTTGATCTGCTGGAGGGTAGAGAGGCTCTGCAGAGGGACCTCGACAGGCTGGACAGATGGGCAGAGTCAAATGGCATGAAATTTAATGCATCCAAGTGCCGGGTTCTGCACATTGGCCACAACAACCCCATGCAGTGCTACAGGCTGGGGTCAGAGTGGCTGGAGAGCAGCCAGGCAGAGAGGGACCTGGGGGTGCTGGTTGATGGTAGGCTGAACATGAACCTGCAGTGTGCCCAGGCAGCCAAGAGGGCCAATGGCATCCTGGCCTGCATCAGGAACAGTGTGGCCAGCAGGAGCAGGGAGGTCATTCTGCCCCTGTACACTGCACTGGTTAGGCCACACCTCGAGTACTGTGTCCAGTTCTGGGCCCCTCAGTTTAGGAAGGATGTTGACTTGCTGGAACGAGTCCAGAGAAGAGCAACAAAGTTGGTGAGGGGTTTGGAACACAAGCCCTATGAGGAGAGGCTGAGGGAGCTGGGATTGCTCAGCCTGGAGAAGAGGAGACTCAGGGGTGACCTTATGACTCACATGACTGGAGCGCTGCAATTGATGGCTACAGGCTCTTCAGGAGAGACAGGCAAGGAAGAACGGGTGGAGGGGTGGCCCTGTACGTCAGGGAGGCACTAGATTCCATTGAGACAGAGATTAGGGACGATCGGGTTGAGTGCCTCTGGGTAAGAATTAGAGGGAAGGCCAACAGGGCTGACATCCTGGTTGGAGTCTGTTATAGACCACCCAACCAGGAGGAGGATGTTGATGAGTCATTCTATAGGCAGCTTAAGGCTGTCTCAAGATCGTCTGACCTTGTTCTCATGGGCGACTTCAACTTGCCTGATATCTGCTGGGATCTTAACATAGCAGAGAAGTGGCAATCTAGGAGGTTCTTAGAATGCATGGAGGACAGCTTCTTATCCCAGGTGCTGCGAGAGCCTACCAGGGGCAAGGCTATGCTTGACCTCCTCTTCACGAATAGGGAAGGGTTGGTGGGTGATGTGGTGGTCGGAGGGTGCTTAGGGGCCAGTGACCATGAGATAATTGAATTCTCATTATTTGGTCAAGCTAAGAGGGGTAGCAAGAAGACCTCCACTCTGGATTTCCGGAGGGCGGACTTCAGGCTACTCAAGGAACTAATTCAGAGGGTTCCTTGGGATAAAACCCTTAAAAACAAAGGGGTCCAGGAGAGCTGGTCCTACTTCAAGGAAGAACTGTTGAAGGCTCAGGGACAGGCTGTGCCAATGTGCCGGAAGATGAGCCGCCGGGGCAGACGGCCAGCCTGGATGGTTAAAGAACTTTTAATGGAACTAAGGGAAAAAAAGAGGTGTATCACCTTTGGAAGAGAGGAGGCAACCCGTGAAAAATTTAAGGATGTTGCTAGGTCTTGCAGGAAGAAAATTAGGGAGGCAAAAGCACACTTGGAGCTTAGTCTGGCCTCTGTTGTGAAGGACAACAAAAAGTCCTTCTATAAATACATTAATAGTAAGAGGAAGGGAAAGGACAACCTCCACTCCTTGGTGGACACGGAGGGGAACATTGTATCAAGGGATGAGGAAAAGGCAGAGATACTTAACACCTTCTTTGCCTCAATTTTTACTAGCAGGACAGAATGTCTTCCAGACAGCTGGCCTCCAGAGCTGGCAGAAGGAGCCAGGGAGCAGCATAGTTTTCCACTGTTCCAAAATGGGGTAGTTGGTGATCTGCTCAGCCGCCTGGATCCCCACAAGTCCATGGGACCAGATGGGATCCATCCTAGGGTGCTGAGGGAGCTGTCAGAGGAGCTGGCCAAACCGCTCTCCATCATTTTTCAGCAGTCCTGGCTCACTGGCGAGGTCCCAGAGGACTGGAAGCTGGCCAACGTGGTGCCCATCCATAAGAAGGGCCGGTTGGATGAGCCAGGGAATTACAGGCCTGTCAGCCTGACCTCAGTGCCAGGCAAGATCATGGAACAGGTCATCCTGAGTGCATTAACACAGCACTTAGAGGATGGCCAAGGGATCAGGCTCAGCCAGCATGGATTTAGGAAGGGCAGGTCCTGCCTGACCAACCTGATCTCCTTCTATCAGCAGGTGACCCGCCTGGTGGATGTGGGGAGGCCTGTGGATGTAGTTTACCTGGACCTCAGCAAGGCCTTTGACACCATCCCCCATAGCAAACTGCTGGCCAAGCTGTCAGCCCATGGCTTGGACAGCAGCACTCTGAGCTGGGTTAGGAACTGGTTGGATGGCCGAGCCCAGAGAGTGGTGGTGAATGGTGTCACATCCGGCTGGCGGCCAGTCAGTAGTGGAGTCCCCCAGGGATCAGTGCTGGGCCCCATCCTCTTTAACATCTTTGTTGATGATCTGGATGAGGGCATTGAGTCTATCATCAGTAAATTTGCTGATGACACCAAGCTGGGGACAGGAGTTGATCTGCTAGAGGGTAGAGAGGCTTTGCAGAGAGACCTCGACAGGCTGGACAGATGGGCAGAGTCCAATGGCATGAAATTTAATGCATCCAAGTGCCGGGTTCTGCACATTGGCCACAACAACCCCATGCAGTGCTACAGGCTGGGGTCAGAGTGGCTGGAGAGCAGCCAGGCAGAGAGGGACCTGGGAGTGCTGGTTGATGGTAGGCTGAACATGAGCCTGCAGTGTGCCCAGGCAGCCAAGAGGGCCAATGGCATCCTGGCCTGCATTAAGAACAGTGTGGCCAGCAGGAGCAGGGAGGTCATTCTGCCCCTGTACACTGCACTGGTTAGGCCACACCTCGAGTACTGTGTCCAGTTCTGGGCTCCTCAGTTTAGGAAGGATGTTGACTTGCTGGAACGAGTCCAGAGAAGGGCAACGAAGTTAGTGAGGGGCTTGGAACACAAGCCCTATGAGGAGAGACTGAGGGAGCTGGGGCTGTTTAGCCTGGAGGGGAGGAGACTCAGGGGTGACCTCATTACTCTCTACAACTACCTGAAGGGGGGTTGTAAACAGGCAGAGGTTGGTCTCTTCTCCCAGGCAGCCAGCACCAGAACAAGAGGACACAGTCTCAGGTTGCGCCAGGGGAAGTTCAGGCTGGAGGTCAGGAGGAAGTTTTACACGGAGAGAGTGATTGCCCATTGGAATGGGCTGCCTGGGGAGGTGGTGGAGTCGCCGTCACTGGAGGTGTTCAGGAGGAGACTTGACAGGGTGCTTGGTTACATGGGTTAGTTGATTAGGTGGTGTTGGGTGATAGGTTGGGCGTGATGATCTTGAAGGTCTCTTCCAACCTGGTCTATTCTATTCTATTCTATTCTATTCTATTCTATTCTATTCTATTCTATTCTATTCTATTCTCACTCTCTACAACTACCTGAAGGGAGGTTGTAGACAGGCTGATGATGGTCTCTTCTCCCAGGCACCCAGTACCAGAACAAGAGGACACAGTCTCAGGCTGCGCCAGGGGAGGTTCAGGCTGGAGGTCAGGAGGAAGTTTTACACGGAGAGAGTGATTGCCCATTGGAATGGGCTGCCTGGGGAGGTGGTGGAGTCGCCGTCACTGGAGGTGTTCAGGAGGAGACTTGACAGGGTGCTTGGTTACATGGGTTAGTTGATTAGGTGGTGTTGGGTGATAGGTTGGACGTGATGATCTTGAAGGTCTCTTCCAACCTGGTCTATTCTATTCTATTCTATTCTATTCTATTCTATTCTATTCTATTCTATTCTATTCTATTCTATTCTATTCTCACTCTCTACAACTACCTGAAGGGAGGTTGTAGACAGGCTGATGATTGTCTCTTCTCCCAGGCACCCAGTACCAGAACAAGAGGACACAGTCTCAGGCTGCGCCAGGGGAGGTTCAGGTTGGATGTTAGGAAGAAGTTCTATACAGAAAGAGTGATTGCGCTATGGAATGGGTTGCCTGGGGAGGTGGTGGAGTCGCCATCATTGAAGGTGTTCACAAGGAGACTTGATGGGGTGCTTGGTGCCATGGGTTAGCTGTTTGGGTGGGTTGGATTGGTTGATGGGTTGGACACGATGATCTTGAAGGTCTCTTCCAACCTGGTTTGGTTTATTCTAATAAAGTTTATTCTAATAATAAAGTTGTTCAAGGCAAGGTTGGATGAAACCTGGGCTGGTGGGAGGTGTCCCTGGCCATGGTAGGGGGGCTGGAACTGGATGATCTTTAAGGTCCCTTCCAACCCATTCCCATTCTATGAATCTAAGAACTGCAGAGTCCTCTATAATTAGCAAAGATGATGCTGCAACTCTCAAAATGAAAGCGCATGTATAGCAGTTTGATTATTTTTTCCCCCTAGCAAGCTGGATTGAAAGAAGTAAAATATATTTGGCAAGAAAAAGCTAACCAGCTTTAGAAAAATGTGTAACCCAATTGCTAATAGATGATTTGTGACTGTTTTCTTGGCATTCCATAAAATACATAAACAGCTTCCAGTGTAGGCTAAGAGCAAAAAGAAATGAATGTATATTACGGCAATATGTGAAAAGCCACAAATTACAAAGGGCCAAACTTCAGAATGATTCTGTTATTACTGAGGCCAAACTTCCATCCACTCCGGGATGAAGTTTTGACTCAGTAAGGGTCACAGAATTTGACTCTGGGTAGATTTGCTATTGCACTGATGTTAGTTCAGTGGAATTCACCAGTAAGAAAAACATACCACCTACTGCTACAAAATGAAAATGGGAAGAAGGGAATCTAGTAAGGCTGCAGAAGAGAAAATCGGTGAACACAGCTGATATTTAGTGTCCTATTAGCACTGTCAGAAGCAGAATATAAAGTCATGTTGGCCAGTAGTTTGAACAACATGAGATTTCATGTATGCCTGTGGAATACTTCAGATATGATTGGCACACAGCAAGAAGGCTTAATATAGTTAGGTACCACATCAAGGATGAAAGTGTAAAGTTTAACATGCTATTTAAGGTGCAAAGACAATTTGTTATTTCAGGTTTTTTTTAAAGAACAATCTGTGCTTACCAAAACATACAGACTTTGCATGAACAAGAACACTGTATTTGAGATATGGAAGATGACTCTGCTAGATCACCACCAATTTAAAACTCATTTTCACTATTTGAGTCATCTGAACAGATTATTTTATCACTCTTCTACCCTGATCCATGATCTCAGAAAATCCAAAGAATGTGGGAATGAATAACGGCAAGAGCTCCTTTAAGCCCTTCATACGGTAATTGCAAACTCACTCAGCAGTCCCAGGTCCTTAACTACACTTTCCAACAAGCTCATAATTGACTCACAGTCCCAACATGTTACCTCAGATTTAAGCCATAGTTTCTGGAAAGAGCTGACTTTTCCCTTCAGCCAATCAGAATTAGCAGAATGGAAAATCTTTTTCCTAAGGAATAATTCAAAGACATTAGATAAGGATTTCAATGGTTCCTGAACAGAGCTCGAACCTGATATTTGAAGTGACAGAAGTCTTGAGAGTTCCTAAAAACTCTGAAATGAGCCCTTATGATACCTTGTTGTGGCCGGTTGACGTTGCCCCCTTAAGAAAGGGAATATGGTGGACGGAAGTTGGTAAACGGAAGGAATAGTCTAAACTAATTTCATTAGAAGAGTGGGAGGAAGCACCTTCTGAACTGGGAGATATCCTGGGCACTCCGGGAACTTCTCGGTCAGTCTTGCTTCCGCCTTTCCTTTGGGCAGCAACTCTTTTCTGTGCTGGGCTTTCTGCCAAGACTTCGGCCTTGAAGATAAGAAAAGCCAGGTCTGTATTAACTGCTTCCAATTAACACAAACTGCTTTTAACTTCTTTCTTTCTCTTTCTCCCTCTTTTCCGAACTATTCTGGGAAAGGGGGGAAGAGAGGGGAGAGCGGAGGTGGGGAATCCCCTCGGCCGAGGGGGGTTACTCTCATTTCTGTGTTACTCTGTTGTATATCTTTGTATATATTGTAGATATTGTAAATTTGTAAATATTCCCCTGCAAAATCCTACACTGCTTTGTAAATATAAAGCTCCACTGCTTTGCTAATTCAGCTGGTGAGTTTTTTTTTCCTTTCCCTTCAATTTTTCTTTCCCTTTTACCTTACAGGGGGGAGGGAAGAGGCTTCTTAGCCTTACCCCTTCCAACCCACCACACTTGTAAAAACAGAACTAGACTCACATTTCGAACCAATGCATCACCTGATTTAGAAAACACCTACATGTGGCAGCCAATAAACAACACAGTTATATTCTTGTTTCTGCTTTCCCTCTTTTGTTTGGTTGGTTGGTTTTGACACGATCATTGACAAGATGGCGGTATTCAAGTTCTGTCTCTGATGAACAACCTTCTGCTGCTTGCAGCCACAGGTGAGCAGCAGGGACCTTTCCTAGAAGGTCAATTCTACATTTCAGTATCTTCATGTATTTTATTCTGACAGGATGCAGAAAGAAAGTCCCACTGCAGTGGGTTCAATGAAATCCTAAGAAATAATGGAGACAGATTTCTGGGCCAGCAGTGCTATTGTTCTTCACTGGCAGTGCTTAAGACAATGCAAAGTACCGGAACAGATGCACCTTATAGATACATGCAATATAGATACCTTTGCCATTTGTTGATAGCTGTCTTAATTTTTTTCATTTCAGATATCCCAATATCTGTAATAAATTTATACCAGTGACTGATTTTTTTTGGGGGGGGAGGGGGTCTGTTTGATCTTTACTATTGGGTATGGTACAAAAAAATAGACAAGAAAGAGAGTATTCCAGAAACAGTGCTATGGGCAAAGGGCAAGCTGCTCTAGATTTTATAGGTGATTGTGGTGAAGGCACATTATGCCCTGGTACTGAATCTTGTCCCAGCATGTGGGCAAGTTCCCCCTCCCTCTAGGAGGGAGACAAAAGCCAAGGCATTAGCCAGGCTTGCATGTACCCAGCACATGCAGTGCTCGTGCTGACACCAAGTATGGGCATATTCTAGCTTCATGCTTTCTATAGGCTGAAGCCAGTCGCTTATGAGAGTGCCCATTGGTCAAGCCCAGCCTCGAGGAATCTATAAGTGTCACCCCAGTTGGTGAACACGTTGCCCCCTCATTCACTTTGTCTTTGTGCTTGCTCGAGAGAGTAACTCTCGAGCTGCAGCCTTTGCCATTGAGCTTATTGTTGTTAGCTTCTGTTATACATGCACGCATACTGGAAGCCTCTGCATCGTTGAAGAAGCCCAGAGGGAGGACCTTCGCTGTTTCTGAGGAGCTCAGCATTGCTACAACCAGTCGTGCCGATCGGAAGAGCCCATCGTGCCACCGGAGGACTGGACCAACCCCCGTGGGTAAGATCTGCCCAGTTGCCGGGGAGAAGGGACTTGATCAATACCGAGTCCACGTATGCTTAGCCCCGCCGGAGCGGGAGAGGAGCCGCCGAGTGCCGCTCTGAGGAGCCGCCGAGTGCCGCTCTGAGCCCTGCGGATCCCAGGGAAAACCAAAGCATTGTTCGTGCTTTTATTGCACCGGACCCGGGACCATTACGAGAGTCCTGTTGTTCCTTTAAGCTCGGTAAAGAGAATCCGCCGCCTAACGCAGCCGCATTCTCTCCCTGAGGCTGTTTGCATCAGCCCCGAGAACCGCCGTGGTTGGGCCGACCCCCGTAGCTTCGCCTGCTTCCGTCGTTCGAGCCCGCCTACCGGCCACCATCGTCCCGCCCTGCCGTGCGAGCCGACTTTAGAGGGTCAACCCCACGGACCGACCCTGTCCAGGACCGATCCCTGTTGTCTGAAGGGAATTGAATATCGTCCACGTGCTTTCCACCCACTAGCACTCAGTTCAAAGTATCCGCGTCTAGCAGAGTAAGCGCTGACACGTAGAAAGATTGTAATATTGCTGTGTATAGCCAGAAGCCGCCCGCGTCCTGCCGAGTCTCCATCTAGTGGCCAAGCGGCAGAACTGCACCCTTCTTTATATAAATACAGAAAGGGTTTATAGATAGTTCAATTACGTTATAATCATAACACTAAGCCAGTTGTGGAATGTATTTCACGAACGTGCACTAGAACATGTATATAAGTTGGTGATTAATCGGTTATTAATAGTTTTATAATTAATAAAAATTATATTTTCATAATTAATATTTCATATTCATAAATTTAATAACCTCTTCACCACAGTGATATACATCCCCCCTATTACATTTATATGTGAAAGGAGGTAACATAACCTTTCCACTGATACACTTTGGAGCTACCCACATACAGTCATTGCCATAAACAAAGTACATTTCCTAACTTCATAATTGTTATTTCCATATTTATGAATTCCAGTTTCCCAGTTGTTCTTATCACATGTATAAATTCCAAGAAACACATGTGAATTATATATTTAATAAATATGATGGATATTTAAAACATTTTGTCTGATAAAGTGAGTACACTATCATATTGTAGAAAACAATGGGATTGAATGTTTCTAAATAAGTGTAAAAATTAATCAGTAGTAACAGAGGTTAATTTCTGAGCATTTACAGTTAACTAAGCTAACATAATGAAATGCTCCTACTCTGTTATCTACCATGAATTAATAGATTTTTAACCAGTACTCACTAGTTTTAGGCAGTGCTTAAAATTTTGTCTTCCCCATAGGAAATAGCTACAAAATATTTTTCTGTGATGCTTCATTTTAGTTATATTTATTAATTGTTTAGGTAATTGCAATTGTAAAAGGAATGCTTCACTGATTCTGTAATTAGGGAGTCTGAATTCAAAATAATTTATTAGGTCTTAATTTATGTGCTGTGAAATCTGTTAGATCATTTGCTAGTCAGTATGTTGTCTAGAATAAAGGCATTTCTACAAAGGGATTTTAGTGTGAGGGTCACCAGCACAATCAGAAACACACTTAGTTTGGCCTCGAGCTAAAGATTATATGCTTTTAGGTGTATTTCTGTTTTGCAAAATGGCCTTTCGAAGACTTAGCCATTTCAACAAAAATCCTTTTTTCTATATAAAAAGAGAAAAAGCAATTATTTTGTATGGTTGTTTGACTTCCCCCCACTACCACCCTTTCCCCTAGAAACAGATGACCCAGCTGATCGAGTGTGAGAAGCACATAGCTCTCTGGACTAACTTGTCTGAACCTCCAGAATGAAATCTTCAAAATTAGGAGAAAAAGTTGGCGTTAAAAGACTAAGCAGGGATTTGATTAAAGACTTGGATTTACCCACACAAATTGAGCCATATCAATTCCCTTCTCATACTTTCCACAGTGTAGGGAAGGAAGTGACATCAGGTGTCTTTCAACTGTCATGTATTGTACTGAACCCAACACTTACTATAACACAGGATTTCAGTATTCCTAAGGTTGGGAGAGACCTCAAAGATCATCGAGTCCAACCTGTCACCACAGACCTCATGACTAGAGTAGGGAGGACACTACTGCCCACTGCAGGCTTGAACTCACAACCTTCCCATTAAGGGTCTGAAGTGCTACTAACTGAGCCACCTGAGGGGGTATTTGTCAGTATGTCCATCATAAAAACAGGACTGGGGCTCTTTTTTTTTTTTTTAAATCTGCTAAACTCAGCTGTTACAAATGCTATCTGACTGAGCTCTCAGTTTGCTTCCTTGTACATGCCACTCTGAAACTGAAACCTTATACTTTGAATGTCTGTAGAAATTTACAGGTAGGTGAGATTAGGGAAAAAGGTGAGGCTGGTGAATATATTGCTTTGGGCAGAATTTACCTGACATTGGATGTGTCAATACAGACATCTTCAGAGGTCTATATTGTGGGCTTATGCAGACGTCCATATAAAGATATCAGTGTTTCAATTAATCATGTCCTTCATAAATAGTGAAAAGAGATGTGATTCATTTTAGTCCAGAGACATCAACTACAGAGTGAGATAAATCATGCTGCAGGCAGGAATTAAAGGTGACTCAGTTGCAATTATCTAAAGTGAGGTGAAATTAATTTAATCACCACCAGTATGGTAGACCAGAATGACCTGAAGTTTAATGCTTTGAAGGTGGTACTTTTATGCTAGTAATGACCTGGTTAGGATTCCTGCCCCCCCCATTTTTAATGACTTCTGTTAGTCAAGTCTTCATTAATCTCATCCACAAATATCTGTCTCTGGAACTATGGATCTGGATATTTGGATCTATGACCATAGTCTTACAATATGCATATTCAGCTTCATTGTCTTCAGTATAAATAAAAAAAATAAAATAGAAACAAGGGTAACAGTCTGAGTCTTCCATTTTTTTTTTTCCCCCCTTTCAAGACCTAGCTCTTCACATATTTATACTCATGGCCTACTCAACCTTCCTTTACTATATTAGCATGTATTCAGAGGAAACTCCTAGTGGACAACTATTCATGAATACTGATGCTTCAATAAGTAGTGATAGGCAGATAGGTTCCTGACAGAAAACATTCTCTTGACCACCGAAAAAGCTAAAAATAAGTAGACTATTAGGAAAAGGAAGAAAATGTGTGTAATAGGGTACAGTAAAAAAGAGAGGCAAAGACAAGCAACAAGCATGAAGAATAATTTTTAAAATGGGAAACAAAGAATACATAAAAACATTTAATTGTATTTTAGTTGTGCATTTAAAATTTCCCTCAAATGTAATTCAGCCCTTAGTTACATTAATAGATCTTGCTGAAACTAGTGAGTAATAATGAAAAATAGAATGTCTCTATCAAACTAAATGAGTTTATTTTGGTCTCAGCAAAATCTGTATGCAGTGAGCTTTTCTTCTGTAGGAGATCTAACAATACTTCCTAAAAAGATATCTGAGAAGGCAGGCACAGGAAAGACATTAATAAGTACAAAAACAACTGTTCTTCATGTTGCAAGATTCCAAAAGTTTACTTTATCGGGATAACAAAAGCAAGCCAGAAAAGAAATATGGATTGTGGGTAGCAGTAGTCAGAAGTGCCCTTTAAGAGCTTGTGATTCAAAACTGAATTTTGTTTCATAATTTTACAAGTCTTTCCTTAAAGACTTATGACTTATTCTTTTGCCATTATGTCTCTTTTAATATTACCTTCTTTAAGAACAGCTAAGCAAAGCTGTCTGCACAACATCAAAAGTCAAAGCAAGTGTATGCTCCCTTAGGGCCAACAAAATGTTTATCAGAAGAAAAAAAGTAATGATTATTTCTTTTACATGCTTGCTTTTATTCCCTACCTCACTTTCTGCTTTCTACTCTCTGTTACTATATTACCTAGATTCCCAGGAGTTTTCTAACTCTCAGCCAATAATCCGTACTGAGGAGGAGGAGGACGAGGAGGGAATGTTACATGTCTGTGAGAACCTTTGCAGTTTGTAGCCACTGAGTGAATTGGAACAATTTAGCTTTGAGGAAGTGATTTATACACACACATCCATCACATATAACCTGCTCTGCTCTGTTAACTCTCTGTTTGATCTCTGGAGGGTTGAGTAGATTAGGAAGGGTCTTCACATGGAGGTTTCATTAACAGCCAATTTGTTAATCTGGCATGACTCTTGTTTGTGCATTCGGATATTTTAAAGTGGGAAGAAAAGGAGAAGAAATATATTGTTAATTGGTATCATTACTTCCCAGTTCAGGAAACACCAATCATTCTGTTAGTGAGAATTTCCTTCCCATTTCCCTGACTTTTTTTTTTTTTCTTTTTTTTTTTCTCCTTGCCAGGGTAGAAAACAGAATTGAGGGTTACACTTTAAGCCATTCAAAACCAGACCATAATAGGTGAATTCCTGCAGCATAAAGTACATCAGTAATCAAAGAGCACGTTAAATAGTCAACTATAACCCATGAAAACATGGCTATTACAATTCAGTTTAATGAGACAGGGAATGCAGGCTGAGCAGTTGAACTTTTGAAATATACCAGCTTAATGGGTCTCTGTTTGGAGGAAGGAAGAGTAATCTGATCAAGCCAAGTGGTGGATACTATTGTAAAACAAAGCTAAAGATCAAAGTCAGAATCATATAACAATATGACTACTATCAATGGGAATTTTTGAGATATTAGCAATGTATGGTTTTGGAACAAAATAACTAGAGCTGCAGCAGTGACTCCCCATGTGAGTACTGTGTCTCTGTCCCTTTATGGTACAGGGATATCTTCCTAACAAAAGGATTGCATTTAGTATTTCATGTTCTCATTAGAAATCAGATGTTTGGTTTCAAACCAGCGAACTTCTCATCACGTTTTTAGCCAATGAACTGATGAAATCACATAAAATTTGCTAGTAGACAAGTATCTCACAGACAAATATCACTAATTTGGGGAAAACATATGGAGATAACTAACAGGAACTATGGTGGGACTAGCAGTTGTAACTATGGCAAGATGGAAAAATTTGGCAGTGATTATTATTTATTTCAATAAGAAACCACAGAGATCTGATGCTGCCTTCTATAAAAGCTGTCATAATCCTTGAATATTAAAATATCTGACTGATAGAAGACTTGATTAATAAGTTAAAGGAGGGTAATCAATTAATGCCAATCAACACAGGGTTGCATGAAGCTAAAGTGGTATCTTTTATGATGAAATTACAATTTTAATTCAAAAGAGAATAAAGACAAATTCATATATTTAAACCACTTCACAGTATTGATTTGGCATTCCCTGATTTATTTATTTACCAATGAAGAAACTGTGGTGACACAAATACAGCATGGCACACATCAGTAAAACCATGTGACTGAATTGTAGATGTTCAGGCATCACTGAGAATGTAGGGGGGTTTGGGGATCTTCACAAGTTATTTGCATCAAAACTCCTGGAAAAAAAACTAACACAAAAAAACCCCAAACAAACAATAAAAAACCCACCAACCCACCAACAAACAAATAAAACCCACCACAAAACCCAAGCTAAAATCAACCCCAAAACCAACCCAAAAAAAACCCCAACCCAAAACCAAACACCTATCTTTTTAAATACCATTAGTAACTAATGAAGAGAATGACAAAGTGGTACAAGCCACCTCATAACCTAACCATAAACAAAGACTTTGATTCTAAATATGGCCATATATATTTTAATATCTCTGAGAATAATCACTACTCTTACGTTACAAATTCAAACACTCTCTGGAATTAAAAAACAAAAGGGCAAGAAGAGAGAATGTCAGAAAGAAGTATTAGTGAATTATAAACTGAGCTCAAGTTTCCAACGTGATTCTCTGCTTACAAGGACAAATAGAGTCACTGGGTTCAGCAAGAGCATGATCTAATAGAAAGGAAGGTTGCACTAACTTTGTGCTTGGGAATTGTGCTGCTAAATTTGGAGTACTGCTCAGTGCTGGCATTCAGAGACAAAGAAGCCACAAGAATCATGTGAGGATTAGAAAACTTGCTCCTTTTTGAGGTATTTGAGAGCTCAGTTAAACAATTTATGGCAAAGAAAGCAAAGACATGACCGTACCATATTCTTTAGGTACTTATTTAAGGAACAAAATTGAATAGGTATCTTTTCAGTCCAGATGAAGATTTAACTTAAGCTGTAAAGGTTAGACTGGAAATAAGCTAAAACTGAAAAAATAACTTTGAGTAACTTACTGTTTACAGAGGTCTCCCTTTCCTCTCTGGCCTTTTCCTCAGGTCAATGAATCTTGAAGTCTTTTCTACACAATTATGCTGGGAGGCGAACACATTCTCAAAACTACCCTAAGGCTGATTAAATGGTGTAGTCTCTTGGGACATATAAGGATTTAAAGCTTTCTGTGCAGGAGGAAGGTTGCATTTTTCATTCTCCTATACCTTGGCTAATGCTCTAACTACTCAACTACAGTGAAAAGCTATGATTGGTGATCATGACACTTTTTGAAGAGAAAGAAAAGGATGATACTACAGTTGATGTCAATCACAGCATTTAAGAATATCCCTATCAGCTATTCTCTAAGAGTGTCTTCAATTTAAATTTGGCAATTTAAACAGAGAAAGGAGAAATATTTATTTGTGACTTTTGACTATGTAGTGAACGGTTTCCAGTTTCTCCACTGTTCTATTCATCCTCTTTTGCTAACTCTATGAAGGAAGATTTCAGGCTCCTGAAAACCTTGCAGTATGGTAAGGAAATTATTTGCAGAACTGAGGCGAGCTTTAGTTTAGTACCTAATAAAATGTTTTTCAGGACATGAGGAACTTAAAAAGTAAGTCCAATGCTGTTCCAAGATCTGGTTCAGAATCTCTTATGCTCTACCATTTTACCATGTAATCAATTTAGAAGTGTGCTAAGAAGCAGAGAAATTCAGTAAAATAAGCCTATGTATTTCTTTTAATACAGATGTGAATATTGTCTTCTCTGATAGGTGTACAATAAAAAAAGTCATAATAACATAAATGCACAGCATTATCATAATGTAGAATTTTGCCCACATTCATATGCGGTTGCAAATATATATGGGTAAAATTAAAGGGTCAAATCCAGTACAACAGCAGAGAATGGTGCCTGAAGAAGAGTGGTGGCCATCATAAGGTGGCCCATAAGGGTCCCTCTCACAGACAGGCTGCAATGTTATTCCTTGCTAACACATGGTGGCAGTCAAGCATGTAATCTATCGGGGAGTCTTAGTGGCAACACAAACAGGCTACATCCTCCCACTCTTAAGGACATATCAATGTGCACTCAGTTAATAAAAACCAGCATTCCTTCAATTTTACCCCACCTGTTTGGGAGATTTTCACTTGGCATGAAGCACAATAGATCTGGTTTGGACCCATTCAGGATAAGTTCTTGTCCTAATCTGCCAGTCTGGATACACCATAAAACACCATTTGCTCACTCTGCTCTCAGCTGGACCTTTTGAACCAGAGAAAAAGGGAAAGTGGAAAACTGTGTTAGAGATAATATTTACTAGAATGGTAATACCATCAAGAAGATGAGCCAAAACAATCAGGTTCTGAATGCAGTTACCTACAGTTTCTTGTTTGGATCTGTGCTTCACCACTTGAACTCTAATGCACTTTAGTTTGGGGCTAAAAGCATGTTATGAATCAAAGTTAATCCTGCAAATTTTATTTAGAGTTTGACCTTGAAAATAATATTTTCCTTGGTACTTACACATTCACTTCTTTCATGACACCTGGACAAAGCAGAAAGTAACAGCAAAAGGATGTTTGAAAAGGATGACTAGTGTTGGTAAAAAAGTCAAAGGTTTAAACAAAAAAAATGAGTGTAAAAACATTTCAAACCAACATCTCTCACCACTCATGTATTTACACCTAAATTTATGCACACAGACACAAAATTTAGAGAAGAAATTAAAACCATAAATAAGTAGATCAACCTTGCAACCTTTTCCTAAACCTTTACAATATGCAAATTATGCAAATCTGACCTTTGCAATAAAAGAAATACAGTCCATAGACTAGTCCTTAGCTCTGTGGCAGATCAATTCTTAGCACAAGAGGGAATTCAGTGAGTCTTCTAAATACAGTGCAAGCAAATTGGCTGAAACCACACACACAACCAGACAATTAACCTGCAATTTAAGTATTCCCATAAGTTCTTGTCAGTGTGCAGAAGTAGTGTTGTTGTCTATAATTGACTAGAGGACTTCAATTATACTGGTAAATTTAGAAATAATTACACATCTTTACCACCCTTTTTGAATTACCTCTCAGGGCATGTTAGATAGGCTAAGGACAATAAGGGAAAGTGAAAGGGAGTTAGATTTGTGGGAGAAGGCTCTGCAGATCTCCCCTGCTGAGGGAAGGGTTCCTGGAGGCAGAGAGGGATGGATACAGGTCCCTGCCAGGGGTGGCAAGAGAAATCCACCCCGACCCTCTCCTCCTCCTCCGCTACCCTTGCATAATAAGTATGAGGCCCTGCAGACTGAGGGCAGAAAGGATGAGAGGGCTGAGGCTGAGGAGCAGCCATCCAGAGGGGAGCCTAAGGCCAAGCGGACCCCACCAGCTGTAACGACCATCTCCGGGGGGAAGCCTAAGCCCAAGCGGTCCCCACCAGCTATAACGACCAGCTCCACAAAGAAAAGGAGAAGGGTTATAGTTGTTGGGGACTCTCTCCTGGGGGGTACTGAGGGACCCATATGTCGTCCCGACCCATCCCACAGGGAGGTCTGCTCCTACCTGGGGCAGGGGTTAGGGACATTGCAATGAGACTCCCTAAATTAATCCAGCCCACTGACTATTACCCTCTGCTGGTAATACAGGCTGGGAGTGATGAGATTGACAGGAAGGGCACCAAGGCGATTAAGAAGGAGTTCAGGGCCCTTGGACAATTGATTGATGGGGCAGGAGCTCAAGTGGTGTTCTGCTCAGTTCCCTCAGTGGCAGGGGTGTACACTGAGAGGAATGGGAGAACCCACACCATCAACAATTGGCTCAGGGGATGGTGCCAGAGGCAGAACTTTGGGTTCTATGACCATGGGGCAACTTTCACTGCACCTGACCTGCTGGGTCCTGATGGGGTGCATCTATCTAGAAGGGGTAAGAGAGTCCTGGCACTGGAGTTGGCAGGGCTCATTAGGAGGGCTTTAAACTAGCTCTGAAGGGGGTGGGTGAGGCAATCGGTCCCTCTGCAGAGGTAAGAGTAGGGCACAAGGTAGGGTCAGTTGAGAAGTCAGGAACCAAGCTGCGATGCATGTACACCAATGCACGCAGCCTGGGCAACAAGCAAGAGGAGTTGGAGGTCCTAATCCATCAGGGCGACTATGATGTAGTCGCCATCTCAGAAACTTGGTGGGACAGCACCCATGATTGGAGTGCTACAATGGGGGGTTACAGGCTCTTTAGGAGAGACAGGCAAGGGAGAAGAGGAGGAGGGGTGGCTCTGTATATTAGAGAGTCACTCTCTGCCACACAACTTGAGGTGGAAGATGAGGTAGTTGAGAGCCTGTGGGTCAAAATCAGAGGACAACCTAACAAGTCTGACATCCTGATTGGAATCTGTTACAGACCACCCAACCGGGATGAGGAGGCTGATGAAGCATTCCACAAGCAGCTGGAGGCCGTCTCAAGATCATCAGATCTTGTCCTTGTTGGTGACTTCAACCTCCCAGATATCTGCTGGGAACCTAATTCAGCAGGGAGGAGGCAGTCCAGAAGATTCCTGGAGCGAATGGAGGATTGCTTCCTGACACAGCTGTTAAGCAAGCCTACCAGGGGACAGGCTCTGCTTGACCTGCTGTCCTGCAATAGGGAAGGGCTGGTGGGAGACGTGATCGTGGGAGGCTGCCTAGGGTGCAGTGACCACGAGATAGTGAAGTTTTCAATATGCAGGGAGATAGGGAGGAGCACCAACAGGACCTTCACCTTGGACTTCCGAAGGGCGAACTTCAGCCTATTTAAGAAACTTGTCTGCAAAGTCCCCTGGGTACCAGCCCTCATGAACCAAGGGGTTCAGGAGGGTTGGACCTACTTCAAACAGGAGCTCTTGAAGGCACAGGAACTGGCGGTTCCCACGTGCCGGAAGGCAAGCCAGCAGGGAAGGCGACCGGCCTGGATGAGCAAGCAGCTCCTGGAGGATTTAAGGGGGAAGAGGAGGCTGTATCACCTTTGGAAGGAGGGGAAGGCTTCTCGAGGTATGTTCAAGGAAGCTGTTAGATTATGTAGGAATAAAATTAGGGAGGCAAAGGCCCAGCTGGAACTAATGCTGGCCACCACAGTCAAAGATAAAAGAAAGCATTTTTATAAATATATTAACAATAAGAAGAAGGGCAGGAAGAACCTGCACTCGCTAGTGGACCTGGAGGGGAATACGGTGACTGAAGACGAGGAACAGGCTGAGGTCCTGAACACCTTCTTTGCCTCAATTTTTAACAGCAAGGAAGGAGGAGTTCAGGACGAGTGGCCTCTGGAGCTGGGTGATGGGGTCGGGGAGCAGTGTAATGCCCCGGAAATCCATGAGGAATTAGTTCGGGACCTGCTGAGCCACTTGGATATTCACAAGTCCATGGGACCAGATAGGATCCATCCTAGGGTGCTGAGAGAGCTGTCGGATGTGCTAGCTAGGCCACTCTCCATCATTTTCCTCCAGTCCTGGCTCAACGGTGAGGTCCCAGATGACTGGAAACTGGCCAACGTGGTCCCCATCCACAAGAAGGGTCGGATGGAGGAACCTGGAAATTACAGGCCGGTCAGCCTGACCTCAGTGCCAGGGAAAGTGATGGAGCAGATTATCCTGGCGGCAATAACTGCGCACCTGAAGGATGGCCAAGGCCTCAAGTCCAGCCAACATGGATTGGACCATTACACTCAGTGCTGGGTTAGGAACTGGCTGGAGGACCGGGCCCAGATAGTGGTAGTGAACGGTACCACATCCAGCTGGCGGCCAGTCACCAGTGGTGTCCCCCAGGGATCAGTGCTGGGCCCTGTCCTCTTCAACATATTCATCGATGATCTGGATGAGGGGGTAGAGTCAGTCATCAGCAAGTTTGCAGATGACACCAAGATAGGGGCAGATGTTAGTCAGTTATAGGGTAGAAAGGCTCTGCAGAGGGACCTCGACCGACTGGACAGATGGGCAGAGTCCAATGGGATGGCATTCAACAAGTCCAAGTGCCGAATGCTGCACTTTGGCTACGGCAATCCCATGCAGAGCTACAGGCTGGGGTCGGAGTGGCTGGAGAGCTCCCAAACAGAGAGGGACCTGGGTGTGCTGATCGACAGCCACCTGAATATGAGCCAGCAGTGTGCCCAGGTGGCCAGGAGGGCCAATAGCATCCTGGCCTGCATTAGGAATAGTGTGGCCAGCAGGAGCAGGGAGGTCATAGTGCCCCTGTACTCTGCTTTGGTTAGGCCGCACCTTGAGTACTGTGTCCAGTTCTGGGCCCCTTAGTTTAAGGACATTGAAACACTTGAGCGTGTCCAGAGAAGGGCAACAAGGCTGGTGAGAGGCCTTGAACACAAGCCCTATGAGGAGAGGCTGAGGGAGCTGGGATTGTTTAGCCTGGAGAAGAGGAGGCTCAGGGGTGACCTCATTGCCCTCTACAACTACCTGAAGGGTGGCTGTAGCCAGGAAGGGGTTGGTCTCTTCTCCCAGGCAACCAGCACCAGAACAAGGGGACACAGTCTCAAGCTGTGCCAGGGGAGGTTTAGACTCGAGGTGAGGAGGAAGTTCTTCACCGAGCGAGTCATTCGTCATTGGAACGGGTTGCCCAGGGAGGTGGTTGAGTCATCGATCCTGGAGGCGTTCAAGGGGAGATTGGATGTGGCACTTGGTGCCATGGTCTAGTCATGGGGTCTGCGTTGATAGGTTGGACTCGATGATCCTCGAGGTCCTTTCCAACCTAAGCGATACTGTGATACGGTGATCTGTTCATACTCACTTCCAAAAAAATTCAGATTTCAGTGTGTTTGTCTGTAACTCTCTCATTCATTACATAACGTACTCCATGAAAAGGTTTCATGATCCATTCCTTGGTTTCCTCAAAGAAACCAGTGTAATTACAGAACAATTTATTTGGCACAGTATGAAAAACACCTTTCTCCTTCTGACACAACAGAACTTTGTCTCACAAAAAAATAACTTCCACTGCATATTGTGGTGAATAGAGTGGCTGTTCAGAGAAATTTAGGATCATCTTAGATGAATTACTTTCTTCTTAAAAGTTCACACCTTGTCAACCTCAATCTTACTGCTTGTTCCTTTAAAAGAATGTTTTTGTGCCTAAGTGCTCATATAATTCACTCCTTGGAGAGGAAGCAAGGAAAATGAGCCATTCTTGACAGGTATCTGAATGCATCACTTCATTTCAGGAAAAGTCTCATTCTACCACAATGGCAATACAAAAATTTTAGAAGAATAAAACAGTGTCATGCAGTTTCCCATTTTTTCCTGGTTCCATCCAATCCAGAACAATTTACAGTAGCCTGTTACCACTCTTAATTTCATCTCTTTATTAGGCCTCACTTCAGCAAGTTTCCTCAGTGAAATGCTGTTCTGCCCCATCTCCGCTACCTTAATTGCCCGATATTTCACTCCGCCTTTGCAGACATCCTGCCCACCACAGGAACGAGCACAGCACCTGGCACGTGTAGATGTACCAACAATATGACCTATTACCCAAAGTGAAACTGAAATAGCGTAGCTAATTAGGCTGACATTAGAGGAAAAGGGAGTGCTTATGTATACCATGCAGACTGTCAACAGCACTCCAGATAAAAGCTATTCCACATCATTCATCAGGCTAAGCTCTGACTGGGTTACCCTTGCCCACCATTGTCCTTTCTCCCTCCCCTCAATTTTTGCTCTTATTAAAGGAATAAATTATTAAAACTAAAGCAAAATTCTGAAATTGAATATATGAATCAAACCTTTTGCTACAAAAACTTTGCTGAATAAAACCTTTTAAGTTCTGTTTGGCAAACAAAACATGAGTCCTTGCTGCTAATACAACAAACAACATCTCACTATGTAGGGGGATAAAACAGGAGCATATGTAAGACTAGAAATTATCTCTTCCACTAGCAGCACGTTTGGAAATTAAGTCATTTTTCTTAACAACTGTTTCTCCACATCAAACATTTGTCAGGAGTGCTGTGGCTACTCTCTTAGGAAATATAACCACCTCAGCAAGATGTATTTTCTCTGTGAAGGTTAATTAGTTTAATGAAGGAAATAGTATCACAGTATCACAGTATCACAGTATCACTTAGGTTGGAAAGGACCTCGAGGATCATCGAGTCCAACCTAGTCTAGTGTAGTTGGGTATTTCTTATTCAAATAAATAAGTTAGAGACTTGAGTTTGGTAAATATTGTCTGAGAAAGCATGGGTTTTGGATGTAATACTTTGTGTAATACAATATCTCTATATAAAAGGAGAGCAACATCCTGCAAGATAAGTTCTACCTGAGTTGGCAATTTGTGAAGTTTCTTATTAAACAACAACAAAAGAAACGTAATGGCCTCATTTAGGGGTGGCATTTCCTCCTGGTTACTTTCATTATACTCTGTTGTTCAGTACAAACCTAATCTGAAACAGAACATAGCTGAGGTTGGGATATGTGAATGAGCTGCAAAGACTGACATCATGCTGAGATAGATGCTTCAGTGAGAGGATTTTTTATCATGGCATATCAAACCACAATAATTTTCTCTAAACAACAGATGTATGAAAGAGAGTAAAGAAAACTTCTGTTTGTTGCATATCAATTTGCATAGCTAAGATTATCACATATGAGCTCTGAAGCTCATAACCTTAAAAACCACAACATATTTGGGCATCTCAAACTTAATTACCTCAAATAGTGTCACTTATGGAAACACTCCTTTAGAAAGACTTTTTTGTTTTGTTTGTTTTAGAAACAAACTTTTTCCTTCTTTAGCTATATAGATTATTTTTAAACCATCAGGAAAAGTTGTTTGTTGACACATACAAGAAAAGTTAAAGCTTAGTACAAACTACAGAAAAATTAGGTGTATTTACCATGTACTAAGAACTGCTGTGCTTCAGAAATTTGGACCAAATGAAATCTCTAGTGTAAAAACACCACCTGGCAACAATGGCTGTTGGCAGAACTCCTAACCAGTGTTTGGGCTGCTGACAAAAAACTTCAGATTACTTCAGGTTATTTTACAAATATTTTCACAGAAATCAAATTATGTTCTCATTGTTTCAGGACATTAGACATACCACCAAAGATAAGCGCTTTCAAATGAATAGAGTTTCTTCTTGTGAAATTAATTTTGTTTTAAACATTTTGGGAACAGCACCACTCAAACTCTTGATATAAGGGAGTGAAGAGCAATTAAATTATTTTTTTTAAAGGTTAAAAATATTAAACTCCCAAGCCTACTACTGCATTTGATACAGAGCTGCTTAAAGCATAATTGTATACTACTCGATGCTAACAAGTTCTCTACTTCCTATTTTGAAGCAACTAATTAAAAAAAACATCATTATTGTTCAGAGAAACTGTCATAATGTTGATCACAATGGAACACATTGCTTAAAATCTCAGTAACAGATAGCAGTATATAATGTTGATATTATACCAGATAGTTACAAATTTCAACAAAAGAAATATGGATATAATTTGTTTGGTTTTGTTACTCTTCATGTTATTCTTCAGAAGTCATACAATAAATTGAGTGAATTCTAACAATGACAGCTCTCGTTAAAAGGATGCTGGGTTTCAAAAATAGGTCTGTAGAAGGATGGCTTTAATTGATACTATCCAAATCACCCACTGAGCTTTGTGTATTGCAACAATCAACAAAGCAGAAGAATGTCACCACTGGACAATTCTGCAACATTTCACTTCTGAAAACAAAGTGAGAACACTGGGGTAACACAGTTTATGAAATAAGAATACTAATACATATCCATACATGTTAAAGCTTTTAAATTAAAATTTGTTCTATGTATAGAATGGCTCAAGTTGTCTAAACACAAGCTCCGGATGCCATTAGATGATCCATGCTACTGCAATTTTTTTGTACAGCACTGACAGGTACAACATAGTACCTACAGGAGAAAGACACAGCTTTCCTGTCACCTATAGTGGCATTAGGTCAATGTTAACTAGAATCAGTTGAATTCCAGCAAGCTGCTCTCCATATATCAGTTACATGTTGGTCCTTTTAATTTTTCTGCCAAATATTAAATCAAGCAAGTCCCTTCAGGACAGGAGAAACACTGTGCAATGCTCCTTAGGAACTCCAGTATGCAGCAGTGCTCAGCAGACATAGGCTAAGCTTCATGAATGTACCTTTTATGTTCTCCAGTAGTAACAACCATTATGAAAGACTGTTTCATTCATATACCAAGTATCATGAAACAGCCTTTAATACATTGTTAATGCAAAGAAAATATGAAGGTTTTTGCCAGTCATCATTGACACTCAGCAGAATACTGCAACCCTTTCACCACAGTTTATCTATGGGTTCATCCACAATTTTAAGAAACCTGGAACTACAGATAAAATGCACTACAAGATGCAAAGTGTTTTTTAAAAAACATCTTAAGCGATTAAGAGTTCATTCATCACCCATGGAATGGTTTAGTATCTGCAACTAGGACCAACTATGTAAAGTTGCAACTTTGCTTTCAAAAACCTTGTCAAAAAAGTATTATTGCTTCTTTACACAAGCCACAGGTTGTCCTCCCTCTCTCCCCTTGCATATCTTTATTTTGTCTAACATAGTTAATGGAACTGAGGGAAAAAAAGAGGGTGTATCACCATTGGAAGAGAGGGGAGGCAACCCACAGAATGTTTAAGGATGTTGCTAGGTCTTGTAGGAAGAGAATTAGGGAGGCAAAAGCACACTTGGAGCTTAAACTGGCCTCTACTGTGAAGGACAACAAAAAGTCCTTCTATAAATACATTAATAGTAAGAGGAAGGGAAAGGACAACCTCCACTCCTTGGTGGATACGGAGGGGAACATTGTAACAAAGGATGAGGAAAAGGCAGAGATACTTAACACCTTCTTCGCCTCAATTTTTACTAGAAGGGCAGAACGTCTTCCTGACAGCTGGCCTGCAGAGCTGGCAGAAGGAGCCAGGGAGCTGCACAGTTTCCCTATGTTCCATGAAGAGGTGGTTGGAACTCTCCTTAGCAGCTTGGATCCCCACAAGTCCATGGGACCAGATGGGATTCATCCTAGGGTGCTGAGAGAGCTGGCAGATGAGCTGGCCAAGCCACTCTCCATAATTTTCCAGCAGTCCTGGCTCACTGGCGAGGTCCCAGAGGACTGGAAGCTGGCCAACGTGGTGCCCATCCATAAGAAGGGTCGGTTGGATGAGCCAGGGAATTACAGGTCTGTCAGCCTGACCTCAGTGCCAGGCAAGATCATGGAACAGGTCATCCTGAGTGCAATAACACAACACTTAGAGGATGGCCAAGGCATCAGGCCTAGCCAGCATGGATTTAGGAAGGGCAGGTCCTGCCTGACCAACCTGATCTCCTTCTATCAGCAGGTGACCCGCCTGGTGGATGTGGGGAGGCCTGTTGATATGGTCTACCTGGACCTCAGCAAGGCCTTTGACACCGTCCCCCATAGCAAACTGCTGGCCAAGCTGTCAACCCATGGCTTGGACAGGAGCACACTGCGATGGGTTAGGAACTGGCTGGATGGCCGAGCCCAGAGAGTGGTGGTGAATGGTGCCACATCCAGCTGGCGGCCAGTCAGTAGTGGTGTGCCCCAAGGATCAGTGCTGGGCCCTGTGCTCTTTAACATCTTTATTGATGATCTGGATGAGGGCATTGAGTCCATCATCAGTAAATTTGCTGACGACACCAAGCTGGGGACAGGAGTTGATCTGCTGGAGGGTAGAGAGGCTCTGCAGAGGGACCTCGACAGGCTGGACAGATGGGCAGAGTCAAATGGCATGAAATTTAATGCATCCAAGTGCCGGGTTCTGCACATTGGCCACAACAACCCCATGCAGTGCTACAGGCTGGGGTCAGAGTGGCTGGAGAGCAGCCAGGCAGAGAGGGACCTGGGGGTGCTGGTTGATGGTAGGCTGAACATGAACCTGCAGTGTGCCCAGGCAGCCAAGAGGGCCAATGGCATCCTGGCCTGCATCAGGAACAGTGTGGCCAGCAGGAGCAGGGAGGTCATTCTGCCCCTGTACACTGCACTGGTTAGGCCACACCTCAAGTACTGTGTCCAGTTCTGGGCCCCTCAGTTTAGGAAGGATGTTGACTTGCTGGAACGAGTCCAGAGAAGAGCAACAAAGTTGGTGAGGGGTTTGGAACACAAGCCCTATGAGGAGAGGCTGAGGGAGCTGGGATTGCTCAGCCTGGAGAAGAGGAGACTCAGGGGTGACCTCATCACTCTCTACAACTATCTGAAGGGAGGTTGTAGACAGGCTGATGATGGTCTCTTCTCCCAGGCACCCAGTACCAGAACAAGAGGACACAGTCTCAGGCTGCGCCAGGGGAGGTTCAGGTTGGATGTTAGTGTGGCTGGTTGACGGTGCCCCCTTAAGAAAGGGAATATGGTGGACGGAAGTTGGTAAACTTCCATCGGCCGTTAACGGAGCAACATCACTTCCGCCTACTCCCTCGGTGGGACCAGAAGTCACTGCCCCAGCAGCTGATTTATCTCAGGACCTGTCAGCTTCCATTAAGGTGGCTGACAATTCAAACACAGCTCCAGTTAAGGTGGCTCCTTTAAAGACTAGAGGTGCAAAGGCCAAAGATGGAGAAGAAGAGGAGCTGGAGACTGATCCTGGTGAGGGGCCCTCTACTCTAAGAGATCCTGCTCAGGAGGAAGAGGTGGTTTGTTTTAAAGATCTAGCTAACCTAGTGAGATCAAAGCAGGATACAGATGAAGCTAGGAAAGCAGCTGGCAAAGGTGGTTCTCAGCTTAAAGAGATCCTTAGGAGAATGACAGCAGGATTATATGGACAAAAAATTCAGGGAGATGAAGAGCAAGATGATATTTTGGAATGTTCTTCGCCCCGCGAGGAATTGCGTGATGTCCGTAAAGATTTCACCAGGGCAGATAAGGAACCAATTCTAGCTTGGCTTAGTAGGTGTTATGATACAGGTGCTCCAGCTCTAACAGTTGGAGACAAGTCAGCAGCTCAGTTAGGAACTCTCTCAAGGGATAATGGAATAGATAGACATCTAGGCAGAGCTCTCGGTAAGGTTAGTCTGTGGATACGCCTTTTAATGGCGGTTGCCCTGAGATACCCTTCCCGAGATGATCTTCCATGGAATCCTAAACCCTGGACTACCATAGATGAGGGAATTAAGCGCTTGAGAGAATTCGCTGTTAGAGAGCTACTCTATGGTGAACATGAAACTCTGAATCCTGATGACATTCCTGTGGGTATTGGTCTTGCTAAAAAGATCATCAAACTTGCTCCTTCCAATTATGCAAACATTCTGGCAAGCAGAATTGTGTCAAGAAGTTATGGTGGAGCTTCTCCCACGGTTGGCCAATTCAGCGATCAAATGAGACAATTGGAGGATAGCATGACATGTGGTTCTTTAGTTTCGGCCATTGAAACTCTGTCTGGAAAAATTGAGAATTGCATGAGGGAGTTAAAAGATGAATTTAGAAATTCTATATCCCAATTGGCACAAAGGGATAATTTTAATTCTTCCTCCAGGTGGATACAAGTTTCATCTGTGAGGAATACACGTCCTCCAAGGAGGTCATTCCAAAACAGGTCATTCCAGAACAGGTCATTCCAAAACAGACCGCCAAGGCAATCACGTAGAACTATTTGGATAACTCTGCGTGATCAGTTTGGTGAGAACATGAACCGCTGGGATGGCCAACCAACTTCTAATCTTTTCAGGAGACTGAGGGAATTGCAAAGTGGCAGAACCCGAGGTAGCAATACCAGAAGGGTAGCTGTTACTTCCACAGTTCCCCAGAACGACTCTTATGGCTCCAAGAGTGGCTCCAGTTATAACATGCAAAGTTATAACCCTGCAAACTATGTGCAATGCACATGTGCGCATGTTCCCCATAACTAGGGGTGCCCTGCCTCCCACCAGGGGGAGGAGAGGGATAACAGAGATAATAGAATCTATTGGGATGTGTACATCCAGTGGCCTGGCACTTCACAATTTCGGAAGTACAGGGCCTTGGTTGACACAGGAGCTCAGTGCACCATAATACCATCAAATTATCAGGGATCAGAGTCTATAACTATTCTGGGAGTCACTGGTGGACCTCAAGAGTTGAGTAAGGTAGAGGTTAATATAAGTTTAACTGGTAAACAACGGAGGAAGCATACAGTTGTGACCGGACCTGATGCACGTTGTATTTTGGGAATTGATTTTCTGAGAGAAGGGCGTTTCAAAGACCCTAGAGGTTACAAATGGGCTTTTGGAGTAGCTTCTATAGAAATTGATGGACAAAAATTGAAGCTGTCTGCCAGACCTGAACTTTCTGATGAATCTGCAGTTGTGGGACAACATAAGATACAGGACATTAAATTGCCGGTTGCTTCTCAGACTGTGCATCACAGACAATACAGAACCAACCGTGACTCTTTGTTGCCCATTCAGAATCTGATTCGTCAGTTGGAGAGTCAGAAAGTCGTCAGCAAAACTCATTCACCTTTCAACAGTCCAGTGTGGCCTGTGCGAAAGCAGAATGGAGACTGGCGTCTGACAGTGGACTACAGAGCCCTGAATGAAGTGACACCACCTATGAGTGCAGCAGTAACAGACATGATGGAGCTACAGTATGAGCTGGAATCCAAAGAGGCCAAATGGTATGCTACCATAGACATTGCTAATGCATTTTTCTCTATTCCCATAGCAGAGGAATGCAGGCCTCAGTTTGCTTTCACCTGGAGAGGAATCCAGTACACTTTCAACAGGCTGCCAATGGGCTGGATCCACAGCTCAAGCATCTGTCATGCAGTGATCCACGATGCTCTGGAGAAAGGCGGTTCTCCAGAACACATCCAGTTCATCGATGATATCATCGTCTGGGGTAAAACTGCTGAGGAAGTCTTCGAGAAAGGTAACAAAATCATTGACATTCTTCTGAATGCAGGTTTTGCCATCAAACGAGACAAGGTGAAAGGACCTACCACAGAGATTCAGTTTCTGGGAGTGCGGTGGCAGGATGGACGCCGACACATTCCAGGGGATGTGGTAAATAGAGTCTCTACCATGGCAAGTCCCACAAACAAGCAAGAGACCCTACGTTTCTTGGGGATAGTGGGATTTTGGAGACTGCACATTCCTGGATACAGTCAGATTGTGAAACCTCTGTATGATGTGACTCGAAAGAGAAACCATTTCCACTGGGGACCTGAACAACAAGCAGCCTTTGACCAGATCAAGCAAGAGGTAATTCAAGCAATGGGTCTGGGACCTATCCGAGATGGTCCAGACATTAAGAACATTTTGTACACGGCTGCGAGTGACAATGGTCCAACCTGGTGCTTGTGGCAAAAAGCTCCAGGTGAGACACGTGGACGATCTCTTGGTTTCTGGAGTCGAGGTTACAGAGGTTCAGAGTCTAATTACTCTCCAACAGAGAAAGAAATTCTAGCTGCCTATGAAGGAGTGAAAGCATCTTCTGAAGTGATTGGAACTGAATCACAACTTCTCTTAGCTCCCAGATTACCAGTTTTGAATTGGATGTTCAAAGGCAAAGGTTCCACACCACATCATGCCACAGACTCCACATGGTCTAAGTGGATGGCTCTGATAACACAGAGAGCTCAAATGGGAAATCTTGAAAGACCTGGTCTAGTGGAGGTGATCTCAAGTTGGCCTGAAGGTATCAACTGTGCTAAACCTCCAGAGGAGAAAGTAACTCGTGCTGAGGAAGCTCCTCCTTACAATGACCTTTCTGATGATGAAAAGAAATATGCTTTGTTCACAGACGGTTCCTGTCGTCTTGTTGGAAACAAGCGGAGGTGGAAGTCTGCAGTGTGGAGTCCAACACGCCGAGTTGCAGAGGCGAAAGATGGAGAAGGAGAATCCAGTCAGTTCGCAGAGGCAAAAGCTGTCCAGCTAGCTCTCGACGTGGCTGAACGTGAGAGATGGCCAAAGCTTTATCTCTGCACCGACTCATGGATGGTAGCCAATGCTCTATGGGGTTGGCTAAAGAACTGGAAGAAGAGTGGTTGGCAGAGGAAAGGAAAACCCATTTGGGCAGCCAACCTGTGGCAGGACATTGCTGATCGAATCGAGAGAATTCCAGTGAAAGTGAGACACATTGATGCTCACATTCCTAAGAGCAAAGCTACTGAGGAACAGCAACACAACCATCAGGCAGATCTAGCTGCAAGAGTTTCTCAAGTAGACATGGGCTCTAATCTTGATCTCGACTGGAAACACCGAGGTGAGATATTCTTAGCTCGGTGGGCTCAAGATTCGTCAGGACATCAAGGCAGAGATGCAACATACCAATGGGCTCGTGACAGATCCATAGACATTTCCATGGATGCTATCACACAAGTCATCCATGACTGTGACATTTGTGCTGCTATTAAGCAGGCAAAACGACTTAAGCCCTTGTGGTATGGTGACAGATGGTCCAAGTACAAATATGGTGAAGCTTGGCAGATTGACTACATCACTCTACCACGTTCTCGTTCTGGTAAGCAATACGTGCTTACTATGGTAGAGGCAAACACTGGATGGTTGGAAACTTATCCAGTTCCACATGCAACTGCACGCAACACCATCCTCGGTCTGGAGAGACAGATCCTGTGGAGACACGGAACTCCAGAGAGGATTGAGTCAGACAACGGAACTCATTTCAAGAACAACCTTGTAAAGAACTGGGCAAAAGAGCACGGTATTGAGTGGATATTCCACATTCCCTACTATGCACCAGCTTCAGGGAAGATTGAACGCTACAACGGTTTGTTGAAGACCACTCTTAAAGCCATGGGGGGTGGATCTTTGAAAAACTGGGAAAAGCATTTAGCACAAGCAACCTGGCTGGTAAATAGCAGAGGTTCAGTGAACCGAGCTGGACCTGCACATTCAGATTTGCTACGGAAAGTAGAAGGTGATAGAGTTCCTGTTGTTAGAGAAAAGAATCTGTTAGGTAAAACTGTTTGGGTATTTTCACCCTCAGGAGAGGCTAAACCTGTCCGAGGGGTGGTTTCAGCTGAAGGTCCGGGTCACACTTATTGGGTAATGCAAGAGAATGGTGAAATTCAGTGTATTCCACAAAGAAATTTAACTTTAGCTGAAAGAGGTTAACTTCGAACTGCTGTACAGCTACATCGCGCCCAAAAGAAGAATCAACGAGGAATCTACGGTGCACGAACCCTGAGAGCCCTGAGTCAACTAAGAGACCCTGAGATTTCCCTGTTTCCCTTTTCTTCGCTTCGTCGTCGAAGAAATAAACTGTTTTCCATTTTTCTCACTTTCTGATTTTCTTGGACTTTTGAATCATCTACATCTGAGCATAGCCGGAATGGACTATGAACTCTATTCACGAACTGTAAATATCATCTTGGATTGGATGGACAGTATAAACAGCCAATGAAAATTGTTTAGAAGGGGTGGACTGTGGCCGGTTGACGGTGCCCCCTTAAGAAAGGGATTATGGTGGACGGAAGTTGGTAAACGGAAGGAATAATCTAAACAAATTTTCATTGGGCGAGTGGGAGGAAGCACTATCTGGCCTGAGAGTGAAGTGGGCATTTCCAGCACTTCTCGGTCACTCTTGCTTCCGCTTCTCCACAGTGCAGCAACTCTTTGCTGTGCTGGGCTTTCTGCCAAGGCCTCGGCCTTGAAGATAAGATTAACCAGGCCTGTATTGACTGCTTCTAATTAACACAAACTGCTTTTAACTTCTTTCTTTTCTCTTTCTCCCTCTTTTCCGAACTATTCTGGGGAAAGGGGGGAAGAGAGGGGAGAGCGGAGGTGGGGAACTCCCTCGGCCGAGGGGGGTTACTCTCATTTCTGTGTTACTCTGTTGTATATCTTTGTATATATTGTAGATATTGTAAATTTGTAAATATTCCCCTGCAAAATCCTACACTGCTTTGTAAATATAGCTCCACTGCTTTGCTAATTCGGCTGGTGAGTTTTTTTTCCTTTCCCTTCAATTTTTCTTTCCCTTTTACCTTACAAGGGGGAAGGGAAGAGGCTTCTTAGCCTTACCCCTTCCAAACCCACTACAGTTAGGAAAAAGTTCTATACAGAAAGAGTGATTGCGCTATGGAATGGGTTGCCCGGGGAGGTGGTGGAGTCGCCATCATTGAAGGTATTCAGAAGGAGACTTGATGGGGTGCTTGGTGCCATGGGTTAGTTGTTTGGGTGGGTTGGATTGGTTGATGGGTTGGACACGATGATCTTGAAGGTCTCTTCCAACCTGGTTTGGTTTATTCTAATAAAGTTTATACTAATAATAAAGTTGTTTAGGTGGATTGGATGGGTTGATGAGTTGGACGCGATGACCTTGAAGGTCTCTTCCAACCTGGTTTGGTTTGTTCTAAATAAAGGTTTATTCTAAACAGCAGTTATAATGAGTTTCTTTAAGTGTCCTTAACTTTTACACTTTCCCCTATGCACAGGTAGAGCTGCAAGGCAGAAGAGTATACATTTCTTCATACAGGTCCACCTTTGAACTCATCACTCCATTTTCCCCTTTTCTTACATTAACTAATCTAGTTGAAGTGCAATTATTTTGCTAACTGGCTTAAATAGGAGCCCAGCTTACTATATCATACAGCTATTCACATATGGTAGTGACCACAGACCAATTACCTCTTCAAACAAACCAGGGACATTTATTTGTATGTGTGATACTGTGGTGGGTTGGAAGGGGTAAGGCTAAGAAGCCTCTTCCCTCCCCCCTGTAAGGTAAAAGGGAAAGAAAAATTGAAGGGAAAGGAAAAAAAAACTCACCAGCTGAATTAGCAAAGCAGTGGAGCTATATTTACAAAGCAGTGTAGGATTTTGCAGGGGAATATTTACAAATTTACAATATCTACAATATATACAAAGATATACAACAGAGTAGCACAGAAATGAGAGTAACTCCCCTCGGCCGAGGGGTTTCCCCACCTCCGCTCTCCCCTCTCTTCCCCCCCTTCCCCAGAATAGTTCGGAAAAGAGGGAGAAAGAAGAAAGAAAGAAGTTAAAAGCAGTTTGTGTTAATTGGAAGCAGTTAATACAGGCCTGGTTATCTTATCTCCAAGGCCGAAGTCTTGGCAGAAAGCCCAGCACAGCAAAGAGTTGCTGCACTGTGGAAAGGCGGAAGCAAGACTGAAGATAAAGTTCCGGAGTGCCCAGGATATTTTCTCCTGCACTCCCAGTTCAGAAGGTGCTTCCTCCCACTTCACCAATGAAAATTAGTTTAGACTCTTCCTTCCGTTTACCAACTTCCGTCCACCATATTCCCTTTCTTAAGGGGACACTGTCAACCGGCCACAGTCCACCCCTTCTAAACAATTTCATTGGCTGTTCATACTGTCCATCCAATCCAAAACAATATTTACAGTTCGTGAGTAAAGTTCATAGTCCATTCTGGCTATGCTCAGGTGTAGATGATTCAAAAGTCCAAGAAAATCAGAAAGTGAGAAAAATGGAAAACAGTTCATTTCCTCGCCGATGAAGCAAAGAAAAGGGAAACAGGGAAATCTCAGGGTCTCTTAGTTGACTCAGGGTTCTCAGGGATCTCAGGGTTCGTGCACCGTAGATTCCTCGTTGATTCTTCTTTTGGGCGCGATGTAGCTGTACAGCAGTTCGAAGTTAACCTCTTTCAGCTAAAGTTAAATTTCTTTGTGGAATACACTGAATTTCACCATTCTCTTGCATTACCCAATAAGTGTGACCTGGACCTTCAGCTGAAACCACCCCTCGGACAGGTTTAGCCTCTCCTGAGGGTGAAAATACCCAAACAGTTTTACCTAACAGATTCTTTTCTCTAACAACAGGAACTCTATCACCTTCTACCTTCCGTAGCAAATCTGAATGTGCAGGTCCAGCTCGGTTCACTGAACCTCTACTATTTACCAGCCAGGTTGCTTGTGCTAAATGTTTTCCCAGTTTTTCAAAGATCCACCTCCCATGGCTTTAAGAGTGGTCTTCAACAAACCGTTGTAGCGTTCAATCTTCCCTGAAGCTGGTGCATAGTAGGGAATGTGGAATATCCACTCAATACCGTGCTCTTTTGCCCAGTTCTTTACAAGGTTGTTCTTGAAATGAGTTCCGTTGTCTGACTCAATCCTCTCTGGAGTTCCGTGTCTCCACAGGATCTGTCTCTCCAGACCGAGGATGGTGTTGCGTGCAGTTGCATGTGGAACTGGATAAGTTTCCAACCATCCAGTGTTTGCCTCTACCATAGTAAGCACGTATTGCTTACCAGAACGAGAACGTGGTAGAGTGATGTAGTCAATCTGCCAAGCTTCACCATACTTGTACTTTGACCATCGGTCACCATACCACAAGGGCTTAAGTCGTTTTGTCTGCTTAATAGCAGCACAAATGTCACAGTCATGGATGACTTGTGTGATAGCATCCATGGAAATGTCTATGGATCTGTCACGAGCCCATTGGTATGTTGCATCTCTGCCTTGATGTCCTGACGAATCGTGAGCCCACCGAGATAAGAATATCTCACCTCGGTGTTTCCAGTCGAGATCAAAATTAGAGTCCATGTCTACTTGAGAAACTCTTGCAGCTAGATCTGCCTGATGGTTGTGTTGCTGTTCCTCAGTAGCTTTGCTCTTAGGAATGTGAGCATCGATGTGTCTCACTTTCACTGGAATTCTCTCGATTCGATCAGCAATGTCCTGCCATAGGTTGGCTGCCCAAATGGGTTTTCCTTTTCTCTGCCAACCATTCTTCTTCCAGTTCTTTAGCCAACCCCATAGAGCATTGGCTACCATCCATGAGTCGGTGTAGAGATAAAGCTTTGGCCATCTCTCACGTTCAGCTACGTCGAGGGCTAGCTGGACAGCTTTTACCTCTGCGAACTGACTGGATTCTCCTTCTCCATCTTTCGCCTCTGCAACTCGGCGTGTTGGACTCCACACTGCAGACTTCCACCTTCGCTTGTTTCCGACAAGACGACAGGAACCGTCTGTGAACAAAGCATATTTCTTTTCATCATCAGAAAGGTCATTGTAAGGAGGAGCTTCCTCAGCACGAGTTACTTTCTCCTCTGGAGGTTTAGCACAGTTGATGCCTTCAGGCCAACTTGAGATCACCTCCACTAGACCAGGTCTTTCAAGATTTCCCATTCGAGCTCTCTGTGTTATCAGAGCCATCCACTTAGACCATGTGGAGTCTGTGGCATGATGTGGTGTGGAACCTTTGCCTTTGAACATCCAATTCAAAACTGGTAATCTGGGAACTAAGAGAAGTTGTGATTCAGTTCCAATCACTTCAGAAGATGCTTTTACTCCTTCATAGGCAGCTAAAATTTCTTTCTCCGTTGGAGTGTAGTTAGCCTCTGAACCTCTGTAACCTCGACTCCAAAAACCAAGAGGTCGTCCACGTGTCTCACCTGGAGCTTTCTGCCACAAGCACCAGGTTAGACCATTGTCACTTGCAGCCGTGTACAAAATGTTCTTAATGTCTGGACTATCTCGGACAGGTCCCAGACCCATTGCTTGAATTACCTCTTGCTTTATCTGGTCAAAGGCTGCTTGTTGTTCAGGTCCCCAGTGGAAATGGTTTCTCTTTCGAGTCACATCATACAGAGGTTTCACAATCTGACTGTATCCAGGAATGTGCAGTCTCCAAAATCCCACTATCCCCAAGAAACGTAGGGTCTCTTGCTTGTTTGTGGGACTTGCCATGGTAGAGACTCTATTTACCACATCCCCTGGAATGTGTCGGCGTCCATCTTGCCACCGCACTCCCAGAAACTGAATCTCTGTGGTAGGTCCTTTCACCTTGTCTCGCTTGATGGCAAAACCTGCATTCAGAAGAATGTCAATGATTTTGTTACCTTTCTCGAAGACTTCCTCAGCAGTTTTACCCCAGACAATGATATCATCGATGAACTGGATGTGTTCTGGAGCACTGCCTTTCTCCAGAGCATCGTGGATCACTGCATGACAGATGCTTGAGCTGTGGATCCAGCCCATTGGCAGCCTGTTGAAAGTGTACTGGATTCCTCTCCAGGTGAAAGCAAACTGAGGCCTGCATTCCTCTGCTATGGGAATAGAGAAAATGCATTAGCAATGTCTATGGTAGCATACCATTTGGCCTCTTTGGATTCCAGCTCATACTGTAGCTCCATCATGTCTGGTACTGCTGCACTCATAGGTGGTGTCACTTCATTCAGGGCTCGGTAGTCTACTGTCAGACGCCAGTCTCCATTCTGCTTCCGCACAGGCCACACTGGACTGTTGAAAGGTGAATGAGTTTTGCTGACGACTTTCTGACTCTCCAACTGACAAATCAGATTCTGAATGGGCAACAAAGAGTCACGGTTGGTTCTGTATTGTCTGTGATGCACAGTCTGAGAAGCAACCGGCAATTTAATGTCCTGTATCTTATGTTGTCCCACAACTGCAGATTCATCAGAAAGTTCAGGTCTGGCAGACAGCTTCAATTTTTGTCCATCAATTTCTATTGAAGCTACTCCAAAAGCCCATTTGTAACCTCTAGGGTCCTTGAAACGCCCTTCTCTCAGAAAATCAATTCCCAAAATACAAGGTGCATCAGGTCCGGTCACAATTGTATGCTTCCTCCATTGTTTACCAGTTAAACTTATATTAACCTCTACCTTACTTAACTCTTGAGATCCACCAGTGACTCCCAGAATAGTTATAGACTCTGATCCCTGATAATTTGATGGTATTATGGTGCACTGAGCTCCTGTGTCAACCAAGGCCCTGTACTTCCGAAATTGTGAAGTGCCAGGCCACTGGATGTACACATCCCAATAGATTCTATTATCTCTGTTATCCCTCTCCTCCCCTGGCGGGAGGCAGGGCACCCCTAGTTATGGGGAACATGCGCACATGTGCATTGCACATAGTTTGCAGGGTTATAACTTTGCATGTTATAACTGGAGCCACTGTTGGAGCCATAAGAGTCGTTCTGGGGAACTGTGGAAGTAACAGCTACCCTTCTGGTATTGCTACCTCGGGTTCTGCCACTTTGCAATTCCCTCAGTCTCCTGAAAAGATTAGAAGTTGGTTGGCCATCCCAGCGGTTCATGTTCTCACCAAACTGATCACGCAGAGTTATCCAAATAGTTCTACGTGATTGCCTTGGTGGTCTGTTTTGGAACGACCTGTTTTGGAATGACATGTTCTGGAATGACCTCCTTGGAGAATGTGTATTCCTCACAGATGAAACTTGTATCCACCTGGAGGAAGAATTGAAATTATCCCTATGTGCCAATTGGGATATGGAATTTCTAAATTCATCTTTTAACTCTCTTATGCAATTCTGTATATCACCAGACATAGTTTTAATAGCCGAAACCAAAGAACCACGTGTCATGCTATCCTCCAATTGTCTCATTTGATCACTGAATTGGCCAACCGTAGGAGAAGCTCCACCATAACTTCTTGACACAATTCTGCTTGCCAGAATGTTTGCATAATTAGAAGGAGCAAGTTTGATGATCTTTTAGCAAGACCAATACCCACAGGAATGTCATCAGGATTCAGAGTTTCATGTTCACCATAGAGTAGCTCTCTAACAGCAAATTCTCTCAAGCGCTTAATTCCCTCATCTATGGTAGTCCAGGGTTTAGGATTCCATGGAAGATCATCTCGGGAAGGGTATCTCAGGGCAACCGCCATTAAAAGGCGTATCCACAGACTAACCTTACCGAGAGCTCTGCCTAGATGTCTATCTATTCCATTGTCCCTTGAGAGAGTTCTAACTGAGCTGCTGACTTGTCTCCAACTGTTAGAGCTGGAGCACCTGTATCATAACACCTACTGAGCCAAGCTAGAACTGGTTCCTTATCCGCCCTGGTGAAATCTTTACGGACATTACGCAATTCCTCCCGTGGAGAAGAACACTCCAAAATATCATCTTGCTCTTCATCTCCCTGAATTCTTTGCCCATATAATCCTGCTGTCATTCTCCTAAGGATCTCTTTAAGCTGAGAACCACCTTTGCCAGCTGCTTTCCTAGCTTCATCTGTATCCTGCTTTGATCTCACTAGGTTAGCTAGATCTTTAAAACAAACCACCTCTTCCTCCTGAGCAGGATCTCTTAGAGTAGAGGGCCCCTCACCAGGATCAGTCTCCAGCTCCTCTTCTTCTCCATCTTTGGCCTTTGCACCTCTAGTCTTTAAAGTAGCCACCTTAACTGGAGCTGTGTTTGAATTGTCAGCCACCTTAATGGAAGCTGACAGGTCCTGAGATAAATCAGCTGCTGGGGCAGTGACTTCCGGTCCCACCGAGGGAGTAGGTGGAAGTGACGTTGCTCCGTTAATGGCCGACGGAGAAGAAGAAGAAGGAGAAGGAGTGGGAGCCATGTTGATACCAGCTGCCGCCTTTGGCAGCTTGCTAGAATCAGCAAAGTCATTTAGAGCTGCTTTACCAATTAACTTTTTAGCCTTCTTTTTGACTGACACAGGTTCTCCACAGTCCTCGTCACTAGAAGACTCTGGGACTGATCTCGAGCTACGGCGTTTTCTTTTTGATCTAGTTTTAATAACAAAACAAGCTCTGGACACCTTTCTCTCTCGCCACAAGGAATACAGAGAAAACACATTAGTTATCACCAGCAGCAGAATTATACACATCACATAAATCACCTTTGGGTCCCAGGCATCACCTAAAGTCACTCTCTCCTCAGGCGGAATCTTAAAACCCTTTATCTCAATTGGGAGAGTGGTGGAGATAACATTCCTGTATCTCACTGGCCATAGGAAATTAATATATTTTCCATACCATAATTTAACTCTATACATAACCCACATATAAATTGTCCGCACCAAATATTTACCCAGGTAATCCAAAATCAAACCCAAACAATATCTGTAAACCAGAGCCCCAAAAATTGAAAAGAATAATCGCTCCACAAACCACAACACCTTCATGTTTGCTAATTCAGCTAGAAAACACTAAATCAATCAGGTAATAAATTAAACTAATTATCTGCCGCACGTTGGGTACGCCAATAAAAAAAATGTGGTGGGTTGGAAGGGGTAAGGCTAAGAAGCCTCTTCCCTCCCCCCTGTAAGGTAAAAGGGAAAGAAAAATTGAAGGAAAGGAAAAAAAAACTCACCAGCTGAATTAGCAAAGCAGTGGAGCTATATTTACAAAGCAGTGTAGGGTTTTGCAGGGGAATATTTACAAATTTACAATATCTACAATATATACAAAGATATACAACAGAGTAGCACAGAAATGAGAGTAACTCCCCTCGGCCGAGGGGTTTCCCCACCTCCGCTCTCCCCTCTCTTCCCCCCCTTCCCCAGAATAGTTCGGAAAAGATGGAGAAAGAAGAAAGAAAGAAGTTAAAAGCAGTTTGTGTTAATTGGAAGCAGTTAATACACGCCTGGTTATCTTATCTCCAAGGCCGAAGTCTTGGCAGAAAGCCCAGCACAGCAAAGAGTTGCTGCACTGTGGAAAGGCGGAAGCAAGACTGAAGATAAAGTTCCCGGAGTGCCCAGGATATTTTCTCCTGCACTCCCAGTTCAGAAGGTGCTTCCTCCCACTTCACCAATGAAAATTAGTTTAGACTCTTCCTTCCGTTTACCAACTTCCGTCCACCATATTCCCTTTCTTAAGGGGACACCGTCAACCGGCCACAGATACCATAAACATGAGAAGATTGGAGTACAAGTTTGTGTTGCCAGCAGCAATTTTGTCCGCTTTCACAGTAGTAAAACAGAACCATACTTAAAACACAAGACACCACTGAACTCTTGCTTTTGGAATACACTAAAAGGGGCCCTGAGCTCAGCAGTTTGGATGTTGAGTGGCAAACACCATCTGTATCCTTTTCCCTTCAATAAAAGGAACCTTTATAGCAGTGTAAAGGAAAAAAAAAAAAAATTACTACCAGTAGTTATAAATACTAAACTGAACAGTTAACCATCCAGTAAGAATGTGAATTCTCTCAAGACATTGGACTAGGGCAAATTAACTGAAAATGCATAGCTATTGAACAAGGGTGCTCCAATAAGCAAGTGGTAAACTCAAGAAGCTAACCAAAAATCTTTCCCTGCCCCAACTTTATGTCTATTACTAAAACATAACTTGGGAAAAAAAAGGCTTAAAACTAGAATTTATTTAGTTTAAACTTGAATTTTCCATATTTTCCCTTTCGATCAGAAAAACTGAAGGGCATACCTATATTAAGATTTGCTTAGAGAGCTCTAAAGCCATTTTGACAAATGCTGCTGGGGAGGCACTTATGAAAGTCCCTATTTTGTACTGTTTTCTAGACATCCTTAGAAAACAAGACTAAGAAAAATAAACACAATTTTGAGATATACAGTAGCAAGAATTAGTGTTGTATCCAGAGTAGGAACAAGCCACTGAAAACAGACGTTAATGGACTAACCATCCTAACAGCTTAAACTGCATGTTTATTCAAGCTGTGACAAGAAGCTAGCTAATGAAGTAAGGGCCTTTCACTCAAAGTTTGTGCTCTACAGTCCTAACAACTTTAAGTTCTTTTTTCATTTAGGAGTTTGTTTCTAAGGAGAAAAATAATAGTGAGAATGTAACTGACCCAGTTGGAAGCAGTAGGCTGGTGTACTAACAGCCACTCATGCCATACACAGAATATCAGCACCACCAAGAGGCAGTCAGTGATTTATCAGCTAACAAAAACCGCACTGGAACATCCATCCCCCCATCACATGCATGTAGCATACACATACAGAAAAACTTCCACGTATATCTGCATTTATCTATAAAGATATACAATTAGGTACTTAATTATTTATCTTTTTTTTTCCTAATATGCAATTTGGAATATTCCCAACAAGATGCACATCATCTGAGCCTAAGAAATTTTGTTCTGCATGTTGACTTCCAATGTGAAAACACCTTAATTGTGGATGTAAAAGCAAGTCTGTACATGGTTCAAGAAAGGTAGATAAAGCTTTTAATTGAAATCATCCCTACCTAGATATATACAGCTCATCACTTAAATGTTACTAGGTGTAAAGGATGTGTATGCTGAAATGAAAGACAGTGAACAGGCTGGGACAAATGTCTGAACTTAATTTGGTGTAATTACATTTATCATACTATGTGTTTTTTTTTTTTTAATACTCTTACTTACTTTCTAATTATATGTCTAATGACTTCTTCCAGAAAGTTCATCTTTGCAGTGTTTTAAGGTAGCAGTAACTGCAAGCATTACCAAAAAAACACCTCAGACCAGAACCCTCAAAACAGTTGCAAGCAGTTTATGGGCCAACTTATCTAAATACTTTTCCTAGAGATTACTCATTAAAAGCAGAGATATCTTCTTGTTTAGCACTGTTGACATTTGAATTGTTTATGTGCTGATAAAATTCAGCTTTTGATTTATCTTGTACTATTAAAGAATTATAAATTCATGCCAAGCCAAAATGGTGTCAGTGTGACAAAAACAAAATACAGCTGAGTTTTTGACATCAGTAAACTTTCTAAGTTCTCAACTAGAAACTCTTTCCTCCCTGTACGCACATCATGCTGTAGTGTTTGAAGGCACATCAGCAAAACCCCCCCAAAAATAAGCATATATTAGGCCGTTTCAGTAAGACCAAGGAAACACAAATTTTCAGTAAGTATTGGCACATTTAAAGCAATTTTCATTTTCAAGACTGAATAAAGCCATGTGAAATAGTCATAATTTGTCTGAAGTTTGGATACTGAATAGTGGGTTTAGAATAAACATTACACTCTTCACAGAGAAAGACCAGTGCTGATATTTTAATTCTATACCCATCATTTCCCCCAATTTAAAAGTGATCCCAGATTAAACATAAATGTTAACTTTAAACTAGATGAAGCTGGGTTTACTCAACTTTGATGTGCAAGCATTCATTATCTGTTTCCTCCTGTATCTAAAAATCATTTTAGGCACTGTAATAAATTAAATTTGAGTGAGGCATAGTCAAGAGATTTCATTACTTGCTTGACAAGAGAAGCCCAATACAATGAATCATAGAACTTTTCTTTCCAAGTCCCAAAAGGTACCCCGTGTGTTCTCCTCTCCACCCTCTAGTTTTCAAGTATATGAAAGTTACTAAAGGAAAGATTCCATGATAACCAGTTTAGGATTAGATAACACCACATGATCCAAGTAAATTTAATACTTAAATTTGTTTAAC